>OZ024893.1:27745886-28345886 GCA_964017195.1 Siderastrea radians
CGCGTAAGTTAGAACTATTTCAATATTTTGTTCTATAAAGATGTCTTTATAATCGAATAAATTCCCAAGACAACGTTATGGATGACATAGGAATTAAGGTCGTGGGGGATACATGGCAATGAATATATTCATAAAGCAAAATATTGGTAATGGTGTTACTTTTAGTGTTACTTTTACTTTTTTTTGGAAGCCGATTCCGCTGAAACTTAACAGAGATATTGGGGAATACTGGAAGTGCATAAGGATTGTGTTATTGAACGGATTGGGCTTTGCGGCAATGCTGTAAGCCACTAAAGTTAATTTTTTTGAAAACATGGTTTTGTGTCCAAGTTTTCTCCTCAAGAAGAACACAAAAAAAACTTGATTTTACCACTCACTGATCAGTCAAAACCTCTTTTGTGTCATATCAGACTCCGATTTTTTTTTAAATTTCAAGTTTCATTGAAATAATTAGCGTTTAAAGGCGCCATGCTAGAATATGAAGCCTTCAATCTTCCCTTCTAAAGCTTATTTAAAAAATTTGGCGTCAGATATGACAATCTACAATACAACTTGTTTACCTCCCTGACTTGTCAACTCATGAAATTCTCTATGTCCGTGCTGAATTCTTGAACACAAAATTGCTTGTTTTTACGCTTCCGAAGGCTTCCCGAGCAAACACCAGTGAACTGATTAATGCAAAAACTATAAGTAGTAATTTTGGTAATTTTAATCCACGGGCTATTGTTAACACTGAACGCAGAAAAGAATAATGCGTCTTAGCGCCAATGCAGCTCTCTGAGCGGAATTTTTTTCACCTGCCGCTTTCGGAGTCTTTCAGTCTTCCGATATCACTGCTTTTCTCTGGTCGACCTCGGCATTTTCGAGTGACACGTGTATGATTTTTTTTCTATGTAGATTTGTATTTCGTTGCAAAATACTGTGGTTTGCATAAATATAAACGTTTCCATCAGCTCCAGCTTAAAATTCTGAAAAGCGGGTAAAGGGAAGGCAACTTATTTTATTGCAAACAAAGATCTGAGGGTTTTGAAGGTTAGATATATTTTACAAAAGTGGTGCTATTGTTTCCAACAAATAAAAACGGGCGTATGGCGTCTTCAGAAGCTACGAGCCTAGTAGAGTGATTTCACAAACCCCGATTCTTATATGCTAATAAGAACCGTTAAATGCTAATGCTGACGATGAACAGATTTATGACTTGGATAAAGATCCAGTGAAATTAGAAACGAGGCTTCAATGCCAACTTCTCGAAGCTGACCACTGGCTTGGTATGAATGGGATGATTACTAATCCTGATAAATACCAAGCAATGATTTTGGGGAATACGAACTATACCTTTAATTTTAAAGACAATGACATCAATATTCCGGTAAAAGATAACATTGATCTCTTAGGGGTGAACATTGACAAGAATCTGCAGTTCAACAGTCACGTAAAGAATATTTGTACTAAGGTCAACAATGAAGTTAATGTAATTTCCCGCTTTCGAAAAATAGTACCCACAGCTGTGAAATGTAAACTTTATAAGGCCTTTATTGTTCCATATTTTAGATATTGTTCAGCAGTTTGGCATTTTTGTGGGGCTCGAAATAGAGACAAATTAGAAAATCTTAACAAAAGGGCGCTCAGCATTGTTCTGGACGAGAAGTCTCTGCACTACCAGGAGCTACTGAACAAGTTTAATTCTAGTGATCTGTATAGTATCAGATGCCAAGACATGATGAAAACAGTTTTTAAGACAATCCAGTTCGAAACGATGCCCAAGTACGTGCGTGGTCTCTTTCAAATGAGAAATACTGAACGCAACTTACGAGGATCAAGGAAACTTGTTATCCCATACGTTAACACAACCACTTATGGTCTTCATTCCTTCAGATACACTACTGCAAACATGTGGAACAAACTCATGGCCAGAAATCGAATACAACATGGCGGACGGTCATGCGTACTGCGGCGATTTTGCGGATTTTAAATATGGCGAATGTACAAAGCTTTGTTTGAGAAATATATAAAATGCAGCCGTATCTTGGTAAATAAAGTGGATAGTCAAAATGTGCACGTCTAACCCGCCAAAAAACAACACAATGCCTACTTACATGAACTCTCACGATCCAGCGATTTGCCTAAGTTAGGCCACGGTTGCATATCCTTTTAGCTTTTGATGGCGACTTGGATGTCTTAAAATCGCCTTTGATTACCATTTTCCCTGTATCACCAGACCGACGTAAGCGCGTGTTTACAAATTGTGCACGTCAGATCTTCTTCCACTGGGATCGTTCAGTTCGGCCAAACGGCTTCCGAAAAGCCAGTATTTCATGCTTTGCTGGAGTCGGTCTTCTGGGTAAAAATGAGCTCAGAGGTAGGAAGAAAATCCGGTGAAATCGAGTGAAAAGAGTCCATTTTGCAACGAAAACAGTCGCCATCTTGAAAACACTAAGCAGCCTGGCTTTTCAGCGAGTTACCGCTGTACAAGAGCCATTGAAGTCTCTCATAGTCTCTCAAAGTGGAAAAATTATGCTTATTTTGACTGACCTTTGTATTCGCTGATTTCCTTTCAAATGCACTGGTTTTATAAACCTAGCACTCATTTAATTGTAGAAACTAACTTCCAAAGCGAAAATGTCTGATAGACCCCCTTTAGAAGCATTTTTGGAATGGAAATTGAAGATAGAAAATCCCTATTAGACGCCCGCGACTCTTACCGCTAACTGTATTCGATTTCTGGCCATGAACAGAGAACCTGAGGTCATTAACGTCCTAAACGTCCTAAGCACCTAAACGTCACAATAAGAAAATAAGTTATTTCAACTTTTTGATTAAATCAAATTAAAAAAAAAACACTGCGAAGTCTCTTATCATTATTAAAACAGTTTTAGTGTTCTGTGAAAGCCCTGAATTCACACACTGTTGAATTCAACATGGTATTTATTAACTTTAGTGGCTTACAGCATTGCCGTAAAGCGCGATCCATTAAAAATAAATAAATAAATAAAAAATAAAAATAAAAAAATAAAAAAATTAAAATAAAAAAATAAAAAAATAAAAAATAAAATAAATTCCGTTCAACGCCATCCAATTTGCACACTTGGCATCCTCCCACAGGATGGCACTGAAAATGTGTAACATGTTGCATTCAACAGCGTTGAAAGTTGTTGAATGGAAATGTTCAATATCCGTTTATCCTGGGCCTAAGTATTAAGCGGAAGGGCGGAACCGGCAATTTACATTTTACTGGTTTCTAGCCAACAGGCCAAGCCTTAATGTGGGTTTACCTCGGTGTAAGAACCTGACAAGATTTTCTTTGTTTGTTAGCTTTTGTTTTGCTGTACGGTATTGTTTAAAATGTTTTTGTTTCCTTTGTTTTACGTCATCCGTGAGTTTCACAGGTTCTTACACCGAGGTAAAGCCCTTAATGTCGCCAAGACTGAATTCCTGATAATTGGATCAAATCAACGAATAGATGGTCTTTCGAATAATCAGATTAAATTCGAGATCGAAGGCAAATCAAACAAACAGCACCACAAATGCTGTGAAAGATATTTTATTTGAATAGCCTTAACATAAACAAACCTTTCAACCACTAAACTTTCCTTTAGTTGGAAGTACATTGTATCAGTTTGATGATGATGATGATGATGATGATGTACCTTATTTACTTGTATTAATTCCCCAGGACGTTTAATTAATAGTAGGAAGAAGTGGACCCTAAAACATCCCAGGACATTGCTTTCTTTCTTGACTGTCCAATAGTGGTAGTTACTCAGAAGGAGTAGCTTACTGGAGTTAATATGAAATATAATCTTAATTACTGAAAAAGCTCTAATAAGTCCTGCTCCCTAATACGCCTTCTTACCTACTACTTGCTAATTACAAATAAGTTATTTGCTTACAATTATGTCATGACATTGGGGCTTGAAAATTATTTTATGTTTCGACTGATGCCGGGGATTATTTTACTGCCGGAGGAAGATGCGAAAAAGTGCAGCATTATGCATGTAATTACTTACATGTAATTCAGGTGAATCAGTTCATTCATCTATTTTAAGTACCAATCAGTAAGTCAATCAACCACTCAACCAACTGGCTGATAAATCAGTCAATCAGCCAATTAAAAAATAAATCAGTCAATCAATGGTCCAGTAATGACTAGTGACTTTATTTAATGCACAGATTATGACTCACTCCAGGATTCATTCCATTTTTATACATCATCCACTTAGTAGTACTGAGGGGTCAGTCAAACTAATCAATGACATCAATTAAGCAGAAAAAGAAAAAAATATATAGCCTTCTTTCAAAGCTGCTCTTCAATTTTTTTATTTGAATTGATAAAGTGTGTCTGGGAATATGGCTAAAAGTACAAATTTCTTAACCAAACCCTTATAATAAACTGCCACATTTTCCTGACATCAGGTTGATGGAATAAAAACCTGTAAGAAAAACGAAGCAGATTTTAATTATCGCAATTACCAATAGTAGGACAGTCGGTGTGCACGCGCCAGAGAAAAATGAGAGACTGCTCGTAGTCTATGAGAATGGTACCAACTTGGGCCGGTACGACTTCAGATCGACTCCAAATGCTTACCTCTGTTTACATGAAACGTACGAAACATGAAGCTAGTATAAAATAATTATAGTCTTAGGCCGTGTTTATACGAGTGATTTCATCCCGAGAGAACTTTCATATCAGTTTCTGGTCATTTACCTGCAAGATATTACATGATTTGGAGCTGAAATGGTGTTTACCCCTGGACGATTTCATCCAAGTGCTGAAGACCGGGATGAAATCGTCCCAGGGTGAACACATTTCAGCTTCAAATGATGTAAACATTTACAGGTAAATGACCAGACACCAAGGTGAAAGTCACCCCGGGATGAGATAAAAGTCATCCCGCGCTTGTTTTGTGTATGCACATTTAATAAGTGGCGTTGGAGCATTCCAAGCTGTTGGATAATAGATAAACTGGATTTTTAAGGATGGGATGGTTGCGGACCATATTAACACAAACAGAGTCTAGATTGGTCTCATGTAAACACTTCATGCCAGTCTGACTTTCAGACCAGTCTCATGTAAACAAAATCGTACCAGTCTGAGTTTGCACCGGTCTCATGAAATCAGGGCGTTACTGCCCCTGGTTCGCCGAGGATGTTGTTTAGCATTCTTGAGAGCTGCTCGACTTTAGGCTAAGGGGGTGTTTACATAATACCAGCATGATTTTCATTCTGGTACAAGTTCCTCCCGATTTCCTCTTGTTTCTCTGTATTTGTTTAATGATTACAGCACAAAATCTCATAACTGTACAAGTCATACCTGTGTGAGCTTGCACCAGTAGTGGTACTGGGTCACAATTATCACTGTGGTATGGAAACCCATACATGGTATAACTGTTTGATTCATTCTGCATTAAGTTTTCCCCCTTTAACCATCAAGAATAAATCTTACATCACCGTGAAAAATGGATTCTGTAACTTAAGTGGGTATGAGGTTTTCATCACCTACCCCAATGGAAGTCTTGATGGAACACTCACGTAAATGTTGTGATTTAATTTTATCCTTTGTTCAATTTTTATTTTCCTTTGTGAGTATCAGGATTGCCAAATTTTCTTTTTCCGAAAAGGCTGTTTTAGCCATCCAGTCTTCTATGTGTTTACATGACAATATAAAACAGATCATGCTCAAATTCCACACTACAGAAATTTGTGCTTGATCTCACAAACTTAAAGGCAGATGGCTTAAATATTTGGTATATTTGAATGATTTTAAAACTGTGTAACTGTGCCTAATTATGTTTGACTGGGTTCAGAAATTGGAATCAAACACTGCTGTATGCATATTATTGGTTTTATAACATAGAGGGCAAAATTACTGATTGCTGATTGGTTGAGACAGGGGGCATTTTTTCTTAATTTTCTTTCCAACGAGGGCAAAATTACTGACTCCTGATTGGGCAAGCGCCAAAATTACTCGCATTTGATTGGCTGAGCGCGAGAGCGCGCCATTTGCATTTTGTAAGCGTCTTGGAACGAAAGCAGATTTTGAATTGGATTTGAGTTGTTCAACTCAAGAATATAGTTTCAGAGTTTAAATTTAGCCGAGTTGGTTGGCAAAAATGGTATGGTAATCGGCTGATAGTTCGAAGAGAAATTCTAGAAGGTGAACCTGAACGTTTTACGGGAAACAGCAAATGGTTATTTGTTCTAAAACTACCGAAAACCTTGGTTAATTCAGCGAGCGAGAGGTCGCTTCGCAACTCAGGTGAGCTTAAATAAATTTACTTAGTTTGAGTTTTGAGTGTGAGTTTGTCAACGAACTAGAATTGTAATTATCTCAAAAGATGAACATATGCATAAAAGACAGTTTCTTTTTTTGTTCTGGACGCTGAGTAGCAGTTTAATAAACTGCTTGTGTGGAGAATTGTTTATTCTGAGTGCCGGCGGCGGATTGTGTTTCGACGTGCAATGAAAAGTTTTCAGAAAATTTTGCCCTCTATGTTATAAACAAGTAATCGCATTGAGCCCTCGTAGAATTAAGGATAAATTTTCACTTGTATTTTCAAAGTTTTCACAAATTGCCCTCGTCGCTACGCGACTCGGGCAATTTTGTGAAAACTTTGAAAATACGCGTGAAAATTTATCCTTAATTCTACTCGGCCTCATGCGATTACATATACTAATTGTGTTCGACTACCGAACCCAAATTAAACCGATCATTGCATTTGACCCAGTTCATTTTACTGAACAGTAAGATAGTACGTAAGCTGGGATAATTATATGATTGATATCTTCCAGGTGCATGCCTTCACTGTAAGAAAAGCTGCATCACTGATCACTGCTGACATATACATGCCTAGTATAGATAAAAAAGGACCAGTGAAAACAACAACAAGTTCAGGTCGCCTGGTTGCCAGTAGCAATTTAAAACTGACCAGGGCCACTAAAAGTTGAGGTTTGTTTTTATTGACATGTGACTCCAGTCTTACTTAGAGTTCTACAGTATGTGGTACTATTTCCACATGATCACTGGCGAAATCCCTGGATAAAAGACTTACTTCTCACCCGGGTTGGGAGGGCTCTATTCAAGTAAATATGGTTTTAAATTTTTTGATTTAGACTAGAGGATTTTGAAAGCCACTTTATCTAAATGGCCTGGTCCACTATACTAAGCGAGCAAGCAAGAAGACCCTGGGGATGAGGTTGGAATTCAAGGATACTGGCCCGAGTTGCAGTTCAATTATTCAAGCACTGAAGTTAATTTTTTACCCTGCAAATTATGGAATAACTTAATCAGTAAAAGTAGAGAATGAGATGTACAAAAAAATTACATCCACTTGCTTTGAACTCGATTATCTTAAGCATATGTTTCCAAAAGTGATCAACACATAACTTTTAATAAAAGTTTTACATGTACCTAATTCGAAATTTAAATTTGTTGTTTGTCATCAAATCATGCCAACTATAGCTTTGAACCTTACTTGATCTAAGAAACGTTCGTGAGTCATTAGATGTATATAAATAATTTGCAAGCAGTGAAGAAAAGCCCAGCTAATAAACAAATGGAGTTGGAGATAAAATAAAGTATGTTATGTGTTATGTTATGTTGTTTTGAGATGTTTACAACACGTAAGCTTAAATGATGCTACACAAAAGAATTTAAGCTTATCTGCAAAGATCAACATTAGGAGAATAGCCTGACTTTCTTGCTTTAAGCAATAGCTGTTTGAAACATTAATTTTAACAGCAACGCTGTAATTAAAGTTACTGAAAACATAAAGGATGCGATGCTACCCTTTTACTTGGTCAACAAATAACAAACGATTCACAGACGAGTGTACAAAAACCACATCACTTCATATAACGTTTATAGCGTTTCGATCCGTCTTTTGACAGACAGGAAGCAGATTATAAAATCAAATGCTGCGACTGCCAGGCCACTTATATTGGTGAGACCGGCAGAAACTTGAACGTCCGACTGGCTGAACACAAATGAGCGACTAGAAATGGTGATATCAAGAATCACATTGACGTGCACCATTTAAAAACAAACCACAGAATCGACTGGGACTCTGCTGAATGCGTTACCCACGGTACGGACTACTATCAACGAATCACTCTGGAAAGCTGGTTTACTAACTTAGAACAAACACCACTGAACCGTTGCCAACAGCTACCTGCGCCTTACAAACGACTGATTGCCGACAATAACAAGGCAGAGAAACAACAGACAAACCGACTTATTTGACTAACAATAGACCAACGGACATTTGACTTACAAAAGACGGATCGAAACGCACCAATCACGTTTAACAGTCTTCACAGCCAATAACATCACGGCTTAACTAACAGACGACCAATAACATCACGAGATCAATCAGGACAACGACCAGAGACTTATAACATCTACTGACGATTCACAGTTCACTTGACTCTGATGATGACTTCCGCTCAGGTTGTCGAAGCGTCAGTCAATGTCACCTCAAACAGTCCTTCTCAGGACTACACTCACCCGGACGATCGCAATTTACCGAATTATGATATGACTCCTGGGTTCAAACCATTTACAGTATTATTATTATTATTATTATTATTATTATTATTATTATTATTATGCTTCCCGTCGAAAAATTGGGTATTGTAGTGATCCTTGACTTGCAGTTGTGTAAACGGGTGTAGAGTTTGTTACATCTGCCCTACACCTGACCTTAAACATGCTAAAATAGTAAAAATTCCTTACCCGTTACTCCAATCCAAGGAGAAAAAGACACCCCTTTTCAATAGAGCCTCACTGTATAACTATATTATTGGCCCATTATAGGGTAAGAGAGCACCCCTACTCCATAACTTAATGGATTAGTGATATTATTGAATCAATAATAACAACTTGTATGCAAATATACCACAGAAACTTACAGTTTGATGAAATGACTCTATTCCCTTTTCTGCAATCTAGAGTAGAAAATTTCAACACTTTAATTGACACATGTAGAAAATTTTTGACAACTGCACAATATAAATTTAATAATAACTACTATTCAGAGAATCACAAGAAAGGAACATGTACACTGAAACTGAAAAGTGTAAGATGCTGTGTTCATCAGACCCAGAAATCAAGAGTGACCATACCTGTAGTTGACTTTAATAATGGGCCTTATTAAGGATTGGATCAAGATTGTTCAGTCCACCAGTTGAATATTCTTCTGGTTCCATTCCATGCTGCAATTGAGTTTTCAAACATCGCAGAGAGTAATCAGTGAGAGCTTGTTAACTTCCGTATATGTAAGATTTTATCTTATGATACCATTGCACTGAAATATTTTCTCAGCAGGAAACAAATCCTTTCTATTCTTGAGCTGCCAATTATTCTGTCTAACATCCCATAAACAACAATTTAGTCCCCATATTAAGTCTACCTTTTGAGACTGTCTTCTAATTATATTTATTTGGTTAGTGTATCCATGATCAGGTCTAAGAATATAACAATTTAATATAAGAATTGCAGTTGCATGATCCAATGTAGCAATTAACGTCCTTAATTCCACAAAAAGACATCAGCAAGTTTGATGTCACTCAGTCAGAGAATTCACCTCCTTACTTACAAAGAAACCACTTCTGAATTGCAAACTTTTCAATTCGTATGAATAAAACGCGGCGATCTCACTTCTGAACTGCCTAAGATTGATGGATACTTCTTAACTTTCGTTATCTTAAAATTGCTAGAAAGTGAACCAATTTTTTCCTATTTGTGCCGAGAGTGCTACTTTGTTAACTTCACATTAACCGGTGGGTGTCAGTAAAACGCGGGGTCGGGGTCGGGGTCGGGGTCCATTGTTCTTTTGTTTCGTTTTCGGTTTTATGTTTTGGTTAGGGCAAGATAACAGAAAACGAAACAAAAGAAAAATGGACCCCGACCCCGACCCCGACCCCGCGTTTTACTGACACCCTTAACCGGTCGCCATGTAATCTTTTTTAAAGCCTGTCGCATGTCAAACGATATATGCTCGGCCAGGCATTGTAAAACCGTTGTTACTGTTGCCGTTAGTAAATAAGATTTATTTCAAGCTCTGACACCTTTCACGCGAAACTACTGTCTTTAGGAAAGGAGTATTTAACCGAGACAACTTAGATTTAAACTCAAAGAAAACTGAAAGAAAAGAGGACAGTAAAATTTGAAATCTCGTATTGTCGTATTGTCGTTCTAGCCTTTCTTTGTTTATACACATCTTGTCGCATTTTTGGCCTGGTACCTTTCGAATACCCTATCAGCTAACTAACTAACTAAGATTAGTAAGACTGGAAAACCTTTCCGTCGGACTGACACTTTTGCGGGGCTTTACATTTAAACACCCCGAGTTTTCTCGGACACGTATGGGATTGCTGTCACGCAGTTTTTCTCAGGGGTACAACGAACCAAAGACCATTTCCCCCCCCCCCCACTTTTTTCCAATTTTGTTCTCATCAGTTTTTTTCCTGTTGTTAAGGTTAGGCCAAACATCAGTAGCGAACACTCTAGAAAAGAAAATAGGAAATAACGATGTATATACCTGAATAAAATGGTTTATTTATTTATTATTTATTTTATATTGTTTGGTCAAAGCACAAGCACGCGAAAGAATGTGGCCTTTAACCTGTCTAGAGACGGTAATATTAGTTTCTCAGTTTTTCGAGTTGTCAAAAATGTTCTTCCCAGCTATTTCAGTCACTTTCTGGACCTGGTTTCCTGAACGGTTCGTTTAGGTTGATAAAATGATAAAAGTTTGGTTAGTTTCAAAGAAAAATAAA
Organism: Siderastrea radians; assembly: GCA_964017195.1. Lineage (NCBI taxonomy): Eukaryota > Metazoa > Cnidaria > Anthozoa > Scleractinia > Rhizangiidae > Siderastrea > Siderastrea radians. The sequence goes on from OZ024893.1 coordinate 27,756,663, forward strand.
GAAAGGTGAAGGGTTTCCACTGAGTGCGCATTGATTGTGTGAAATGGTCAAAGAAATGGTTCAAGAAAACTTGCTCCGGCTAAAAAGAGCTCTGAAATTTAACACGAGAATTATAATATTGAAGACATGGCTGGAACGAGCGATAAACTTGAAACTAAAAACACAAGAAATAAGGTGCCAGAGTTGTTTCTTTGCCCTTTCTAAAGGGACTCAATTCAACCACCCACGCGGTTAATAAATAGCACGGGTCAGGGTATAGTCGTTATTTTCCCCTTTGTTAGAGCGGAAGACAGTTTCTCACAGGCCCTGTTTGCTTAACTGCACGTCTTTTGCACGGCAGTGATTCAAATTTCGTGCTTCTCTAATGTAAATAAATACACACATTATAACTAGAATTATTAAAAAAGATTTAATTTGGGCAATCCCTGACACCCTGGCTTCAGTTAAATGGATCCTTATATATTTTTTTCTTTTGTGAAAAGATTTTCGCAGTGTTCTGCTGGACTGAAGTCGCCTCAGTAAAGGTCGTCAAGGTGCACCTCGAGTCTCAGCACAAGCCATCGGGAGGACGTTTTGTCAAAATTCACAACTGTGATGTAGTTTTGATGCAGTGCCAAGCGTCAGTCAGTGGTACAAGAACAACTGACAAAAGCGCTAGTAAGTGACACCATAACTTAATTCAGCTCTCTTGTAGCTTGCCTCACAATTTTGTTGAGACTAACAGACGTTTTACTTAGCATTTGCCTAGAGCTTTTACAATTGTTCTGTTGACAGCCTTAAGTCAGACATCCTTTGCTTTGTTGTCAACATACATTCTGACTAGTGATTACGGTCTCCTCCTCCTAAAAAAAATTGGTAATAAATTTCCAAACTTGCTTTAAAAACTTGGGTACATCAAAAATCACAAAAAAGGTATTATACAGCTTTAGTTTCAATACGCACACCTCGGGACTTCCCGTGTTCATTATGATGGGTAGGCCCTCAATTTTTTTTCGTTTCAGAATTCTAAGTGTGTGACCATTCAAGAAAATTACATAATGAATGCTTTAGTAAACCAACAGATAAACAGTATTTCGCTAGCATTCAAACGTCATTTCAAAACATTGCAAAGTCAATTTGTCCCAGGTGGGGTACCCTGTGCAGCTTTGAGTAGGGTCGTGTGCCGCTAAGACCTCTTACCCAAGTGTACTATTCCAGACCATGTTCAGCAATCATAGATGTTCTTAATCGGCTAACGTGTGCTTCTATTTGTATTTTCTTCAAGAACTAACTATGAAAATGAACAAGACCAAGAACAAGACCAAGCATGTCTGCTTTCAAGTAAATTACAACGGAGTACACTACGCCTTGAGTGTTATTTCATCCAATAAAATAATGTTCAAGGTGAATGAACAAGAATTTACTCGACCATAATTTACATGTAGTTTGAATCGTAGATAGAACCACCTTCTGCACATCAAAATAAACATCACTCGGGAGTATGTATCACTTAAAGCTATGTTAATTGAATGGATCAGTTGAAGAGATCGTCAATAGAGTTACCATGAGAACATCACCCTCACTCTCCTCCCCCTTCCCCTCCCCCCTCCTACCCCTACAACAGGGTAGCAGCGGCATGGTTGATTGCGCCTTGAACTTCAGATCTAAAGGTTAGTGGTTCGAGGCCTTGTCCTTGCAATCATGTTGCCCTTAGGCAAGCAACTTGCTCCACATGGTCTCTCTCCACCCAGGTGTATAAATAGGTACCGGCAACATTCTCCTGGGGTAACCCTGCGATGCACTGGCATCCCATCCAGGGAGAGTAGCAATACCTTCAGTTTCTTCATGCTACAGAAACCGGTATGATTAAGCTCCGGCCGTGCAGGTTTCCTGTGATTGATGTGCAACTTAACCTTTTACCTCTTCCCTCCCCTCCCCCTCTTTCACACACCTCACTGAAACCATTGTATACAAACCATTAATACTTTGTAGAAAAGACCTTCAGTCAATGAACTAAGTCATAATTTTTGCAAAGAGAGCTGCTATTTCTTAATTTTCCGTATAATTGTTTTCAGAGACTACAAGGGAGTGATTGCATGAATACCCAATCAAGTAAATTCAAACTGAAGCAAGGCACACACACGTATGCACAGCTGATCAATCAAAAGCAAGTACTGTCAAATAATAAGAAATACCTTGCTGTAAACTGGAGTGTTTCGGATGCTTTGATGCTAACAGATAAAAACAATAGGCAAAATAGATTTTTTATTCGGCGTGTACGTAACTAAAAATGAAGGTCAGTCAAGACTTATGTAATTATATAGCATGCAGTAGAGCTCCTCTCTTAAAAAAAAAAAGAAAAAAAAAGAAACCCTTATTAATGAATTGTTTACCTCGCAAGGAGAGGAGGTTAAAATGATTGTTTTGACTTTTGAGAAAATGTTTACAATCATTGATTTAGTAAGATATAACACGAGTCAACGCTATTTTCAGTATGAAGGGTCTAGTAGTTTCAAAATTTGTCGCAATAACTTGCAATTAGGATTTTGGTTACAAGATCGTCCGCTTTTGATATTTAATGTGTAGAGGACTACATCATAGTTTAGGAAACTAGTAACAATGCTGTCATGTTAGTTGCATTTTGTTAACAAGACGAAGTCACTAAAATTCTTTCTTTCTTACGTATGTAATCAGTTATTTGTTAATTAAAGGAGAACTTAAAAAAATCAAGGAATAAGATGTCCTTTTGTTGAAGGCGTATTCGTCCTGGGCCTAGCCTGAGGTCAGACCAATTGTTTTATTTACTTTTTTCACGAAGCAAGCAGAAAAAAAAAGAAAGAAAAGCTCCAGTAACAAGTTATTCCACGATCAAACTAGCAACTATATCTTCAACACGGGTCCTGAGAATTGCCTCTTACAATTCTGTAAACCTGGCTTTGTCATTGCCATTTCCATTTCCTTAAACAGATGTTGTTATGTTGCGCGATTCTAATTTTTTCTTTTTTGCTTTTGGGTCTGTAAAATAAACTTTATGTTTGCACACTGAATGAAATGTTATCAAGCAAAATTGGGAACACAATGGAAATCACCTAGGCAGTATTTTTGCTCAGCAAGTGTAGGCCAAGCCACGTAGTTACCTCCCCTTTGAATATCAAAGGTGATTCACACTGTCTTAAAAAAAAAAAAGAAAAAAACACAACAACAACGATAACAAGACTGTTTTCCAGACCTTCTTTGAAGCACTTTGGATCGGGATCTCTCGCTGGATCATAAGGGCAGAACGCTCTTGGCGACACCTTACCAATTTGGTGATCTTGAATGGGAATGGCATTTTCAAGGAAGGATCGCCTCTTTATAGACCAACACCAGCCATCGTTCACCTCGACTAGATCATGGTTGATGATCAACGGCGCAATTGACAGTATTTTGGCAATCGTAAACACATTAAAGAATGTGTCTGTTAACTGAATGTGTTCCGGAACAGATAGATTCAAAGGAAGTAATAAGAGTTAAGGAAGAAAAATTTTACACTTGTAAATATCGAGTTCCAGATTGGAAGTGATTTGGTGTCTCTTATTTGTGTCTTATCCCATTCAGCAAACAAATGTAGTATACAATAGCATAATGAAAAATGGTGAAGAAAGAAGGGAGGCCAAAAGGAAACCAAAAGTGTGGGTGTTTAAAAATAAGGCTTCTTCGTTGGCGTGGAAACTGGTACGTCTACACTGAGAGGAAATAACAACAATCAACATATTACACTATGGAAAGTCTAAAGAAAAATAAAGAAGGGTGGAATTTTCTTTTTTTACAGTTAATATACGGTACAGCCGACGGTTACGGTGAACGATTTATAAGTAACTTAATATATTTTTCTACCAGTGAAATCCTTGACTCAATTGAACCGCCCACGTGGTTGATAACTAGCACGTGTGCTTTGAACTTTGTACATTTGTATATCTTTTACGTTGGAAGACAACCACAACACATCTGTGGTACGGCATTGATTCCAACCTCGTACCCAGGGTCTTCTCCTCGTTCAAAATGGCGGTCGGAGAAACCCCTGACCAAGGCTGCTGAAATACTCCACGAACCGTGGAGTATTTTGTCACGTGACACATGATAAAATGGCTTTTTCGGACGTTGTTTCCAGCGTCTGGCGGCCCTGTTTGTTTTCTGCAATTGGAAACCGTTGTTCAAACAAAACGAAGACATTTCATCGTGTTTGCGTGACGAGATTCTAACGAACTTTTGGAGCCACTTCGGCAGCCTTGGCCAGGGGTTTCTCCAACCACCATTTTGAACGAGGAGAAGGCCCTGGGGACGAGGTTGCATTGATTCAGACTTCGTGCATATGTTATAATTTTAAAACATTGATTTCGAGTGGTCACTTAAACCCGATTTACACGACAACCGTTAGGGCACGGCACTCCTGACTTTGGCACGCGTGCCCACAGATTTGGTCCGCCATCTGTTACGTTTACACGACAAAATTAGGGCGGCCCTAATTTTGTGATGGGTACGCTTAAAACTAGAAACGGTACCTCCAAATTACTGAGTACGCCAGTCAATTTGACAGCGGTAAACAGCTACTTCATGTAATTTCGCGAACGAGCCATTTTGTGGTTCTATTTCTGCAGGAAATCGAAGAACAAAGTAAATGTAGGAAACAAGAAATCCTTCTCTCTGCTGTCTTGGATGAATTTGTCCAAACGGCGGAGATACCTGTTTGCCCAAGCAGTTTTGGCCTGTATTAACCAGCCCCGGCTAAAAGATTTGTGGATGCATCGGAGATCAGCCACCTGGTTCGAAATGGTAACGCTTTCGTTCGATGAAAAGCAGTGGTATGACGACTTTCGAGTTACGAAGGCTACCTTTACCTACTTGTTGAATGTAATAAGTGGAGATATTTCTCGTCAAGACACCACAATGCGCAAGGCTATCTCTACTGACCGTCGCCTTGCGTTGACACTCTACTATTTGGCATCGACAGCCGAATACAGGACTATTGCTCACCTGTTTGGCGTATCCACACCTTTTGTCTGCGTGTGCATCAAGGATGTATGCGAAGCAATAAATCGTAGGTTTGCAAGAGTTATAAGTTTTCCACAAGGAGACGACCTAGTGCAAGTACTCAATGGTTATGAGGAAAGGTGGGGAATGCCGATGTGCGCTGGTGCCATTGATGGTACCCATATACCAATACTTTCACCTCAAGAGAGTCACGCTGACTATGTTAACCGAAAGAATTATCATAGCATTCTCCTGCAAGCTGTTGTTGACTGCCATTATAAATTTCGAGATGTTGTTATTGGTTGGCCGGGGAGCGTGCATGATGCACGTGTGTTGGCGAATTCAACGCTTTACAAGTATGGGAACGAGAAAAAACTCTTTCCGAGGAATCTTACCAAGCAAATTGGAGATGAACACATATCTCCCTACCTTATTGGAGATGCTGCGTACCCCTTGCTGCCATGGCTAATGAAACCTTACCCAGAGAACCGTACCACACCCAGAGAACATCATCTGTTCAATTATCATCTGAGTAGGGCTAGAATGACAGTTGAGAATACGTATGGTCGATGGAAGGGCAGATTTCGCCGTTTCTTAAAACGCGTGGATATGGGTGTTAACTCACTGCTTCCTGTAACTAAAGCTTCCTGTATCCTGCACAATGTATGCGAAGAGCAAAAGAATGCCTTTCTTCCTGAGTGGGTGGTAAGAGAATCTTCGCTGGAAGTACCAGCTGCAAGTAGGCATCATGATGTACTGACAGGCGATGCTTTTGATACCCGTGGGGCCTTGGCAGAGTATTTTATGATGCAGGAGTTGTATTAAGGTAGCTGAACACAGTTTCAGTGCACTCTTATCACACACTTCAGTCATGATGTGAAGCAGCGTGCGTGCGCAACAAATATGGCGCTGATTCAGCTTCGGTTTTATTTCCTTCACTGAGAATTGCAAAGTGCAGTTATTTTTGTTCTTAAAAACATACAGTTGGTTGTATTATAAAAACATGTGTTAGAAAAGTGTGTAAGAATTAGAGAAGTCTGGATAGCAAGCAAGTTAAAAGTTTTAGAAAAACGACAACAAATTTGTTTTTACAAAACATGTTTCAGATGACAGAAGATGACACAAGAAATGTCGAAATATGTTTTGTAAAATTAAACTTGTTGTTGTCTTTCTAAAACTGTTAGTGTGTAAGAAAAAGTCGTGTCATGGAGAATCTAGCATTTTAAACCCAAGACTGTTATTTTATTTGTATTACTTTAACAAGTTGTTCTTAATGTCCTTAATGTTCTTGAAACAAAGTACACCAACAGCACAAAATGAAGTAAACGAATTATTGGTAACATATTTATCTTACGGCATCAAATATTGGAACGAGGTTTGATTGCCATTCGTTGAATTTAAGGCAAAACTTACAACACTTCAACAACTACTAAGTGAAATGGAATAACTCAACAATTTGCCAAATTTTGGGAATGATTTCATTTTAAACTAATGTGTATAAAAGGAACCTGCAGAGCTTGTGCTAACATACTCATTGTCACTCTGCAAAGATTGTGGGGATGAACTCCTGTTGAGACCTGGAAAGTACGGTTGGGCGGAATAACCCATCAGCATAGTCATCATCCTCATCTCGTGCTCCCTTTCTTCTCGTCTTCGTTCGTTTTCCATTTCCATTTGTTTCATTCTCAGCTCATGTTCAAATTGCTGCATTCTGCAGCAGACAAAATGCAATCAGTTGTAAGTTTGACTGTTAGCTCTCAATCTGAATTATAGTTAAATTTCTAACATCTTGTTTCGTCTTTTAAAGAAATACATAAATAAATAAATAAAACTTAATTAGAGAGAGAGTTTGAAGAGCAGTAATAAGTGAGAAAGTAACAAATAACGTATTTTGACCTTTGAGACCTCAATAATGTTCTCTGAGTAAGGGCCCCTGAGGCTTTTCTTGTTCGCTGCTAATCTCAAATATCTATCACTTCTTTGTATCGAAACGACCGGATACCCTTCTGGAACTAAATTAAATTACAAAATACTCTTCTATTTATAAACGGTTTTATTTATATCTTTATTCTAAAGAATGAAACTGAAGATATTTCTCTTATTTTTCCGAGTTTTTTTAGGCAGGAAATCAGTGATAAACGCGTAGAGAATATACCACCTGATATGAAAGGATTCAAGCATGCAGCATATTTTTGTACATGAAAACCTCGTCGTGTTCTGAATTTTCATTCAGTTTCAGCTCAGACAGAGCAACCATATACAATAACGGAACCTTCAAGTTAGCAATCCTGTAAATTTGAGCGCTAGTGCCAAGAAGATATATCGTAGCCTGTGATTTTCTTATTTTTGCCAACATTTGCGTGGCGTTTTGCGAATTGCCGTTATGGGAAATTTGCATACCGAGGATCGTGCAAGCAGAAAAAAATTTTGATTGGCTGTTTCGTTGAATGTCAATCAATCAAAAAAGTGGGCAGTAGACGTTCCGTAAAAGAATTGTATCAGGCTCTGTTTTTCGTTTCGCCCTTCCCGCCTGAGTGTTTCACCGAGCGAAACGAAGATAGAACTTGATCGCATGTTAGGGGAGCTGGGCCTTTTGGACGTTTATCGTCCAGATGAATTTTTTCCTTTCTGTAAGTTCATCACAATCTAAAACGAAACCAAAATTAGTGGATGCAACCTTCAAACGTTGCAATGCAGATTACCACGTATATTTTACAGCAATAATAATATGAATCAAACAACTACATTAAAGAAACAACAACAGAAGCAAGGACATGAGGAAGAAATTGATAATTAATGTTCAGTTGTCATACCATTTTCTGCAGAATCTACGAATTATACATGCATATCCGTTTTGTATGTTTATCAGCCATCTGGGCAAAATCAGTTTTAAATATAATTTTCGGACATGAATATAAGTATTCTGCATTATATTCACCATGCGCATGGTGATTATAGGATTTCTTGTTGTGATTGCTAAGCTGACTTTTCTTCAAGTTCTTGTTATTCTCCTCTGAAATTGTATGAAAACAATTATTCACCTCAGGATCAGTAAATACTGCAAAAAATTTACCTCGACTTCGTCTCGGTGAAAATTCAGCAATATTTACTTCGGCTTCGGCGAATAATTGTTCAATACAAATTGTTCAATACAAACAATATTTTAACAGCTGTACTTACCATTGTGGACACCATGGTGTCCACAATGGCAGGAGGTTGGACATTGTGTCTTGTGGACAGAATGCTGTCCATTTTCTTGAAAAATTTCCACTCCCTCCCTTTGCTGTTTCCACTTTTCTTTTTGTTGTCTTTTACTGTTTTATATTTTTGACGTAGCTTTTTCAATTTAGTTATTATTTCCTGAACACCCAGTTCCATAGCAAATCCTTTGCTTTGCATTTGAGTCTGAAAATGATTAGAAATAAAACAGTACCAGTATTGTATGCTTATCACAGAGAATAGCATTTAGAGTATAGATATTACCATACTGTCATTTGAGGGATTTACCAACTTATTCCAAAATGCAATGATGCAAACGCTATGATTCCAATTGAACAAAAAGACGTAATCACATCTCATGATTTCAGGAGTTGGGGGGATGTGCCTTTCCTTCTCATCAGTGTTATGTCTGCTGACTTCATCAGTTGGGTGCCTCCCCCGATTGGTGTTTGCTGCATGTAGGACCACGTGCTGTACAGCATATTTGACCAAGTTCAATATATTGAACGACGCCGGCGGAAACACCTCCGTACTTAGATCGTTTAAATTGTAACCTATACCTGAACACAAATGACATGATGTGCACAAGCTGTTTGGGGACCAAAACCTCTGAAAAACTGCGAAAAGAAATGCTTTCAGAAACTCTGCGAAACTGCTATGTCAGAACAACTTACCAACAAAGTTTGATAAACCTGGCGCATCTGTGTTGATGTTTTACTTCTTTCCAAATTTAACTGAACTGTTTCTTCACCCCATAGATCGAGAAGAATCTCCGTTGCTTCGGTAGACCAGTTGATCCCGCGACCACGTTTGTTTTCGGAAGCCATCTTGTGAAGCACTGGAAGTACCGCTCATGCCTGATAGAAATTATTTCCAGTCCTTCCAAAAGTATCGCCGAGAAACGGTCGAGAACCCATTCGAATTCGGGCACGGCACTCCAAACAGGCGGGCCGAGACTACCTATTTCAGGAGTGCTCGGCCCGCCTGAACTTTTTGGCACCCGTGCCCATAAATATGCATTTACACGACACAATTCAGGAGTGCCGTGCCGTAAATTAGCGGCCCGCGTGCCAAAATTTAGGGGTGCCGTGCCCAAAACGCTTGTCGTGTAAATCGGGTTTAAGTCAGCTTTGGTAACTAGTAGTCCATGGGCCAGGACCCCAAAAATGACGATTTGGTACCAAAAAGAGGGACAAAGAGTGACCTATATTTTTAAAAACTATGAATCCTCCACCTTATTTTTATGTATGATAACCGTGTCAAATGAGTAGCTTTATGGGTTTTATCACGTGATAAAGTGACGTCACTCGGCTTTCTACAATGTTGAATAAACGTACATGTAGTGTTAAAAGATAAGTTTTTAAACCTTTTACTCATGTTTTTGGGGTACGTTTTGACGATTATATGGTACTAGTGTCTTCCAAGTGATTGTCAAGGCCTTTTGTAACAATATTATACGAACGCTACTGTTGGTTGCCAAGGTAAAGCAGAAAAGTTGCCTTTTCGAACAGAAAGTCAATGTTAACTACAGAAATTATGATGAATTGTTTCCCAAATGCTGTAAACCGATAGTTCTAGATGACAACTGGGCACTAGCTAGACTCACTTGTGCTATAGCTGCCTATGACGCTGCTTCAATATAACATTACCTTTTTGGCGGCCATCTTGGATCCGCCATCTTTGGTCTTCAATTTTGTTCTCTAAAGTGCCCCAAGCGTTCGAAAACTTAAAGGAGTGTGCCTTTTCAAAAGAATGTGCCTGCTGCAGAGGAAATTGTATGCCTTTTCCCCGACAGATTTTGCATTCAGTAGGTCTTCTTCTATCCTAAAGGAGTGTGCTGAAATCCTTATAATTCCAGTAAAAGAAGCTTGCTCCCGGAACAACAAACTACAAAACAATAGATGCCAACTCTCCTGCTTTTTACGGGAGATTTCTTTCTTTCTCCGCAAAAAAAATATTATGGTTTTCTGTGATCTCGTCATCGCCCAGAATGCTATTGTCTTTTGCGACATGTACTTACAGAGCCCGATTTCACAGCGCGCGGCATAATAATTTGCATTTTCAGAACTAGTCGGCTGTGATTGGTCAGAAGACGTTGGCTTTGGGAATACCTCAGGTCTCATTGCAGTTCCACTGCTGTCAATCAAACGGTTGGACGTGTGAAACAAATTTAAACGTGCGATAAATTGAACAGTTGGGCCCTAATTAAGACGCGCTCTCTATTCAAACCTTTTGAATAGAGAGAATCATCAAAGAGTTCGCGAGCAAATTTTATCTGACTCAATGGACTGTCTAAACGTTATTGGAAATAGTTTATGCAAACCAAGCGGTTTTAAAGCGGTTGAGACGAGCGCGAAGCATTACTTGCCCGCCACAAGAGAAGCGCCAAAAATTATTTATCGCGCTTTGCAAGAATTGTATTCGCAAAAATATCTGGCTGTCGGTATGTGTGTTGACTAGCTAGCTTGAAGCGCGAAAGGTTAGCCACGCGCGACTTAAAAGGGCGATAAAAAAATTTGACTCGCGCTTTGCAAAAATAAATTTGGCCTGTTTGTCTACAGGCCTGTTTGTGTTTAGCGAGCTTCATCGCGCATTACGAATCACTTAAGCGCGAAAAATTAGCAACGCGCGACTAGACCGGTGCGCGAAAAATTATGACGCGCGCCATTTTATGACTTACTACCGGATCGCAGTTACTGTATATTACGCTTGCTCCCTTAGCACCGCTAAGGCCTCAGGACTTCAGTTTACCAAAATATTCTTATCAATGCAGGGAGACAAAGAGAAAAGTGAAATAAACAAGCTTTACTTTTTTTCCGGAATTCTAGTGTTATCAGTTTGTCACATTTTACTGACTCACACCGCCATACAATGCTTAATTGCCATGACTTGCGCTCTATTGTTTATGGAGGCGGAGTCATGAATTCATTAGATCACTTGTGGGAAGTTTAAAAGCGGTCAAATCAACTCCCGTGGGGGGCTTTGTGTGACGTATTTGCATGTAAGTTCAGTTTTGCGGGAGTTGGTTTCAGAAAAACTGAAATCGATAATACTTCTAACCGTCAGATTTGCGCAAAAACTCGGGAAGTGACTCTTTAAATGTCAAGCATAAATAACCATATGAATTTAAACTTGCTTACATGTTATTTTCCGAGATTTTCAATCTACAAGTGTCGGTCCCATACAGACGGAGCGAAAAAATAGCTACATTTGAGGCCGAAAACGATAATGCTTCCCAAACAGCTACACACGTAAAAACAGTCGCATTTGCTTTATTAACATCCCTTCTGCAAAAGCCATGTGAATGCTAACTAGTAAACTTAACCATTTTCCCGTAAAATTTGAACTTCCGAGTGGTGCTGACCGGTTTTGCCCAACATTCTTTGTTATTTTGTGTACTTTCGTTAGTGAACTTTCAAATGTTCGCGCGAGAAAGGGCATAAAAGTCCCGGATGTGTCGCGGCATTCTGGGCGATGTGCTATTGATATCTTTGCAAAACATTATAATTTCCTTCACAATGATCATCTGTTATTTATGTATTTCTGGTACACATTTGGCATGCCGTTGTGTTTAAATGTAGCAATGACTGTATTCTTCTGTGGTCAATAAATACATGCACTTTTGCATGTAACATGTCAACAGCTAAGAGAAATATGATGGAAAAACATTGGAGGCTTATATTCTAGTCCTCATCACTGTCATCATCATCAGCATCGACCTCTAGTGTGACAGCTTCTTCTTCTCGCCTGTTGTCGCACTCAGGGAGCCTGCACATGTCTGTGCATTTCAGACCATTCACAAGGCAGCTGCAGTTCGGGCGCCTACAAGATCTGGTGCATGAACAAGAGAGAAGCTTTAAAACTGCTTTAGGAGCTGGCTAACCACTCATCCAATCAATCCCTAACTTGCTGTCATCCTGAATCCAGCCATGTCTTAAGGGACTCGGAATTTCAGGTCGGTTCTCAAGACTTCTTCTCCAGATTGCTTATACAGGCAATCAGCACAAGGTGGTAGATGGTCGGACTCGATGTTGCCTCGCTTTGAACAGAACAGTCTATATCTGAGGTCATTGATGCTGTTCGTTCCTGGGCGGGAAGTGTACATACGACAAGTGAAATCCTGAAGCTTCTGAAATAGATCATCTGAGAGTTCCCATTCCACTCCCAAGAGGTCAAACATTTCCTGAAAGGATCTCTGCTCTTTGACGATTCGAAGTGCACCAATTTTGCCCCAGTTCTTATAGTCAGGTCTGTTAGCGTTTTGATCGTGCAAATTCGGACGATGGCGCTAAATTTGGCATGGTGAGTCTTCTGGGTGCCAAAAAGGATTTCAGAAGGTTAGCCGCCAGATCAGAGTTCGGGGGTGGGGGGCAGTACGGACGTCATTTTGAAATATCTAATTTGCATATGATACGGTCAGCGGTATCCTCCTAAAAACTTTGTTAAATCGGCGATATTAGGTGGTAAAAGGCATGGTCTCGAGGCTTCTAAGAGAATATGGAGTAGATTAAAATGCTATTCTCAACACTGCTATTTTTTTATCTCAACATGCCGCAAGCAAAGTAGTGGGAAGTCTTCATTACTATTTCGCGATTTTGTCGCCCGTACTGAAAAGCGAGCCAAGGCTAATTGGATGACGTGTAACAAAAATTGAGTTATCAGTTGATGCTTTTTGGTACATTTGTGCAGTCTGCGGAGCATGCGCAAAGCCCTGTGAACGATAAATTTGCCTTAACACATCTGCATCTTTTGGTGCACCCTTTCTTGCAGCCACATTTTAGGAGGGCACTACAAACTTTGGAGACCACTGGCAGAGTAGTCCACCGCGGCTGCCAGCTTTCATCTCTCTACGTCCACCCGAAGTGTGATGGCGAAGAAGAGTTCATCTTTCAGCTTCAATTTTTCTGACGAATAAAACCGTTGATACCCACCTGTGTTGAAGGGATGCATTCCAGCATACGGTTCTGCTTGGTAAATAGCTCATCCTGGCGTCGTTCACAGATATCAATGAGCCAGTTTTGTCGTAGATCACAACGGCGAGGAACCTTTTTCTAGCGGCTCGAATTGCTGATCCCGCAACAACACGAATATCTCCGTTATATCAGGAAGGCAATTCAACGCGGTCCAGCATGACTTTTCGCCTTTCCCATGAAAGGATGAACTGGTGTCACACCCTGTGAAGGTGTGAAGAAAGGGAAGTCCTCTGGATTACTGCTCTCCGATATGGTCACATATAGTGTTGATGCTATAATGCCGATAACTCTTCGCCATGCCGAACGCAATCCAGACAAGTAGGGAGGACTAAAGGGACTAAAGGGACTTCAGTTCAGTTCAACTAGAAACACAATGACGTCTGTGTCTGCTGTGCGGACCAGGAAACTTCCATGCTCCTTTGCTGATGGCATCTTTGATATGCACCAGGATCCTTGTGTCCGCCTTTTCATGGTTGCATTTCTCCACAGCCTGCAAAGGACTGCTTGGAAGCACATTTTACCCTTGCGTGACATAGATACACTAGTCTTCGGGACACCTGACGCCATTTAACTTCTCCGATAGAAAATAAAACATTTCTACTTTGTTTGACGGGTCTTTAATGAAGCTCTGCCAGTCGCGTGGCAGCTACGTGTTATCGGGAACCTTCTTCCTCTTTCTCTTCCCTCTTTTTCCTAGCTTCCTTCATACTGTCTGCTCGATAACTGTCCCATACAACATCCACTCTGCCACAGCTCTGTAGCTGGCTTACGAAAAAAAGAATAAATACTTTCTCAGTATATTCTGAAAATGTGACAGATGTGCCTAAAGGCACGGCGTAACCTAATAGGTTACGCTTTGCCGTTAAAGGCTGCTCCACGGAAGAGTTATACATCATGCGTAGTTGATGAATCTAATGATGGGCCTGGGGTTCAAGGCACACTAGCAAGTCTGACTTCTTGCAACAGCGCATTTTCTCATACTCGGACAGTGAAGGTGGGAAAGGAAGGTTCTCAGTCTTGTAAAATTCATCTAGGTCTCCATCACGATTTTGGTTGGCAATATATAGTCGACTGAATAACGTACAGTCCCTTTTGAGCACTGAGAGCTTCTTGGCCGCCTTGGTCGTACTCCTCAATCCCTGACGCTGAAACAGAGGGATTAGGTTATGAATCAACACAGTCGGCTATTTGATCATTCTCAGTCCGCTCTTTGATACACAAACTTCTCATATTGTGCTCTCCCTCGCTCGTCGATGGTACGAACCATTGCTATAACGGACTTGTCTGCACAGTCACGCGTGTCCATTGCAACAAGCTCTAGACAGTCCTCGCAGAAAGGATTACCCGTCGAAGTGATTGTGTTTAAAAGGCTGCAAACATGTTTCTGGAATGCCTTTTGGTGAGAAAGTCCTTCCTTGTGGTGTTTCAGGCAGGTTGGTTTGTCACTGGAGGGTAAGGTACACTCAAACTACTGGAGACGTCGAACCATCTCGGGCCCTACCACCATCCATCTTCGTAATGCCGTGGGGCTCTGTAAGACCAATAGCGCCTCCTCCCTTCACCAGCGCGTTGTGCAACTCATGAGTTTGGTCTATTGGAATTGCGGAAAGCCTCCTCTTTTTCTAGTGAGCAACCCAGTGTTTCGAAAACTTTTCCAGAAACTTCTTACATACATTCATCCAAGGATGGATATCTGGGTACGTTTTAAACTATTTGCGATTTAAAATCTCCTCTCAAACCGGCACGTCAACACTGCCGCTGAAAAATTAATATCCAAATTAGGTTTATCTAAAAGGCCCTCTCAGCGCCTGTACGGGACCTCGAGTTCGTGGCCACCCTTCTAAAATTATAAAGCAAACCACAATTACACTTTGTGCAAATTTTCATGCCATCGTCTGGAAGTGCACGGTAACGCCAATTTTTGGCCTAACAGACCTGACTATTACAGCAAACGGCTCTTAAGTTTATCCTTTTATTCAAATTATTCCGCAAGGTGGACTCCCAAGGGGAAGAAGTGACAAATCTTCCCGTGCAGAATTCCAAAACAGTATGTGTGATAATGTTTTGTATTTTCAACAAAATGGTTTTCAGAGCGGTTTGGTTGAGCAGCTTGCCAGTAACCCGAATTTGCTGCCTTATTTCTGAAAAGCGTATTGTCAGAATACGGTAAAATCTGGTCAGGAGCTTTGTTATCGACTGTTTTATGGGTGCTTACGGTGGTTTTACGAAATAAGACAAAAAGAGCAAAAAATTGAGCGAAACCTGGAAAACAATGTGGTTGCCATAATTTTTACCGGCAAGGCGTGCTCTCGCTTTACAGTATAATGTCGACAAAACTGTTCCTTATCGCTTTGATTCTGATACATAAGTTATCAAGACATATTTACCTCTGTTCCAGTAAGTGCGATTCTTTGTTGCTTTAATCCTTTTCGTAGTAATTATGGCTAAATGCGTGTACATAATATTCTAATAACTATTTTAACCACCGTTTGTTATAAAGGTTGTGTGAAGCCGATTCACCTGAAACTTGGTCCCTGAAATCTTTGAGGTTCCAGCACCTGTTCAGAGTAATATGAAGGAAAAACGTCTTTTCCTTTTCCCGATAATACGCGTTTTCTTTGAAAGCCACGTTCAAGAAAATTGCTGAAAATTTTCGTATATTCGTAATAGCTTTAAGCATTCCTTTTTCAGCGTCTAAAATATCTCAGCGACCGAATGCTGTTGAGCAGCTAAAAATTTTATTTCAAAGCAGTTGCCCCTCACGCAGATAAATAGTATCGGGTCACCTTAATCAGTTTTGTAAGCAAAATTAAGTTGACTCTTACGCAGGGACCCTCAAAAGTGAAAATTCAAATTAGAGCTACTAAACATTTGTATAGTGTAACCTTACGGTTACAATAGTAAATTTTCGAGACTGCGTGAGCTTACTAAATAGTTTTCAGTCCGAAATAAGATTCAAGAAAGTTTTAAAGGATGTAAAACGACCGAGTTGCAGGCAGAGAGTAAACTGGGAATAAGCCAGGGCGCGATGTTATATTTAAAATACTCCAAGTATAGGAAACAGATGCAATACAATACAAATACAATTCAAAATCCTTTATTTAACCCTTTGTGACCGGATGGCCGATATATCGGTCATGAAAACAATCAACCAAATTCTACTCAGCGGATTCTCAAATCGTAGTTCCCAGACCTCCCACGCCGAAGCAACACCAGTTGCCATCTTGGACTTCATCTGACACCAGTCAAGAGATGCCAGTAATTTTTTTTTAATGTCATCCCATGAAGTACGTTCATTGTTGTAAATACTCCGAAAATTTGGTACTCAAACGTTTTAAATTGAATATTTTGCAGATTTTTCAGATTTTCATATACTAAAAGTTCCTAAATCTCCAAAATTAATTTAGGCTGCAAAGGATTAAACACGATAATGATTTTTTTTTAAAGCATAGTAATGCTTGTGGGGTTGTGCACTATCTGATACTAACTACTAATAAAATTCATAAGACATGCAGCTTTGATTTTAAGTAATAAAATTTAAAATTTGAATAGTCCTCGGCTGTGTTTGTATTGATAGACTGTTTTAAAAGACTCATTAGATTAAGCTAGAAAGAGATGTCAATACCCCTCTTCAACATGTCATGATGATCCCCGTTTGAATATACCGGTTACGCAAAGAAAACAGGATAAGCTACAGCAAGATATCAACGTTCCACTTCCAGGTATATAATACCCAAGATTTCTTACTTTACTGATTTACTGTTCTTGCACGTAAAATGGAGTTTTCTGAAGCGACAGCGAACTCAAAATCTGCTGGTCAGTTAGACTTTTATTTCCAGTTGTGATAACAGAACAAGGCTGACACATTTTATGACCAATCAAGTACCTCTGGGATGCAGTGTCTTTCAATATCTGTTCTTAACGATTAACTGATCTACCGTAAAATTCCGGTTATAAAGATCAGGGTTTATACCGGCTTTACGAGGGGGTCTTGACTGGGGTGGTATGTATAATTTACACTGAGGATTTACATTATTATATTATTAAACTTCCACTGTCGATTTAATAAAACGGTAACTCTTCTCGGAAAGTTAATAGACAGATTTAGTCAAGCCTAAAAGCAGAGCCGCCAAGGAATAAACTGGTGTTCGCTTCTCAAAAATAGCCCACAAACTTTTCGGAACTTTTCGAATAGCCCAGAAACTTTTCGCTTTCGAAAAGTGTTTCTCAAAAAGCCCGAAAGGTTTCCGAATTGTCCTCCAATATTTTGGGGATCTATTCTGTAAAACCAAGCTCGAAAGGTCATTCTAGAGGCTGAACACAGCTTGATTTTTTTTTCGGGCATCAAACTGAACACATATTTTACTCACGAGCCGTCTTGCTTGGTTTTTGCAATGTTTCCATATCCTGTCATTTAGCTGTCAAGGCTTGTAAAATCTCCTTGGATTATTGGCTGTTCGCTTGAATGAACTTGAAACGGCGCTCATTTGCAACAACAAAATAAAAGTTAAATGGGTTATCTTCATCCCGTTCGGATGTTAACAAATAACATGAACTGCCACTATTAGTCTAGTCAAAAAATTATACTGGCATTTCACCGGCATTTTACCAGGATTACCCAAAAGAAAGGATTTGAGGAGCTTAGAAGCACCTGCATATAATTTTAATTATCGAAAAAATGTCGCGTAGGTTTTAGCGGCCGCAAAGAAATTCTATTAGTTTGAGGAACACACAGTATTTACCGGATAAAATAGCTTAAATCCCAAAACGGCTTCGCTTATAGTTACTTAAGCAAGTTTTATATTTCGCTCGCTAACTTGAGACCATCGAGATTGAAAACAAACAAACACCAAACATGCTTAACTATATGGCATAAGTTTTGCGGATTGCAAATTGCTTAAAATTCGGGCGCTTTTAGAAATGCACAGAACTGATTTTGGCAGCTTTTTGGATAAAATAGGTTTAAACCGACAACTGCTTCGCTTATAGTCTCTTAAATAGCTTTTATATTTCGTTGGCTAACCAGAGACCATATCAAGATGGAAAACAAACAAAACCTAAACACGCTTTAAATTATGGAATAAGTTTTTAGAAGTAAGCCTATATAAAGTTAGCCGCTTTGAGGAACGCACAAAACTGTTTTCGGAAGCTTTTCGGATAAAATAGCCATAAACCGACAACTGGTTACCATTAAAAACTTATAGGACAAGAAAATAGACAATTACACAAAGAGATGGGCCCTCGCAGACAAAATTTAAAGCAATTATTTGCAGTAATCTCACTGATCATGAAGTGGTGCTTGTGCTGTTGCCTTGCGACTGTGTTTTGACCTACTGTTATCAATAAACAAACACAAAATAATGGACAGAGAAATCATTTTTGAAAACGTTTATTCGAAAACCCGTAAGTTTATACTTAAATGCAATTTGCGTTACACTTGCAGCATCGTGGGTCCGTCCACGCGAGTGAAATCGGCTGAGCATAGCCAAATATTCAAGACTACATCTGTCACAAATCTGAGCGCGTTTTCTGATAATTTTTTAAAGCCAAATGTAAATGACACATTTCTAATGACATAAATTAAATTTCCATTTTAAAACGTAATTTCTTTGACCGTAATACACAAAATCATGTACCTTAAACCCTTTAAAAACTTCACTAACTTGGTTATGTTTCAGAACGGGGCAGCTCTCCATTGTGAAGAAAACAAACTAAAAGATGAAGTCCTTTGAAAGCAGCTTTCGTAACTTGAACTTTTCGCCTTCCACCAGTATTCTTTTGAACCTTTTCTTTCCATTTACAGAAATTACATGCTTTTTTCTCAAGTTTAAAACTTCAGTACTGTCGAACAATCGTTTTGCTAAACTGTTCAAAGAAACCTTTTTTTCAAAAACCGACGATGGTCATGCGATTTCCCGCCAAGAGAGACGCCGATTGCCCAAAAGCACCGCGTGATTTCCCGCCAAGAAAAAAAAAACATTAATCACCCCCCGTTGGGTTGTCTTGCGATTCCTCTCCCCCTCCCCCAGAGTCTGTACGCGTGGACGTACACTGACGTCGCAACCAAAATTTCTCGGATCGATAGATTACCAAATTTCCTTAGCAATGGTGCTCCGCTATAAATTAATAATACTGTGCGCTTTCATTTAAGTGACAGCACTGGGGCCAAAACTAAATTACTTAATAAACATTTCAGAAGTGACCACTACTTAAACGCCACTAAGCTGAGACTAATCTGAAAGATATTATGTTGATTGCTACACAAGAGTCTCATTTGCAAGCTTGCAACATTTTTTGGCCATGATGAACAGTATAAAAGCGTGCTTCAATTTATAAGAAGACTTCTATACGTGAGTCAAAGGATACGCCTGCGTACAAAAAGGCATTCCATTCATAGAAGAGTTGTGTTGTTTGAATGTCTAAGCAACACACTAATAGAATTGCTCACAAAAAAATACGGGCTTCGCGTGGTTCACTCATTATATTCGCTTTTTTCAAGAACAGTCATCGATTTGCATCGCTGAAGCCCCTTTACAAACAAAAATAAAAAATGTTGGAAGAGGACTGTTTTACTGAGCGAAATGTTCTTTTTAGTGCATTCCTACATGTATGGTTATTTGTAGGACATTCCGGTGGTCATTTTCGCGAGCTTTCTGTAGATTCGCTGTTGTTCGTGTGATGTTCGGTATTCCCTAGAGAGTAACTTCGCTGTGTCTTCGGGCCTTGTCGGAGATATTTTCGTTATTTTTAGGCGGTGAGATGTATCAGATAAGTGGGGTCTATGCGGTTCCTGCTGAGTAATAACTTGTGTCGTTTTTCAATGATTTCACGCTCAGCAATATTCACTATGTTGCGGTAAATTTACGAGAAATTGCTTTAGATCACAGAGAACAGCGGTGTGTTCTCAGAATAGGTTTTGCCAGCAGCATATCGAGATTATACTTGCGTTGATTGTGAAGCACACTGTTGTGAAGCTAATTTTAGGCTATTAATTTAGTTGTTTTTCCTAGGCTTGAAATAATTTTGGTAGTGTATTTGTTGATCTAAGTGCAATGCCGTCCCTCCTAAAAGTTTTGCTGTTTGTCTACTGTCTAAGGGCGTGCTGTAGACAGGTTTGCGATTTCCTGTAAGCTTTGCCAAGGCCTCCTTGAACAATGAGTTCAAGGGCAGTTTCTTCGCAAACATTAAGTTTTTCTGGTAGTGGATTGGCGAATCCTTATCCACGTCCTTGCGCCAAATGGTTCCTTGGTCTGAGCTGTTCTTTTTTCGAATCCTTTCAAATTTATCCTCTTCTAGCACCATTTGGCCTTCCTTAGTTAGGGTCGCAAACATGTTTACAGCACAGCATAAAAGAAGCTTCGTTTAGCTAGTAGTTGATTAGAGTCAGTGGAGAAGTTGTAGAAGCTGAAAGTCGTTGCAGTAAAGAAGCTTTCCCCAGCGAGTTGCTCAACAATACACAGTCGACGAGAACAGTCGATTTCCGGTTTTGATTACACAATAATTTTGTATGTTGCAATGTTTGCTTTTGATAATGTGATTAAAAGTGGAATTCTGTGTTGGAACATTAACTGAATTCACCTTTTGCGTCTTCTTTCCATTGGTGATTGTTGTTTAAGAGATACATAGAATGGATAGTTTTAACAAGAAAAAACAGGAAACACGAATGGAATAATTTGTACTATTACCACCATTTTCACTACTACGCGACTTTTCTTTTCAAAACACTTCTGAGCACTTTGCAATACGTTTCCGTCAATCATACCTTATATGGAAAGTGTGTGATGTTACCGCAATAGAATTGAGCTCGAAGGAATAAAGATGGCGCCAAATTATCCCGTAAATTTGCGCTGGCGAGTCATATATTGACTATTACGAGGCTTTAGAGTCGTTGATGTTGCAAGAATACTTCACGTTTGGCAGATATTTGTAAAGAAATTTCGACATTTCTTCAGAATGAAATACCCGCTCGGTGGATTATCCTATGCGGCGGATGGTAAGCTTGCGTTTAATCTCGTGAATAAGCTAAACCGAAGTGTGAAGTAAAAATTCTAGCTTTTCTGACCTGAAAATAGCACACGAAATGTTATTCACCATGAGTATAATCTGGCAATATCGCGAAGTGTACGAGGACGAAATTCAGGAGTGGTTAGAGTATGCAACGGGAAAACGAATCATGATCGGCGTGCGATAAGCCGATTCGTGAAGAAAATGGGTTTGACAAGAAGAAAGCTGAAGAAACGTACGTATGACTTGTTGGATTGTTTTTGCAAGAAACACTGCTAATTCTAGTCGCCTATAACCCGAGGAATGGAATGAAAAACAAAGCATAAGCGCTTTATAACGTTTATTGTTCTACGTGAATGTTAAAGCTGTGACATGATAGCAAGAAAAATGTGAAAAACCGTTATTTATAAAAGCGGGAACGGGGAAATATCAAGGAAAATATTTAAGCACAGCAGTTTCATGTTTACTTCTTCGTTATAGCTCACTGTGATTACCAAAGAACGTGATAAGCGAAACAGGGCGATGTATGGTCGTAGGTCATCGCTAAATTTCACCGAGAACAGTTGCTAATTATAGATGAATCAGAACTTCTCAGACTCATCTATAAATAGCAACTGTTCTCGATGAAATTCAGCGATCCTACGACAATACATCGTCCTGTTTCCCCCATCACGTTCTTTGGCAATCGTCTTGAGTTATAACGAAGAAGTAAACTTGAAAGTAAGCTTAAATATTTTCCTCGATTCCCCCTTCCCGCTTGTAGAAATAACAATTTCGGACCTATCATGTCACAGCGTTATTTGTTTACATTTTCGAAACGTAGAAGAACAAACGTTACAAGCACATTATAAGCTTATGCTTTATTTTGTTTTTTTTTTTCAGTTCATTCCGGAGGTGATAGGTGATTAGAACTAGTAGTGTTTCTTGCAAATCAATCCAACAAGTCATACGTATCTTTCTTCTTGTAAAACCCATTTTCTTCAGGAATCGGTTGATCGCACGCCGATCATGATTCGTTTTCCCGTTGCATACTTTATCCACTCCTGAATTTCGTCCTCGTACACTTCGGGATACTGCCAGACTTTTACTCGTGGTGAATAACATCTCGTGTGCTATTTTCAGGTCAGAAAAGCTAGAATTATTACTTCACACTTCGGTTTAGCTAATTCACGAGTTTAAACGCACGCTTACCATCCGCCGCATAGGATAATCCACCGAGCGGGTATTTAATTCTGAAGAAATGTCGAAATTTCTTTACAAATATCTGCCAAACGTGAAGTATTCTTGCAACATCAACGACTCTAAAGCCTCTTACTAGGCAATATATGACTCGCCAGCGCAAATTTACGGGATAATTTGGCGCCATCCTTATTCCTTCGAGCTCAATTCAATTGGGGTAAGATCACACACTGCCCATATAAGGTATGATTGACGGAAGCGTATTGCAAAGTGCTCAGAGGTGTTTTGAAACGAAAAGTCGCGTAGTAGTGAAAATGGTGGTAAGAGGAGATCAGAGAAAAGGCATTTTAATATTCTACTTTGATGTAATAAGAAGACGCTTGCTGAGAGTGGTAATCGAAGACTATCCACAGCAGAGTAGCGTTTATGGAATTTGGAGTGCTAAAGGCAGCGTCCGTGATATCAAGAAGTATATGACATGGTTTTATTCAACAACTGCGCATGACTGATGACGTCACTATCATGACATCTCCCCTCTTAACAGGAATGGTAGAATAAATATCAACATTTTCCATCAACTAGTGAAGTGTCCATGACCTCAACTTGGTCAATGTTCATAGACCTTAAATTGACTCTAAGCTAACGGCAAGTCACTGATAAACGATCCTTAACATCTACAAATATACTAACATGAAAATAGTCTCTAATCAAGCAAGTCCAGTCCACTAATAATATACAAAGTCCTTTTGTCTGGTTGATCTGACAATTCGGCCAGATCTCGTTCTACATGTAACGGCGTTCGATGTCTGGGAGGCATTTCTGTTCCCCGGCGGGAACTTCATGCATGCTTCTTTGTCTCCTTGCGGGGTTTGCGTGCAGGGATCTCTGCCAACTTGGGAGGTCTTGATCATATCTCTCCTATTCCGTCTGTACAGAGTTCCGTCACTGGTCACAATGGCTGAGCGAGGAGTGTTGGCGAGTTTTGTAACTGTGGCAGGTTTCCAGCCGTTTGGTGTCTTCACTCTGACAGCATCTCCTTTTCTGAGGGGTGGTAGGGACTTGGCTCCTCTGTCAAAGTAAAATTTCTGTTTCTGTTGCTGGGCAAGGAGCTGGGACCTAGCATCCGTTGGGATTTGCGCCTCCAGTAGTTCAGCAGTAGTAGGAAGCTTAGTCTTCAGCCTTCTGTTGAGGAAGATCTGAGCTGGGGAATAGTTAAGTCCAGTAATGGGCGTGTTCCTGACTTCTAGCAGGGCAACGTATGGGTCGGTACCATCTTCATGCGCC
The DNA here is from genome assembly GCA_964017195.1 of Siderastrea radians. Classification (NCBI taxonomy): domain Eukaryota; kingdom Metazoa; phylum Cnidaria; class Anthozoa; order Scleractinia; family Rhizangiidae; genus Siderastrea; species Siderastrea radians. Next base: position 27,780,311 of record OZ024893.1, read on the forward strand.
TTCTCTAACACAGCCTTTACTGTTCCAATGGCGTTCTCCACTTGCCCATTAGCTTGTGGGTACTTGGGACTCGTGGTTGTGTGCTTGAACTCCCACGACTCTGCAAATTCTCTGAATTTACGACTGGCAAATTGGGGACCATTGTCAGAAATGAGTTCATTGGGTATCCCATAACGTGCGAACATGGACTTGAGTTGGGTAATGACTTCTGAACTAACGGTACTGTCACGTAGCAGGCCGACTTCTACCCATTTTGAGTAGTAATCAACAGTCAGAAGATAGTCTTTACCTCCAAGGGTAAATAAATCACATGCAATCTTCTCCCAGGGACTGTGGGGTACTTCATGCTGAATCAGGGGTTCTTTGGCATTGTTCTTTCTGTGTTTAAGACAGGAGCTGCAGTTTGAGATTAGTTCTGTTATCTGTGCATCCATGTTTGGCCAGTACAGGAGGTCACGTGCTCTTCGCTTGCTTTTTCCGATTCCGAGGTGGCTTTCGTGGATTTTTCCAACAATTCTGGCTGCAGTCTTGTAGGGACAATCACCTTGTGACCTTTGAAGAGAATCCCATCAGCTTCATGGATTTCATCCTTGAAACTCCAGTATGGTCTAGCATTAGCAGGCACTTTACTCTTGTGGTCAGGCCAGCCATCTTTGGTTAGTTGGGCGACTGCCTGAAGAGAGGGGTCAGCTTTTGTTGCTTCTTGCAGTTCTTGCAATTTAGGCTCAGCTATTGGTAGGTTTGCTACCAGAAGATGGACTTGCATTTCAATTTCACCATCAGGGATTCCTTCATTCTGGTAAGTTGTTTCCAGGTGGGCTCTAGATAATGCATCTGCAATAAACATCAACTTCCCTGGTACATACTTCACTTTTAGGTGGTAAGGCTGTAGGCGAAGTAGTAGGCGCTGGATTCGGGGTGGTGCTTTGGCAAGAGGCTTAGAAAAGATTGCTTCCAGCGGCTTGTGGTCTGTTTCAACTTCGATTGCTTTACCATATAGGCACTGGTTAAACCGCTCACATCCAAACACAATGGCCAGTGTTTCTTTTTCGATTTGTGCATAGCCTTTCTGGCACTCTGTCAGGGATTTTGAGGCATATGCAATTGGTTGATCCTCCTGAAGTAATACTGCTCCGAGTCCTGACTGGGATTTTGCGTCAACAGAGAGCTTTACAGGCTTGTTCACATCGTAGTATTTCAGGACTGGCTTTGAGGTGAGGACTTTTTTAATTTCATTGAGCGAGCTTTCTTGCTGCTCACCCCAGTGCCATTGTACTTCTCGTCTGAGTAAGGCTCTAAGTGGTTGGTCAAAGCGCTCATGTTAGGGATAAACTTGATTAGGTAGGTCACCATTCCTAGCAGGCGCTCCACATCCTTCTTGTTCTGTGGCCCTGGCATGTTGAGGATTGCTTCAATTTTTGACTCATCAGGTTTGATTCCATCTTTGCTAATCTTATCACCAATGTAGACAACTTCAGGAATCTTGATTCTGCATTTCTGTCTCTTCAGCTGTACACCCTTTTCTCTAGCTCTTTCGAGGACATTTCTGAGTGCTCTGTCATGGCTTTCTTCATCCTTGCCCCAAACCAGGAGGTCATCATAGATAACTTCTGCTCCTTCAATTCCTTCAAAGGCAAACTGCATCTTCTTCTGGAATACTTCATTAGAGGAGTTAAGACCAAATGGCAGACGATTAAACTTGAAGCGGCCAAAGGGGGTGTTAAAAGTTGTGAGAAGAGAACTTGGATGGTCCAATTTGACATGCCAGAAGCCATCTTTGGCATCCAGTTTACTGAATACTTTTGCACCAGCCAACTTGCTTGTAATCTCAGTGGATGTCGGGAGTTGGAAATGTTCCCTCTTTACTGCCCTATTCAGGTCTTTGGGGTCAAGACAAATTCTTAGACTTCCATCCTCTTTCTCCACTATTACAATAGAGGTTACCCACTCTGTAGGCTGATCAACTTTCTCTATTGCACCTAATTGTTCCATCCTTTCAAGTTCTTTCTTTGGCTTGGGCAGGAGTGTGAAAGGAACTTTTCTAGGGGGATGGATGACAGGCTTAATTACTGGATTAATTTCAATATGATGCTCTCCTTCGAGCTCTCCAAGGCCTTCAAACAGATCGGCAAATTCATCTAAGATACTCTCAGCATTGGCACTGGCTGTGTCAACAGTTCGTACAAACTTGATTAAGCTAAGTTCCTGACATGCTCTTAAACCAAGTAGGGGTGGTTGACCCTCAGCCTCAACAACAAAGAAATCAGAATCAATCATTTTGTCTTTGTACTTACAAGTCATCCTTGCTCCTCCTACTACAGGTATCTCAGAACCATTGAACCCAGTGAGTTTAGCTTTGGTTGGTCTCAGTTGCGGTCTCCCTTTCAACGAATTGAATACGTGTTTCGGAATCACATTTGCTTGAGCCCCAGTGTCTAATTTGAATTGCACCTTGTTGTCATTCACTTGTAGAGTAGCTGTCCATTCGTTATCATGACCATCTTTCTGGACTTGGCCGATAAACAATTCTTCAAATTCTTCAATATCCGGTTCGATGCGAGGTTGTTGATCACTTTCCACGAGGTGGACATTTTTCGATAAGCACAGAGAAGCAAAATGATTGCGGTTCTTGCACTTGTGACAGATTTTTCCAAACGCTGGGCATTCTCTCGGGCCATGAACTGTTCCACATCTTTTACAAGCGGTTGTGGGACCAAGTTTCTTCTTTCCGTGAGCTTTCGGCGGGAATTTTCGTGGCACCGCTTTCTTGTTTACATAATCCACATTTTTCGGTTCTTCAGTGATTGATTTCGTTTGGCGTTTCGAAAACTCCGACGCTCGGCACATATCAATAGCTTTCTGAAGATCCAGGTCGGTTTCTTGCAGTAGCTTTTCTCTCAGGGTGTTGCAAGAGATTCCACAGACGATTCTATCTCGAATTAGACTCTCACACAATTCGCCAAATTCACACGTGCTCGCTCTGGTACGAAGCTCTGTGACGTACTGATCGATGTTTTCAGTCGGTTGCTGAACGCAAGTGAAGAATTTGTGGCGTTCAAAAGTGATGTTCCGTCTGGGGTTGCAATACTCTTCAAATTTTCGGAATAATACGTCGAGTTTTTCCTCTGCAGGCGATAGCGAGAAGGTGTTGTAAATTTCAAGTGCATCGTCTCCGATGAGATGAAGAAATATGGCGACGCGTTGCTTCTCGGGTTTCTTCATTGAGCCTGAAGCTTCCATGTACAATTGAAATCGCTGTTTCCACTTGCGCCAATTGTCTGCAACATTTCCCTCCAGACTTAGCGTTGAGGGCGGCTTGAATACCCTCATTTTGAGGTAGTTTTCGTGATTTCAAACAGTGTTTGATTAACCCACGTTCTGACACCATGACATGGTTTTATTCAACAACTGCGCATGACTGATGACGTCACTATCATGACAGTATACACAATCAAGAGAGTCACCTAAAAGTGCTCAACTTACGTAGCTTTACTAACACGCCTTGTAAAAAACAGTACAGTGTAATTGCCTTTGGAATTTTATTAGTCCACCTATTTTCGTGTTTTCCCCTTTTACGGAATTTGACTAGCTGAGTTTCTGTGCTGTCACTGAAAAGCTCGCCATTGTTTGGGAACGAGAAAATCTTTTTTCAATCTGCAACATTTTCGTCTTACATTTTTACATTATTTCAATTAGCGTTTCCACCTACTTGTAAAATTTTGTCATAAATATTTTATGTCATTAAAGAATTCTTGTATAGAAGCCCAAACTGACTAGCAAATTGTTGAAAAGTTTATTGTTCGCTGTATCGCTTGTGACGAAAGATGGCCTCTAAATGTATGGCTTTTGAGTGGCTTTCATCATTTTCGCAGCTAGGATCGGATCAGTAATTCTGCTTTGAAAAGGCGCCATTAATCAAAACCATAATGCTTGGCAGATTTTTTTTCATAAAGCGTTACCGATAATAAACTTGAGAAACTGAATACACGATTTGTGTGTGGGCCTATTTTTCCTGGAGCCTTTCGCTGCTAGCATTCAAAGGTGCTAAGAAGAATTTATGTAGAGTGAATTGCCTCTTCTTTTTCCTAGATCGACTTAACAACGATATTGCAAACGTCACTAGACATGTTTCCCCACGATTAGTGTACACACTCAAAAAACCATTGACGTTTTCTTCTATAAGAATGGCAAATTTGGCTATCGACCTGGTACTCTTTCCGGGTAAAATTCTTCATTTCCCCGAAAAGTTAACCAGACGCTTTTCCCATAAAAGAAAGGTGATAAAGAGGCTAAAAGGCCAATAAAATAAAAGGAGTAAAAGAGGTAAAAAAAAAGGATCAGTTTAGGTTCGCAAAAAGCGAGTTCTGCGCATGCGACAAATATAAAATACACCCCAAATTACCTCGAGTTAGGTAAACCAAACATGTGGTTTTTGTAGAAATTGGCACTTTCACCCAGTTAAATGCAAATTAACAGCATCACGGCCAGAAAAAGGAACTTGGGGCTAAAAAGTCTTTTTTTCGTTTAACAAAATCCCGGAGAGAGGACCTTCGATCTATGCAGCGCATGAAAAGAATACCATAAACCGAGTCCAGATGACACACATTGGGTTGAGCAGTGTGTATCTTAAAAGGCACTCAACAGGAATTCAGAGACTGTGTGAATAGTGTTAAACAATATGAAAGAAGCAGATCACAGTTCCATTACGAAGTTAGACGAACGTATGTCGACTCGAACTGGAGTACGATAAATCAATCCTTTGACAAGCTTATCTAAAGTTTACATTCACGGAAAATACATCATGAAACAATCACAAGCAGTAATTCTGAAAAAGCATATATATGAAATCTCACTACAGAAAACTGAACTAATGACAGCTCAGAAAGGTAAAGCGATAGAATTACGTCAATCTGTCCTAAATTTTTTTTTAGAAAGTCTTCGAGATAAACAATTTCATATTTCAAGACTACAGGTAGCTGAGAACAACATTAGCGTGCCTTGCAAAAAAGTATAACCGTCTAGCAATACTCTTATTAATTTCCATAACCGACCACTGAAGCGAAACAATTACTCGAAAATCTATAAACAAGAAATACATGCTATATGTACTCACTTTAGTTTGTACATACACGAACCAATGTTGACCAGACTGCACTTGACACAGATGAGTACCCATGCGGATAGAACTGAATGGGTCGAATGCCGAGTAGCTGTAAAAATTGTAGTCTACAGTAGAACCCAATTTACTGATTGAAAACGCAGTTGTAATAACAAAGAAAACGTGCTAGAATTACCTTAGGTATTTTTCCATATTTCGCAAAGCCGGAATTGCGTAACCGGAATTGCGTAACCTTGTTCACGAAAGGGACTGTCTCGGTTCGGTAATAACAACGTTTCGTAAGTAACGTTCATTACTCAGAGTGCCTCCCATCGGCTGTTCAAATTTAAACCATTGCTCTGAATGGCTCTTTTTTGATAAGAGGCACCTTCAACATTGACTAGCTACAGTCGATCACATGTTTGTTGTACAATTTTTTTTTTCGGTTTGTATAAAGCACACCCCGCGGAAGACGGAATAAGTATAAAATATGGTCTAGGGATCATATACGGACTTTACGGATTGTGGACTGGGCATTGCCTTAAATAGTCTTTACTTTTTCAACCAGAATTGCTCAAAATGAAGAGTACCCAAAATTGAAGATGTTGACATCTTTAATTGACAATTACTGTTGACAATTGTCCAGTCAAATTGAGAGCTTCAAAACAAAACTTCCAACCCTTTTTTTCGCATCGACTGAAAGTCACATTGCAAGTCACTGTAAGATATTTCTGGCCTTCAGGCGGTAAATGTCATGCATTTCAAGCCCCTCTTTAAGGCCATTTGCCCCACTGATCAATCGACATCATAAAGGCTCAGCTTAAATTGGTCTTTTTCCAAACTGAAATTTTTGACTCTTAGTTTATCCAGGAGTTTATACATAGAATACACTGAAATATTCTAAATCAGCTTCTGTTGGTACTTTATTTAATATTAATTAAAACGTTCTAAAACATCTTAGCATATTCTAAAATAGCGAAAATCCGGCAAAAAGTGAAAATATCTTTTTTTTGCCAAACTTGACGTTCTTAGCTTTAGCTTTGGAAATATTTGACTCGATTTAGCTAAAACGTGCCATACTTCAGGGTGCTTTGGTAAAATATGTCAAACTTGGTAAGATTTTACCATCATTTCATTTGGTTTGGAAGATCCTGGGAAAAAAGCTTTGCAAATACGTTGTTTTTCCCGGAAAAAAAATTTCCTTGTAAAAAAAATGAACTTATTTGCAAAAATAGAGCTGTGGATAGTCACGCTTAGAAACTTAAGTTTTCGGCTACTGTCATTCGTCGATAGAAATAAGATGTCGGTGGAATTTTACATCGACATTTGCTTCTGTCCATAAAATGTCGAAGGGATTTTTCGTCGACATTGTGCTCCAGCCATTTTTATGTGGACGAAAATTTTTGTCGAAATTTTGCACGTGTCTTCAAAATTTCCCTGGAATTTTTCATCGACATTTTGCTTCTCTCAGTAAAATGTCGATGGAATTTTCCGTCGACATTTTGCTCCTGCCATTTTCATGTCGACAAAACTTCTGTCGACATCCCACTGACATAGCAAAATGTCGGCGGAAAATTCCATCGACATGTTATGGACAGAAGCAAAGTGTGGGCACCAGTGACGTTATCCCCATTAAAATAAACATTTAATTGACTGATATTTTAATGTTTCTACAAACGCCTCTAAGGCGTTTACAACTGTGCTGTGAGAACTACCAGTTTGAGCTAAAAATTGTTCCTTATCACCAGAAACTTCTCCATTTCAGAGAGGTATACAAGGTTGCATATTTAACCGTTGAAAAATTTCTGTTATTTTGAGCCGGAATAAGTTTAATTTATCGGAATTAATTTTCTTCCTCTTCTTACCCTTTTCGTCTTCTTTTTCAAGTACGATATCGATATGTTGCATATTTTTCCGGTTATCACACTCCTGCCTCCTTAGTGAAGCATAAAAACAACGCTTGCATCCGACTCCTTCTGGTTGTCATTTTTCAGGTGTTGATTAACGATTCTTCTCATGATCATCCTCCTTCTTCCAATGTTTTTTTTTTCGACTATAATGCAGGGATTTGTAGTCAACTCTGCACAGGCCACAACAGTTGATCCTGGTAAAGCGTGTAAAATAAAAAGTATGTATTCTATTAGTACATGTTCATAATCAGAGATCTTTCGCTCGTTCTGGGCGTTCATGAAGACAACACTCATAAAGGGTAACAATTGTCGGTTGCAATTGGCTGATTTTTAAAATCATTTTCTTGAGGGTTATAAGAAGACGAAGCAAAAGGAGAACACGCGAGTGGGAAGCAATTGAAACTGCATCTGACAAAATCACTTTAGCTTGACCGGCATTTTCTTAGCTTTGTACTGATCATGCTGAAAGGTTGCGTTGTGAGTGAGTGAGTGAGTAAGTGAGTGAGTGAGTGAGTGAGTGAGTGAGCGAGCGAGCGAGCGAGCTTTTATTACCAATGCCAGGTACTAAAAACTCAGTTTTGCTATAGTTTATCATTAATTTGTCTGGCAGCACTCCTCTAAAGCATTCAAGGCTGAGATCTGACTGCCAACGACATCTGCACATCCGAGTATTTGGCGATAAGTATTAAAATATAGTAATCTGTCTTTATTGTTTATTATTTATTGCATTTCTCTGTTTGCCAAGCATGATGAAATTTTCGATGTAGGGATCAGCACACTACCTGTGTAAAAAAAGAGCGACCCCTAACAAACAGACAATTTTTGTGATGCGCAGAGAGATTTTGCAAATGTTTTCATTCCATACAGTTGACTCCCGATAAACCATCGGGACTACGAGTTATCAGGAGATAGCAACATAGGACCAGAAGCACAGAAATTAGAGAAAGCAGTCACCCAATCCTTAATTTGAAACGTTAGCTTAACTCTTAAAGCTAGAAGAAGCAAGATCACTAGAAGAGGCAAGTCTTGTTGATGTTGTTGTAAAATATACCAGGAATATACCAAGTCATTAATTTTTACTTGATTAATCCTTCCTACCTTTCTTTGGCCTATTCGCGAATGCAACAATTACCAAAGCTTGCTTTAGAGACAGCTAGTTGTAGTAACTTTTAATACTTAATATACGCCTGTTAGACGATTAATGTTGCTAGCACAGTTGTCAAATAAGGTTCAAACTATCGAGATTATAATTAATAAGAATACTAACTGAAAGGAAAACGGATTTACGTCTAGTTAATGAGGGTTTAAGTTAACGAGGGTAAAATAAAAGTAAATTGATGGAGTAAATCCTGAGGAAAAATTGGTTCAAGTAAGCCCGAGCTTTGAGTTACTGAGTGTTTGATTATCGAGGACGACTGCACATAATGGCAAACATATCTCTGAGTGACGTTTTACATCTGACCCATTTTATAATGAGATCAGATCAAGAATACCCAGTCTACCCTGTAGGTAAATTCTGAGCAGAAACGAAATTTTCCTCTCTATGTCAACATGAATATTCGTTACTCCTACCTCCAAAATTCCTGTGAGTTGCCTCTGACCGATGAAAGACCCGCTTTGTTTATGGGAGACATAACCTTTGTTTCCTTAGTTCCTTTTTAAAATAAAGATAAAATAAAAGTTAAGTTTAAATTGAAGTATGCGAGGGGAAATTCAAGCACTAAAGGAAAATCTAGATAATTCGAACCGTAAAGGGCAGAAGTTTCAGCCATAGTGCGTGATCGCGGGGTAAAATTACTCTAATAAACGATGCAGAGGAGAAGGAGACGTTGATTTATTGGAGGTTCGAAGTTATCCATTTTTTGTTGTTGTTTGGTTTAAAAACAATACACATTTATCTGTTATTTTCCCCTTTGTTTCACCCAACCAAAAGCAAATATTCTTTCTGTTTGAGAAGAAAACGTACATACCATTATTATCCCTGAGGGAGCTCAACCATTATCTTTTGTGCCAGCCGTTCAATTGTTCCGAGTCTGTGACTACTTCCACAGTCCAAATATTCTTCCAAGCTATATCGTAATTCACTTCTGCTGTTTTAGTAAACACCGGTCGGCTGAAGTTTTCAGAAGTTCAAGTTTTAGTGTAGGTAACTGGGGTAAATACGTGTGATAATGGCATCCTGCAAGACAAACTGAATGGCCTTTGTACGCCGATTTCAAAAACAGTGACCGCCAAAAATGTATCGCCGGATGTTTCTTCCACCAAAGTGTCAATTAACGTGTCACGCAAGGTCATGTAACAGTTCTTTTTCCTTCTCATTTTTGATGTAAAAGGTATTACTAGACTTATGTAGATACAAAAAGCGCTTAACTTCATACACGAGACAACTGAAAGTGAGATTAAATGATTTTAGTTAATTTGAACTGATTACGTGCATGACAAGTCGATCACGTGCTCCGTTAGCGTAAGCACGGCCATTCAGTTGACCTCGTGTTGTGCGAATTGGCTCATATTATTCATCAAAAGGTGTATGGTACTGTGATGTCAGTTCGGTTTTTGAAGAAATGGCAACAATTTTTGTGGAAAGGCTACTCAGGATTCATGTGTGGCTTCGGTGTATAAAAACGGCTGAATAGTCTGACGTTATTCAGACTGTTCTTCAGCAAAATGCCATTACAAAATCGACTGGCAGCCCGCAAGTTTGTTTATAGGGCATTATACTCGAGGGCCTTTGATGCTGGTACACTGTGCTCCAGGTAAGCTTTCACTGAGCTTTCGTTTTGTTCTAACTTGCTATGAATAGCAAAAGGCAATTTTTAATCTAGTCAGTACTAGTCCTCGAGGATCGAGGAATTTTTCTCTGATATAAGGTTTGTGCACACTAACGGTAAATAATTGCGCGCCATTTTCGGTTTATAAAAATCCAAAGTGACTCAAGGCGAAAACAGAAATCACCATAGACTACAATCTTGAGTACTATCTAGGGACGGTTATGGCGATTTTGTTGTGACCCCTGATCATAATGATCTTGATTACAACTTAAAGAAGGTTGTAGGGATTTTGTTCACGGAGGCCCTTGAAGATCGTGACGTCTGTGTTGACTGTTAATATTCGCTGTGACTAATGCCCATAGCATATGGCTATAGGATGAGCACACAATTGGCACATCATAATCAAATCACAATTTTTCTTTCGCACCTTATTAGTTTCTATTGTTTTCGGAGGGAAAAATATGTCGTTTAGAGTCCAAAGTAAGCTCAGCTAGCATTTTTGGAGAGCGATCAGCAGCTGGGAAATTCGGCGGATAGGATTCTGTTTCCTAAGATTTTTTACGGCTTACACAAATATGCCTTTGAAAAGCTCTGAAACAACTTATGAATGCAGAAAATGATATTTCAAGTATTTTGCTAAGGTTTCAAATAAGCTAAATGCCCAGCAGGTTGGTTTCAGAGAATCAAGACGATGGAATCAACTCTAATGTTAGTCTTCTGTATGAAAGTGGGAATATGATGGCGTGACATGACAAGCTTGGGTCATGCTGTCTTACAGCTTGTTTTAAAATTGCCTAAGAACAAAAACTAGAATACGTTTCATAACAATGTAGATACTTTAATGTACATGAACTTTTAAGTGAAACAATTGCGGTGAACAGGCAGGTTGTTCTCAATACAATTTATACGTACAAAAACGAGGCTAAACTGTGTTTTTATTCTTAACCTTTAGGTATATTCTGGTCTGTACAAGAATCCACGAACGTTGGCTGCTCGCGTCAATATTGTGGAAAACCTTCTGGAAGCATTGAGAGATTTGTAGCTGTTAACATTCAAGATAAAAATCTTCCTGTAATAGGGAAGGTGAGATTAGTGAACGCAGAGGCGCCGACTCCACGTTTGATGTAAAATATTGGAGGGGAAGATGGAAAAAGGAATGGAAGCCGTGGAAACTGTCAAACGGAGAACTTTGGACAGACAGGTTACCAAACGAATGTATACTGCTTGGGGATTTTAGACTGAATGACACAAACAAGCTACCTTACGAAACATACAAATACCTGCGAGATACGTATCAGGAGTTGGAGACAAACCAGCCAACTGAAACTAATGTTGATTGCAAATTATACAATTTTATTCTACCAGCGAACCAACTGTAGAGCTCTCCATACTCTATACTGAGCGTTGCTCTTTTTTTTTTTCGTAAAATCTCGTCAGATTGTTGTGTAAATGTTACTTTTTGTACGCCCGTCATGGAATCTCCATATCACTGCAAGATCTCTGATTGCTATAAACTTTCAGATAATTTCCTTGTGTATGTTCAGCAATCAGCTCGATTAAAGGTTAGAGAATTTTTCCTGTCCATATTCCTTTTGATGACTGACTGAAGTATTTTTGTTCTTTAGTTATATCCACCGATTTTTTTCCGCTAATATAAGACGCCACACTTCGATGGAAATTTGTATCGACATCATTCGGTGGAGAGTTGTTTTATCGACATTTTGCCAAAAGTCTCAAAATGTCGACGGAATTTTCCATCGACGTTTTCTTTCTGTCACTGAAATGTCGATGTAAAATTCCGTCGACAATTTGCAACTGCGTGCATTAGTGAAATGTCGATGGAAATTATCGTCGACATTTTCCTCCTAGTAATTAAGTGTCGGTGAAAAATTCCATCGACATTTTGCACTCGGTAGGAAAATGTCGGTGAAAAATTCCATCGACCATTTGCTCCTGGATGTAAAGTGTCGGTGACAATAACCATCGGCTTTTTACAAGCAGCAGAAAAGTGTCGGTGAAACTTTCCATCGACATTTTACTTTTAGCAGTAACATGTCGATGGAAATTTCAGTCGACAGTTTGCATTTGGAAATTACGTTCTCATTTAACGTTTTTTATCACGAAGCTGTCATTTTCGGCAAAACTATACCCTTTTGAACGTTGTTTTGTCAAGGATGTAACAATGTTTTCATGGTTTCGGCAAATTTTGTATTTTCTTGTCAAATTGTGACAATTTTTTTTGTGTCTGGCAATAAATCGCTTATCTACTCAATTTTTGCCACTAGAATCTGGTAAAAAGTGACCATTCTTACCATTGTTTTTACCTGCTGCTAAACAGCTTCTCAACATCGTCCCATTTTGCGCATGCTAATATTTAATGTTTCCGTAACATATTGTTGTTGGCAAAAAACGTTACGTTGAGTCTTTTTTGTCATAATTTAAAACAACTCGTCGAAAACGGCCTTTAAAGCCAGTTTTGTGCCCAATTTACAGTATTTCTTTGGCAAAAAGAAGGAAAAGTGGCTGAATTGTTCCGTAGATTTCATTTTAGAATATCCGGAGATGTTTTAGAACGTGTGTTTTGCACTGATACCTTCAACATAAGTGACAATGGGTAAAACACAGTTTACAGGATTTATTCCAGCGGCTTTACATGTATAAAGTAAGAGACAGGTTTCCATAAGCCAAAGCACTTTACATCTGGATCAGAATACGAAACTCCTTTGACAAAGAAGAGACTAAGCCACTGTTAGCCACCATGTCCCGCACAAATTAAGAAGATTTCCGATTGGATTTATTCGTTTGTCTTGTACAGCACACCCGTCAAGTCCACAGTCAGGCATAGTCTACAAACTGGGGAGATGCATGCCGCCTGATTTGACGTTTTGATGTGGAGCTACACTCGCGTGTAGTTAGATTTAGTCACAAGAACACCAATACAAATTTTGTTGTAAGGTCTTTTTTTCCTCAGTTCAGTTACACGACCAGTCTTTGTTTATTGGTATAAAAAAAGCCTAATAAATTTTTTTGAGGTAGTCCCGCGTAAAACGAGTCGACCAATTCGTCATTGATCATTTTGTTTGCACTTCACCGCTGAGTTCGTGTGCGAATCCCTGCTAAGCTAGCCATTTTTACTTGTAGCACCGCCTTAAAGTAGGTATTAAATAGACAAGTTTCCGAGCATGATATCCTGGAATTAATGACTTCAGCTAGGAAATCTAACGAGGTGAAAACATAAATACGAGAGAGTCACGGCAGCGAAGAGGGATCATAATCATTCAAATGAATGGTTTTTAAACAATGCTTGCCTAAATGCTGTGTCAGTTTAGATTTCTAATTGCATTGTGGCTAACTGTTATGCAGAGAAGGGGATCCGATTAAGTGAGTAATGATCCGCCAATGGCTCTTGGAGGATCATCTTACGAGAAAATACATAATGAAGAGGATTGAAAATGATAGACAAATTACATATAGGAAAAGAAAATTAAAGGAGAAAAAAAGTTACTATATTATATATGAAAAAGAACAGTATAAATAACGAAATAATTAATGCTAACATGTTACTGATTTATTACACAGATTGAAAGCATTTAAATTTTTGATAAAACGGGAAAACGTATCACTTCAGAAAAAAAGAAAAAGTTCATGTTTACAACTGAGGAACTATTATTTGCCATTGCATATCACTATTTACTTTGGAAGGATTTTGCTTTTGAAGCCCTCAGTTTTTGCTGAGATTCTGTTTTAAAAAAGAGAGTCTTAAGAAAAGAATAAACCCTCGAGCAAACATTGCTTACGGTTTAGTCGCGCCAAGAAGAAGAGGCATAATCCTCGCGTTTATCCATCAAAATTTATCAAAGTACCTTCAATTGATATTCCTGCATTTCTGTAGCGCAAAAGTATTTTTACTGGGAAATAAAACTCCAGTTTCATCCATAAGTGTACCTTTATTGACGCCTTTTCTTAAAATAAAATTGCTCCTTAGGAGAACTGCTCATTCGTAGACGCTTTTTGAAAGTTTATCCGTAAGTGCATCCTTTTTCTGGAAGCTGTGTTTTATTAAGAGGTTGCAGTTGAGAACCAACTACTAAATATCCTTTTACTGAACATATCCTTGTGCCTTAAGAGTTAAATAGTTAAGTTGAGGGTCTTGTTCAATTCTTGCGTTAAAAAAAAATGTTAAAAGAAATTCAGAATTCAAACGTTATCAGGTGGGCATCGAACTCTAACGGTCCGCTCGAGGGAAGGTCATCAAAAACTTGCGTGACTTTGAAACCGTGGCATCCTGAATAAACGGAAGAAACGGCAGCCTGAATTTCGTCCTTGCATTGATGGCGGTGAATTGTCGACCCTTGAACTTTGAAGAACACACACACACACACACACACACGCACAAAATAAACAAAACGAATCATTAGAGGTGGAAATTTTTAATGTATTAATGAAAGTTCTCTAAGATATCAAAGCTACTTTGCTATTAGCTTCATTCAGTACTTGTTTTCAGTATTCGGGTTAACTGTTTGAATTCCTGATGAAGGCCTCCTAAAGTGGCTCTGGATGAAATCCTAATTAAACGTATAACTGTTCAAACAAAAGTTGTTGAGAATTACCCTCGTATGGTGCTATTTATTATGGTGCCCGAACTGAGGTCCCGGTTTACAGGTCTATCGAGCAGTACTTTTGTGTTTTTTGCAGATTATTGTAACACCGCTGTACATGTACAATGGGGGTTTTTATTTTGAGAATTTGGATGAAATCCTAACTATGTGATAATTCAAATAAAAGTTGTTAAGCAGTAGTTTCCTGTAGTGCCGTTTGTTATTGTATACAAGGCAGTTCTAGCTGCTGAGCCTAGATAAATATACCCCTAAGTATCACAATTCAAATGAAAATCAAGCTAACCAGCAGTACGTTCCTGTGGTGCTGTTTATTAAGCAGTACAAGAGGGAGATTCGCTTTGAATCTCTGGGCCAAATGAAGTCATTAAGTTCATCAATCAAATGAAAGCTATTGAGCAGTGCTTTTTTGTGGTGCTTCTTATTTAGTTTGCTGTACATACTGATCCTTAAGCTAATTTACTTTTAATTCTACGGATGATAATTAGACTGTATGACTATTTAAATGTAATCTGTTAAGCAACATCGTTTTTGTGGTGCTGTTTGCATTTATTTGGACAATAAAACTCGTGTTTCGTTGTACATGTAAATGACCTTGAGTAACTCTTATGAGTAAAAAGGGTAGATGTTGTTTGCGGCAATTTAGGACGTTTTTCGTGTTCCTGTCCGATGTATTGCAAAGTGATTCAGAAGAATCGACGTCCATTGTACTATTGCTCCGTTGTGTGAACGGATTACAAACGTGTTCAGCTTCATTTCAACTCCAGCACCTACAACGGTGAGATCATAAAGTTTCAATTTGTTTTGAACGATGATTACACTAATTTTTTTAGAAAAAAAAAATCAACCACGTACCACATTTCAAAGCTTATAATTGGAAGATTTTTCCCCAAAACTTGAGCTCGTACGTTTACTTCAGAGCAGTTCCATTGATTCATTCAGCTCTGCAAAGAAACGCTGCAACACTTCGCGAGGTTTTGGGGCCTTTTTCGTTCAGTCATGTGATCGATGCTTGTTCCCTTTTATCTCTTCTCTCTCTCTCTCTCTCTTTTTTTTCTCTTTCTTGATTGTATAGTATTTAGTGGTTTCGTTTTTAATAAAACAATTATTCTACTCGGGCTTGCAGGATATTAAATGATTACAACATTTGATATCATTTGATGTCTAGCGAGCCCTTTGTAGAGTAATTGTTAAGTATTAAATACATTGTTGCCGTAAAAGGCCGTTAAACACGATTTATTATTTTTAAGCAAAAGTCACAACCTGTTTAATAAGATTTTGTTTCATAACACAAGTTAGGCCGACAGAATAACACTGCTTCTATCAAAGTTGAATAGCATTTAAGGAGTAAACACAAACGAAACACTAGAAAGCCAAAAGGGACAGAAAAATTTGCAGAAAAAGTTTGCAAAAGAATCATTTGTTCGATACGTTTCTACTGGACGTACATTCTCCTGAACTTAGGTCCCGTGTTTCCCGAGCAAGTGGTCTTCTAAAGTTTTTGTGACTTTGAAACTGTTAGCATGAAAGAACGTCGCTTATAAACATTCATGTCAATGTACCTACGCACAGATGACTGTTGGAGTAGTTAGTTACCCAAGTCGGAATTGACAAAGAATTTCAGAATTTTCATCCTGCAAAATATCGAGAAATAAACAGTCTTAACGGGAATTAAATAGATCCGCAAAGCAGACCAGATTTTGAGTGGACCACATTATAAGAAATGATGGACGTCTGACTCATCAAGGTGAATGACTTCGATCGAGTAACAGCATCTAACTAAGCAATTTTTCGCGACTTTAAAATCCAGCGCGAGATAAAGAAGAGTGCTCATGAGACACGCTGCATTAGGTGTTCGCTTAATAGTAGTAAAGATTAATTTTCTTAGAAAACACTGAGTTCCGTGACTTAGTTTAAAGCCACCGCTTATGGCAAGTACTCTTGATACATTCTTTCAGTTCTCTCCGTTGTTTAGAAGCTCTACGTTTCTTAGCACAACTTAATGGTGCAACGCTATTAAAAGTCACGGTTTCCCGAATAGAGCTAAATGCGTGTGAACATTACAAATTTACATCTTATGACGTCGAAGTTAGAGCGACCTCTGAATTGGAGTCGTGCTGTTGCCGAAGCTAAATTGCATTTGGGACCTTCACGGCAGAAAAACGATGTCACATTCAGAAAGCGTGAATGGAGGCCACATATAAATGCCACATAGACAGAACTTTACCAGAAAGGGAAAAATTGTCAGCGAAATACAGGGCGTGACTCTTGTAAGATCTTGTAAGGGCCGCTTGAGTTGTCGGTGTTTTTGAAGAAGGATGTCGACCAGCTTGATAAAGGAACCCCTTTTAATCCCAGGCACATTAAAGGTGGGCACACACGAGGGGACTAGTCCCTGCGACTGGTCCCTTCGACTAGTCCCGGGGACCAAGTCCCTTCGGGTGAACTACCCATTTTAGTAAAAAAATGTACTTGCATGGACCAAAATTTGGTGCCTGCGACTAGTCCGACGAATTCAATTGCAAACTTGTTTGAATTCGTGGGACCAGTCCCGGGGACTAGTCCCACAAACTATGTTTGGTCCCTTCGTGCGAACTGTTCGTGGGACAAGTCCCTGCGACCAAATAAGAATATTTCATCGGATTGTTTGCTTTTTTTTCAGTTGACCCTGTCTGTTTTAGCAGTCTTGATCGAACAGTTGTCTTTTTACGCTTCTGTACCAGCAATATAGGACACTGGAGAAAAAGCTTTATCGAAATTGCAATGACAAACACTGATAGACTGCACGAGGTATGAACCCGTCTGCAGTTGATTTATGTTAGTGTTTTGAGGTTAATCCATTAAATTCGGTTTCACCGTTGAGGATCGCTTTTTTTTGGTCTCCACATTTCGGCGAATTTCAGTTAAAGCGCCCTAAACTTGCTAGCTTTCTAAATCCTTCAAGGGACTTCGTGTACACACTACAGGGGACCAGTCGCAGGGACTAGTCCCTTCGTGTGCGCCGACCTTAAGGTCTCTACTCTTATTTGTGTACTTGGATAGTGCAGATAAATAAACAAAGTTTGTTCTCTTCGGATACTTTGAATCAATGTGTTTTTAAACCAACGAAAGTTTCCTTCCTCTCTAGTTGAGCGGGGCAAGAGAATTAAAAGAACTGCCAAAAACTGAAGGATCACGAGGCAAGAAAAAGTACCGAAATAACCCAATCTTGACCTAAGAACCTGAAAGCACTTGGCCCGTGTTTCAAACTATGTGGATACATGCATCAGGAGTTCTGGACTTCCTGTTGGATTGCACGGCATTGTGGGTAGGCGGGCTCAGAAAAGTGGGCATCGACTTGCAGCGTCGCAATATTGGATTACATCGAGTGGCTTGGCTTCGGCGACCTTTTACGCAAAGAAGCCCTCCTTTTGAGCCGATCGAATTTATACACGTGCAGGAATATAGAAAATACAGTTCGGCTGAGACAAGTGGGCATCAAATCCTTGTTTCGTCGCCATCATTGATGTATTTAATATACCCTTTGCATTCACAATCGAATTCGAGACGACAGTACAGAAACTCCAGTGACAAGGTCCAAAGAGGTAAGGAGTCGGATTTCTGTTCTGTTTTGTTTTTATCTCCTAACTAAATAAATGGACAGAAGTCGGAGTACCCTGTGAGCAGAGGCCCTTCGATCTTCCTAGATAAGTCGGGAAGAGGAGGGGACCTCTGCCAGCCGCCTCGACTTTCCCTGTTGAGCATGCGCTAAATTCAAATGCAACCGAGCCTTGTCGGCCTCGCTTCAATTAACATGTTTACTGAATGATAATAATAATAATAATAATAATAATAATAATAATAATTAATAATAATAATAATAATAATAATAATGTTTAATACTTCTATAGCGCTTTTTACATTTACATATGATCAAAAGCGCTTTACAAACTTCAAAAATCCTCTCTAATAATAAATTACATGATTTAAACAAATTGTCTAAAAACTAAATGACTAACTAAACTATTTACATTATATTGCATAGGACAGTTAAAGAAAATTGGAATAAGCCATTTTGAATAAATGCGTTTTTAGCATTGTCTTGAAAGTAATTATATTAGTCTGGTCTCTTAACCCTTTTGGCAGTGCATTCCAGGTTTTGGGGGCAGATGCCCTGAACGATCTATCACCTAATGTGACTTTGAACCGACAAGTCGGATCTTCAAGGATCAGTCCATTGGACGCTGACCGTAGAGAAAATCTATTGTTTCCCTTGATAGATAGTAGGTTACTTAAATACTGCGGTGTTTTAAAATGAATTGCCTTGAAAGTTAACAACCCTATTTTATACTGAATCCTATTTTCAACTGAGCGCCAATGCAGCTTGAACAAAACCGGCGATATGTGATCGAATTTAGGCGTGAAAGTAATTAAGCGCGCTGCAGCATTCTGGAGACGTTGTAGCTTGGACAGATGTACAGCAGGCACATTATACAGTAAACCGTTACAGTAGTCAATTCGTGCCATAATTACTGCTTGCACAAGAAGCTTAGCGCTATCCTGCGAAAAGTACTTGCGAATTTGTCTGATATTGTGCAGATGGTAGTATACAGACTGGCAGATCTTGTTGATATGGGTTGACATACTTAAGTTACGATCAAACCAGGCTCCTAAATTACGTACAGCGGCAGTCCACAACAGCTGCGTCCATAACAAACTGTTCTGACTTCGGTCTGACACAAGAGAGTTGAGGAATCTTTAATTAAATCGTAAGGCTGAGAATAATTCTGTTGGAATTTATGTCACAGGTTCAAAACTTATCAGCCTCGAAATATTTTTGCTGATCAAGAAACTGCGATTTGTCGACTGTCAACATGTTGTTACAGTCCAGTGATTTCCAGTTTAATAGCGGGTCACGGAAGTCTCGCATAGAAATCTTGGTCTTCGAGACATTTATTTTATTTTGTCCCTCTTTTTGTCCCTGTCATTCAGAAGTATTTTCGTGTTGAGTCTCCTTCGACCTCAACATTCGCGGCTTTCATTCAACAAAACGCATTTGTGTCGAGTTTGTTTCGTATTCAAACTTCTCGGCCGTCATGCGATAAATTATATTTTGTACTGAGACCGTTTCGTCTTCATAATTACCGGCCGCCAGTCGGCAAATAATTGTTTCTCTTGCCGTTTGCTTGTCTCGCTGTTGACCAAAAAATAAGCGTTGAAGTGCACATTCGCGTAGCCCTTCGCATCGATTCCCGCTCAAACCAGAAGTAAAATTTTTTGGTCCGAAAGCAACCGCAACCCAGATTATTTTGTTCCAGTTGGTAAATTAGCGATTTGCCATGGCCGGTTGGCAAACAGACAAAAGAATCTTTACCACACAGAAAATTAAGCAAGGCCTTCGACTGGTGTTGTGTGAGATTGCTTATTCCATGAGTATTCACTCTTCCCAGTGCACTTTTCACGGCTTTATCAAAGACATCCTTCGAAAGAGAAACGTCCGCTGTTGTGAACTTCACGGGCGTACCGAACGTACCGTGGGTGCGCATTTAGTCAGCAATTTCTAACAAGGCACATGCGCACTCAGCAAAAACTGGAAACACTGGTTTCAAACCGGACTGACTCATCCGTTTCGGTGGATGAGAAAGTCGAGGCGGCTGGCAGAGGTCCCTTCCTGTTCCCGACTTATCTAGGAAGATCGAAGGGCCTCTGCTCGCAGGGTAAAGTCGGAGCCGAAGTGAATACGTTTTAACTTGTTATTTATATTGTTATAATATAATGTAGGTGTGATATGAGTCCTGAAGAGCTGCCTTTCGAGGTTATCCAGACATGGAAACCTGAGCAACTGAAAGAGTTCTGTCGCAAGAGGGACTTGAATGTTTCAGGACCCAAAGCTGAACTTGTAGCCTGCGTATTTGCCGCGGCAGAAAGGGGCATTGCCATCAAGCCAACTGCTCAGGAACGAATTGCTACTACCGAAAAAGAGAAGGCAAAATTACTCATAATGCCAAACGGAACCTCAGTTCCAGATCCTTTGACACTGAAGGATGGGTGGATGAAGGAAAGCGAGAGCATGACCTCTTGGCCGCCGATATACCTGAGTGATGTAACATTGTTTTTGATGAGTGATCACCCAGGGAAGGATGTTGACTTCCACAAACGAGTCGTAAATGAATACAAAGAAGGGAAGGCATATCGTTTGTATGACTCTGGCTGGTTGAAAGAGATATCATATACGAAAATCACGAATGACTCGGAGTATTGCTTTTTAAAAGCAAAATGCACTCATTCCATGAAAATATCGGATACACCGCATTCTGCATGGATTTGTGCGAACAAGAAGAATGGATTTATAGTCAGTGCCTACTGCACATGTGTTGCTGGGTTTGTATTACCAAGATAGATGAAAGGGAGCATAAATTGGTCTTAATTTGTAGGGTCAAACCCTACAGTATTTTTCATGGTAGGGACTCAACCATGGAATTAAAAAGGGTACAAGCTTATTGAAGCTAAGAGAGAGATGCTATAATAAACCAACTAGTGGTCTATTACAAATCCTTCATTCTGATTGAGTGAGCAACTAATGGCCCATTAATGATAGACCGTGCCAGGCAAAACCACCTGCTTTCTTGCAATTCGATTCTTTTCAACACAAAATAATGGTATCCACACTCACAAAACAGATTAACTTGTTGCTCTATACTCAAACAATTAAAACTTGGTGTGGTATTGTCCTCCGACCCTTTGGTGCATTTATCATATAGCACTTGAGATCTAATTGTTAAATAGGGGGCTGAATTGCACAAAACTAGGGGCAGGGCAATGATTCTTGAGCCCCCCAACAGTGTTGAGCTTTCTAGATGCTACAGGATTATTTTCATTCCCTTTTTATAATTTCAGAATGAGCAGCTCTTGTATTCACATCACAGCATTGCTGTTTAGAGTTGAAACTGCTAATAGGAGTGGAATGACCAACCCAGCTTGCACATCAGGACAATGTGTGTGGAATGTCCCATTAGAAAAAACAGTTATAAAGCCAACAAAGATTGCTGACATGAATTGAAAGTCATCAAAACTAAATAAAGGTAACTCAGTGAGATATAGTAAACATAGGACATAGGCATCACTGCTATTGGAGAAATGCTAAAAAAGAAATATCCCAAACTATTTTGCAAACAAGGCTGAACTTGATTCATGCAGCATAACGATACACTGTGTCCTTGTAATATTACCACAAAATGTAGCAACCCCTGAGCCTATGATTACCTCTTGGTTTGATCAGCTTTGTTTTTGTTTTCTTTAGAACCTAGTAGACCAACTGTAGACTGCAGGGGTAGCCTCTTTCAGCCGGTAGAAAAAAAGAGGGCTCTGGATGACAATGAGCGAAGGAGAAGTTTTTACAAGAATTTAAAGGATACATTTCCAGACTCCTGTTTTGTGTTGATGGGTCAAGCTAAATGTACACCAGAGCCACTACAACCAATAACTACTCCTAGAGAAAGTAACAAACTCTCCAGTGATGATAGAGGAAATAACTGTTGGCCCGGCTGAAAATGAGGCTTGGCACCAGCAAAGGGGGGGGGGGGGAGGGGTGGGCAGAATAACTGCCTCAAATGTTTACAGAGTATTGACTAACGTAGAATCAGTGAGTCAAGCTGAATACACACCAGAGTCACTACAGCCAATATCTACCCCTAGAGAAAGTAACGTACTCTCCAGTGATGAAATTGATGCTATAGAGAAAATAACTGTTGGCCAGGCTGATAATGAGGTTTGGCACCAGCAAAGGGAGGGCAGAATAACTGCCTCAAACTTTTACAGAGTATTCACTAAAGTAGAATCAATGAAAATCAGTGGTAAAATAGTGCCGATAAACTTGTTGATAGCTTATTAGGAACAGCTAAACCACCTACAAATTTACCAGCTCTTAAATACGGCAGTATGGAGTCCATTGCAATTGCGGAATTCATCAAATACTTCAAAAAACATCACAAGGATGTTAGGTATAGAGAATGTGGTATCTTTATTGATAAAACTAAACAGTACTTGGGAGCATCCCCAGACTTACTGATAGAGTGCTCTTGTTGTGGGAAAGTAGTAGAGATCAAGAACCCTTTTAGCATTGGCAGTGAAATTCCCTCAGCACATAATCTGTCATACTTATGTATGCGTAATGGACAAGTAGCTTTAAAGCAGCAGCATCAGTACTTTGCACAGGTCCAGGGTGAGATGGCCATAACAAAGAGGCCATTGTGCTATTTCTTTGTATACACACAAAAGGGCTTCATCACTTGGAAACAATCAGATTCAATGCCACATACTGGTGTAGGCTTGAAGAAAATCTAACCTGGTTTTATAATAATTGTCTTTCACCAGCCCTGAAACTACTGCAAAAATAAATTGTTAAAAAAATGCCTAGAAAATGGATCTGACTGAGAAAATTTATAAACAGGCAATCATATTTTCATGGAGCCTGTACAATACAATTGAACAACTACATGTATTATTGTATAGTCATTGCTTTATTTGATCCTTGATATCTAATGTCAAAAGTAGAAAACATTAGTCAAGTTGTTAATAAAAAATTGCTTCCTCCACTAATTACTGGTCTTATTAGACATCAACACAAATTTAATTACTCAGGGGTAGCCAGGGTTTTGTAAAAAGGGGCTCAAAGGGCGCCCAAGGCTTCAAAGGGAGGGGCCCCAGCTGTTTCTGGACTTGATTGTCCAGTATATTTACTATATATTACTTTTCAGAGAGGTGGGCCAGGCCCCTTGGTCCCCCCTATGGCTAAGCCCCTGATTATGCATATTTGTGGTAATGTCATCCTACCAGTGCAAGGAAATCAATTTCGCTAAACTTGTAAACATACTATTGATATCTTGAATTGTGTTATTCCAGAAGAAACAGAAAAAGTTTGTACCCAAACTATGGAGGGAATTAGTTGTCAAACGATCCCCCAACCCTTAAGGAATTTCCAAATGAAAAGTGTAGTGTTTTTTGGATGTTTATCTACTAAAAAACAAGCAACAAATTGACCCCCCCCCCTGGAATTTCCAATTTCCCTAGTGAATTACACATTTTACTCTATATCTTGAGCCAAAAAAAACACGTGTTACTTGCAAAGAGGCTTGTACAAATTGCATAATGCAGCACAGACACTGACAATGTTATCAAGATTACCAATAAGAGAGATAGGCAGTTCATTCTTGATTATACGGAATGTTTTCAGCCGCCTGATGGCCTGTTCTACAAAAATGCGTAGATTAGCTATTGTCTTAGTTTTCTGTACATCAGCTTTCGTGAACTGTTCTTGTCCACGTTTCCCTGGCGGAATAAAAAGGTCAGCTTTGTGAAGCAAAAGATCCTCTGCAATAGTAAATCCACAATCTGCCATTACTGCATCATATGGCTCAAGGATGTTGTAAAACTCTGATTCCCTTGTCAAATGGACATCTGAGGTGCGCCCACCCCATGCCTCTGAGATGAAGTTGAAGACCCCATTTGGGGTGATTGAAACTGGGATTTTTGCGGTAATCTGACCACGTTGATGCTTGGGGTATCTACAAAAATTTCAGTGCAGTCTATTATATGGCGCACCTTGCAGTATCCTGGTTTTTTTGAACTTCTTTGGCAGTGTTTTCTTTACAACTTCCATGCTAGGATTGTATATTAGGCATTTCAGTTCACTAGCCAAACTTTTGACCCATGTGTTGAAAATAGTTGATACGGTACTGCGTGAAATGCCAAATCTTTGTGCAAGGTCTGCATTGGTGGATCCCAAACAGAGTTTCATTAGTGTTGAAAGGAACTCGTCCTTTTGAGAAAGAGCCCGTTTTGGTCCAAATTTTTTTGGTGATTTCTTAAAGTTCCTGCCTTTTCAGGATGTTTTCTTAGGGCCAATCCAATATCTCGCTTTTTTTATAGATCTTTTCACAGAGTCAAATAATTTGTCAAAGGCAGGCTTTGATGGGATACCAGTCAGTAAATTTACAGTCTGGTTAGTTTTCAGATCTGAATGCTTCAATCCCTTATCCTGTTTGGCCCCAAGTTGAACTTCCAGCAACTTCACTTTTTCACTTAGCTCCCGTATTTTCTCTGAAAGTTCCATGATTTTTTCATCTTTGTCTTGTCTGCTTTTCAAGCAAGATGTGTTCGTGCAAAAATTCGAATTTTCATTAACTTCATACCAGCCATAGACATAGCAATGTTCATGAATTACGGATGCTCTGTCTATGTCAGCACAATCACTGATAGAAGTAGAGGGCTCAGGGTCTTGGAGCTCAACACCATCACAAGCCAGGTTGTCGGCTGAGTGGTCAAGAACAGGTACTGGTATTTCATCGCTACATGTATCAAGCTTAGCACGTTTTCTGGACCTTACTACAAGAGAATTATTCCGTGGCGTTGGTGGTGAGCGTTTGGAGGCTCTCGTTTTCTTGTTGTGACCAAGTTGCAAAGTTGGGTCTGGGTTTTCAGCCGTTGGTTCGCCGTCAACGAAGTGTAGATTACAAACTCTTGAATCCTTGTTAGGCATCCAAAGAGTCCCATTCAAACTGTTCCTGCTTATATTTTTTGCCCATTGTAACCGGCGTTCCGGGTTCTTCTTTTCTGTCGGGAACGGGAATAATTTGAAGGGTGGCTGGCAGTCACACATGCTTGAGCCATTGTTACAACCATGAAGCTCACAGGTCGAAGCAGCCCATTTCCCTAGCCTTTGTTCACTGTTAGGACAGCCTATGACAACACAATTTCGGTGGCCGCATCCCATGGACAAAGTATCTACATTAAAACAAAGAAATACGACATAAGCCAAAGTATAAAATAAGCAAAACTCATACTCGTAGCATTTCAAATCGACTACACTCTGCAGCCTAAAATCGTCGCCAAAAAGTAATGAAACAATAGCTTACCTTTAAAATACCTTTGATTTGGTTTTCTATATTCCTGTACGTGTATAAATTCGGCTCAAAATGATGGTTTCTTTGCGCGAAAGGTCACTGAAGCCAAGCCATTCGATGTAATCCAATATGGCGACGCTGCAAGTCGATGCCCACCTTTATGAGCCCGCCTACCCACAATGCCGTGCGATCCAACAGGAAGTCTAGAACTCCTGATGCACGTATATCAACGCTATAAAAACGGCCAGAACGTCATGCTAGCCCACATATAGGCCAAGAACGTCATGCTAACCCACATATAAGGCACTAATGTGAAGGTAAGTGAGTACAAGTGAAGGGAAGTGAGTACAAATGAAGGAGAGTAAGTACAAATGAAGGGAAATGAGTACAAGTGAAGGAAAGTGTGTGTTAGTGGAGGTAGGTGCGTTAATCAGTTGGTGTATATATTCATATAGGATTGTAATGTTATTAGTGCCTTATATGTGGGATAGCATGACATTCTTGCCATAAAAACGACCTGTTCTCGATTTTTTTTTGTGAATTGCTACACATTGCTAAACCGGTAAGAATTCATGAAAGAGGCAAAGAACAAAAAGAGGGAATTTAACAGCCATCTGGTGGAAAGAATTATTTGCATCTGTTTCGTTGTAAGTACAGATTTTGGCTAGTTAAAACTTTGTAAGTCGCTAAGAAAAGGAAAGCATTTTCCTGTTTGCCTTTTTTTTTCAGTAAAAATATTGCAAAAGTCATAATGTCTTTTCCCTTAACTGACTGCTGTGCAATGTATTCACAATCTTTGCTTTAAAAATCGGGTGTCATATGAAAGCACTACGTCATAGGTTTTTTGAAAGTTGAGTTGTTGCTATTGCTGTAGAAAAGATTTACTTTCAGCAAAACTATTTATTAAGACTTTTATGGAGATTCTGGTCCATAAAGTTTCCTTAGAATTGAATAGGGGCTACGACCTGGATAAGAGAACACAAAGAAAAACTTAAAACGGTTCGCAAAAGTATTTCCTTTTTTTTTCTGACGATACAGTCTACTCAGCTTTGGCCCGCCTGCTTCCTAGAACACGGCCGAAGAAGATGGGGTTACCGAGCAGTTTTTGACTGTTTGCGTGTTCTTCGTCCGTGTTCTAGATAGAAATACAAACCGACTTGTTTGTAACTAAAGGTCCGAGAATCTGACATTCGACTATACATGTTTAAAAAAACAGCCTGTTACATGTACTTCTTGGGCACTCTTACGCCAAATAATCTCCGAAACAATTGCAATACTGCCTTTTGACAAAGGACATCCAGCAACTCTGAGTGTATAAAAACTGTTCGGAGTCTATCACAAACAGATCGATAAAAATCATTTATTGACCAAGCGCCTTTGGTCAGAGGCAATTATTATTTTTACCATCCTGAAAACGAACAACTCATTAAATAAGTCAAATGCAGTGGATTCAAACACATGCTATGCTTATTTAGTAAACTGTTCCCTGCTAACTCAGTCGAGCCTCCTTCGTAGACGTTCTAGTTTAGTTCGTCACGCACTCCTCCCATCTTTGATCGTTGGGCTAGCTTTTCGTGCAAATGAACAATATACATTTCAATCAATTGATTTTAAATCGCCAAACATTCGCCGAAACACAAATTCTTGAATCTCAGCACTGATAAATCCGCTCAGAGAAACAGCGGTCGGTCAAAATGTTAACCCTACAGACAACTTTTCGACCATTCAGCAGAAGACAAAGCACAGTCACCCTGAAAGCCCTTGATCCTTAAGCACTTTTAAAACAACATAAAAGGCAAATAACCGCCTTTTTGAAGTAGGTGTCAAAAAAGAAGACGTTTCCGAGCTGGATCCGGATAAAACCAGGAAATCCGGTTAGGTGAAACAAAAACACGAGAGACTCACTACACACACACACACACACACACACACACACACACACACACACACACACACACACACACACACACACACACACACACACACACACAGACACACACACACACACACACACACACACAAAACAAACACAAAACAGAAAAAAAAAAACCAGGGGGATCATAAGCATTCAAATTAAACGAATGGTTTTTAAACAGTACTTCCCTGAGTGCTGGTTTTATGCAGATAGTTAAGCAAATCCGAATGACTGCAACATTAACGGTATTTTAACAACCGTAAATTATCGAGTCTGTGTCAGCTAAATAATCCGGAATAAACAGTTTAAAGGAAGTTGTAAAGGTTGAGGACGCATATTTTACTAAGTTAATTAAGTATAACTGGAAGCTTCAGGGACTTTTGTAGGTGAAACGTCCAGATTGAGAGTGAATGGGTGTTATGTATTTCGTGTTTATTTCATTCGATTTCCTAAACAAAATTAAGCGATATTAACAAGCCTAAAAGAAAACCAAAAAACCGTTACCAGTTACACTGATAAAAAATAACACCAGGTTATTGAAAAGAAAAAAACAAAAAATAATCTATTTACAGTGTAATAAAATCGAGTCAACTAACTGGCCTGATTTTGTTTAGCTACAGATTAAATGTGACTCTCACCGGATGTTTTCTTGTGCGCGTTGTAGAACAATTAATCGGACGGTTCTAAAATAAATAAGCCCCTTCCTGGCTTGCTGGTATATCGGAGGATAATGCCCTTGGCTGAAAGTTTGTCCTCAAAATTTCACAGTTGCTTCATTTTTCGGACAATGTTTCAGCCTCGGGCGTTAGTATCCTCCGATCTACCAGACGCTGGAAGGGGTTTTATTTACTAAATACAAAAAAAAATATCGAAACTCGCCAGAAGAATCCGTGGTTTCGATGCCATTCGATACTGCTCACGTACGTGACCAATTATTAACCCTACCCCTGATATAAAAATGCGTATTCTCCTTACTGTTCTCCATACATTTCTTATGGATCTAGTAAGGAGAATTTGTTTAAATATCAAGACATCTTATGAATCAAACATTTGAATTCTTGCAAAACGTTTGTTAAAAATGCTTAATTTAACGATTATTTGGACGTTTCAAAAAAGAACAATTTTGAAAAATTTACGTTACTTCAAGTTAACGTTATAGTTGTGCCACTTCTTATCGTGTTCAGTACAGTGTAATATCGATTCTTGTTTACATTCACTCAGTTCCAGAGAAATTAATTTGATTTTTAATTACAGCTTCACTTCTAAATCTCAGCCATGTTGAATACTCGTCTGAGGCCGTTGCACGTTCGTTTTACTGTATGCAGGACCACAAGAGAGCGCATTCGCCGTTAAGAACAAGTTAAAATGAAAGGGAAAATGTCAAAAATCATGCAGCTCCTGCTCGACAGCTAATCTTGAATGCGCAGCGGCCAACATGACTGCCAAAAAATAATGTCGAACAGTATTTGCTTGTTACGATTTGCAGGAGCTTTTTACTCCCAATCCACTAGACAGTGGAAAACTCGAAAACTTACCTTTATATGATCCACAAAGAATATGAAAGAGGCAACAAACAAACGAGCGAAAAGCAAGGTGAAGAATGACACGAAGCTACAGCTTCATGCGTGAGACTTACTTTAGGGGTTTACCCCGGTGCAAGAACCTGACAGGATTTTCGTTGTTTGTTAGTTATTGTTTTGCTGTACGCTTTTGTTTAACATGTTTTTTTTCTTTTATTTTACGTCATCCGTGAGTTTCACAGGTAGGTAAAGCCTACTTTAGCGCATTTGCAGTGCAACATTACTTCGGGACATCGTGAAGTGATAAATCCAGTGTTTGAGTCACGCAAAAAGTAACGTTTGCACCGTACTGAGGGAAGAATTTGAATCGGTACCAAACTTTGCACTCAGAGCTATGTCACGTTTATGGATGAAAATTGTGCTGAACTTCAAACTTAAGACATTTTCACGCACACGAAATACTCCTAGAACTTCTAGAAAAAGAAATCGAATAATTTGCTGCAGGAGCCCTTGACCGTGATCTCCTCTTTTCTAAAATTAAATCGTTTAGGGGTCTTTACAATACCAAAACTAAATCAAAGGCAAAATACAAGCAATAACGTCGTCAAAAAGTATAATTTGCCGAGAAGTTAACAGTTTAATAATACATTGACTGCAATTCCATGCTCAAGGCTGTGACCATTGAACTGAATCAAATCCCTGTTTTTTCTTGTTTTTATTTTGTCACGTGTTTTCACGGAACTGACTAGGATTGGCTTTTTTTCCTAAACGTGACATTTGCAAAAGTGGTTTGTAAACTACTTGAGACTAACTGCGAACGGGCAGACTGTTTTTCCTCTGTGAATATTCAAAAATAAAATAACCTAATTTCTTACAGATAAATGGATCTACGTTATTCTACATTTTTGCAAATCTTTTCCCCAAATGTTTCTATCCCTACTCCTTTCGGCTTTCTATAATTTCGTTT
Organism: Siderastrea radians; assembly: GCA_964017195.1. Lineage (NCBI taxonomy): Eukaryota > Metazoa > Cnidaria > Anthozoa > Scleractinia > Rhizangiidae > Siderastrea > Siderastrea radians. The sequence goes on from OZ024893.1 coordinate 27,809,988, forward strand.
GCATTTACTCTTTTGTTATTCAGACTTAGTTTTGAACTTTATGCTCAATCGGCTGAAGACTGGTCAAGAAACAAGCTCTCCAAACGGGTTTGACAAGCTGTGTTTGAAATACATCTTTTTCGGCTTCAGAGATTGGTACACCGGCGGAAAACGGGAAGACGGCTAAGGAACACGCAAAGAGTGCCGGCTAAATTGCCGCAGGCAACATCTAGTTTTTTCTACCTCATGAAAGTTGCCCAAGTTCATGTAATGATTAATAACGATAATTGCGAGCTTTTATTGTGCATTTGCGATAAACAATAATATTACATTTATAAAACAAATCACAAGTTTAGTTGTCCAATTAAACACGTTGGAACAAACAACACCTGCAAAATGATGCACCTTAATAGCCTTTATATGACTAGTCATGCACATTAACTGTCATCTTATGACTTAAACATTACGTACTAATGGGACCACCATGTACAGCACAATGAAAGGCACCGCACGAAAGCACTACTTAGTAGCTCTAGTCACATTTGAATTGTGATATACTTCAGGATATCACCCAGAGACTCAGCACCTAGAACCGCCTTGTATAGAATAATAAACAACACCACAGGAAACTACTGCTCAACAGCTTTTATATGAATTATCCTTCAGTAGATTTCATCCATATACTCAAATTAGGAACCCCTAGCTTGTACTGGACATGTACACCTCAATTGAAAAAGGATCACCTTGGATTTCGTCCACTGACCTGTAAGCTAGGAGGGCCCCTGTGCAGCATAAGACGGTTTACAGCACGAAATCATCCACAGACTCAAACACTGAAAAAGGTAGAACTACGTGATGTGAAAGCACGGTAGGGTATCTAAGAAAGTCAAATAGCTCAACATGAACACTCAAAATAATTAAGTGGAAAACGAAGCAGCTTGATCGCTGAGAACACTCTCATTATTACTTTTCCTTCTCATAATTTCTCTTCTTGATTTGTTTTAGTTTGAACTTTAGTTACCTTGGTAGTAACAGGGTTAACAGGTTACTTCCTTCCGGGCACAAAATTCAGGCGGCCTTCTTTCAGGAAGGTTTCAAAGTCACGGAAATTTTTGACGGCGACCTTCTCTAGTCGAGCGGACAGCGCTTTGCTCAGCTGGCCATGTTTAAGTTCTGAAACGTTTTCAAGCCACCCTGGTTTAATTGGCACATAACACCCTAAAATTTACTCTTTAGTACTGAAACACAACAGCGTATTCAGTAAAACGCAGTTTGACACAAATTTTCCCATACTTTTCAGCTACAGCCAGGAAATGAGTTATACCCACATCAGAAATACAATGAAATTGAGGGGTCACTGTTTTCAATTGAGAGATTAAGCATATGGAGAATTAACTGAAAAATCAGAAAATTAACTCTGTAGTATGAGTTTAAGTGCCTTAGTGAACCCATTTATTTCCTGCATTGCGCTGGTAAGGAAATGGGGACCACACAGGATAAAGAGCTGAATTTCTTTCACGTCGGTGGAATTCGAACCAACTTGAAACTTATCTAACTTTTATGGAATGTACATGCTATATAAAAAGGACCCTATCTGGATAGTTTTCATATATTACTTAACAGCGAGGAAGTTAAGACAGATTTAAAAGGCAAAAAGAGAGAGAACGAAAACAGCACTGAAATGGAACGTGTTTGCCTCCTTTTGCTTGTAAGTACAAACCATTGTCACTTAAAAAATTGTTAGTTGTTAAGAAAACACACAAAAAAGGAACCGATTTTCCCTCGATTCTTACGTCATTTTACATTGTTGTTTTCATCCTATGTGGCCGTCTCCAAACCTTTTGTGTTATCTTTGTTCCTCAAGTCTTCCATGCAGTACTGACCGATCCCCAATATTTTTAAAACTTGTTACTGTTCCCTGCGTAAGTAAGAATTATTTTAAGCTACCCTTGAATGGAAATTCTGTTATATAAAGATGTCTTTAAAATCGAATATAAAATCTCAAAACAACGTGATATCTCGCGCTGACACCTTTGTGGAACACATACTCGAACGCCCGCTTGCCAAGGACACGTTTTCTGCTGATAAGGTTTAAAAACACTGCCTAATATCAGTCACAAACACAAACAGCCAGTCCAAAGTCACAAGTACACGAAGAAAAATTGCTATTAACCTGTTTAGAGACGACGATTTCAACGTGTAATGTCGTGAATTGTAATGACATTGCAATTTTTGATGTCGTAATTGTAATGACGTCGCGATTTGTGATGACGTAAAATTAAGCACTCAAACGTCACGATAAGTAATTTTAACTTTTTAAAAGAAATTCAATTTCACACTGTAAAAACTCGACCGCAATTGGAACATATCTTCAAACTGGGAAGTCTGTTATCATTTTTAAAAACTGAGTTTTAGTGTTCTGTGAAGGAGTTTAAGGCCAGGGACAAAGGAATGCAACATTTCTATACAACAACGTTCAACGGTGTTAAATTCGACATGATATGGCCATTAAATTTTGCTTAAAGGCGTCCAACGTCATTCACCATCATCCAACATCCTTACACAAGGTGGCCAAACAAGTATAACATGTTGAATTCAACAGTGATGAAAGTTGTTGAATGGAAATGTTGTACGTGTTTGTCCTGGGCCTAAGTGTTAAGGGGGTGGTCTTGTCAGCGGAAGGGCGGAACCAGCAATTTACATTTTATCTTGCCTGTCGTGAATTGTAGTTAGGGAAGGTACGTTTTTTCTTGGGAGGGGAGGGCTGGGGCCTCAGAGGGGAGGGTCATCAGTGAAAGTGAGCACCAAAAGGGGAGGGCCATACCTCATGTGAGCTATTCAAGGGAGTGTCACACATCTTTTCCAGAATTTTTTAATGAGAATTTTTGTGATGTTGTTTTCCATTTTTCTTACAGATTAAGTTTTTCTTTTCACTTACTTTAATCTAATTTGGTGTTTTATTATAGGTACTAGGTTACATTTCTACATGTATCTACATGTATCTAGGAGGACTCGTGTCCTTTTCCATCCGTATCGAGAAGTACTTGACTCAGGTATCGTTTCTTCAGCTTCTTGCTGTTGGCTATCCGCTGCCTGATCTCCTGAGTTGTTTAGTTCTGAAGAGTTACTAGTAGATCCAACAATGTGCTCTACGCTTTCGGAAATGTAGGAAATATTTGTTTTTGAGGGGCAGATTTCGCATGCCAAACAAATAAACCTTTCTGTTAAAATAACCAACAGCAATGCCCGCTAGTCGGAGACAGAAGCCCGTGTATTTTCCCTTAGATATTTTATGTTCAAAACTTTTATAATACTCAATTACTTCCATATTCAAACTTCAGCTATAAAACGTAAATATCCCACACTGATTGTTCGCATTTTCCTTGTTTCAGTGCGCACACATTCAATATCGAGATATATTCATATTCAAAAACTTTGCATTCACAAGCGAAACGTTCTGAGGTTTCTACAGCATGGAACATACCATGTAGTAGTGAGAGGAGGGTCGCACTTTTGTTAGTCACCTAAAGGTGGGGGGGGGGGGTCAGAAGTTTTTTTATTAAAATGCAAGGGAGGGCCAACACTTTTTTTGGGAAAAAATACCAAAATTCCCCAGCCCTCCCACCCCAAGAAAAAACGTACCTTCCCTTAAGGTTGTGGTGATCTGTCATACCTGCTGTAAACTGTAATAACAACCTTTCTCGTACTTTGTGATAATTTACCTATCGCAATAATATGAGCTATTGTACATGTAATTTGTAATAACACACTTTCGCGGTTGCAATGTCTTTAAATTAAAAAAAAAAACTATTCAGAAAATCCATGTTTTAAAACAAATAACAATCAAACATCTCGAGAGTAAAATTATTTCTGTGTCTGCCAACATAAGAAAGGTTATTTAACAGTAATACCCAGTTTTTTTCTTGTATGAACTCTGCAGTTAAAACACTTAGCGGGAACATAAGAGAAAACCAAAACACAAGGTAATGTTTAGGAGCTTTGCAACGAGTCATCCATTTTGTCTTTCAGGTAGCATACCTATAAGGCTGTTAATAAAAGAAGCTTTTCTGGTCCGAATTTATTTTGTTCTACACGGTCTTGATACCTATTAGCTTTTTTGTAATCTTAATCATATTGCACTCGCTAGTGCAAGAATAGTACAGCAAATATATCGTGTTCCAAACTCTATTGGTCTAAAATCGTCGGATTCCGAAATAAGGTAATGTGAATGAAAGCGCTCTGAAATTTTTGTTCCATTTAAAGAAATAAAGCAAGGCTCAGCGATTAACTAGAGAATTATGCTTATGTGGTACCAAGAAAGTTTTTAATTGCTGAGTGCGTTCAATCGTAAGTAAACTATATTGGGTTGGCTTCTGATCTTTGAGCTGCATAGAACTTTAATACCTGTTCAAGTTCAAGTTCACAAGATAGCTCCGTTCTCCGAACGGATCACAAACTTGTTCGTTTTAACCCCCCGCGGCTACTATGGTGAAATAGTACAGCTTCAATTTCCCTTGAACGACGATTACAACAATTTCTCAGGAAAAATCAAAGACGTGCTACATTTCAAGCCAATAATTAGAATATTTTTTTTGTTGTAGAATAGCGTTTGATCGCTAGTTTCAATCTCCTCAGGATGTCTTTTATTACAAATCTGCTTCATTTCACCACTATTCTCAACTTTATGGCCAAAATCAACGGTAAAAACCGGCTGTAAAAAAAGACGTTTCGACGGCACTTCGGTCATTATCAAGTTTAGAATAATTACAATAGAAGATTAAGCTATATATGTTTAAAAGGAGAAACGATGATGTAATAAGTGTAAAAATGTGTAAAAAGGTTTAAAAATGCAAAACATGTATAATAAAAGAACAATAAGAAGCATGCAGGAAAACGATTAATTAAAAACCTTAGCACGAATCGAGTCACATTGTACATTAAGAGTGGGTTTGAGTGCGTCAATAAAAAAAAAAAAAAACGATTCAAAAATAAGACAATCAAACTTGTTTTTACACCTTTTTAAAACGCTAAATTTCTTGTTAAGATCCTCTGGAACCAAACCATTGCTGTCGCGAAAATGTTTGCCGATTGAAGAGGAGGGTATACCTCAACGCGTTGATGAAAATGGCGACATGTGAAACCGACATAACCTGCATCGCACAGGTCACATTCAAATTTGTAAACAAGACATTGTCGGTTCACAATCGGTGGCTTAGCTTCGCGCAATTTAAGATCCTGTTCGATCTTGTAGCTGACAACTACTGGCTGAATAGTGGTACCGATCTTCTGACTAAGGTCTTCGATGAAAACAACGCGAACGGGGTCTGATTCATAGGTGTCAATCGGTGGAGGAACAGGTTGATCGGATGCTTTCACAGCAATAAAACATGTGATGGTGGAGTTGATTAGTTTACCAGGGTACTTTAGACGCGAGAACAGTACTTTCAAACGATCAAACTCTTTTGAAAAGTAGGACCAATTTAAAGAAAGTCGAAATGTGCGATCAAGCATAGTTTTTAATAAACCGCGCTTACAAGTATCTGTCATCAACATGACTCTAGTAGTGCCGTAAGAGGTCCGAATAACCTGCGATGCAGGTTATGTCGGTCTCACATGTCGCCTTTTGCATTAACGCGTTGAGGAAGATAAATACCCCTCCTCTTCAATCGGCAAGCATTTTCGCGACAGCCATGGTTTGGTTCCAAAGGATCTCAGTAAGAACTTTAGCGTTTTAAGAGGCAATGTCCACTAAGACCGAGCGAAATCGAAAATATGTGGCACATGATGAAAAATCAAAATTCTCCGTTTTTCGCCCAGAGATACCCTATGGCAGCTCTAGAAACGTGGTGGCATTTTTTTGTTGAGAAACTATTTTTAAACCTCCAAAAAATTAAAAAACCGTTACCGCACTACGTGTCTCTACAAACACCCAGAATAAACGCGAATCATACCTTCTCGTAAACTTCGCTCTGTTTAATTCGCGTCATGGAAAAATCCTGTTTTGAGCTTAGAAATTTGCTGTTGAAGAGTTTACAAGTAATTTGAGTCAAATTATTCTTTTGTGGATTAACTTTTCAAGGTCATGGCAGGCTGCTAATAACCTCTAAAATTCGCTTGCTTTGAATTCTCAATTTGGCACAGTTTTTCAAGAGAAAGTTTCCTTCCCCGGTAAAACACCGAATCACTTGAAATTCAGAATTCTTGAAAGAGGAAATGCCGTTCTTAAACCAGGTTTAAAAATTAGTTTCGGGCTTTTTATCAGCGCCGCGTACAAACGCTCTCAAAATCCCGATAATTACAACATTAACGCGTCAACAATTGGCACATACCTCCGACCATATAACCGAAAATGTGGACATTTCTTCTATTTTGGTTGGTATTCGGTTGTAATCCGCAGCAGAAAGGTAATGTCTAGCTCACCTGACTATGGTATTGTTTAAATATCAGGTTCTGTGCGTACTCTTTCATAATAACCATCTTGGCGTCCGGGGTCAACAACATCACTGAAGCATCGCGTATTGGCACTCAACCCAAATGACTTATTTCCATCCCGCCTCCTTTTGATAAAATGAAGAACCTTCAGGAATAAAATGATTTTGCCTTATTTGAACTTCAAAAGAGTTTTCTCCTATAAGACGTCTTTTCTTGATCTGTATTCGTTATAAAATTTCGAAACGATAATTTCTTGCCGAAAGCTTACAAGCCTGTTTAGTTTGAGTCACGCAACAAAATGTCATGCACTTGATTTTACCTGACGTCGGGTTTGACTTGGAGGGGGAAATGCACAGGAAACAACAAAAACAAAAAAACATCAACAACAACAAGCAAGCAAAAAACAAACAAACAAAAACAAAGCAATGAGAACTTTGAAAACCTGTGGACCCAAGGACCGATTACCGTCAACTGCCGCTAATAAGCCCTGGGCTTATACAACTTTGTAAGGTGTTTTGGATGGGCTTATAAATGGAGGGGCTTATATCCGGGGGGGGGGGCTTGTAAGTTTCGAAATGAGGCACAGCAGTGTTGATCGAAATACGTTTTAAATTTACCAGTTTTTAATTAACCTTTGAAACGTCACAATAAATCGAATTCATTTCAATTTTAATTTAGCAACAAAATCAAAACTGTAACAACGCGAACGTAACCGGAACGTTCTGTGAGAGTGCCTAATATTAAGGAAACAGGGAAAACTAGAGGGCGACGTATATCCGGTGGAGCTTATACCGGATGTATTTTTTTGTTTACAGGTAGATCGGCCTATAACCAGGTGGGGGGGGGGGGGTCTTGTAAGCGGTTGGGCTTATAAGTGGCAGTTAACGGTATTTATGTATTTATCAGTATCATTAGAGGCAGTGAAGCCTTGCCAAAACCTTGCCTGTTACTATGGCTTTGAAAAAGAAATTATTATTAGGTCTCTATGTATTGGTCTTCAAAAATTGGTCAAGACAGGAGTGAGAATGTAAAAATGTATGTTGAGTTTACTCAAGACCAAACCAGGGGTGTGGCCAGGGGTGCCGGAACCGTCCTTTTCGTTCTTTATAAGCTTGTGAAACCATTTTATGGCAAACCTAGCGGGTTACAATTTTATACATGAAACTCGAAATTAAGTTGACTTTGAAACTCAACTCATGTTGAAACTCATCATGACAAGGAGTCCTAATGTTTAGGGCTCTTTGTCGCTTTCCGCCTGATCTTCTGAGCAGTGCAGGTGACGAAGGTGGAGAACCATCCTTGTGACGAATGGCTAACGCTCGAAACGTCAGCTTTCAATCTCTTCACGGTGGTTCAATTTACCTTATCAACTCAGTTGATAAATACAAAGTTTTGTGTTTCGCTTCCCCACCGATGCAGCACCACAGTTTCTCTAGAAACTAACCCCCTTGTTTGTCAGGAGACAGTTGGTTGTGCGATTTTTCTCCGTCTTCTCATGGTTGAGGAGAACGAGCTCGGTTTCGCTTAGAGCACTGCTATGGACGGTAGACCATCAGATGACAGGGCCTTAGATTTCAGCGCAGATATTGGTCTTATAGGTCCCGCGCCATATGCTGTTCGTACACGGACGGATTCCTCCTTTAGAAAACTGTATATTCACGCCATCGATCTTCCAAGTGGCAACTAAACGGCTTGCAATGGACGCGCACCGGATGACACTTAAGGATGGTTCTCCACCGGGATCTTGATATCGTGTCCGGAGGTTAGGAGGAAAAATGTATCCGACTTAGTCTCCCCCGGCCTTGCGGTCGCAAGCTCCCTTCCCTCCCCATGGAGGGAAGGGAGCCTGCGACCGGAGCCTGCGAATGGAGCCTCCATGGGGAGGGAAGGGAGCCAAAAGTTTGAACACCACGCCCAGCTCTGCTCCTAGTTCTCCTGCGCAAACTATGGTGGCCCTGCAGGCCCTGCAGTGATAGCAGCCAGCGCTGTCTTGCCGGAAGCTGACTGCCTTCAGGGCTGGCATGGTAGTGTTAATCTGCTTAATGACGTCTGCCGTCACAGCGAGGAATGCACGAAAGTGGGTATGAGAAAAAGTGTACTTACCAGAGTCCACTGGAGGGAAGACACCGATGTGTTGCGAAATAGCTTTGGACTCCGACTTGCCATTTCCAGGGTCTGCTTTTCTCACTTTCCCGTTCGAGGCATACTTAGACAGCCCTTATAGAACTCAACATGACCAACGTCGATTAGTTCCCTCTGCGCTATTCCCAGACAAGAGCGATGGGCTGGGCAAATAGTCCATGTTAAGAATACTAATTAAAAATACTTTTGCGCGTGCTAAAAGAAAATCAACGAAGCTCAACTTCTGAGTGGATATCGCTGATTCCAACACTGCAAGTTTGACCCGAAAAGTCTTTTTTTGCAACTGGAACAGCAACTGCTTGTTCATATCGCTTGTAAGAGGCGCAAACGCCTGCAACTAGTTTCTGAAAAGAATAAGTGACCTCTATTCGCAGCCAAGGGAGATAATGGTTTGATTGGCTATTGTACTCAGTGACACATCGGGCAGAATGCGTGGACATCATTAATTATTCATGACCGCTGAAGCGGCAAAATTAAATGGGAGCGCGCTTTGAAAAGCCCGGAATAAGAGAAGAAAGGGGCTAAATTGGCTCAGTAGCCTTGGTAAAATTCGTTTTTCTGATTTCCAGAAGTCATAACTGAAAAATCCACGCGCGGCTTTTTGAAGAGGAATGCTGTATCTGTCATTTTGTCTTTAAACGAATGAGTTTTGCAAAGTTTAAAGACTATCCCTTTACACTTGAAAATGCCAAAAAAAACGGGCCTTTTTCGTATGGAAGCCACTTTCAACAGCGATGTTCTTGAAACTTACACCGACTTCCAAATTTCCACGCACGGCAAATGGAAGATTGATCTTTTCTTAAACAGAATCCGTTTAAACTTTGAAAATTGGTGAACAAGAACCACTATCCCTTTCAGTTTTCAACTTTTAAGTTTGAATAAGTTTCAAAATGGCGCGTCTTGCCTGGGCGAGCTATTGTTCTGAAGCCCACGACTGAATAACAATGGTTGTCAAGACTATAACAGTACCCTATTCAACAAAACTACTCAGATGTGAAATGTCTCATTAACTAATCAGTTGCTGCGAACTTTGAAACTGATCTCGGTGCACCAGCTGATTTATTTATGTTCAATGTGCCGATCAGACCGCAAGATGAACAAGGAAAACGAAAATGCCCTAATGGATATCGCTTATTAGACAAAATATTTTCTTTTAGCAAAGAGAGAACACAAAGGAATTCAAAGCCACAAGAAATGGTTTCTGTTCGGTCGCTGTCAGTACGATTGCTAATAGAAAGGCGCACTGATCGCAGTTAGTCTATAAACTAACAAATGTTTGTAAAAGCTGCAATCACGGAACCGCTTGTGTGTCGCATATCCTAATGTTGGCTACGATCGCTGACCACGATCGAGTTTTAGATTTTTGGCTCTGTTAGGGAATGTAAACTTACGTACCCAGAATCAAAACATTACAGTGTCTGCCGCTTGTGCAGGTAAACCACAAACCCCGCCACAAACAAGCGAAATGCTGAATTTATTTATGACACAATCATCTCGCTCTCGCAATGATGATTCGACATAACTTTTTTTCTGTGTTGTAACTTTTGCCCGGACGAAACCACTCTAAAATGCCCATGCAATACCGGATCAAAATGAAAAACCGTTTCCTGAAATGTTCTGCGCGAAATATGCGCATATGTCAATGATATGTTCGATTTTACGAAACAAAAGGTTAAACAATAGCGCGCTCCATTCATTGTTTAGTTTGTCGGCTACTTCATGATAATGAGTATCGCCGTGCGTTTATGGAAACCAATGAATTAAGTTCTTTCTAAGCGTCTATGAATAATAACGCGCGATATGACAGATCTACAAACTTTCTTGAACTGGAAGTAAATGTCCCGAGAACAATTGGCATTCTGCGCGATGGGAGTCCTGACTGCGAGAACTCCAAAGAACCTATCCTTTTACAATGGCGCGATATAGAGAAAGCGCTCTACAACTGCTGCGTGTTAGAGTGATTTGAATTAACCCGTGAAATAGATACTAAACTATTACGCACTATTACACACTAATTCCATTGTTTTCTTTTGTTCAGCTTTGACTATTAGACACTAATTGTTAGATATTGTTTCACGGGTTAAGTAAAATCACTCTAAATCTGGCGTTTTCCTTTTTTTTCTTTTTTTTTAACGAAAATTATCAGTTTTTGAACATTTACTCAAAGCCGATCCGCACTTAAGACATTTTGTCTAGTTTCCAATAATGCCGCACCTGAAATTCTCACACGCCTGATTTCCAACAAGAAAATTATTTCCGCAAATGGCAGCTTCTCGAGGCGCCTTCTTCGACGCAACACTGGTGGCTTGCAAATAATATTGAAATCCTTCACCGTGAAATTAATTAGACTTGAAAAGTCGAAAGCCTGAAAAGTCGAACTCTGCATAAGATATAAAAAAGTATATCGATGTTTGCTATTTTAGACTATCGGAAACTAATACTTTCTGCTTCTAGTGAACACGTGACAATTTTTTCCTCTCGCCAGAGCGTCACAAAATGTACATCTATGTAATCTGCAACTTGTTTTGCACAGGTTAGAATTGTGTGGTGAATAGTCCCGTCATATGTAGTATCACTCTATTTTACTAGTCGAAAGATATTTCAGGCATAACTTCGGCGGTGTAACATGACACCAAACAGGAGGACGGAATGTGAGTAAACAAACACAGTTGTAGCCAAGTGCTACGCATTGAAAACTTACGATTATAGAGAAAAGTGAACTTAAAATTTTCAGGAAACTTGTAAAAAACAAATGGATGCCTTCTTTGTTAGCCTTCGATATGCTTTAGTTTAAACCATGGAAAAAAATTCAGCTATCTCTGCGGTTTGTTTTTACATTGAGGTAGTCCGGCATCTGGGATGAAAACGGGAAACGGTCATTCTGGTCGAGTTGCTGAAACAAACGCCATCACTATTTACATCGCCTTCTATCTTGTATAATTTCTTTCATAGCTTAAGTTATTTCAGACGTCCTAATCTTTCCATCTTTTGTTCCCATTTTTGCAATCCCATCACCAAAACCTATCCTGTGACTTGACCACAACCCGTTGCGTGACAGAGAAATTTAGTTAAATCAGACCATAATAACAGGGCGGTTTCTGAGATGAATGTGGAGATCACTGCAAAGTTATTTAGTTTCTTCAGGGAATTAACACTGGGAGATTTTAAAAATTCATTTGCCACTCGTTAAGGGATGTGAATGTGTTGGCGGAGTCCGTTATTCATTAGTTGAAAGTCAATCTGGAGATACCAGGAGATAACGGTCGATTCCACGCGTCAAGATGGCCCTTGGACAGTACACCTAAAACTTGACAAAACCTGGCATTTAGACAAAATCTATTTCAAGGTAAGCTAGATATGACCTTTATCCTGTACTTTTCATCCAAATACCAAAGGAAACAAGGAAAAAATTCCAAGTTTTCGGCTATTCGGTCGGAGGCACGAGCCTATTGTTTGTACTGGTTGACAGGTTAATGTTGTGATTATCGGGATTTTGAGAGCGTTTGTATTCGGCGCTGATAGAAAGCCCGAAACTAATTTTTAAACCTGATTTTAGAATGGTATTTCGTCTTTCAATAATTCTGAATTTCAAGTGATTTGGTGTTTTACCGGGGAGGAAAACTTTCTCTTGAAAAACTGTGCCAAATTGAGAATTCAAAGCAAGCGAATTTTAGTGATTTTCAGCAGCTCGCCATGACCTTGAAAATTAATTCACAGATCTAAAACAGGACTCAATTACTTCCTACACACTTTAAAAGCAAACTTCCACGCTTAAATTGGGGGTTTTCTGGGGTGCAAATCAAACGGAGCGAAGTTTACGAGAAGGTATGATACACGTTTATTTCGCGTGTTTACAGGACACGTGTGGCGTAAACATGTTAAATTTTTTTTTCGGGCTTAAAAAAAATTTCAAGAAAAAAATTCCACCACGTTTCTTAGATTGCCATAGGGTATCCGTGGAAAATTTGTGAGGGAATTTTATTTTTCATCATGTGCCGCCACTCGCTCGATGTTAGTGGACATCCCCTCTTAAAAAGGAGAAAAAAACAAGTTTGATGTCTTATTTTTGAAATGTTTTTTTATTGACGAACTCAAACCCACTCTTAATGTACAATGTGACTCAATTCTTGCTAAGGTTTTTTATTAATCGTTGTTCTGCATGCTTCTTATTGTTCTTTTATTATACTTTTTTATATCTTTATACCTTTTTGTATATTTTTACACTTGTTACATCATCGTTTCTCTTTTTACACATATATAGCTTAATCTTCCATTGTAACTATTCTAAACTTGATAATGACCGAAGCGCGGTCGAAACGTCGTTTTTTACCGTTGATTTTTGCCATAAAGTGTTTTCAAAAATCCTTAATCTCAACTTTGTGTCGGGGTAGGGGGCGGTAGTGAATTGACTCCTTCCTATTCTTGAAATTGGTGACAGTGTTTCCGGTAACGCAGCGACTACATAAGAAATCTACGTCAGTTTAAAACGAGCTCAAAAGCATGGCGGACAAGCCTTTGGAGGGCTTTACCTCGGCGTAAGAACCTGTGAACTCACGGATGACGTAAAACAAAGGAAACAAAAACATTTTAAACAATACCGAACAGCAAAACAAAAGCTAAAAAACAAAGGAAATCTTGTCGGGTTCTTACACCGAGGTAAACTCCTTTGGAGTAACTCACACGCACGGCATCGTTCTGTGTGTCGCCAATGCTTGATTCTGTGTTAAGACCTTGTTGTCATAGGCAACAAGCCACGTGCTGGAGAAATAACTGCCGCGCTACTGAGAAACATGAATTGTCCGCGTAAATGTTACCGCCACAACCATAAGTTTGAGTGATCCATTATCAAAAATGACCGCTCAACAAGAATTTAATCTTACTAGTAAGGTGCACGTGAGTCTACTACATTAAGGCAAACAATTAGGTGACGCGACAAAGGTTCTATAGCTACGTTCTATTTTAGAAAAAATTTACAGTGTCTGTGGGAAATAATCTTAAGTCTAGACATCTACAGCTGAAGAGTTCGAAAAATGCTAACATCACTACTAGATATCGAGTGTTGGAAGAAAAGGGTCCTAAAGGTCCTAAAACGTCTGAAGTTCCAGATATGAGTTTGGATAAAAGTGGGCTCTAAAATGTCTAAAATGTCCAAAGTTCCAGAATAGCCAGAGTGTCCAAAAGAGCTCTAAAGAAGTTTTAGAAAGATAACAAATATGAGCAATATTCTAGAGCTCTAAAAGCTTTATTTCAGTTAGAAGGTTTACAAAGATGATACTGCAGGCATGAATGATTCTAGAGCTTTAGACGTCATAGACAATTAAAGAGCTGAGCAATTCTAGAACTTTAGAAGTCTTAGAGGTTTAGACGGTTCTTAAGACCAGTCTTACACTCATTTGCCGAATTCATGTTAGTGGACGGAAAACCGTCTTGGACGGGAAACTCGTCTGAAGACCAGGGAAGCGAAAAAACCTCGTTGTGATTTTCGCGTCTAATATGAATTTAAGGCAGTTTTCCGTCTAAGACGAGTTTTCTGTCCTATTTTACCGTCGGTTTAAACGGAAAAATAGACAGAATTCCGTCTGTGACGAGTTTCCGTCTTCTGATATGAATTCGGCTATTTGTTTTATTTACTTATTTATTTATTTAGCTTCTCCAAGTACAACACGAACGGAAAAAAAAATAGACAATTAAATAAGAACAAAAGAGAGCAAATAATGGCAGGGGAGTCGCTACAGCAAAGGCCAATTGCAGTGGTCTCCCTTTCATATACTCAATGATTTTTTCTACGTACAACAATGTCAGGAAGCTATAAAACCTTCTTAAGTCAATAGAGAAATTAAGCATCACGTTTATGGCAAACGGCAAACGTCAATTCTGCCGCTCGCCGTCTGCCGTTTTAAAAGGGACAATTTCTGCTTAAGCTTCGTGTAAACTCATTAAAAGTTAGGATACACAAAAAAAGCAGCTTTCTAACTTTTAATTGAAAGGTTATTTACCGGTTGAATGTGCTTTCGTTGGGATGTTTTGAGCCCCTTTTTCATAAAACCGTTGATAGCCTTTGCGAAGGTGACAACCAAACATCAGCTCGCCTTTTCGCATTTTTTTCTTCTTTTTTGTGTAAACACTGACAGTAAATCAGGCTGATAACTATAACAGAACGAATCAAAAACTTTAAAGGAATACTTACGTTATTGACGAACGCGAGAACAGGTTTCTTCACGTTGAAAACGGCAAACGTGAAAAATGGCGGAAAACTCATGATCATGTGGTATTTTTGCCGTTCGCGTTTGCCGTCAACGTGATGTTTAATCTCTCGGCTAATACCTGCACCTTTATGGAGTCAGAGTAAGGAGCAGATATTGTCGTTAGAAAACAGAAAGGTTCTCTAGCTACGTTCTATTTTAGAAGAATTTTACAGTGTCCAAGGGCAAGACCAGTCTTACACTCATTTCATATTCTCAATGACCTTTTCTATTGGGAACAATTCTAGAAAGCTATAGAACCTTCTAACGTCAACACCTGCACCTTAATGCCAAGCAGCTTTCTAAAGGAAATGCTTGATTTAACCCTAAAGGTGAAAACGCTTGGAGCAGCTTTGGGAACAAAATGGCATCGTTACTTGCCCATAGAGAGAGCCAAGGTGTAGCTCGGTACTAATTTTATTTGGTTTAGAATCCATAGAAGTCTTCATTACATTATAAGATCAGATTCCATCACGTCTTCAAATGGACTATTCGTCTTTTTTTGCCAACTCATCGGATTCCCTCGATATGACAAAATATTGAAAGCGAACCTTATTTCGCTTAGTCCTACATAATTTCCATGAAAAGGACGCGAATGTTTCCTTTCTCAACGATAAATCGAAATTTTCCATAACTATAGCGGGTGGATTTCTTTTAAAGTTAGTCTAAGCAAAATGTGGATTTCCAGCCTCACTTATCATGCTCAATTGTCTTTCTTACTGAGAATTTATGCGGGAGAATAACAATTACTAAACACGAATAACAAATTCAGCAAGGAAGAAGAAAGGCAAAGAGACAAAGCTAAGAGGGCCCTCTGCAAGCCGCGAATTTAGCAAAACATAGCCGAAAAGTAACAAGGATTTTACCTGCAACGGCAAAAAGGCTGTTACCAAAAATCGCAGACATAGCAAGAATAAAAAATTTAGCATAAAAGAAGAGAGGCAAATGACAAATGTAAAGAGGGCCCTCTACAGGCCGGAAGTTTAACAAATATATCAGAAGTAAAGAGAAACTAATCTAAAACTGCCAAAAAGGTTGACAGTGGCAAACAAAAATAAACGACCCGCGCATTGCGGGCATGTGCGGACGTCTGAAACTGATAAATAAATGTTTTCAATCGGTGTTTAGCCGACTGTTACCGCAATGTGCACGAGTGTTTTTAAAACGCGATTTGCTTATCATAATTCGACTCAGTGATCGAGAAATGGAAAGTGAAACTCGCTTTTAAAATGAGTTTAAATAGGTATCTCCGGCCCCAAACGAAACCCGGCCCCTGATAAAGGGAAATTCCCCTTCCAAATTCAGCTTGAACTTAGCTTAAAACTTAGCTTGAGCGGAATATGCACACACTCGCAAAAGCCTCTGGAAATTGAAGAATTAACTTGCAATCAACAAACTTGATAATGAGTGCATTTTGGCAGCTAGCGGTGAGTACTTCAAAAGTGACTTTGAAGATATATATATATATATATATATATATAAAACAGCACACATAACGTTTCAATTTGATTAATAGAAAAACGTACATTAGAATGATTTGAAACGAAGGATTTTAGACAAATGTGTGGAGCTTTTTAGCGTCAAAGAGCCAAGAGATCCCAAGCCAAAAACAACAACAACTTTATTAACCTTTACATTTAGGCTTTGGCCTAATAAATTAAAAAAGCAAAGAATACATTATATATATGACATCAGTTTTTCTTGAACACAATATTATATATTCCTAATCATAATCGTGTCGTAAACTTGTCTTACTATTTGTTACAAAATGTAGGTATCAACATTATTGAAAAGAAAAATAATTTTGTCTTGTTCAATAAAGAGTCAAAGCTTGCATATTTTAATTTAATGTTGATTTCTACAGAAGTGTCTCATTTGCAAGCTTGCAACATTATTTGTCCATGATTAACAGTAATTAAAACGTGCTTCAATTTATGGGAAGACTAATATACGTGCAAATCGATGACTGTTCTTGAGTAAAGGGAATATATTGAATATATTGGGATGCAATGTCTTTCAGTTTCTGTTCTTGTCATGCGATTTGTAATTCATCTACCGTAAAATTCCGGGGCTTATACCAGCCTCACGAGGGGTTTTGAGTGGGGTGACATGTATAATCTTAACTTCCACCATCGATTTAATAAAACAGTTACTCTTCTGAAAGCTACAAATTCATAATACTGTAAGCTTTCATTTAATGACAGCAAGGGCCAAAACTAAATTACTTAATAAACATTTTACAAGTGACCATCGCTTAAATGCACTAAAATGACTCTAATCTGATAGATATTATGTTGATTTCTACAGAAGTGTCTCATTTGCAAGGTTGCAACATTATTTGCCCATGGTGAACAGTAATTAAAACGTGCTTCAATTTAGGGGAAGACTAATATACGTGAGACAAAGGAAAGGCCTGCAAATAAAAAGGCGGCATTCCATTCAAGCTTGCGATTGAGGCACTTCTGTAGGAATCGACTTAGTATATACCAGGTTAGGCTCAGTTTAGTGGCTTCAGCGATGCAAATCGATAATTGTCCTCGAATATATTGAGTGAACCACGCTAAGGGCGTGTTCTTTTCTGAGCAATTCTGTTAGTGTTGTTGTATCAGTAGAACTAATTAACAAGTACGCTCGAGCTACTCAAGAACTTTCATTTGAATGATCATCCTTTGTTTAGGAAAATGATCCACCTTAGGTTCAGGAAAATAAGCAGTATCAATGGTCGAATTAATCCTCACAACGTTTTTGTCTTTCTCTTACTCGTATAGAGGGGGCGTATTAGGGAGGTCCGAAAACCGCAAAACCGCACAGAAAAAAGCAAAAAACCGAAACTGCAGTTACAAATGTGGGCCACAAACATGGAGCATTTCTTTTAATTTCGTCTACTTAAACTTTAAACTTCACTACCTTGAGAAAACTTAAGCAGACTTCGTAACTGTGTCGATTCAATAGCGGTGAAACCCACAAAAATTTCCGGGGTAGGTCAAACATATGACAGTGTGAAATAAGGAGAGCTCTCAGTGCTACTGTCGATTGTTAAGAGTACAGAATGGATCAGTTTTTACTTTTATTTTATTTCTTCCAAATTGTCATTATATGTCTTGTATTGCTAGAGGCCTAAACAGCCTCATCAATAAAATTTACCTTACCTTATCTTACTGCTTTTTCAGGAATTGTTTTTCTCAATCCACCCTCAAGCAAGTTAAGGCATGGGTCACCTGCTTGTTTGGCTTAGTGGCGTTTAAAACGGATTGTTTTGATCAATGTTTATGAAAATTGGCAAGTAACTTTTTGTCGAAGGTCTTAGCAATATGTGACATACTTAACGTTCATATTCAGTCACGTGACCTGCAAATAATTATTAACGATCAGACTACTTAGATTAAAACGGGGCAAAGAAAATGAAAGAGCAGCGCATATTCTTAGGTACAATTCTTTTACTCTTAAGGTGTATATTATGAATTAGCCCTGTATGTGTGTCTTATGTGGAATAGGGATTACGTAATTAAGGGAAACAAGCCACGTGACTAATAAAACAGCTTAATTAAAGTTCTGATGAAAATAGCTTTGTTCACATCACAAGGTGACGAATATTTCTAAGCTTATGTTTAATAACCTTGCTCTATTTGAGAAAACACGTTTTGTGACGTCAGCAACAAAGGAATGTCACGTGATACTTATGATCACTTTTACAAAAACCATCTGGTCAGATACAACGGATGATACCTCTATGAAACTTTCCGTTTGGATTCTATTGCGTCTTCTGCGGGGGTATTTCAACGCCTCCAAACCATGCCTTAAATTGTCTATGCTATGCTACATGCAACTGATACATGCAACTTTAGATAGTAGAGTTCTTAATTTTTCGGTTAAGAGCCTCGTATGTACACGCAGGTCTCACAAAATCATGCTTAAATTTTCTACGAGAGCATTGTTTAAATGACGCATTAGAACAGTTTGTGTATGTCTGGAATGCTGAAAACAACATTAAAAAAAACAGACACACCTCTCGGGGAAGACAGTCACTGATGAACGAACACAACACTGATGAAGGGGTTATCTCCGAAACGTTTGACTGTTTTAAAGTAGTTTTCAGCCCCCCCTCCCCCCCACCCAATGACCCAACCTAATGTGGTGTCAATCATCACATGATGTTTGGTGCTCAAAGTATGACATTTGTTACGAAGTGTAAGTGAAAATGCTGTTAATCGTTGTTTACTTAAACCTAGCCTGCGTTGCAGACGAAATTTAACCTTGTATATACCAGCGTTATATAACGTCTGCGACGCAGGCTACTTAAACCTAGCGTTTCAATAAATGTAACTCATAGCAAAAGATGTCTGTAAAGCAAAGTCGTTTGGTCTACAGGTACGGGTGCGAAATTCCCCCTAATGCAAATCAAAATTCAATTAAAAATGTTTGATGGTCACAAACCGAAGAAACTCGAAAGAAAGGAAACCCGAGAAAAATTTGGAATGTCCACATTGCAAAAAGGAGCTCTTTGAGTTCAATGTAAATAGCTCCTTTTTGTAGTTTTCATATATTGATACACCTAGGTAGTTAAGGAAAGAGTGGAAAGGCAAAAAAAGAATTGGAGCAGAAAAATGGACAGAAATTATCTTTTAGTTGTGAGTACCAAGTATTGCTAAGGAAATTTTCTAACTCAGTTTTTAAGAATGAGCCAAGTTTACCATTCTATTTCAGCTCTATTCAGTAATTACGTTTTAACTTGCAAAATGCCTAGGAATAAACAGTAGACAGAAAAAGGGCTGCTTTCGTTTGAACGATTGCACTTGGGATTTCGTCTATTGTCTCAGCAAAGTTAGACTGCGTTAAAGGACTCCGTAAGATGAGCACAGTCTACCTCTTAAAGAAAACAAGGAAACGTGTGACTTTAGAAATCGTACTTTCAATCCTAAATCTGCCTTAAAGGGATTGTTTTACGGTTCAGCGCATGTGCAAGCTATGACGTTATCGCAGTCATTGTTTGTGAAACAATCAGAAGCGAATATATTATATTATACTTGCGATAAACTTACCTTTGGAAATTTCACAGTCAGTCGCGAAAAAGTTATGTTAGAGGTTTCATCAGAATTCCGTTTGTATGTTCCGAGTCGATGCATTAATTACCTTTTGCACTTTTTCACTAACGTTTTCTGTTAAAGAAAAAAAAACCTTTACTTGTAAACAAATTCAAATTCACGCAAGCAGAAAGGCGGCTGATAAACTTTCACGTAACATTTCAACCGATTTACACCGAAAATTCGGAAATTAGCTTTCACTGTCGAATTTATTCTTCGACCCGAAGGATTTATTCTGGACAAATGCACGAGTTGTCTACTCGCTTCCGATTGGTTTATAAACAATAGAATTCAAATAGTTTACCTTCATAACTCGCACATGCGCCGAACCGTGAACCCTCCCTTTAAACTGAACATGTGTATTGTGAAACACAGGCGAAGAACGTAGTGTGTTTCTACGTATGTTGCTAATTCCCTCGCAAGAGAGGTGAAACGGGCACGTGAAATCTTCTTAGGTTGCTTTTGTAGCTGTGCCTTACCGTATGTCACTTGCGAAAAGAAGCAGATGGCACTGAATACAGGGTGTTGCTTGTTTCGTTTTCGCTTTTTGTGCTTTTCAG
Source organism: Siderastrea radians (assembly GCA_964017195.1). Taxonomy (NCBI): domain Eukaryota; kingdom Metazoa; phylum Cnidaria; class Anthozoa; order Scleractinia; family Rhizangiidae; genus Siderastrea; species Siderastrea radians. The sequence continues at coordinate 27,830,424 of OZ024893.1, forward strand.
TCCTATTTTTTATTCCTAGAGATTGGCTCTCTTTTTTCTCTTTTTTTTTTGGCTCTCTTTTTTTGGCTCTCCTTTTTGGGATAATAGCAAGGACAAGCTTATCGATACCATTTTACATCTTAGGATTGTATTATATACTCATGCATATTTTTATGCTTATCTAATATGCTACACTTTCGGTGGAATATTAACAAATGATTTTTCCTGTTTTTTTTTATTGTTTTTATTTTCTCTTTGAAAAGCTTTTCACCGTGATATTTAGCACCGACGTCAGCTCTGTGCACCTCCAGTCTTGGTACAATAAACTCAATAAGAAGCCTTCCCTCGTCAAAATTCATGACTGCAACCCAAGAGGGGAGTGTAGAGCGTCAGCCAACGGCATTTCCACGACGGAAAAAAGCACTGGTAAGTGGAAGATTTATTTTGAGACAATAGAAGGGCTAAACATTGCAAGCAGCACGAACATATTTGGTTACCATTTAGAGACAGTCACACTCTGCTTCACTGCTGGCATATATATTGCCCAGGATGTTCAAAGCGTCAATTGGACTGTTAACATTTTTAAATTCATCTCATCTGTAAACCTTGGCTCGTTTCAAGTGACGCGCAGTTTAAGTTTTTGAGTAATACCTAACTATGAACTATGTAGCGATTTGTTCTCAAGTAATACTCACTTATCATGCATACTGTCCAAAATGGCTCTACCTTTTGAGTGGTTGATAGCAGTGCCATTTGTGTTCTTGGGTGATAGCCTAAAGTGTGGTCATTAAAACGAAAGCTTCCAAACAGTACTTCCTTGCTGTGCTATCTATTCTGCTGCGTAAGTTACTGTAGTTCCAACTTTTGAGCCTTATTATTATTATTATTATTATTATTATTATTATTACAAGTGGGACCGGAAAACAATATTATAATTATTAGTTAATTCTTAGTAATACATCTCTCATTAATTTAGAAGTTGTTTTAAAACTTTAAATAAGCCCCTGTTATAGGTCGTGAGCTTAAATATTTGGCGCAATTTTTGTTCACCTCGTCTCAGGTGAATCATTTGATTAATCTCTTTAACTCATAACCAGAGATTCGTGACGGCAAGCGGCTTGCACCGCGGGCGCATAATCAAAATGGCGGCCAGAGCGTATGAAAGAGTAAGTAGCTTTTTACAAGGACTTAAATGATGTGAGCAATGCAGATATTTTTAAGAATCGGCCAGCAGAAGTAGCCAAAAGGGTATTTAGTCATCGTAGGCTAAAAAGAAAGACAAATATTGTGATTTTATTCTTAATCGGTTTGTTGATGACTGTTCGATGTCGTCTGAATGACAAAATATAATATTTGTCTCTACTCTGAGCGTACGCACTATTTATTTGCAACTGTAATCCTTTTCAGAAAGAATATGTTATTCGATGGAAAGGCTACGGTTCGCTTGCAGATTTGATTAAATTGGTGTTATATCAGTTCAGACATAGCATGCACATATGAATTTTTCCCTTGCAATTCCTTCCCGCTCTTTCTCGAAATCCAGTCAGTGCCTATATTCAGCGGTTTCTTTATGTTAGCAGGTAAGTACGTTATGTATGGTAAAGAAACAAAATGGCTGCCAAGGAGCTTCCCAGTAGAAGGAAAACAAACCGTTACAGGAGCATTTTTACCTCACTAATGGCTCCATCCCCTCAAAGTCGTACTTACAAAAAAGCCTGATCTTCGTCTCAAAAAGGCAGTGCCTTAGCTGGTGTTTTTTTCCCGACAAAAACATTTGTTTTGCGAGCTAAACATCGTATCTTTTGGATGGGAAGCTGGGGAAACATGTCGCAGCAAGGATTTTCTCTCCGTACACTAAGAGAAGCATAAAGGTAAGCGCTGTTTTAAGAGGATATTGTGTCAGTTTCTAGTGATATTTCGATCAAAAAAGGCAGTGGCTAGAATAATATTTCCTTCATTTTTTGTTCGATAAAAATGTAGTTCGAACATTGCTTTATCAATTTTAAAGCTGGGGAAAGTCGCAATTTGAGCGACAACAATAAAAATTAGGAAAGTTTAAAATTTCTCCCACATTCCCTTTACGTTCTGCCGCCATATTTAATCCGTGTTTGCGTGCTTTGCGCATGTTTGCGGCCATGTTGGCAGCCATGTTGTCCGAAATTTCTGGCTATGCTACCAAACAGTCGATCAATCAACACCACTCAACCACTCGGTTGATGAAACAGTCAATCAGCCAATTAAAAATCAAAAATCAATCAATTATTCAATTAACCAATCCGTGACTACACTGTTGCCATTGGGAATAACAAATGGTCCATTATTCGATGCACAGATTATGATTCACTTTGTCACGTACCCAAGACCGTGATGGAAGTAAATCTTGTGCTTCCAATTTTGTTTTTGATTTGATTATTAGCCTTTGCACTGTATCTAGCGCCACCAATAAGCATTGTTACTGATAGCCATAATCTGGTACCAAAGAAAAACAAAAAGAAAAGCCTCTTCCAAAATCCTTTCAGAATAGTCTGAAACCTATCAGGAAGTGAACTGACAAGAAGGGATCTGACTGTGGTGAATCAGTCAATTGAAATAGTTTACCCCATAAAGTGAATTCAATGAAATAGGTCTGAATCTTCATTTCTGGGATGGTGGGGGGTGCTCCCAAATAAACGTTATAGGTGTGTTTATCAGATATTTTGAAGTAAAGCCTTAAAAGGTACCAAGGTAACGTTTTGTAGGTGTACCTCCAAGTTACTTTTACTCCTGTGTTACAGACAAAGTAATCAATGACATCAAAATATTTAGCAGAAAAAGACAAAAAAATATAACCTTATTTCAAAACTACCCTTCAATTTTTTTTATTATTTGAATTGATAATGTTTGTCTGGGAATATAGCTCAGAGTACACATTTGTTAACCAAGGCCTTTTAATAAACTGCCACATTTTCCTGACATCAGGTTGATGGAATAAACACCTGAAAAGAAAAATAAAGCAGATTTAAATTATCTCAATTGCCAATAGTAGGCCCATGGCTTTTTGGAGGTATTTTTTTAATTTCGTGCTGAAATATTTACAGATAGGCTAGCCTAACTGAGGAGCTCGCAAGGACTAAGTCATGCCGCATAACAAGCACAATTTGCCACCTGGATGGAATCGGTATCAAGTAAACACGGTATAACTGTTTGATTCATTCTGCACCAAGTATTAACCATTTAGCCATCCAGAGTAAACCTCACATCACCGCTAAAAATGCATTTTGTAACTTAAGTGGGTATAAGGCTTTCATCATCCCCCAAGTAGAAATCTTGATGGAACACTCATGAAAATGTTGTGGGACAATTTTACCTTTGGTTCATTTTTAGTTTCCTTTGTGAATAATAGGATTGGCAAATTTTCTTTAGCCAAAAAGGCTGTTTTAGTTTCTCAGTCTTTTATGTGTTTACGTGACAATACAAAACAGATCATGGTCAAATCCCACACACACAAGGCAGATGGTTTCAATATCTGGTATATTTGAATGATTTTAACACTGCTAAACTGTGCTTAGAAATTGAACATAATTGTGTTCAGTAATTGAATGGAATCAAACACAGCTCTATGCATATTTTTGGTGTTTAACTTCCGAACCCAAATTAACTCGATCTCTGTGCTCAATCCAGTTCAATTTACTGAACAGTTAGGTACGTAAGCTGGGATAATTATATGATATCTTTCACGTACCTTCACTGTAAGAAAAAGCTGCATCACTGATCACTGCTGACATTAATACATGCCTAGAACAGACAAAAAAGGATCAGTGAAACAACAAGTTTAGGGCTAAGAATTGGCAATCACCTGGTTGTCAGTGGCGATTTAAGAGCGACTTCCCACAAATATCGACCTAGCAGTGGCACAAGGGGAAAAATCGATTTTGCTGATATTTTGATCTTAGATAGGCCCTAGTGGGAAACTAAACGGGCTGTAGTTAGTTTTCCCAAATACGACTTCCTTTCGTGAAAATTCGAGAAAAACCGTTTTGCCCGAGGTGCATGAGCTCAAAATCCACTTCCGGTGAGACGCAATTTTCCCAAAATTTGATCGGCTCGCATATGGAACTGGAACTAGATACGAAACTTCGAATAACATGTGTGGTTTTTCGAAGCCCTCTTGTACTGATTACCAAAGAAATTTGTAAAATCTAAGTTACTTTTATGCCCGAAACAAGTTTACAAAAACACGCTATAATTGAGAGTTTTTTGCAACCAAATTTTAGCTCTAAAACATGGCAAATTTTGGCTATGGGCGATAACTTAGAATTTCATAAAATGACTTTCTGTGGCTTATTTATATACTGCTTTATTAGAATATGAAAAGAAATCCTTGGGCAAATCGTTTTAAGTGACCCGCAAGGCCTCGAGTTCAACCCCTATTTTGTCGAAAATATGGCTTTCGCATTGTAAACAATTGCGTGACGCCGCAAGTCACCGAGACTTGCAAGAGCATAAAGGAACCCAGAAAAAAATAATTTAGAGACAGAAATATGAAAATGTGTAGGTAGACGTTCGCTAGAGCGGCATTTCTTATCATCTGGCTTTTTTTCTCTTGCTTCTCCTTCTCAGTTTTCCGGTGCTTGTAAGTATATGTTTGTTTGGCGACGGCGAGTTTGAGAAATTATAATCGGGATCGTCGTTGACCTGTGCTAAAAAGGAACTGCATGCCTCTGCCAATCAAAAGCGAATTTTCGGAAATCAGTACAATTTACCAGTGGTAAATATGTTTGTTTTAAATTATTTGTTTGCCAGATGAACGCAGACACTATAAATAAGAGTTGCGTGACCTATAGTACGGTGAGGCGGTCACAGAAGTGTCACTGGAGAATGTCAGAAACACCCGCAGTTTACTTTCGGGGGTAGAATAAACATGACTATAGTGCTTGATGAACTAGTTTCAATTTTAACTGATTTCAAAACGTTTTTTTCTGCGTTCAGCCTCCTAAGGAATGTTTTACTTGGTCTGAATACGGTGTAGTGAATTTAAACTGATGTCATATTGGGCTCATCGTCGATTAAGTTCCCATTTAATCATTTGAAAACCTTACAATTTACCTGGTCGTTGACACCTGACCATATATATATATATATTTATTAAAAACTGGACTAGGTATATTGGATTTCTAGCATTTTGATTGGCTGAACGGAGCTAGGCTATCAGCTCATATACCTGCTGCGACAAATATGGTCAATGAACACTCAACAACAAAGTGAGCTGAAAGTTTTTTCCTCGCGAGCAACCCGACGAGAAAAATGGACAAGAAAAATCAATTAGCAGCGAATTTAAATTAAGCAGAAATTCCAACATCGTCACCAACAAGCATCACCAACAGCGTCGTCTAACACAAGTCAAAATTGTTTAAAGAAACTGTGCAGAAATAGAAATTTAAGCATTAAGCGTCGTGTTTACAATTAATTTCTTTCATCGATCGTCACGTCGATCATTGAAATTGAACACGGTAGGTTTTATCAGGAAAGCTTTCCACTTCAAAATATCAAGACAAGACATAAAATAAAACACAGTGAAATGGGGCAGCAGCATTTAATAAAAACTATCACACATTCATGGCGAGTCGGTCCGAAAATCATGAAGTGGACGTCTATACAAGTACTAGAAAAAATACAGCGGCAAACTACCAAGAAGGAAGGAAGGGCGAGATTTTTTTCGCCTTTAACACGCAAAATTGACACTGGTTTACCTGCACTCGTTGTAGCTCTGTGTTCCAACAGGTCCAAATGCTCAGATAGAAATCGGATGCCATGTAAACGGAGTTGAATCGCTTTTCCAGTTGTTTGAATGTTGTTTTTAAGCTTACCATTCCGTCCGCAACCTCTAAACCGAGAACGACTGCATTTTGCACTTTGCATTTAACAAACTATGATGGTGACTTCTAATGTTCCTCACTACAGTAATCTTGCTTCTGAGCTGCATGGAAATTACCTCTTCAAGTTCAAATTTGTTCTGTCTCCAGTTCGATGAAACACGCACATGATGGCTCCTTTGTGCGAACAGATTACAAACTTGTTCAGTTTCAACTCCAGCAGCTAATATGGTGAGATTGTACAGCTTCAATCCGCTTTGAACGATGATAACAACGTTTCAGGAAAAATCAAACATGTACCATATTTCAGAGCCAATAGTTAGAAGATTTCTTTCCAAAACTTGTGCTACTTTGTTCACTTTCGAGCAGTTTTCATTGATTCATTCAGCTTTGCAATGAAACGCTGCAACACTTCGCAAGGTTTTCGCGCCTTTTTCTTTCAGTCAAGTGAGCGATTCTTGTTCCGTTTAAATTTCTTTTCTCATTTTTCCCGTTCGTTCTTGAGTTTTTTTTTTAATAGTGGTTAAGTTTTTAATAAAACAATTATTCTACTCGGGCTTGCTGGATATCAAATGATTATAACCAACTCGGCGCTACGCGCCTCGTTGGTTATCTATCATTCGATATCCAGCGCGCCCTCGTAGAATAATTGTTAAATATATATATATATATGTAGGCGCTGGCCAGTCCTCAGTGTCATGGCAATAAAAGTCAAGAAGAAGTAATTCTGGCACATTCTCATTGTTCAGTTCAAAAGCTTGTGTAACACAAAGTTAACACATTTGTTCAGAATGGGACTGGCGCTTAAAAAATGTCACTGGAGATTGTCTGAAACGCCCGCAGTTCACTTTCTTCTATATGTTCCTAATGGAATATTTTAGACTGGGCTAGCTCATTGAATTGTGATAGGCAGGGAAAATTACAGCTTAACGCAATGTCGGGGGTAGAATGAAAATTATTCTTGGCCAGCTTGATTAACTAGTGTCAATTTTAACTGATTCTAAAATCATAACATGCTTTTGATGCGTTGAGCCTTTGCCTCTTGCTTCCGCATGTAGGATGTACCCACAAAAGAAGACACCCTGAAAGAAACTTTTACTTAGTCCAAATAATGCTTCACGATCATTTACACTAGCGTCATTTTAGGCTGTCTGTAGACTTCAGAAGTTCCCATTTGCGGATCTAGGGCTTTTTCAAGCTTTATAACATAGAGGGCAAAATTACTGAATGCTGATTGGTTGAGACAGAGGGTATTTTTTCTTAATTCTCTTTCGGACTAGGGCAAAATTACTAATTCGTGATTGGCTAAGCGCCAAAATTACTCGCATTTGATTGGCTGAGCGCGAGAGCGCACCATTTGCATTTTGTAGGCGTCTTGAAACGAAAAACGCATTTTGAGTTGTTCAAGACAAGGATCGCTTCAAAGTTTGACTTTTAACCGAGAAGGTTGGTAAAAATGGTATGGAAATCGGGTGTTTGCTTGAAGAGGAATTCGTAAAGGTGAACCTATACATGTTACGGGAAACAGCAAATTGTTATTTCTTTTAAAACTACTGAAAACTGACAGCGACGTGGTCGATAGTTTTTCCAGCGAGAGGAAGCTTCGCAACTCAGGTGAATAAAATTTACTTAGTTAATTGGGTTATAAGTGTGTTTTGTCAATGAACTAGAATTGTATTTATCTCTTAAGATGTACATAATGGTCAGTCTTTCTTGTTCTGTGCGCTGAGCAGCAGTTAAAATGCTTGTTTGGTGAATTGTTTACGAGCGAGTGCTTTTATAATTATTCTGATGGCCGGCTGATTGTGTTTCAACGTGCATGGAAAGTTTTCCGAAAATTTTGCCCTCTGTGTTATAAACAAGTAATCGCATTGAGTCCTCGTAGAATTAAGGATAAATTTCACTTGTATTTTCAAAGTTTTCACAAATTGCCCTCGTCGCTGCGCGACTCGGGCAATTTTGTGAAAACTTTGAAAATACGCGTGAAAATTTATCCTTAATTCTACTCGGCCTCATGCGATTACATATACTAAACAGCCCCACAGACGGGGGTGGCCCCCCCCCTTCCCCTTCCCCGCTGGATGCGCTCCTGCGTTAAATCATTAACGTTAGGGATTTTCAGTCAAGAAAAAGCAATTCTGGCATATTTTCTTTTGCATTCTCCATGCTTATGGCAATGTAACAAAATCAAACACATGTTTTTGCTAGGGATGTCAGTGGCGCTGGTCGGGCAAGAAATGACCATTGGTTATGTGTGCTCAAATTTAGTGTTAGACTTTGCATGATATCTCTCAAGCTAGGTAGCACTGTACATCTACACTTTTATCCTCAAACCATCACAATTATCGCTGGGCAAACTGAGAGTGCACGCCGCTGATCAATCCCGGCTTTTGCGCAGGCACCTTCTTTAGGAATTGACTGAATATGCAAAACGAAAGTGCACTTTTGAGAGAACATTGCGTTTTTTAGCCAAACCACTTTGAAACATTTCAATGCTAAGTGACGACTACATTTGAGGGTTGTGGCTCCCAGAAGCACCACCACGTCGTTACAATCTTATTTCCAGAGGCTGTGTTGTTTTGGGACAACACCATGTAAGCTATAACGCCGATTTTCTTTTGAAGCCATTCTTCCATGAGTTACCCTAAACCAGGAGTAAATGTAACCAAGATTTCTCTCCTCGTTTAGTAAACCGTTTTTTCCTCCTTATTTGAAGCAACGGTTGGAAGGTTTGCAAAATCAAACTATGAGATAGAAAGAAATAGAAGTCTCCGAGAGTGCTTCTTTTGCAATAGGCCAAACAATAGCTCTAGTCACCTTTGGGAACAAAACTCATTGTTTAACCAATAACGGGCCCTGAAAAAAGTCAGTTTCGCTTGCTTCCCTCGTTTTACTGAGTAAAGAGTTAAATCGAGCTATCGTCAACTTCCGCTTCCAATGAGGGTTCGAGATTCCAGCGCCACTTTAATAAGGCCATTTGACACTCACTACAGTTTGTCAAATGATAACAATGAGCAAACGAAAGCACATTTCTTTGCAAAAGTATTGTACCCATATTTAGAAAATAAACCTTTTTCTAGCAATACAAGTTACTTCCCAGATGCATGCAAGTTAGAAGGGTACGCGTTATTGCTTTGCCCACTGATTATTCGATAGGCCAGAGAGAAGCCTGCGCAAGCGATCCATTTCGAGCCTACCAATGAGGTGAGCGAAGCCTAAGGAGCTGAAGAGATGGGTTTGGGTTGCGAGCCGTACTTCTTTTAAGCCGCAGTAATGGTGATGATTTGAGGATACTAGCGGAGAAGTAAAATGCTATCTTTCTCGGGAACGATGTGTGGAAGAATATACCGAAGCAGTAGCCCGTGGTAAGGAGTGATTCAAGGTTCTTAATTTATGGCACATGCACACGAAACGCTCGACGAATCCCTAATGCCTTCTCGTCTGTTGCTTTGACTATCTCTCGCAGGAGAATACAGAAACAATATTTCTGTGGCTGCTTTGCTTCAATTATCCTGTTACTTAGGGTGCTATAATGAACCGTTTGGTGGTCGCCCATATTATAAACGCACGGCAGACCAAATTGCCATTTAGTGCAAGCATTACTAGCGCCAGTCCCATTCTGAACAAATGTATCAACTTTGTGTGACACAAGCTTTTGAAAAGGAAAAGAAAATGTGCCAGAATTACTTCTTCTTGACTTTTATTGCTAAGAAACTGAGGAGTGGCCAGCGCCGTTTTTTTTTTTTTTTGGTCCGGTGTCAGCGACCTTGACAGCAGTTTAAATTGACATGAAGCCCCGGGGGTCCCCCATATGAAAGGGACGGGGATGCTCGTCGGAAGATTGGAATTAAAACCTTAAAGGATACCAATCTAGGCTTGGCTCAGGCGTTATTTTAGCCCTAAAGGAGACCGTGCTAAAACAGACAACCAAAATAAGAGCTACAGTGGTTTAAATTGCGCTAAAGATGTTTACATCGAATGCTGTATTTTATTATTCGATTTTGGGAGCAGTGTCATTCGATTGTCATAAATCTTTAGTTTTCGTTCGAAGCGATACCTGTATGAGTAAAAATATTGGCCTTCTGTCATGAACACCTTACGTGAGACCAAAATCTGCAATTTACAGCCCTAAGCGAGACGACGAGCATCTCCGTCACTTTCATACCGAAGTCACCTCCCGGGCATGAAGCATTATTCAGACTGAGTAAAACATTCCTTAGGAGGTAAAAAGCGAAGGCTAAACGGATAAAAAAACGTTTTGAAGTCAGTTAAAATTGAAACTGGTTCATCAAGCACTATGGTCATGGTTATGGTGCCCCTGATCAATTGTGTTTAGCTGCAAATTTCCCTGTTTATCAAGAAAGTAAACTGCGGGTGTTTCAGATGGAAATTCTCCGTGACACTTCCGGTGACCAGCTCACAATACTATAGGTAACGCAACTCTTATTTATAGTTTCTGCGTCCAGCAAACAAATAATTTAAAACAAACATATTTACTACTGGTAAATTGTATTAATTTCTGAAAGTTCGCTTTTGATTGACAGAGGCATGCAGTTCCTTTTAGCACAGATCAACGACGATCCCGATTACAGTTTCTCAAAAACTCGCCGTCGCCAAACAAACATATGCTTACAAGTTTCGGAAAACTGAGGAGACGCAAGGGGAAAAAAGCCAAAAGATAAGAAATGCCCCTCTAGCGAACTTCTTCCTACACATTTTCATATTTCTGTCTCTAAGTTATTTTTCTGGGGTTCCTTTAGGCTCTCGTAAGTCTCGGTGACTTGCGGCGTCACGCAATTGTTAACAATGCGAAAGCCTTATTTTCGACAAAATAGAGGTTGAACTCGAGGCCTGCAGGTCACTTAAAACGATTTGCCCAAGGATTTCTTTTCATATTCTAATAAAGCAGTATATAAATAAGCCACAGAAAGTCATTTTATGAAATTCTAAGTTATCACCCATAGCCAAAATTTGCCATATTTTAGAGCTAAAATTTGGTTGCAAAAACTCTCATTTATAGTGTGTTTTTGTAAATCTATTTCGGGCATAAAAGCAACTTAGATTTTACAAATTTCTTTGTTAATCAGTACAAGAGGACTTAGAAAAACCACACATGTTATTCGAAGTTTTGTATCTAGTTCCAGTTTCATATGCGAACCGATCAAATTTGGGAAAATTGCGTCTCACCGGAAGTGGATTTTGAGCTCAACTCTGGCAAAACGGTTTTTCTTGAATTTTCACGAAAGGAAGCCGTATTTGGGAAAACTAACTACAGCCCGTTTAGTTTCTCAGTAGGGCCTATCTATCGTCAAAATATGAGCAAAATCGATTTTTCCACTCGTGCCACCAAAAGTCGATATTGATCGATATTTGTGCGAAGTCGCTCTTAAATCTGAACAGGCCCCCTAAAAGTTGAGGTTTGATCGCCCAACGGGCGACTACGATTAAAAAATATTACAATGTGGGTACAATAAAAATAAAATAAAGTGTACTTTCATTGGGCTACCTTTCTTTTCTTTTCCTGCCTCAACTCTAAGTTCATTAATAATAATGTAGTAAATTTTTAGTTCTTGGAGTGCAAAATTCAAAGCCATTCTGGAGTATTTAGATCAACCCGCAATATATCAAGACTCCATTTTTTTTACGATTAAGTGACTCTAGACTTACCCAGAGCTCTATGTTGCAAAATCCCTTGATACAAGACTTCCCTCTCACCCGGGTTGGGAGAGGTTTATTGAAGTATATATGGTTTATTTTTTTTAAGACTAGAGGAAACTAAAAGCCACTTTAATTTGGCCTGGGCCACTAAGAATTCAAGGGTACTAGCCAAATGGTAACCAAGCACTGAAGCTAATTTATAACCCTGCAAATTTAAAGGGGATAATTGGTGATAGTTGAGAAGAAGTATATACATCCACCTTCTTTTAACTCTATTATCTTAAGAGTATTTTCCTAAGAGTCAACAACAAATAAACTGTAATAGTTACACCTTCTTCAAAATTTAAATTTGTTGTTTGTTATCAAAACATGCCAAAACTATAATCCAAATTTTTGTTTGAAAGACAAGATTCTGTAGAGATTTTGAACGTTACTTGATGTAAACAAACATCTGTAACACGTTAGACATATATAAATATTTTGCAAGCAGTCAAGAAAAGCCCAGCTAATCAACAATCGAGTTATGGATGTTTACAACACTTCAGTAAATGATGCTACACAAAAACATTTAAGCTTATCTGGCAATATCAACATTATGGGGAATAGCCTGAATTTCTTGTTTTAAGCAAGAACCGTTTGAAATGCTGATTTTAACAGCAACACTGTAATCGAAGCTTACTGGAAACAAAAAGGATGCTTTGTTGCCCTTTTACTTGCCCAGCAAATAACATATGATTCGTAGTCGAGTGAACAAAAACTACTGTACGTTTGTCGGCTGTTTACAACTGGAATGGAAATTTACTTATTAAAGCACTGGACTAACGATAAATATGAAACATTAAGCTAATGATCGATCGGAAAAGCTCTAAAAAGCTGTTCACTGAACACAAATAATAAGCTCAACTAAGCGCATTTCACAACAAAAGTCATGTTAAAAGCACCACTTATAATTACACGTACCTGACATTGTAGGCATTTGTAGCCTGTTTGACTTGACAGTTGACCCAAATGTCTGAGCAATGCAGCGAAAAATGAAGTGTTGTCCACTTTCCGAGAAACTATTAACAATTCTTAAGTGGAAATCCGCGACAGAAAGCTAGGAAAACCATATTTCTTCTAGCTGCACCGAGCCTGTACGGGAGACAACTTACCACGGGCGGAGAGGGAGGGTGAGTTTACGGTGTTCAATTAATGAGTCAGCGGAGTCTTGTAATATTTATTTACTTTGGTCACGAAGTGTAACACCATCTTATAAAAGTCTCGTCCGCAGGAAGCAGACGAACTCCTATATCTTTTTATCTTGGTATTTTTGTATTTATTAACAATGTTTACATGGAAACTACAACATCAATAAGGTTTAAAACGTTTTCCTAAATCAATATTTTATACCTGCAATCGATAACGCACTTTGGTTGAGGTGTTAATCAATAGAATCAATCACTGAGTGTGACATAAAGCTATCAATGAATTTCCTTAATATGCATACAGACTGTTTGCTCGTGTTTTCACAGAAATTATAAGTTTTCTCGTCTAGCTGGTTCTCCATGATTTATCTTCTCGCGAATCAGCCGGATTATTTTGGTTTACCGACAACAAAACCAGAGTGTATTATGTACCTCAAACGGCCAAAAGTGGATCGCAATTAACGTAAGTATATTCAGCACATAAAAAGAGGGTATAAAAAGAGTTGGAAACCTTCCGTGGCTTACAGGTGAATTAAAATATATTTTTGAAAAAGCAAGAAAGGGAAGATAACGAGGAAAAACATTGATGAGCCATAACTTTGCACTCGTTTTTCAGCCAACATCGTTGTTTCCTGAACCTGAACTTGCAAAAGTTGCAAGTTATGGTAAAGTGCAATAAAACGTTTGGCAGAGTGAACTGGCAAAGTCCACTCCGAGACAACTCGCATGGAAGAATTGTCAACAGCGATCACAGCCCAAGCAGTCCTCGTTGTCGTCCCTTTTGCAGATCTTTCATACTGCAATGTTGCAGCCACTGAAAATTTACAAGTCAAAAAATAACAAAGAGATATTTTTGCTAAACAAGTCAGTTGTCATACAATGCTCATGTATCCTTCCGGTTACCCTTTTCATTACTTAATTTTCGTTTGATTTTTCCGCTTTTCAACGTCATTATATATACCCATCCTTTAATACTACCTCTATGCAGGTAGTGTGTAAGTTTTGCACTAATGTTATAATAAAGCATGTTGTTTATGTTCTTGTTGTTATTAGAGGTAATTAGCTTACTTGGTTATGTCCTCATAACAAGAACCAAATAGTGTTGACAGCAATCTTCTGCGTTCCATTTGGATGTTAATATCCGAGGTGAGATCAAGGCCTTGAACAAGACATCGGGCGAACTGGAGAAAATCATTCACCTGTTCTTTCCTGTCCATTCCGTTTCCTTAAAATACAGATGAAAGAAATACTTACAAAGCACACAAACACTCCGTAATTGTAACCATCCTTCTGTTGGCAGCGCTGAGGCTGAATACAGGGCCAATTAGTCACTCTCCATCCCGTTTTTACATCAATTAGGATGCTGAAAAAGACAAACATCGTATTCCTAATAGTTTCTAATTCTCACACGATTGTCCTTGATACACGAGTTTACAAATTCTTTTTAACTGAATGATCATACACCAAAGTATCTTTCCAGCTAACCTCAGATTCTCTAAATGTCTCCTAAGGCTAGGATTAGTGACGGCTGCATTACTTTTGCCTTCTTCTAGAGATCTTATCTATAGCCTGCCAGTAAAAGTAAAAAAATAATAATAATAATTTGAAGTCACGTTAGTCTACACAATGAAGGTTCGCGGGGTCAGGGATTCAAAAATACTTACACATATGCTTACAAACAATGTCCAATGATTTCTGGAATAATTGATGGGCAGCAAAATAAGTCCGATGAGTGAAAAATTTACACCCCCCCCCCCAGGTAGGACGAGTACTGTTACCACTTTTGACAATCTCTGATATAACGGACTAACCGGCTAGAACCATCGCATTGTCTTCCTGCAGACACAAGAAATAACAGTCTATTACCTAAAGAGTATAACAAAGACAACAATAACCATTTTAATTAAGCATAAGAATAATTGAAAGTATAACTAGTCAATTCACCTGGCACCGGATATATTGCTCGTTTTTAATTATATAAATCAATAAATAATGATGATGATGATGATGATGATGATGATGATGATGATGAAATAATAAGAGTATTGCACAATTTGAAAAACGCCAGGTGCCAGGTGCTCAGGTGCACATAATAAATAAATATCCGTATAAATAGCTGTATCAACAAAGCCGAAATCTTACCGAGTTGTTCTGTAGTAGAAAAAAATTAAGAAACTAGATTAATTTGAGCCAGTGGCTTTAATCGAGGGGAAAGTATTTTCAAAATTCTAACAAATAAAAAAAAATTGACATATTTTATTTTGTAAATGCCATTAAAAATTACCTTCAACGATCCATGAATGCAATGTCTGGACTCAGAGCTTTCTACTATAAAGGGAAGTCCAAAGAAAGCGATGGAGATTCTTTGTTGAGTTCAAACATGAGTTGAACTGTATATGTAAGGAGAGAATCAACCATAATTACTCGTGCGAATTATTTTAAAATACTGTACCACATTGAATACCCACCACGAGCCTAAGCAGTCAGTTAACAGATAAAAAATATTACAAACATGCAGATGTTTATCTTTTCCCGCACAATAAAACATTGAATTGAAGGAAATCTTAATGTAGATGACAATTAACCGCAGTAGCCAGCTGTGAAACTCCACTTTAAAATAACACTCATTCCTTGGACAGATACTATTACCACTGTACTAAGGGGCCGATTACATGAGGCGGGCTGGCCCGGTTAGCCGGGCTGGCTCGGTTTGCCGGGATCTCGGCACGTCTGTGAAACACATTAAAAATCAACTTTGCGAGTACATGGAAGAATCTGAAAAATTAATGGAAAATTAACCATGTAATCGTAATTGCCGGGCCAACATTTTCTCGTCACTAAATTTCGCTTCAGAGCAAAATGGCTCACCAGAAGATCGATATTTCTCTTTCTATATAACACATAAAGGCTTATCAGACCATAAAGCTACGTAAAACTGAAAATAATACACCAAAATGATGGATTAACGAATTAAAACACTCGATTCATGCTCTTTGATCTAGCCATCTTTTCACAGGACAGCTTCTAAATTCAGCCGCAGGCGGCCTGGCCTGCCTCATGTAATACCGGGCTGAGCAGTTATCTCGGAAGACCGAGCCAGCCCGGCTCATGTAATCGGCCCCTAAGCTTAACATTTCACAAAAGCATACCTTTTGGTGAATAGCGCTTGTGATTCTTCTCTTTCACGTGCTTTCCCGATCGAATAAACGAGGTCGAATTCAAGGAAAGATATTTGTCAATCATATCATGTAGGCTCTCCGCGTTCCCTTTGTGTACTGCAAAAAAATAATTCTCGGAAAATCAAACATTGTCAAAAGTTCCTCGTAGAAATGCAATTTCTTTTTCCTTTACTTCGTTCGCAGAGGGATTCATTGTAGGCCTAGCGACAATAATCCGGACTTTAACGGGATTTTTAGAGGTTCATGGAACTTTGAGAAAACTATAGGATTTTTAGAGATTTGGAGGGTTTTTAGAGATTTTGGTGAAGATTTTCAAGGTTTTTTGTTTATTTGTTCCAAAAAAGCTTGAAACTTCGTCACAAGCGATCCTGAAGCCTGTTTTTTGCAATGTTTTGATCCTCCCTCACAGTATCTGTCAGTGGTTTTACCCACAATAAAGCATCCCTTGCTGTCAGTGAGTTCAAAATGTTCCCCTTGTTGATTTGGCTGAGACTGAGGGCCCTAGCAGAAAGCCTACCAAAGCCATGGAATTTACACTACAGGTCACCCAGTTTTTTTTTTTAATATATATCATAGGATTTTTAAAAATTTTTAGGAGTTTTATGGGATTTTTAGAGGTGAAACCAGAGATTTTTAGAACATTTTGGGAGCAATTCCGGGAATATTTTTAGGCCATTTTTCGGGATTTTTGTAGCTAGGCCTAATTCATTGTAACTCGATGGCCTCAATGTGAGAGTCGACAGGAAGCAGGAACTTTATGACCGGAAGTCTCTTTCGACATTTCGGTGGACTACCGCTGGCTCTTTAATTGAACACCGTGAACTCACCCTCCCTCTACGCCCATGGTGAATTGTCTAATGCAAAGCACGAGATTGCGGTAACTACTTGGTGTAGGCACTCAGGTAGTGGTCCGGGCTGTGCGGCCACACCTGAAAAGGGTACCAGTCTCCCTCAATAACCCGTGGCATTGGTGCCCAGTACTCCGCGTGCCTGCAAATTCACATCCCTAAGGTATATGAAAACGAATAAAAAAACTGTTAACGTAGTTGGCAAGAACATAGTCTGAAACCAAATATTCGTTGACTCGTTTTTACATTTATATTAAAACCTCACAAAACAGGGGATTATCAAAAGTTTAAGGTTCATTTATCATTTCGTTTTTTTTTTCAAAAGAAAAAGTAATAACGGTTGTTTTTGAATAACTTACAATTTTTTTCTGCAATACGCACTGGATAAATTACGGATTTATTGAGGTCAATGCGTTTTAAAGTGATTTGAAATATTACGTGCGCTATTGTCACGTGACCGATGACGTCACAACAGTAAGGTTGTCATGGACGTTGCTTCCATGTGAAGTTCTATTAACAAGCCAAAGTTTGCTTCTCTTCGCCTGAAACTGTCAAAGCTACAGACTCCTTACCAGTCCCCTGAGAAATGCTCCTGGACAGAGCCACCTTAACTTTCGAATGCCAGATGTCAACTAGCAATTTCCAAATTGCTCATTCTGATGACCATCAGGACACAATATCCGCTTTAAATCGAAAGAAGCCTGTTCTTGCAGTGAGCTAAAACATCTTTTATTGCCATAGTCACGTGACTAATGACGTCATCATCCTGACATCGATATGAAGGATAACTGTCATGGAGGTGTAAATGCCACATGTTAAAGAAGTTATTTAGCATTGAAAATTTTTCAGGTGCAATGCATGCTGGGAAGGTTCTTATTATAATTATAATATTGTTTTTAATTATTATTGTTATTACAGGAGCCATAATCGGGGACGGAGACCGTAAGAGCGGGGTCCACGCGGCCCCATCGAAAAAGGCAAATGTGCTATTTTTAGAAAAAATTGCGCCACCCTCAACGTCATAAACGCGCGTGGCTACATGCAAATTTGCGTTCAACGTGGATCTGACCAAGATGGTCATAATTATTTGATATCCAGTATGCCCGAGTACATAATGGTTTTTATTATTAAAAACGCAATCGCTAATTGCTATGAAATCAAGAAAGAGAGAAAAAAAAGAGAGAAACTCCGAGATAAAAGAGAACAGGAATCGATCGCGATCACATGACTGACCGAAAAAGGCGCCAAAACCTTGCGAGGTGTTGCAGCGTTTCTTTGCGGAGCTGACTGAATCAATGAAACTGCCCCGAAGTGAACGTACAAGCACAAGGTTTGGGAAAATCTTCCAATTATGGGCTCTGAAATGTGGCACGTGTTTGAGTTTTCCTGAAAATTGTTGGAATCGTCGTTCAAGGCGGATTGAAGCTGTACGATCTCACCGTTATGGCTGCTGGAGTTCAAATGAAAGAGTTTGTAATCGCTCCGTTCGCACAACGCTGACAACGGAGCCATCATGTGTTTGTTTGATCGAACTGAAGGCAGAATTAATAATTAAGCTTGAACGATAATTTCTGTGCAGCTCACTGAAACAAGACTATGGAGGTGAGGAACATTAGAATTCACCATCTTACTTTTTAAACGCAAACCACAAAACGCAATTGTTCTCAGTTTAGAGCCCACGGACGGAATGGTAAAAACAACACTCAAACAAATGTGAAAGCGATTCAACGTACTTTACATGGCATCCGACTTGTGTCTAAATGTCTGGAGCTGCTCAAGGGAACACAGATAGAGCCACAACGAGTACAGGTAAACCAGTGTCAATTTTGCGTGGTATAGCCAAAAAATGTCGCCTTTTCTGGTACTGAATTTGTCTAATGCTTTTTGTTCAGACTGCTGCATGATTTTTGTACTGACTCGCCATAAAAAGTGTGCTTTTCACTATTCTTTGTCTTCATTATAAACATTTCGGTCATTTCGGTAAAGGCGGGCATTATTTCAGAAAACATACGCTGCGAAATCTCGGCAATCGTTATCTTTACTGATTCGGTATTTGAATCTATGTTACTATTTTTCTTGCTGGGGAAATAGTGACAACGACTTATCAGTGCGTTACTTTTCTTCACAAGGTGCTTGGAAAATCATTTTACAGTCTTTGCGGCTGCCTTTCAATCTCTGTACGCCCTCAGAGGAAATACATTTTCGGGATGTATTTTCCCTTTTCCTGCCTGATTCGCCTTCAACTGATTTTTTCGCCTTTCGACGCCTTTTTTGGCCCGCAAAACGTTTGTTCCGTCTAACGGGGAAATCCTCGTCCGATATGTCCGACGCATCTTCGCTACAGGATTTTTCTAAAATATTCTCACTGCCATCATCGGAATCACTTGTACAATCCTCGTATCCAGAGTCACTATCCAAAAAGCTCTCCTCAAGGGCTTGCCTTAGATTTTGGATTTCTTCATCTCCAAAGAAGGTAATTTCCGACGCCATTTTGTTTGTTTTTTCTTTGCGCGGCATCCTCGCAACATACACGCGTGTTTCACGCGCGCGATGGCGCTTTTTTTTTTTAAATAGCACATTTGTCTTTTTCGATGGGGCCAGCCCCATCACTGAAAATGGTATTCAGTTGCGGTCTCCGTCCCCGATTATGGCTCCTGGTTAGTATTATTTTTATGATTATTATTTTTGTTTTTGTTTGCAAAAGTGTATCTTGGAATCCGTAGCACATCCGTGCAGGCCTTTTATTAACCGTACAAAAAAAAAACAAAAAAAAAAAAACCGGGACACTTATAGTGTCAAATCACTTTCTAAGCCGATTTTCCTACTTCAAAGGACCTGTTTCTTTCATAAATAGAGAAATAGAGAATAGCAGTCCTTCCTACATCAGCGGTTTCCGAGTTGCTGATGGCTCTCCGAAAATGCTAGCTGACCTAATTTCTACACTCTAAACGACATATTTGTCCAGCCCAAAACAGTAAGAATTAATCAGTTCCCTTGTTACAAAAGTCTAAGGTGATGTCTCGCCAAGGAAATTCTAGTTTTCACTGCAATTAAATCCGAATATCTCAGGCAATTGACGCCTGCCGAACAGGATATTCCTCCGAAACTAACCGTTGGGCGCCCCTGCTACATATATGTGCCACGGCCAAATAACTAGAACAAATGTACTATAATTAAAATCAGGTGTTTCTCTGATCAGTATTTTACTTCCAAGTTTTAATTTAAATAGTGCGTTTAGCTCTAATAGTTTCCGAATTTTTTAATCGCCATTATTACATTGTTATATTATTGTAGTTCTTGCATCTAAAGTGGCATATAACTTTGTTAATATATATCTCAGGAATTTTGGTTGTGAAGTTATGTCACTCTTGAGAATAAAATAGTTGTTAACTCTGTAAAGCCACTTATGTCTTTACATTTGTGTCCACTTCAAGAATTGACCATGAAACCGTTTACGAAGAATGGCCGTGATTTGGTTTGCTTTCAAGTACGTCACAACCACACCGAGTATTCCTTGCAAGTCAAATCAGTCAGTCTAATTGTTTTTAAGGTAAGTAAAAAGCCACCTGTTGTCCTTTTTGTCTGCTTTGTAGAGATGGGGTTTCAACTAGGGAAGACAACGTTTTGGGGTATTGAAGCCCTTAAAGTGATACTGCAAGATCCCGAGTTGATATTGGAAGATCACGAGTTACACCATGTAACAGCCATCCATAATTTGACATTACAAGCAGTTCTCAGACTGTTATCGTCAGTTATTCTGCCTTATTATGGAATCTTCTAGTCCTCGCACATTCATCCAATTTACAAGGGACCTTATACCTCGGGGGAGCGAAATAATATTGAGAAGAAGGGGCAACTAAATTAAGGAGAAGGGATAATAAAATTGAGAAGGAGAAAAAGACTTGTGGAAGGGGAAATGGATACTATGGTGAAAAAATGAATTCTCCTGGGTTATCACCCTTTATATTCCATTACATTCCACTATATTCCATCTTACCGACTGTAAAGGATTCATCTCACATGCTTCGTAGAAAAACATGTCAGCTTCCTTGAGTTAACCCTGAGCGCTTTAAGAATTGTTTTGTAAATAGGCTTTGTTTTAATTAAAACTTAGCAGTATGATTCAATTTATATTGTGACGTAGTATTTCTCTTTTTCATTTACCTTCTTAATTGTGTATATTTCCCAGATCCGAAATTTTATATTTGATGATACTTTTAACTTTCGATATGTCTTTTATCGATCGAATAAAGATTATTATTATGATTATGATTATGATGCTGATGGTGATGATGATGATGATGATGATGATGATTATTATTATTATTATTAAATATTACCTCAAAATTCAAGTTAGTAAGACAGCAAAAATATATTTAAGAATAAAATGAAATGTGCTTTTCAAGAAGCGGCGAAGTTTGTCTAAATATTAACTAAGTTAGAAAGTTAGATATCAATTTGTTGTCTGTTGTTGAAGGATAAAGTCATGTTAATTAAGGAAATAATATTGCTCCAATTACCTTTCTCAGAAACTGGAGCAAGGCACTGATTGTACGAAGAGTAACTCAAGCTTCTTCAGAATGATAGAACCAAACACAAAACTGAATACCACTCCCGCCATACTAATCAGACAGTTGGTCAGTCAAAAGTGCGGATCAACAGCCAATGCCCACTATCTGGCTGTAAACGGTACCTTCCTTGTAATAGACGATCAAGATACGATGCGCAATATATTCGGCCTTTTCTGAACACACAAAAAGAAGAAGGCTCAATAGATGAAAAAATCTTCTCGCAAACACAAAGGGTTTCAGAATGGACAGAATAAGAACGGTTTTTTACTATATCATTAGTTTTAGAGGAGTGCGGAAATTTATTGCACCTAAAGTGAACACCGCTACATATTGTCTTATTGGTACATATGGTTTTCACTGCCGGACAATTTTAGAGCTGCCGTCACTGTAAATAATTTTTCCTTAATTTGACCTTAAACATATTTCTGAAACATTGTGCCGTAATTTTATTGTTTTTGTACCAATTTCTTTTCTTTTTTTTTTCAGTCAGACACTAGTAGTGTTACATTCCTACTCTACGTTGCAAATTGAAATAAAGTTTATGTACGCGTGCACGTGTGCAACTCGATTTATCCCTACGCCATGGATCTTAGCATTTGGGTTTTTGGATACCTCTTACCTGGCCAAATCGTTAAATTTCTTGGCAAATGTAACCAGTGAACAGCTGCTAGAGAGAACTCGAGGTTCGCTTGCTTTTATTGAGCCCTCTACGCAGACCTAAAATCTTTTGGCCTGTGACGAACTCCTTCTCAACAAAGAGGAGGGGCTCCGTGACGAGCCTATAGAAGGTCTTGCACAGACGACAACCAATAGTGTGGTTTTCAAATGAGTGTCGTAAAACCAAAACCAAAGAAATTACTCCAAACGATCACAACAAAAACAAAACAAAAATGTAGCAAACAAAAATCGAAGCAATGTATTCTACTGAATTAAACTAAATGTGCCTTTTTGTGAATTCCTCTTTTCTTCAGAGTTACAGGGAGCTGTAGGGAAGTGAAGGAAGCAACTAGTTAACGTTGGCCGCCATGATACACTGAATGAATTATTAACCACGTCAGCGATCTAGTCTCTCCAAGGTTTTCAATAACTATTTTTTTTCCGTTTCCCTTAAAACATTAAAGTCCACCTTTTGGAATTTCGATTCAAGCTATCGCCCGATTTCCGGACCATTTTTACTACATAACCCAGTTCACAGTTAAACTCCGAAACAATCGTTGTGTTGAACAACTTGAACTCCGTTTGAGGAAACCAACATAGAAATGGCGCGCTCTTGCGCTCAGCCAATCGAGTAAACCTTAGAAAGTAAACCTTAGAAAGAAGATTGAGGAAAAATGCCCTCTGCTTCAGCTAAGCAGCATTTCGTAATTGTGCCCTGTATGTTACAACACAAGCTGCTTCATGCTATTACGAAAAAGGTCAGGGGCGTGGCTAACATAACATACACACATGTACACACGTGCGTACACCTGAAATCCGAAGAAATGACTGTTTATCTGTCGAATGACTTTGTTTATGTACTTGTACGCTAGACAGATCTACGTTTCTATTGTTTTGCTTGAGTGAGTTCAAACTAATCAGAGTCCCAAGATTACTGTCAAGCTTTGACCAAATTAGTGGCCCCAAGGATCTTACAGAGTGCTTTCCAAAGCGTACTGCTTCAAATTGAGGTAAATCGAAGTCGTTGTACCTGTGCGTCTGCTGCGTATTTTTGCCGTTAAACAAGTCAGAGATATTGTTGGGTACAAGTCCATGCTTGAATTTTCAACGTGGCAATGTCTTGTATTTGCCTGTTATATAATTTTGGTAGCTTAGCACGACTGAGGAGTTCCTGGTAAATCTCAAGGTTATTTCTGTAGACTGCCTTCAAAGCTCTCTCTCGAATACTTTTAAGCAAAAGTGCCGAACTACGTGACAATATGTAAGGTGGGGCAAAATCTAAACTACATGACTATATCGCCAATTAAATTCGCCATTTTGTTTTGATCAACTTTTTCCATCGAGTAGTGAGTCAATCAACTGATTAGTGAGTTAATTTTCCCGGATTAAATTTAACACCTCGTTTAAATCTATTTTGAACCTCTATTATCCGCATATGAATAATATTCCCACTACGTTGTTGATTACCAGCTAACTGACAGGCCTCAGTTTCCAGGGTTAAATTTCGCTAATCGAGGATTAAAATATATCCTTTGATTAGACTCTGTTCCTGAAAGGACTATAAATACTAACCAAATGATAAACAAGATACTAAATTTAATCCACTTCACAAGGTCGATTAACTCACTAATTGGGGGAAAAAATGATCAAAAGAAAACGGCGAATTTAAATTTGCGGTAAAGTTATATGTTTTTTTTTGGTTGGTTCAAGAATAACAGGAGCCAGTTTATTCCAGACAAATTCCTCTTAGCAATGAGATATAAGTTTGCTCTCCGCTCAGATCTGAGCGGGAATAATGGCCGAGTTTTGAGAGGAAAATCTGCAGCGAGGGCTTTATCGGAAAGTTTTACACAATAAAAGGCGCATAAACACACAAATCGTCTAGACAAAGCTAAACAGTATGGGCAACAAATGTGTAACAAATGCTGCTTTCCAAGTAGAAGTTGTTTGTTGTGCGTATTATCACCTACGTGCGAAAACGAATTCGAAGCGATGTGCACCTTCTGCAAAATGAAAATGGTATGCGGGCGGAGGTGGTAATGCGAACAACGTACAATGTCCAAGGATTAACTCTGCTCTCCGGAAAGCCTTTTTATACTTTGATTAGTTATCCTAGGTATAAAAAAAATAATTGTGGATTAACTACTAATCGGCATTCTAGGAACTGGGTCAAGCTATCAGCTGTTGTAACCCACCGATTAATTTCTGCACGCGCTCAATTGACAAAACACGTCACGTGGTGCAAAATCGTTCGGCGGGTATCAGACCATACACCCCGTCCTATTTGATATCCTTGGTCCGATGTTATCGACGAGGACGCAACAAATAAAGGACGTCACATTTTCAGATACTTACTTTCTAAATCTTATCACAGCATAATAAAGGCAACTAATCAGCTTGCATTTACACTGAAACATACATTCACTGCAATCATACTGAGACATGCATTCACTGCAACATACTAAGACATGCATTCACTGCAATCACACTGAGACATGCATTCACCGGCTATTTACTCTCTCTACGACAAAGCATGCGCGTTTTAGAAATTAATCAAAGGTCATAGAATCAATAGACCCCTTTCTGGCTCTGATGATAATGCCCTTGACTAAAAAATTGTCCTTAAAATTTCACACTTAAGCCCAAATGAATCAAAATACTCATAAAGACCTTTTCCTTTTGGCCAACAACATACCCAGTGAGTTCCCAAACTTCCGAAATCATCCAAGTTGATAATGCATGGGGAATGAAACAAAGGTTTTGTTTCGTTTCTGCTAAAAATGCCTTTGATGGGAATTCGTAAAAAGTTGCACCATTTTCTCAGTTCAATGTTGGAAAGAGGTTTATCTTCAAATTTCAGTTTTTTTTAAACGATAATAATCCTCCCAAGTTCCATAAAAAGGTGGAGGTTGAATTTGCATCCCTTTACCTTTTGGTATTCCTGGTGATCGTCTTGTTCGTGGTGGTGGCGGTGGTGGTGGTTGCGTTTGCATACCTTTTCCAATTATTTTTCTGCCAAATCAAGGGCCAAAGGTACTCCGATAGACGCCAACATACCAAGGAAACCGCCCTATTGTGCGCCGCCTCCTTTCACCAATCCTTTTCCAACAAGATATTGTTTTGCCTCCTTTTTCTGAGCAGGAGTCATTCGCTGGACAAGTTTAAAAAGCTCAATTTCCTTTGGTCCAAAACCCTTTCCAAATATCTTTTTCAGAACCTTTTCAGCGCCAAAACTCAAACCTGCACTCGCTAATGCTCCAAGGGCTGGCTTTATCAAAGGTCGTGCCAAACCTAACATAGCAGAAAACAAATTTCCACCACGCTGCACAGTATTCTGAATCTGTGTCTGGCTAAATTTTATTACCATTCCTTTCCCTGCCGCCGATCTTTTTTTCAATCGCTTGATTTGAGTTTCAGTGAGAAGAAGTTCGTCACCACGCTCAATTTGGTCTGGTTTGACTTTCAGACCAACAGGGGTCTTTGTTAAATAAGCTTTTTGAAGTTTCTTTTTCTGACCATCAGTCAGTGCGATTTTATATGGATGATAAGTTGTGCTCATCTTGTGTGTATATTATATTCAAATTTTTTTTCAATTTTTTTCCTACACAACGACAAGCTCACTGCCAATTTGTTTTAGCACGAATTCTTCTTCATTCAAAACCAAAGCGAAGGTAATATAATCTTGAGCGTCAGCGGCTTCATTCAGTTTGTAATGTAATTCAAGCTTTTTCGGGTCGCCTGTCACACTTTCTTCAATGTTTCGTAGATCAAAATAGATAATTGGGTATAACTTCTCAAAATTTGAAAGCTGCAGCTGAACTCCGGTATTGTAGTCGTTCTTTCTGTATCGGAAATTGATTAAATCATTCAAAATTCTTATTTTGAAATCACGGTCGTAAGGAAGATCAGGGGAAAATTTTGTGCCGTACTGAAGGCGGCAAGTGTCCAATCTTGCTGAGTCATCACCATCGATATCAAATGCGTCAAAGATGTAAGGGTTGTACCTGTAATCATTTTGTTTCCGAGTTTGTTGAATGAAGACAAAGACATGCTTGGGGTTTTTTACCCCCGGTGTAATTAACCACGTACCATTCGCATCCCTTCGGGCGCTGCTGTTATGCAAAGTTTCATTCAGGTATTTCCATTGGGTTGGTTTCAAAAAATTTTCATTTACCAAAGTTTGTCCTTTACCAGTAAATTGCAATTGTGGGGCCCACAGCTCAAATTTATGAACAACAATTCTTCTTAGATCTGTGTTATTGTTTTGGAAAATCATTTCTTGGTCGTCTTGAAGTTCAATTTTTAAAGTAAGTTGCATTGGTGGCAGCAATTTATCGGAAAGACCTTCGAAGAAAGAGTATCTGTTTAAAGGAATAATAGTCTGAACCATTAAACCTCCATGTGATAGAAGCGCCCTTGCCCGCATTCCGACGTTTGTAGCATTGCCATCAGTTTCTGTGGTAACGTCAGAGTCAAGATACCAAAATTGGTTTTTTGCAACACTTCTTGAAAAATCATCTGAAAAATCAAGCAGATTTTTGATGAAAATACCTTTGTGAATATCGCTTGCCTCGTACAATTTTTTCCCTGATGAACATACTTTCAAACTTTTGATCAATGAGAAAGAACCGTTAATAGGAGCTGATTCAGTGTCAGCAACAACGTTACCTCCGTTTGCTTTTGCTTCAAACTTGTAATCGACTCGAATAAAAGCGTTGTACCAGTCATAAAAATTGTCTCGGTCTCTTATAGTAAATTCGTTGCCCGTCTTTGTTTGAAATTGGTTATTTCCAGGGAAGGTGAGAGGGGTGTTTAAATTAATTTGAACGTATTTTGTCTCTTCGAGGTATGGTTTACTTCTGAACATGTTGCAAGTGCTTCTTATATTTATAGAAAAAATTTTTAAATTAAATTTCATTTGCCAAAATTTGATTTAATTTCACAAGAGCGTCTGATTTTTTTGGTGTTGGGTTTTGCAAAATATTTGCAAGTTTCTTTTTTGCGCCTTGTGACAACGGTTTTTGTTTTTTTCTCTCTTGCAATAATTTTCGTATTTGTTTTGAACCTTTTTCAACAGTAAATTCACCAACTTTCTGACCCGCCTTTTCAGCGATTGTTTTTGTGGCCTTTTCAGCAGTTTTTTTGCAACATTCTTTACATTGTTTTTGAGTAGTTTACCAATTGTCATGAATGTGTCACGGTCCACACCCGACCCTTTGTGTTTATATCGATAACTCCCGGTTTTTTCATCAAAGTATCTTGCCCACTCGCTTGGATGATACATGATTGTATATTATACCGACAAAAAACTTTAATCTTTTTCAATCATTAAGCTTATTGCAATGTCTGTCCCGTTGAGATCCAGAATATTGTTTCTTCCGTCTGTCACCCAAACTCTTATTGCATTTATATTACTTTTACTAACAGGCTGCCACTCAAGTCGACGTGGCTCTTTTCGAAATGGATAGCTAACGTGAAGATCTGATGTTGAGAAACTGTATAACACATCGCTTGGAACATTGTTTGTTTGGCGTGAGATAAGAACGCAGTGCAAATAAACCCAATCAACACCTCTTGTAATATTTGGAACTTTCCTTCCGACAACATCCCCCCTCAAGGTACTTTTTCCATAACCAATCAATTCGCCAAAATTTCCTTGAGACAAGTCAAGCTCATAATCTTTATGTATCAAAGTCACAACTCTATAAATTGACATATCGAAATACATTGTGAAAATGTAATCACTGTCTTTGTTTGTTGGGTCTACTTTACCGGTGTGTTGCTGAATAAATGTGTTTATTCTTTTGTAATCATACATTCCATTCGGGAAAGTTAAGGTCTTCCACGCTTGTTCTGTTTTTCTTCCAGCGAACTTTGTTATTATCATAACGAGAATCAATGTTGTTCCATGAGTAACTCATTGTGATAAGTCTGTTCAACGCAGCTTTATAGTTTCCTTCACCCAATTCGATCGGTGGATAAAAATTTACTGTGAAATCGTGTGAAACATTCCGTTCTCCACCTCTTTCAAGTTTCGCAAGGCTTGAGTCAAGCAATATGTCAAAAACCATTGTTATATATAAGAAATAATTTTTTTCTTTTCCTTTTTATTAATTGCGCCGAGGTCAACTAGTGAATCAAGCAGAAACAATACCTGATTTTTTAGTTTTATTGAGCTGTTTCCTGCTTTTATCGATCCTAAGCTCAAATGAAGTTGATCGATCAATTTTTCAGCTTCATCAGCGATACCACTTCCTTCGATTTCCCAATCCTTATTAGAAAAGTCATCTTCATCGTCAGAAAGTTCAAAAGCAGGTCTTCGGCTCGTGACAGCTTTTTCAAGAGGAGTTTGGGTTGGTTCTCTTTTTTTGGGTATTGGAGTGGACTTTAGTCTCTGTTTCCCCTCCTGTAACCGTTTCGAAAGAGGTTGGGTTCCCCTTCTTTTATAGATCTCATCTCTCATTTTTTTGAGTTCGCAATGGTTTTGCCTTTCAAACCTAATTTCGATTTTCCTACTTTGAAGTTGGGATCATTTCCTTTTATGGTAATGAGCCGATTGATATTTTGCAACAAGATTGCTTCACTGGGATATTCTAGCTCAACCGGTCCCGGCATCCCCCACTCTTTACGTGTGGATGCTTCTTCCATCAACGGTGGGGGTGGTAGTGGTAAATCATCACCATCAAATTCTTGATAAGGTGGTGGTGGTGATGGTGGTGGTGTTGGTGGTGGTGATGGTTCTGGTGATGGTGCATCCGGTCTGAATTCATCACCAAACGGGTTGATTTCGTCAAATTCATCCATTGTGTAATCAGGAACTTCCTGCTCCTCTTCTTCCTCCTCTTCTTCCACAGTGGCACTGCTCTTTTCAAGTCTTTTTGTAACTGGTCTAAAAAGTTCTTCTCCTGAAAGCTGACCAAACTCTTTGTTTATTTTATCCATTTTAAATTTTTGGTGAATTTCTTCTGTTTGCTGATCGATCGCCGACTTTTCTTCAGCCAACCGACGCCATTTTTTAACTGACATATTTCCAGCGTGAATATATAGAAGCGAAAAAAAAATGAAATTCCAAATTATGACCCAGGTTCTTCCAAGAGTGACTACAAGCAAGGTCACCCTTGTATGCCAGCAGATGTTTTTCGGATGTTAATTTGTGGACCCAGTAATTCTGGTAAAACAAACACATTACTGCATGTGCTTTATGAGTTGTTAGAGTATGATAAAATTTACCTCTTCTCAAAGAACCTACACCAGAACAAATACCAGGATCTATTGCAGTACTTCGCTGAAAAAATCAACACCCACCCCAATGTTGGTTATGAGGTTATCAAGGCCCGTGGTGATGAAATCATTCCACTCGAAGAGCTTCCGGTGGACACCCAAAAAATAGTTGTTTTTGACGATCTTGTTTGTGAAAAAAACCAAAACGATATCATTAATTATTTTTTCAACGGGCGGCACAAAAACTGCTGCGTTATTTACCTCTCTCAAACCTTTTACAAGGTGCCAAAAGACATCCGTGTTAACTGCAGCCATCTTTGTATTTTCAGATTAGATCCAAAAGAAAACAAACGAATTGTAAACGAAATAGGTCTGGATCATGAGGTCTTAGATCGCGCCACCGATGAAAAATATTCTTTCCTTTACTATGACAAACCCCTTAAATTAATGAAAAAAATTTTGATGAAGATATATAATGGGGTATATTAACAGCCAAATAGGTGGAACTAGCCAAACTACGACGAGTGAAAGTGGAAAAGTTGGTCCTCCTGGCCCAGGGGGGTCCTCCTGGCCCCGAGGGTCCTCCTGGACCGAAGGGTGATGAAGGCCCTGGAGGACCACAGGGTCCTAATGGTCCAAGAGGAGAAAAAGGGCCCGCTGGACCACAAGGTCAGGAGGGAGCACAAGGACCACGGGGTTTAAAAGGCGACAAGGGCGATAAGGGTGACAAGGGCGACAAGGGCGATAAGGGCGATAAAGGTGATCCTGGATCTCAGGGTAGTGTCAGCGGTTCTGCTAATATTGACATGCAAAATAAGTACGATATTTTGCGATTAAAAAGCAACCCTTATCCTGTCCACGGAGATCTGACAAAGGTAATAAACTATCAAGACACGAGAAATATATTTCTTTCAAGAAAGGAAGGTGGAAAAATGGAAGCCAGCATTGATATGAACAATAATACAATCTACAACGTAAAAGACCCAGTACAGGCAGATCAAGCCACAAACAAAAAGTATGTCGATAATCAGCTTGTCAAAAAACTGGATAAAGAAGCTGATATTGATATAAAAAATAAATCAATTATCAATCTTAATCTTCCATCAAACAAAAGAGACGCCGCATGTGTCGAGTTTGTTAACTACAGAATTGATGACATGACACAAAAAAAGTTTATCAAACTTGATGGCACTAACAATATGACTGGAAACTTGAATTTAAATAATAATAAAATTGTTAACTTACAAACCGATTACAAAGACTCGAAATCCCGCAGTTAATGTGGATTTTATGCAAAATGAAATAACTACTGTGAGAGATCTTGTCACTCAGAAAATTCATGAATCTCAGATCATTAATTCAGGGCGAAAAAGAGACGCCTTCAGATACTTGATGGAAGACACTGATGAATCTTTGAGTGAAAACAATATCGAGGTTTTGGGTATTGTTGATTTTCCCAGTTCTCCACATCAAATTAATAAAAAAGCTTACCCACTTAAACTCTTGTTTGAAAAAGGCTCACCCAACCAGTACCGGTCACGCCTAGGTTTTAACCTATATAAACTTCCAGTCGGTTACTATACTTTGGTCGTTGAATGGTTTCCGCCGGAAATGAATGAGTTGAGTGTAACTCCGCAAGCAACGACGATTTCAATTTCTAATTATGCAACAAAAACATTCGAGAAGTACACCAAAACGGTTATCAATTTTCACAGATGGGGTAGCTCACCCCCACAATTTCTTTACCTTGATCTGCACGGTACAGTTAGTAATCCATCATTTTTAACAATTGGCCATTTAATTGTCTATGGTGTTGACCCAAGTGTCTATGACACCGCTTTTGTAATTGAAAACGGAAAAATGGTTATGCAAACAGATTTATCTTTAAACGGACATAATTTGAGTGGTTCCGTTCATCGCATAAATGGTTTTCATAATAAAAAAGATGGTAATGGTGATTTTTCATTAAATGGTTTTAAAAAAATAATAATGAATAAAAGTAATGTGTTATTAAAGGCAAAAATAATATATGAAACAAACCGAAGTAAATATAATTCTATTAGTCTTTTTTTGAAAAAAGAAGATCCTAATGATTCTACAAAATCTTCTGTACATAGGTTCAATTCGACTGATATAAGAAAAAAAGAACAAAACTTCGATATTAATCATGATATAGGAATTTATTATGTAATATCAATGTTTTTTACGGATGAAACACAGCTATCGCATGTAAACGAAAATTTATTATTATTGGTTGAATATAAATAGAAACCCAAACATTTTTACATATATTATATAGCACAATGCGGGGCATTTTCGAATTCAACCATATCGACCAAACACTTTCCAAAGAGAAAGTTAAAATTCTGAAAGATTTGTATGGTTTTTACCATAAGAAACATTCTGGATATGAAAAGTTGCACCGCGGTTTTCGAAGAAAAAATTTTGTTTATAATCTTTCAGCTGGTAAGTTAATAATCAGTGCCGCAGTAGCTGGAGGAATAACACTGAACCCTGCTGTCATGGCAACTTTAACTGGTGTTGGTCTTATTTTGAAAGCAGTTGCAAGCCTTAAGAAATACGATAAGAAAAAAGAACAAGCAAATTTTGCCCGTATCGAATACCAAAAAATACTTGTTGAAATTCGGTTTTACCTCAGGGGCGAAGCTTTCGACGAGAAGGTCTTTCTTGATAGATAGAAAATGATAGATAATTTCGTCACTGATCATTGTATGGAAATTCCGCTATCTGTTCAAAGAAAGTATGATAAAAAGTTCACTCAATTGTAGATTTTTAAATTAATTATATACGCTTACAAAATGATTGCACTTTTTGCAACTATTTGTTATTGGTTTTTTGAGCTTCTCACTCCTCCTGATATTAGACAAATACGATACATGACTCGTGAGTGTGTTTCAAAAATAATGTTACCAACTCGTGATGAAGATGGTTACCCCATTTCAGGCGAAGATGTTGTTCCATAAGACAACTTTCTTCACTAAGTTGACAACTTCACCAACAGAGTCGCAATAAAATTTTCACTGAGACGTTTAAAACATACGACGCTTTTGCTTGGCAACAAGCCCCTGAGCTCCACGTGATATGACATAATTCAGTGTCAAGGTTAAACTACAAAACACGTGAGACAAAGCGTGATAGCACGCGTGAGTGGGAAACATACCGAAAGGTGCCGGTAATTCGACATACTGAAAGGCGCCGGTAATTCCGAAGTCGCTAAAAAAAACAGTCAGACAAAAATAGCACCTTTCGGAATTTAACAGCGCCTAAAAAAATTTCCGGCACCCTTTGGAATTACGGCGCCTTTCGGTATGCGTTCCGCTTCACAAAAAAAAGAACACCCCTATTAAACAAATATATCTTCCAATGTATCTTCTTACTATGGATGTCTGTACAGATCAACAAGCGATCTCACAAGACTGCCCAACAGAATAAGACTGGCTAAAAAAGACTGGCTAAAAAAAGATCAACAAGAGATATCAGAAGAATGGCCAACTGAAGAAAGATTTATAAGAAAAGAAATCTTAAAATGGAGAAATATTTCAGATGATGTATACAAAATTAAAAAAGTTTCACATCGGGATAGTAAATATGGGATTTCAGCTATTTTAACTTTAAAAACAAAATGTGGAGATGAGTTTCTTGTATGGGCTCCTAAACGTCTTGCTGAAGATCCAGAAGATGATTCTTATCAATTTGTTTATAAAATAGGTCTCAAAACGTCTGCTGATGGTAATGAATATTTTGATTATGAATTAATGTAAGCAACAGAGACCACCAATATAGTTAAACAATAGAGTCTGCATTCCTGAGTGCTTGAAAATTTTTAAGACCAAGAGTATTTTTCAGGATGAGTGCTTTCAGAAGTTTCACTGTTTTTTTTTTCAAGCTTGAGTTGCTAAGGGGGTTCCCTTCAGGCTTGTGCGAGAATATAAATTACGTCTGTGAGTTTTCACCAGACCGCGAAGTCACGCGCCGTAAACACAACTTAATGGTTGTGGTCCTCTTCCCATATATCAGTACAAAACTTAATTATGATTAAATCAATTATATCGGGGACAGAGATGGTTATTTCATGTAAGATTTCTTCTTGTTTATAACAAAGGTAACAACACCCTCCACAACAACAATGCATATAGGCAACACACACTATAATATGTACAAGCCGCTCCATTTCAGGACAGAAAGGTTGTATTAAAAGCTCATTGTGAACAAGGTTCCAACCCAAAGCCTCTAGCTCTTTCAGTTTTATGGCGAGGTAATGCTTGTAAATTATCTCACGTAACTCTGGTGGTAGGTTTTGAATTGCTTCGGTAATCTGACAGTTGTTGACTCCCGCAGCCATCAAATTTGACTCACAAATATTAAATCAATTATAAATTATTTTTTTGTGTGTGTGTGTTCGGTCATGTTTTCGTTCTAATAATTTTATTTCGTTATATGCGCTGTGCCAATCGTAAGTATCAGAGCAAATCTTTAGTAAAGGTATACTCTCAATCGGAGGAGTGTACAACAGTTTATGTTTGATTCCTTACTCAAAACAGGGATAACAAAGCCCTTCCCAGCGGCAGTTATTTGACTCTAAACACATAATTATACGCACAAGTTGCTGTCTGTTATGACAGAAAGGTTGTTTTAATAACTCATTGTGTACCTCTTTCAAGGACAAATATCTTGCAATAGACATTTTGAATTCCTTAACACTTTTGATATAATAACAAAACACAAATCTCTAAATGAAAAAAAATTTTTGGTATTCTGTGACAGTTTACAACAAAAAACTTGCAAAATATATTATTGCGGTTTTTAAAAAGTGATGCAATAAAATTCTTTCCGCCTTTTCCACCTATATAAAAACCGGTTTTTGTGCTATCGGTATAAAAACGGAAATAGAGCTCTCATTTATAAAACTTTTCTCTTTCATCAATGTGTAAAAATTGTTTTATATGTGACCGGTTTAAAATCTGGAAATAAATCTCCCAGTAATAAAGCTGTTACAGAGCCCCCATTTTACTATGCTACTGACGGCTTTGTTCTCGTGTATGGCACGCCTTTGCCGTTTTTAGAACTTTTATGAGGCTTCATTGCAAATTTTACCACTTCTTCGTCGTAGTCGTACTGTACGCAAGCGACGATATTGACTATTTCACTGTTTTCCTCTCTCACATGCATGTTTCTTTTGTGGTACTTGTTGTCTTTGTCAACGTTCCAACTGTGATATAACCGCTCGAGCTGGTAAATCTTTGCCTTCGCTGTGCTTTGTTATGTTGAGAGTGGATTATCTCTACTTTAAATTCGCCATGTGCATGGTTGTCACCTTCTACCACAACATTTAAAGTGCGTTTGCCATTGTAACTGTCATACTGCGGCAATCCGTCTGCTCGTAGATCGTCGAGTGGAATGTATCGTAAATCGACAAGGAAAACTGCGTTCATCTGAACTTGCTTTGGAGGCTCAGTACACTTGACGTCATCGTTGGTCGCACTAAACAGAACCTGTACCATCTCTTCAGTTGAGAAGGCCTTCTTCTCTCTCAAGAAAATTGGGATTCTTTTGTTATCATTGTAAAACTCTCCACTGAAAAGGCCTGACAATAGGAATATCGTCTTCATTAGAGCTGCTGGACTCACACCTTCTTCTATTGTAGTCAGGAGGGTTTTTTCCGGACTTCTATCACTGGATAAAGTCAAATTGATGAACTTCTTGTGCTCAGTCTTAAAAGGAATAACAGATCGGACTAAGTTATGTGTTTTTTCTATAGTCTTGAACAAAATTTGAGAAGGGTACCAACCAATAGCCCAATTTTTCACTCCACCTACAAAGTCATCTGGGGCGTTTTGCTCTAAATCGTTTGGTTTGAATAATAGCAACTCTGAATCAATACTGAATAAAGCGAGGGGGTCGGAAATCAATTTTACATTACAGAAATATTGCTGTAACTTACCCGCTTCTTCTTCTATATAAACTTGTAATCACTGTAGAGAGAGGTAGAGTACAAATCAGTCTTTAAATGTTGCTTTTGTCTGGTATACAATTGGAAATAACACCAACTACATTTTGGAATAATAATAGGGTATGATAAACAATGTATAAAAACAACTAAATAAGTTGCGGTACTTTTGGTCTCCTGTCAGTTCAAGTATCACAAAGTTTAATCTTTTTTCTTGGCGTTAACCACCTAATTAGAGGTATTATTACACCTTGCAAAATTCAGAATCCCCATAAAAGGGGGCATGGTAAGAGATTTCAATCTGTCCTAGATATTTTCAACAGATCATTGATATTTATTCTCGTGTTAAATTGCATCGAATTTATTATACTGACATTTCATTAGGCGTTCTTCACGTCTTACCGCGCGACCACATGAACCATGGTCACCCAGACAAAAGTTTGAGACAAAGTTTGAGGCTACAAATTTACTGAAGACTGTGATGTATTTTACAGAATTTGATCTTGGTGTCCTCAGTTCGTGTGGCTGGACCTTGCTAAAAGGCATTTAGGGTTGAAAAGGACAGGGTATAGAACAAAATGTTATTGGAGACGGCCATAACGAAGCTCTATGCAGGAGAGCTAATTCGTCAGGAGTAGATCCCCGCAAAAAACGCATAATTCGATGGCTGGTAGTTTTAATTATGAACATGGACATTCAAGAGGTAATTTCTAGCTTTCGTTCCTTTCCCAGTTAGGTTGTTTTCCACTTTGCTTTTATTTTGTAATGTGAAATAAACGCAAGAAGTTGTGTCTATTGCATGCATTGTATTTTTGTCCTCCAAACTTCCGCATGTTCGAGAAAATGACAATTACCTGCTGAAACATCAACGTTTGAGCCAAGTGTAGGCGTTTTAGTTCTAGTAATTGCTGTAATTTTTTTTACTAGCAAGTGGTGGAGAAGCTACTTTGAATAAAATACTGAACAAAACGATACCAGGACAGTGAGAGTGCGAGCTTTTCAGCTTGTGTAAACATGGGAATACAAGATTCTACCTCAGCCAATCAAAAGCCGCCATTCCCACGGTCAGTTGTTGCTGAACAGTAATTGGGTGACCGTGACCGGACTATGACAGGAACTGGATCAAAAGTCACCAATGACAGCGCAGTGAAGTGACCTTTTAAACCGGCTGAACTTAAGATTGACGGCATCATAAAATGCAACCGTCGGAGTTCCCGTGTTGTTGAGCGGCCCAGAAAAACCCGAGAAATAACGCGACTACATTTTACTTCAAAATTTTATTCTCAAAGTGATGCACATAGAGAGGTCACCCAGACAAAATTCTGAGGCGAATGTTTTATGGGCATTAAAAGTTTAGAACTCATCGCGCACTTCAGAATAATAACTGGTCAAGAGTTCTGAACTCGACTTCTGAAGGCTAGTTTGTCTGGGTGGCCACGGTTTGTGTAGCCGCAAGATAAATAGAATGAACAGCATGACTTCATTTAAGTTATACTGAATCTTCACCCTCACGTCCAATTTAAATGACCATTTCTTGGTATCTCCAAACAATGAGCAACACCCAAAGCAGAACATACGAGTGAAGCAACGATACGACATACAGGCAAACGTGCAAACGAACTAATGTCAAACATCGGTTGAAAATTCGGGCCAAAAATAAAAATGACTTATGAACGACTAGAATTATCAAGTTGGTTGAATTGCTGGTTGATTTTATATTTGACACAGAAAACCGCGAGGAACAAGAACTAAAAGATACATAAATAACTTAAATTGCCAGTAAAGGACTATCAGGAAGCGAGGTTGTATGTTGATATCAGTGTTAGATTCTATAATGACTTGTACATGCTTTTACACAGCACACTGCAATCGTACCTTTTGTCGTCGTAGGTCCGCTTGAATCTCTCCCTCTAGAAAAATAATCAGTTAGAGAAGTAGTCTCAATTCATAACGGGAAGTCTTGACGAAACGATAGGGTAGCATAAAGCAAAAACAGTGCTGCTACAATCTACTAACCTCCCTTTCCGCCATCTTGATCCAGGATACCACGTGACCATTTTTGGCGGGAATTTAAGGCGCCCCTACTTTTGGTGATCCGATCTGGGTTTTGTTGATACAATCGGTATTATTATTTTTTTTTTCAGTCCGATCCAGGTTTTTTCAGTCCAGTCCGATCAGATCCAGATTTTGTCAGTTCGATCCGATCCGATCCAGGTTTTGTCAGGCCGATCCGATCCGGTCCGATACTGGTTTTGTCAACGGCCAAGATCAAGCAGAATCTAATCGGAACCAAATTGAAAGTCAAATTTAAATCATTATACCTAAAATTACTCATAGTCATGTATCACCATCAGATAAAACAATTCTGTTTTTTTTTGTTCAATTAAGAAGTATAAAAATTTTATGAAAATTATCATTTACTTATATGTATAACCTGTCTTTTTTCATTACAGCAAATGCTATAGGCTATGTCCATCAGTTGACTGACATCAAAACAGCAAATAGTGATCCTAACATTAAATATTTCAAATTACTGTTACAAAACTCAAAAGACACAACTGTACGTTTTTTATTTTACACACCTGAAGCATATACAATTGTTAAAGAAAAACAACAAAAACGTTTACCTATTAAACTAGATAACATAGACAAATCTCCAAACAAAAGAAAATTTGGCGAAAACGATCTTGTGATTCGAAAGAAAACGAAAATTTCACCAACAGCCGTTAATTTTCCTTACAACCAAGACTTTGATGACAACCTAACTTCTCTGTCTAATATTTTAAATACGTCTTCCCCTTACGACACAGTAGATGTTAAAGGCAAACTCCTAACTAAACCTGAGGAAAGTAAAACCTTCTTGATACAAAACAACCGAAAAGTAAAAGTCGATTGCCTGTTTGCAGACAAGACAGGAACCATAAAACTTGTCCTTTGGGAAAACAAAATTGGCCTATGTAAGGCTGGAAAAAGTTACCATTTTCAAAATCTAACTGTTAGCATCTTTAATGACAGAAAATATTTATCTACGAACGAACCACCATAATCATTCCAACTAATGACATAACCGACATCAACCTAGACACACGAGAAGTTAAAGAATACTTAATAAAGGGCAAAATAATAGGCGTAGACATAAAAAAGCACCACGCCTGTATTTCACTATGAACGAATCTGAAATAACTAATGATGATCTTATCACTTGTACGCATTGCCAATGACAACATTGACATGTTTACTTAATACAAACGTAATTTGTCATCTCGTTTTTCAGTGTGTTGACAAAATTGAAACTTATACAGCTCTTAATACTGCAATAGAAAGCTTTTTCACTAACCAAGGAGAAATGGTTAACACACCCACCATAGACTATGACTATTTAAAAAAAAGAATTACTGACTTCTGGGCCTCAAAAAGCAATCATTGACAAGACATCAAAAGCGATTAGTCGCTCTTGAGTTTTTGCTAGTCTGTAAAACATCGTTACACAGGCAAAGGAGACTGCATATGATTCATGGCTAAAGGCTTTAGCCTCCGTGCTATTTTTAACCAATAACCAATGTCAAATTATTATTACAATATAATTTCTGACTTTTTAAGGATTTTAACCATGTTTTTGTAATTTTTATTTCCTTATTATTTGCAGGACCCCACTGAAAAACACCTTGGTGATGTGGGCACCCTGGATAATTATTATTATTATTATTATTATTATTATTATTATTATTATTATTATTAGTGTTACCCTTGCACCAAGAGCCTGGTAAAAAGTCTGGTAAGGCTGGTTTTACCAGGCGTTTGGGGTGAGCCTGGTTGTATTGTACCACAGAAGCCTGGTAAGGCCGGTTTAGGCACGAAAATTATAACCTGAAAAGTTAGGTTAGTCTGGTTTAACCAAGCTTTTATGGCGAGCCTGGTTCGAAAAAATTACCTGAAAAGGTTGGATAGCCTGGTTTAACCAGGCTTTCTTGGTACGTCTGGTTCAAAAACAAAACCTCAAAAACCTTGTTTGTCTGGTTTTACCAGGGTTTTCCAGAAAGTCTGGTTCGAACATATCATATGCACCTGAGAAGCCTGGTTAGTGTGGTTGGAAAACATCACAGTACCTGAAAAGCCTCAAGCCCAATGTTCTAAGAATTCAAAAACCTAGAAGGCCAGGTTTCCCTGGGCTTTCCAGGCTTTTGGTTAACAGTGTTTGACAAACGTTCCAAGCAATTCTTATGTGCCTCAATGATAATTTTTATTGCAAACTGTAGTGCAATTTCTAATACATATTCTTTGGAAATTCAAATGGCCAGGGTACAAAATATAAACATGCACTACAATTGCCATACCACCAAAACCAACAACGTACAGTGAATAATGATTATACAATCTATATCTTTACAAAACGTTCTAATACCAAATCGATTTTAAACACGGAGCAAACCTATAAACATTCACTGAACTCTAAGTTGGCTTAAGACATTTCAGCTTGACAAGTGACGGCCTAGCGATTAAAAATGGTTGTGACATTCGACACATTTACAGGTACACACACTGTACTTTGCAAAATTTTACTTTGGTTGTCTGAAATATTTTAGTCTCTACTGAAGAGCCAAACAAAAGAAATACAGTTTAAACTAAAGTGTTGCATTGCATTGTCGTCTGAAGAAGTTGATTAAGATACTTTACAGAACTTGATACATTTGCAAAATAATACTGATCAGCCAGAGCTTTTACGACTGCAGAGGAACCAAAGCAGAGGAACCAAAAATGTTTCCATTGCTAGACTATTAAGTCATCAGCCACTCAATAGGACTGTCTGCATACAGGCTACTGTAACGTCCATTGTTTTGACAAACACTTGTACAAACCATTGATTAAAGCTTAACAATTCTAGCAAAGGGTTAAAAATTTGGTTTCTTTCAAAAAGTATGAATTCTCCTGTACATCTTCCAATTGCCACTGGATTTGATTCTTTATGCAGTGGTCTCACAAACCGTGATTCAGATTTTTTGCATCTGTGTTTGCCTCTGGGTTTGTTTGTAAGCTGCTAAAGGTCCATGTGTCAGTATAGATTAGAGATAAAAAGTGCTACTTGTACCTTAAGAAAATAAGCTAAAACTTTCAAATAAAATTAAAAATTCACAATGTAAGGCTGAGAGATAAAAGGCACTACATGTACCTCTGGAAAAAAAGCTAAACCTTTCAAATAGAAGGAAAATTCAAATTTGCGGACATGGTATTGCTGGAAAGCTATATTACAACTATGGCTGAATTTCATCAAATTGGTTTAGGAGCTGCTCACTTAGAATTTATAAAACACATGCACAATTGCCACTCACGCACAACTGCAAAGCAAGCTCTTGCGTAGTGATTACAGTGTATGTACTTTGATATTACAAGTACATATTATATTTCAATCTAATCTTGATAGCATTTGTCAAAAACAAATTAAAAAGATATGCCCCCAAAAATCTCTCATGTACATTACAATGTAACTTAAATTAAAAGTATTTTTTGTGCTTAGAGTTTTTTTTTTTTTTTTGTTGCAAAGGATATGAAAAATTATCAAGTTATGTAAAACAGTCAATTTGCCACTGGTTGATACAGTATCTTACATCATCATGTAATAAACTGAAGCTTTAGACTGAAAAAATGATTTTTCTCATACCTATTCATTTTTGTCACTTCACCTACAACGCAAAAATGAAAGGAATCCGTGAAGGTATAACTTCGGTGGGCTGTAGTTTCAGTTACTTGATCTCATTCAATACATGTATTAACCATTTCAAGCAAAATAGAAAGCTGTTTCCACAAAAAAAATCTGGAAAGAGAACGACGTACATTGTGTGTACATGTTGACTTCAATTTGGTTTATTTTGACGTTTCGTTATGCTGGTTGCCACCTTCATCATGATAGCTGAACTTAATTTTTAATTATTACATTCTTTCCTTCATAGTCCCAGTTTTCTTTTGAGCCTGGTTTTTTTGCCTCTTGATTCTCTTCCTCGTTTATAACATTTTGTGGCAAAAGTCCATGGCTAAACGAACATTTTAAACTTATCATTTTGATCTGAGTTTCATCATGTAAAAATCTTACAAATATGTCTGAACAGCAGCTAATGTGGCTTAATGTGTACATGTAACAAGTGATCCAAGCAAAAGTGTCTCACCCTACAGGATTGCTCCATGTTTAAACTAATGCCTCTCTTCTGTTCTGTTCAGTTTCAGGTCTAATTGAAAAAGTACCAAACTACACTGCACATATAAAGGGCCAATTTAGACTACGTTGTATGCGACATGCTAATGAACAGCCTACAATGCAAGTTGTTCCAGGCAACTAAAAGCTTAAACTCTCTCATGTCTGTCGTGCATGGCATAAAAAATGCTGGAGGATTTTAAAATGTGTTAAAACCTTACGACAATCATAGCCAGAGGCAATGATAAATGAAGTGAACTCGTTACAATATTTCCAATGATGTGCCAGACCAGCAGCATAAGCAAAATTCAGACTATCTTAATAAGCCCTGAACTGCAAATGTTGTGGTATTTCTTATCTGCTTTGTTGCCAAGGATTCCCTGTTAGACTTGGAAGTACTGTTTTCAGTTTTTAACAAATGCACCTGGAACAAAAATACAAAGTAAAATCAACATAAATAAAATACCACGGGAAATAACCAAAAAACTGCAACCATATTGTACAGTTCCTCTCAGAGGAATAGGAGTAGCTAGTGCCTTTGGTATGGCATCTACAGGCACACCTTTTGTGTGCTCTTATAATTACGTACATGCAGCCCCTAATAAATGGTGTATTGTTAAACAGTGAAAAATACTATTGTATGCTTAACAAGCCAAATAGTCACTGAATGGATCCGTATATACATGTACATGTGTATAGTATATAATTATTTTCAGCCACTGACAAAATTTGAGGCAAAAAAGTACTGTAGCATAACAGAAGTTGATTGGTGAACTGTAACTAGAAACACCTACGCAGTGGCTTGCAAAGGTCTTCGAAGGGCCAGCTCTACATGAAAGAGTGGGTGGACTGGCTAGTTTATTAGTTTTCTCACCCAAAAAGGGTTAAAATGCTTGTCTTGTCCTTTATGTATACATGTAGCCACCATTTAGTTACAAAACTGAAACAGTTGGTGGGTGACCATCTTGTATGTACAGTATTTAGCAAATAAATAAATAAATAAATAAAACATAAATAAAGTAGGGTTATTCATCCAGACAGGAAATCCATGCAAAGAGGCCCCACATAAATACTTTCCTTCAGCAACCATGCACGCTAAAGTATGTTTAAATAACAGTTTCAACTAATTGGACTTGACAGTACTGCTATTGCAGACCACCAGAAATTGAATTGGAAGTAAAATCTGCAGTTGACACATGTACATTATTTCTTTTATGACCAAAAAGTGACATGTCAATAAAGGTTATCCTAAATTAATAATTCCCAGTCATTCATGGTAGAAGGAATGCAAAAACACAATATCGGTAAGTTGATAAAAATTTACACCAAAACTGGTTCACTTTGATTTTACAGAAGGTAATGTTGATTGAGAAATTTTAAAATATCCAGCCAGTTATTTACTTGTGTATTAATGTTTTATGAACAAAAGAGACCATTCTTATTCAGTGACATGCAAATGGCTTGCCAGATAGATTCTACTCTAGCCTGTCTATATTTGCTCACCAAGTCCAATTTTTTGACTGAGTTTGAGTAAGGAACGTTTGTCCTGAGGCGACACTGTATATCAAGCTGTTGTAAGGATCGTTCCAATTGGCTGCAGAACGCGAGTGCTGCTTGACTATAACAGAGTCACTGAAATTTATTCGACCTATTTACTTGCAAGAAAAGTCAATATCTAAGAATTATTATTCTACATTCCTGCAAAAATCCAATTTATTAGGTAAAATTCGAATATGTTGCAAATGAAGCTCACTTTTTCACTGGACAGTTATGTCTGGTCGCCAAACTCAGCCGAGTAACTTACATGTACTTTTCTGACCTCAGCCGAACCGAACGAACCAAAATGGCCACCAAAGAGAAGGTAGAATCTATTCAAGAAATTTAAGATTAATACTGTACCTTTGTGTAAGGGAGGGTAGCTCTGCATCGAATCCCACAACTCTTCAACTACTGGAGTAAAAAACTATCCACGTTTCACTTTCTGGGGAACACAAACACGGAGAAAACCAGCCACATTTTATCCTGCAGCTCCACACACATTCATCGGTTACTTGCGCCTGCAATTCTCGAGCGTGCGGTTGTAAATCACATGACCCCTTGAAAGCAGCCCGGTCGCGTATCTCGGTAACCGGTGGTGAGTTTCAAACAAAATGGGTTGGTGTCGAATAGAGCTGGTTATCGTACGTGAAAGTGGTTTATTACGCTATTCTTTAGATTATTTTCGCTTACGATTAGCAAGGCTCAACTCAGAACGTGCTCTGTTGGAAGATGATTGTAAAGATGGTTGATGATTGCTCGATTAAAGTATGAACGGACTGAATTACCAACGGACTGATCGATCGATTTCACGGCCGGTAAGTACATGTAACCTCATTCCTCATAATACGTAGCTGGTATGACTAACATTTCATGTACATTTAGTTTTCTATGGAGGGCTTAAAGTTCCTTTCTTTGTAACATTCTGCCAAATGAGTGTAACAAGCTTTAACACACAGTGTAAGCGACGCTTACACTGTGCAAATTTGCATGTTGCAAATCTTATGTTGCGGTCAGATTAGCGCTTGAGATTACAAACTAGCGCGCTTGCTTATGACGTCACCGTAGCACGTGCTGGAATGTGAGAATTCTTGTTGTGGTCAAACTAGAAAATCACTGCTTGCTTGTTAGCATGTGTTGACAGAAGTGACCTGAAAACTCTCAGTCACGATGGATGAACATTTGGCTTTGCTGTTTTTTTCCCTCATGTTGTATCGATTGCGTTGCAATAGAAGAAGCATGGCTATGAGGCGAAGAAGGAGAAGGTTGTTTTTATTCCTGCAACGTGGTTTATTGTCGCAGACTCTGCCAACAGCGACATGAACCTACTTGGCGCTTTTAAATGTTGCATATATGTACCTGCAAAGTATGCCAACTGAACGGCCTTGGACACTTCGTCGTCCACGTTTTGGCTGGTTTGAGTTGATGCTTGAGGACGAGAGCCAGTCCTGCTGTTGGAAGGAACCCTTGCACCAAGAGCCTGGTAAAACCAGGGTTTTATCCTGGTCCAAGCCTGGTTAAAAAACCAGGGTACTCTGGTTCTTAAACCAGGCTTACCAGACTCAAACCCTATGTGCAAAAAAGTCTGGTAACCCTGGTTACCCTGGTTATTTAGAAAACCAGGGTTACCAGACGTACCAGGGTAACCAGGGTTTAACCAGACTCTGAGAAGTCTGGGCTAACCTAGGTTACCCTGGTTACCCTGGTAAGGCTGGTTACCCTGGTAAGGCTGGTCGCCCTGGTTTTCTAAATTACCAGGGTTACCCGGGTTTAACCAGGCTCTTAAGGTCTGGGTTGACCAGGATAACCCTGGTGAACCTGGTTAGCACATTTTACTGATAACCAGGCTTACCAGACTCGGACCCTATGTGCAAAAAAGCCTGGTTAACCCCGGTTTCCCTGGTAAGCCCGGTAACCGTGGTTGTCTGAATAACCAGGGTTACCCAGGTACATTATTTTTTACTATAACATCTGGGTCAACCTCGGTAACCTTGGTTTTTCTAAGAAGCCTGGTGATGCTGGGAAATTTCAAGAAAGCATTGGAAAC
The DNA here is from genome assembly GCA_964017195.1 of Siderastrea radians. Classification (NCBI taxonomy): domain Eukaryota; kingdom Metazoa; phylum Cnidaria; class Anthozoa; order Scleractinia; family Rhizangiidae; genus Siderastrea; species Siderastrea radians. The sequence continues at coordinate 27,875,308 of OZ024893.1, forward strand.
CAGTAAACTGAGGCTTGTAGCCAATGTTCAAAAAGAACTAAAAAGCACGGTATCCTTAACTATGGATAAGATGGATATAGTCCTGGGCCCAGTTGCATAAAGCAACTTGAGATTAGAAGGTTTTTTTTTTGCAACAATTCCCTTTGTTCTGGAGGATTTCTTCGTGTTCTCTTTGTGTTTCCTAAAGTACTCTACTCTATACTCACTAATCTGTCTTCAGCCGAGTTATCCGTGATACTGTGCCAAAAAGCCCTCCAGAACAAAGGAAATGGCTGCAGAAAATTCGCACTTAATCTTAAGTTGCTTTATGGAGCTGGGCCCTTGTGAACTAAACACAAATACTAGGAGTTACACAATACATGAATCATGAAAGGCCCACATGTACATGTGCACACACAATTACTTAAAGAGACAGTATCACCCAAAGTGCTTTGCACGCCGAGGTACATTTTTCATATATGAAATATACGCCATTTTCTTGATTGTCGTGAAGTCTGATTTGTATCTTCTTCCATCGCTGCCGTTAACGATCCGAAAGCACTAGTGTGAATTTTGACTTGACATTTAAGTGTCGCTGTATCGAATTCGTTGTATATTTCCGAATTCTGAAGTGTTTTCGCGGTGGAGAAGGAGATCTTTAAATTGGATGCCTCGTAGGGTTCAGGAAAGTTGAGGCGAAGACTGAGTCTTCCGGGCTCTGCCAAAGTTGTATGGCTGAAGGAGTCCATGTATCAGTAGCGGAGGGGAAGAAGAACATCTACGGGTTTCAGCAATACTACTGACAGTGCGTTTGCCGAAATAGTGCTACATTCGTTGCCGAATGAAAACAGAAGGAACGTTAATTTACCACAAAATAACAGTAGCTACGGGCTTGCTCCAAAATAATGCTTATGGTCATGAACTTGTGCTGTTTTATTTAATTATTCCTTGTGTTCACTGTCTGTTTATGTTTTATTTTTACAAAAAGCGTAAGTGGCTATTCTGGTCTTGCGTCCATCGACATCAGTCGATGCTTCGATCGCGCAATCAATCGATCGGACTGTAATAAATCCATGTATATGCATTGAATACAAACTCAGATCTTGAGTAGTTTCCTCCAGTGACATCTAGCGACGAAGACGTCAATATTCTTACTACTTGTTTTTGTCTTATTATTTTTATATCGAGTGGAAGTGGCTACTCTGGTTTTACGTCCATCAAGATCGATCGATCAATCGATCGATCAATCATCGATCAATCGATCGATCGATCAATCGATCAGTTGTTATAAAAGCTCCATACGCGTTGACTACAAAGTCAGATCTAGAGTTGTTTTCTCCGGTAACATCTAGCGAGGAAGATATTACGAATTTCAGGGGCTACTATTGTGAATATCAGCTTGCTGAAAGGCCAGTGCGGCAGGGTATAATTTGCGAAACGTCCGGCAAATGCGCCAGCCAAACTTCAAAACAAAAGCACAACCGCGCAAAGCACGTTGGGTGACACTGGCTCTTTAAACAATACTGCACCAGCATACTACCTAATTAATTAAATCTTCAAGTACAAGGTATACATTGTAGGTTGTAATGAGAAATGATAAAATATAAAAAAAGTAATATTTGTCCAGGTTTATCCTGCATTCAAGACTACTACAGCAAACCCCAAGCCCAGTGTACATTAAATGTACATGTACACTGTATGACGCTTTGCATTCTATGCCAGTCACTTTGTGGCCACATTTAGTTTACCTCAGAATGTCTATTTTTTAACAAATCTCCAATATCAGTTAAAATATTTACAGTGTATCTGTGCATATGAGGCAAAACCAAATGAAAAGAATCATTGAGTAACAGGGAGTATACACATTCACTGATTTTACATTTATGGTCTTATCTGTTTTGGCTGCCTTCATTTCACTTGCGGTTAACAATCTTCTGAGTTAAGTCCTCTTACGGTCTTATACCTGTAGACGTGGTCCTAGAAAAAAATATTGGGAAGAAATTAAAAAAAAGTTCTAGGCCTGTCATACACTCAACATTATTAGGTTGTAATGTAATTTTCAATAACATATATAAAGATTCATGTAAATTTACAATAATATTATGAATACAGTTCAAGCAGTGAACAAAAGTAGTAAAAGGTGTAAATATTAATTCAATGACTTTTAGTCAAGTATTGGGTTCCAAAGCTGTGGAGTGGCAAAATAAGAAAGATTTCTTAAAATAAACTGTCACTTTAGTGACATCAGCAAACATGGTAAGCATTACAGTGATAGTCCATTTCAAAACCTTAATAGCCCTGATCAGAATACAATTTTCTAGTACACCATAACAGAACACATCCTGTTTGCATGTATTGTACTCAGTGAATACACGATGATCCGGTTTTCACATGTTCATGTACGAGGTTCCAACAAATCTCCAAAAATGATGTGCCTATTGACTGAGTGAGAGGACTAGACAGGAAAATATTTGGCTTAAGGTCATGGTGTACAGACTGAGCACAGCCAGGTCTGTGTGCCACGACTGGCTTGTCCTAACTCTGTCAATACACATTTATCATACCACCAATTTCATGCTACATGTAAATACATGCATTTTTAAAAAATTCAAAACTATGCTTTAAAATACTCAAAGCATGATAAAGGGCATGTTTAGTACAATCATGTAGCTGGAGTGCAGAAGGTCATGGGTAGGACTTCAGTTAGGGATTTAACTTGGTGTCCTAATCCCACAATTGCTTCATGTTGAGCACATGTATCATCATTCTTTTGGTTAATAAATTACCAATCTTAGTAATTATTTACAACATCAGTAATTATTTTACAATATTAATAACCATGGCTCTTTATCAGAAGGGCTTTTGTTTCAGTGTACTGTTCGGGATTGTGGTTTGTCCACAATAATCTAGTATTCATGTCTTAAAAATTCAAGCATTCAATGATTACCAAGGAGATAATGTCTTCATATGACATGAATCCATATGCCATTCTGTCAAAATCTTTAAAAGGAATGCCTGCAACCAACGCCCAATACACTGTACATGTACACGTCCTTTGTTTAAAGAAAACAGACTTACATGTAAGCAACACAAATTTGAAGTGTTACATGAGGATTCTAATGTATACAGCTAAAACGTTGCCTGATTTTACAGCCTTGAGCTTACACGAGGAGACCAAAAGGTAGTATGGGTAGCTGAAAATCGTTTGTGATTCGGCTGTAATTTCGCAGTTGTCGCTACCGTAGGAGGGGTGAAAGTACGATAAATACTTGCCTGTGTGATTTAATTTGTGTAGGGGTGAACCACAGCTAAGTTTGGTAAATTTATTAATAGATTACCCATAGCACCTTGTGGTCTTATTGCGTAGGTTTTCCGACAACGATAATTGTAGCTGTATGTTTGAGTAACTTACCTTACCATGTGTGATGCATTCCTTTGCTATGTACAACATGCATCAAGAAACTGTTTTGCTGTAGAACTTGGAGTCATACTGACACAATGTGTACAAATGTAGAAACCTGATGAAAAATTTTGAGAGTAAAATTAATAAATGGATCATAAAAATAAACTTACTACTCACATACATCTACATGTAGCTACATGTATAAAGGTGAACGTAAATCATACTTTAATTTCATCTATACCACAGTACATGAACTACTTTACAGATCCCAGGAGATTGTTGAAGGAGCAGTGTACACGTAGATGTATGAGGTTCAGGATTGAACTGAAATTTAACTTCTATGTAGGATGTAACTAAACAGCGCCAGTCATCTAGCCCAGTTGATTGTGTTATTGACCTTTCAATAATTTTGCAAACAAATCAAGAATAAAAAGAATAGTGTGATAAAATACATGTACAGTACATGTGTAGGTTAATATTTGGTTCTTGGCAAAAGTGCAAAAAACTCACTGGAGACAGTTTGACACACTGAATACCATCCCCTTAAAGCCAAATAATTTTTTCTTTCAGCTCTTGCTTTAGGTCAGTAAGCACATAATTTTTTGAATTAGGAAATAAGCCAAAAATTGAAAAGTTGCCATTTTGAAGGCTGTTTTCCCATAACATGATTGAGCAGTTTTGATGATTTTCAAAACAAGTTAACATTCATGAGACACTCAAATGCCCTCCTGGATTTATAAAGTTCTTTCATTTACATGTAGACTACTCCGAACAAGTAGGTACATTGTTTTCATAATGTTTTCTGCACACTACAGGTGTAATTAGTATATCACATGCCATTCACCTCCGAGCACAACAGTAGTCACCCCCACAGTTTTTTTGTCCATATCTGATAACAAGTTACCTGTACCAGTCTGTGGGGCTGGATATTAACTTGTGTGGCATAATAATTATTATACTGAGAGAACCATTATTCACCTTAATGTCTGTGACATTTAATATTTATTCCATGAGCATGTATGTACTGGGTATAGCGTGGTAAGTTACCAACAAGGTGCATAGCACAAAGTTGATAAAAATCACCTCATATCCTGAACGAGCACAACAGAATTAATAATATATGTAAAGAAGATCCTCGCAGTTATTAACGCAACTTATGCAGTTGAAAAAGAAAGCCTGAAAAAATCAGGCTTGCCGGGATTCGAACCCTGACCTCTGTGATACCGGTGCAGCGCTCTAACCAATTGAGCTAACAAGCCAACTGGGAGCTGGTCATTAAATTGGTTCGTAATATACCCGGGAAAGATGAAGATGAAATTATTAATATATGAAATTCATATATTTGAACTGCGGAATGAAGAAATATATGTAAAGAAGATCCTCGCAGTTATTAACGCAACTTATGCAGTTGCGAAAAGAAAGCCTGAAAAAATCAGGCTTGCCGGGATTCGAACCCTGACCTCTGCGATACCGGTGCAGCGCTCTAACCAATTGAGCTAACAAGCCAACTGGGAGCTGGTCATTAAATTGGTTCGTAATAACTGTTTAGTATTTAGGCATACATTGGACATTAGGTTGGGATGAAAGTTCATAAATCTGGTGACCACCTTAGAACTGTCGACTGCAACGAAAAACTCCCATATGCAAACTCCCTTGAAAAGAGGACTTTGAGAAATGCACACATTTCCACCTTATGCCACTAGAATAAAAATGCTATGGTGTCAAGACCTGGAGTTGTTACTATTCAAATAATATCAAATCTGATCATGTTAGTACACATCACTATCTTTGCTTAAAAGAAATCAAGAAATCTCATATGTAAACCGTTAAAGAACTCACTAATTGGCAAATTATGCATGTTTCATTTCATGTTTACTCCGCTTTGACGAGTGATTAAAGAAAAATTTAGGCTTTCATTGTATTCAAGTTTATGTATCTGAGTGAAATGCATTTCAACTGAACTGTTGGTTAGCGTGTAGGCATCATGAAATCACCTACAACTAATCACCAATGATACATGTAGATGCATGGAGATACACGTACGTGCTTACATGAAATGCCTACTCCTCAAATTATTCGGATTTGCGAAGTTCTGATAGTGGTACGTCGACTACTTCTTGGTCGGTAAACGTTTGTTTTACTACGCCGGGCTTATCACACTTTGATGTGAAAAGTGTAAGTCACAGAATGCCACATGTGTGAACAATGGCTTTCGTTGTTACTTGATACCACTGTCCCACTTGGGGTCAATTTGACAAAGGCCGTTTTTGATTATGATTTGCAACGTGCAAATTTGCACAGTGTAAGCGTCGCTTACACTGTGTGTTTAAGCTTGTTACACTCATTTGGCAGAATGTCACAAAGAAAGGAACTTTAAGCCCTCCGTAGAAAACTAAATGTACATGAACTGTTAGTCATACCAGCTACGTATTATGAGGAATGAGGTTACTAGTACTCACCGGCCTTGAAATCGATCGATCAGTCCGTTTGTAATTCAGTCCGTTCATACTTGAATCGAGCAATCATCAACCATCTTTACAATCATCTTCCAACAGAGCACGTTCTGAGTTGAGCCTTGCTAATCGTAAGCGAAAATAATCTAAAGAATAGCGTAATAAACCACTTTCACGTACGATAACCAGCTCCATTCGACACAAACCCATTTTATTTGAAACTTACCGCCGGTTACCCAGCTATGCGACCGGGCCGCAAACCGGGCCGCTTTCAAGGGCTCATGTGATTTACAACCGCACGCTCAAGAATTGCAGGCGCAATTAACCGGTGAATGTGTTTGTTGGAGCTGCGGGATAAAATGTGGCTGGTTTTCTCCGTGTTTGTGTGCGCCAGAAAGTGAAACGTGGATAGTTTTTTACTCCAGTAGTTGAAGAGTTGTGGGATTCGATGCAGAGCTACCCTCCCTTACACAAAGGTACAGTATTAACCTTAAATTTCTTGAATAGATTCTACCTCCTCCTTGGCGGCCATTTTGGTTCGTTCGGTTCGGCTGAGGTCAGAAAAGTACATGTAAGTTACTCGGCCGGGTTTGGCGACCAGACATAAATGTCCAGTGAAAAAAGTGAGCTTCATTTGCAACATATTCGAATTTTACCTAATAAGTTGGATTTTTGCAAGAATATAGAATAATAATTCTTAGATATTGACTTTTCTTGCAAGTAAATAGGTCCAATAAATTTCAATTACTGTGTTATAGTCAAGCAGCACTCTCGTTCTGCAGCCAATTGGAACGATCTTTACAACAGCTTGATATACAGTGTCGCCTCAGGACAAACGTTCGTTACTCAAACTCAGTCAAAAAATTGGACTTGGTGAGCAAATATAGACAGGCTAAATTAGAATCTATCTGGCAAGCCATTTGCATGTCACTGAATAAGAATGGTCTCTTTTGTTCATAAAACATTAATACACAAGTAAATAACTGGCTGGATATTCTAAAATTTCTCAATCAACATTACCTTCTGTAAAATCACAGTGAACAAGTTTTGGTGTGAATTTTTATCAACTTACCGATATCGTGTTTTTGCATTCCTTCTACCATGAATGACTGGGAAATATTAATTTAGGATAATGCATCGATCAATTCGAAAGTTCAACATCCCCCCCCCCCCCTGGGCAACCCCCTGGGCATTTGAACTTTTGAAGATTGGCTTGTTCAAATTCCCTCCCCTCAGGGCAAAAAAGCCGTTCAAATGCCCCACCAATTAGTACTGAACTACCTCTCCTCGTCTTCAATCAAACACTTTACACGCCTTTCATAGAGAGTTATGCCGTTTGATACCTTCAAACTTCTTTAAAGACCCTTTTGAAAGAGTTATTCACTAACAAGGGGAAATTCTATCTCGTAAATCCGCCACACCCTGCAAAAACCGAAAAAAACTCATGGGCCTACTATCTCAGAACAAGAGATAATCCGGTTAAAATTCCCCACCCTTCCAACGCAACGTTCAAATTCCCCCCTCCCCGGGCATGATGCACAGTCAAATGCCTGGGGTATGCCTGGGGGGGAGGGGATGTTGAAGTTTCGAATTGATCGGCGCATAACCTTTATTGACATGTCACTTTTTGGTCATATAAGAAATAATGTACATGTACATGTGTCAACTTCAGATTTTACTTCCAATTCAATTTCTGGTGGTCTGCAATAGCAGTACTGTCAAGTTCTATTAGTTGAAACTGTTATTTAAACATACTTTAGCGTGCATGGTTGCTGAAGGAAAGTATTTATGTGGGGCCTCTTTGCATGGATTTCCTGTCTGTATGAATAACCCTACTTTATTTATGTTTTATTTATTTATTTATAAAAAAAATTATTTTGTTATTTGCTAAATACTGTACATACAAGATGGTCACCCACCAACTGTTTCAGTTTTGTAACGAAATGGTGGCTACATGTATACATAAAGGACAAGACAAGCATTTTAACCCTTTTTGGGTGAGAAATCTAATAAACTAGCCAGTCCACCCACTCTTTCATGTAGCGCTGGCCCTTCAAAGACCTTTGCAAGTCACTGAGTAGGTGTTTCTAGTTATAGTTCACCAATCGACTTCTGTTATGTTACAGTACTTTTTTGCCTCAAATTTTGTCAGTGGCTGAGAATATATACTATACACATGTACATGTATGTACGGGTCCATTCAGTGACTATTTGGCTTGTTAAGCATACAATAGTATTTTTCACTGTTTAAAGATACACCATTTATTAGGGGCTGCATGTACGTAATTATAAGAGCACGCAAAAGGTGTGCCTGTAGGTGCCATACCAAAGGCACTAGCTACTCCTATTCCTCTGAGAGGAACTGTACAATATAGTTGCAGTTTTCTGGTTATTTCCCTTGGTATTTTATTTCTGTTTATTTTACTTTGTATTTTTTTTCCAGGTGCATTTGTTAAAAACTGAAAACAGTACTTCCAAGTCTAACAGGGAATCCTTGGCAACAAAGCAGATAAGAAATACTACAACATTTGTAGTTCAGGGCCTATTTAGATAGTCTGAGTTTTGCTTATGCTGCTGGTCTGGCATATCATTGGAAATATTGTAACGAGTTCACTTCATTTATCATTGCCTCTGGCTATGATTGTGGTAAGGTTTTAACACATTTCAAAATCCTCCAGCATTTGTTATGCCATGCACGACAGACATGAGAAAGTTTTAGCTTTTATTTGCATGGAACAACTTGCATTGTAGGCTGTTCATTAGCATGTCGCATACAACATAGTCTAAATTGGCCCTTTATATGTACAGTGCAGTTTGTTACTTTTTCAATTAGACCTGAAACTGAACAGAACAGAACAGAGGCATTAGTTTAAACATGGAGCAATCCTGTAGGGTGAGACACTTTTGCTTGGATCACTTGTTACATGTACGCATTAAGCCACATTAGCAGTTCAGACATATTTGTAAGATTTTTACATGATGAAACTCAGATCAAAATGATAAGTTTAAAATGTTCGTTTTGCCGTGGACGTTTGCCACAAAAAGTTATAAATGAGGAAAAGAATCAAGAGGCAAAAAAACCAGGCTCAAAAGAAAACTGGGGCTATGAAGGAAAGAATGTAATAATTAAAAACTAAGTTCAGCTAGCATGATGAAGGTGGCAAACAGCATAATGAGACGTCAAAATAAACCAAATTGAAGTCAACATGTACACACAATGTACGTCGTTCTCTTTCCAGAATTTTTTTGTGGAAACAGCTTTCTATTTTGCGTGTAATGGTTAATACATGTATTGAATGAGATCAAGTAACTGAAACTACAGCCCACCGAAGTTATACCTTCACAGATTCCGTTCATTTTTGCGTTGTAGGTGAAGTGACAAAAATGAATAGGTATGAGAAAAATCATTTTTTCAGTCTAAAGCTTCAGTTTATTACATGACGATGTAAGATACTGTATCAACCAGTGGCAAATTGACTGTTTTACATAACTTGATAATTTTTCATATCTTTTGGCAAAAAACAAAAAACTCTAAGCACAAAAAAATACTTTTAAGTTAAGTTTCATTGTAATGTACATAAGAGATTTTTGGGGGCATATTTTTTAAATATGTTTTTTGACAAATGCTATCAAAATTAGATTGAAATATAATATGTACTTGTAATATCAAAGTACATACACTGTAATCACTACGCAAGAGCTTGCTTTGCAGTTGTGCGTGGGTGGCAATTGTGCATGTGTTTTCAAATTCTAAGTGAGCAGCTCCTAAGCCAATTTGATGAAATTCAGCCAAAGTTGTAATATAGTTTTCCAGCAATACCATGTCCGCAAATTTGAATTTTCCTTCTATTTGAAAGGTTTAGCTTTTTTCCAGAGGTACCTGTAGTGCCTTAACCCTTTACTAGAATTGTTAAGCTTTAATCAATGGTTTGTACAAGTGTTTGTCAAAACAATGGACGTTACAGTAGCCTGTATGCAGACGGTCCTATGGAGTGGCTGATGCCTTAATAGTCTAGCAATGGAAACATTTTTGGTTCCTCTGCTGAATTTGATTTGCAGTCGTAAAAGCTCTGGCTGATCAGTATTATTTTGCAAATCTATCAAGTTCTGTAAAGTATCTTAATCAACATCTTCAGACGGCAGTGCAATGCAACACTTTAGTTTTAACTGTATTTTTTTTGTTTGGCTCTTCAGTAGAGACTAAAATGTTTCAGTCAACCAAAGTAAAATTTTGCAAAGTACAGTGTGTGTACCTGTAAATGTGTCGAATGTCACAAGCATTTTTAATCCCTATGCCGTCACTTGTCAAGCTGAAAAGTCATAAGCCAACTTAGAGTTCAGTTAATGTTTATAGGGTTGCTCCATGTTTAAAATCGATTTGGTATTAGAAAGTTTTGTTAAGATATACATTGTATAATCGTTATTCACTGTACGTTGTTGGTTTTAGTGGTATGGCAATTGTAGTGCATGTTTATATTTTGTACCCTGGCCATTTGAATTTCCATACAATATGTATTAGAAATTGCACTACAGTTTGCAATAAAAATTATCATTGAGGCACATAAGAATTGCTTGGAACGTTTGTCAAACACTGTTAACAAAAAGCCCGGAAAGCCCAGGGAAACCTAGGCTTCTAGGTTTTTGAATTCTTAGAACATTGGGCGTGAGGCTTTTCAAGTACTGTGATGTTTTCCAACCACACTAACCGAGCTTTTCAGGTGCATATGATATGTTTGAACCAGACTTTCTGTGTCGAATGTCACAAGCATTTTTAATCCCTATGCCGTCACTTGTCAAGCTGAAAAGTCATAAGCCAACTTAGAGTTCAGTTAATGTTTATAGGGTTGCTCCATGTTTAAAATCGATTTGGTATTAGAAAGTTTTGTTAAGATATACATTGTATAATCGTTATTCACTGTACGTTGTTGGTTTTAGTGGTATGGCAATTGTAGTGCATGTTTATATTTTGTAGCCTGGCCATTTGAATTTCCATAGAATATGTATTAGAAATTGCACTACAGTTTGCAATAAAAATTATCATTGAGGCACATAAGAATTGCTTGGAACGTTTGTCAAACACTGTTAACAAAAAGCCCGGAAAGCCCAGGGAAACCTAGGCTTCTAGGTTTTTGAATTCTTAGAACATTGGGCGTGAGGCTTTTCAAGTACTGTGATGTTTTCCAACCACACTAACCGGGCTTTTCAGGTGCATATGATATGTTTGAACCAGACTTTCTGGAAAACCCTGGTAAAACCAGACAAACAAGGTTTTTGAGGTTTTGTTTTTGAACCAGACGTACCAAGAAAGCCTGGTTAAACCAAGCTAACCAACCTTTTCAGGTAATTTTTTCGAACCAGACTCGCCATAAAAGCCTGGTTAAACCAGACTAACCTAACTTTTCAGGTTATAATTTTCGTCCCTAAACCGGCCTTACCAGGCTACTGTGGTACAATACAACCAGGCTCACCCTAAAAGCCTGGTAAAACCAGCCTTACCAGACTTTATACCAGACTTGTTTTCTTCACAAAAGCCTGGTAAGTCTGGTTGAACCAGACTTGACCAGGCTTACCAGACTTTTTACCAGGCTCTTGGTGCAAGGGAACACTTCAGGATGCGGAAAGAGACGTTTCTTCGGTTAGTTAACCTTGTTTCTCCAGAAATTTCAAGAGAAACACGAGGCTGCGAGACGCGATCCCCCCAGCTAAGCGAGTGGCAATTGCTTTGTGGAGGTTGGCTGGAGGTGCAAGCTTTCGCGAAGTTGCTACGCACTTTAATGTAGGAAAGTCATCCTGTGTCACAATCACCAAAGAATTTTGCCGCGCCCTGAACAGATTTTCGAGACGTTTTATTAAATTGCCAGTCAACCACCGTGACACAACAAGAGCCATTGCCCTGTTTCAAGACGAATGTAAAATTCCCCAAGCAGTCGGAGCAATTGATGGAACTCACATCGAAATTGTGGCCCCTAAGAATCCTTTCGATTAACTTGATCGACAACACCGTTATAGCGTGATCATGCAACCAGTAGTTGGGGAGAAACTAATGTTCTTAGACACCGCAATTGGATATCCAGGCAGTATGCATGATGCACGAGTTCTACGAAATTCCGAGCTGTTCAGGAAAGTAGAGAATGGCAATATTCTAAGGGAGCTAGTGGTAAATATAAACGGTAACGATATTCGACCTCTGCTACTTGGGGATGGAGCATACCCTCTGCTTCCATGGCTGTTAAAGCCCTACCCAAACAACATTGTTTTGAACCCAACTCAGCGACGGTTTAACAAAGTTCTTTCCTCGACAAGAGTAACTGTTGAACGGGCTTTCGCTGTTCTAAAAGGGAGATTGAGAATTCTGCTTAAGAGAATGGATAACAGGTTTATCAGTGTACCGGAAGTTATCCTCACATGCTGCATTTTACATAATTTTTGTCAAGAAGCAGGAGAAGAATTTGACCACCATGAGATTTTGAGAAGAGTCATTGCCATTGAGAGAGAATATTTGCAGTTCAGACGTCTACATCATCCTGTAAGAAATCCGGCGGCTCAGGCTGTTCGTCAAGCAATAGAAAATGACTTATAATGACGTGACAAATTGTAGGTTATTCTAGAAACACAACGTTTTATTGTTTTGCTTTGTTACAAAAGTATATGCACCCTAAAACCTTTTTTAATTCCAATAAAAAGCGAAATTCATGAATAGAATCAAAAACAAGATGTTTAATAATATATAATAGAATTGTATTTTAGCTACTACCTATGTTACGAAACTGTCACGCAATTAAAAGTGTAAACAGCAAAGTCCGGCCATTGCCTCTAGTACCCGTTATACTTCATGTCTTTTCTTCCATACCGAAGTAAATTTTTAGTTTCTACTTTTTCAATAGTTCAGCCATTCGGAGGAAAAATTCCTGGTCTCTCCTTCGGCTGTCTTCGTCAAGTTTTCTCTGTTCCATTTCCAACTTTAGCATAAGCTCATCTGCACGTGTTTGTGATCTCGCCATCGCTTCAGCCTGTGCATTTTGCATATCAATTATCTTTTCAGACAATTCGATGAAAGCATTTTGATTGCTTTCCTTGCTTCTTCTTGCTTTCTTTTTAGGAGGTGCATTAGCAGGTGCATTGGCTTTCTTTCTTTTGTTTTTCCCTTCTGGGGAGGACTCTTAGTCTCCATCAGATTCACTTGAATCGGCATGCGAAGATGTACTAGGTTCACTGGATGACTGAATCACCCCGGGCATTTTAACAACAGGTCTTGAGCCCAAAACCTCCTCAAATACATCAAAGAAGGGACTGGTCTCTGCTCCACGTCCTGTCTGCGAATTGTTGCTCTTTGCATCCTTGTAAGCCTGCTTCAAGTTTCGTAATTTGACCTTGCATTGTTTTATCGTTTTTGGTTGACCTGCCTTATTGACTGCTTGAACGATCTTTTGCCAGGCCTCCAAACTTTTGCTACTTTCAACATCGTCTAGCCTTTCCTTCCACTCCTCGACAAGCACTGAAGTCTGCTGATCGGACCACTTCGTTTGGCTTGCCGGTTTCGCGCCATTTTCTTCGTTTTGAGTGCTTGAACATGCTTCAGGTCTGCATGTTTCTGATGATGAGGAAAACATATTTTCGACGCCTTCTGCTTCCCTTGGTGTTCTTTGAAAAACTGCAGGGTGGAAAGGCTGGAATGGGGCAGCTGAAGGAAAAGTGACTGCAGAACGCTTGATAGCCGCGTTCGCGAATTGTGCAACGCCATAGTTGCTCCTTTCGGATGCATGACCCGTCTGAAAGGGTCTACCTTGAGGTGGAAATTGGACTGGGAAGCCATGGCCATAAGTCGAATCAACGAAAGGAATCGGTGAATTGTGATCTCGAGACATCCTTTTTCGTTGAATTTTCAGAGTAATTGAGAGCCGATTTGCATATGCTGCCTGTTTACAGTTCGTGAGATTCTGATGCCCTGAATAGAACTGACACGGTTAAATTTTGATGGCTTAAAAGTTCTCGAAAGTGGTGTCTCCCTATTGGACGAATCTCGTAAGAAAATATACTTTATTTATTTAGCACAGTTCAAGAGCAGTACACACCACTCTTGTGTTGAGCTTCGGATCCTTTGTACTTTTATTTACTCTGGGGTTAGATTTCAAGCAAGCACGCGATCACCACTGAACCGTTCGCTCTTCCGCTCTTCCAATGTAGAATAGCTTCCACTATACAATCAGCCTCTCTACCTGACAGTAACTTGACTAAAGACGAACGACAAGCGCTAAAACGACTGAAAACCGACGAAAACATTGTCATACTCCCCGCTGACAAAGGACGAGTGACTGTTGTTATGGACAAGACAGACTATTACGACAAAATGGACGCACTTGTTAACGACAAACAGACCTACCAAATACTTAAACGAGACCCGACGCCAGCACTTCAACGCAAACTTAACAGCAAACTACTTGACCTCAAGAAAACTGACGCTATTGACATTCAACGCTACAACAGACTGAGGTGCCGTGTACCACAACCACTGAAACTTTACGGACTACCGAAACTGCACAAACCTAACACACCCATGCGACCCATAGTCTCATTCTGTGGGTCCCTTACTTACCAACTGTCCAAATACTTGACTTCCGTACTGAAACCTTTGACCGACGTATCACGACACAAACTACAGTCGACTGAAAACTTTATCCACGCAATCGAGACAGTACAAGTACCTGACGACTACAAACTAGTGTCTTTTGATGTGAAATCACTGTTCAACAGTATTCCACTTCAACTGGCTCTAGACTGCACTGAGACCGCCATCAACAACTCTACTATTGAACTACCGCTACCTACAGACGACGTAATGGACTTACTGAACCTTTGTCTTACTTCTACGCATTTTCAGTACAACAGCACGCACTACAAACAGTTGCACGGGACAGCTATGGGCTCACCAGTTTCCGTTGTTGTTGCAGAAATCGTTATGCAAAACATCGAGGAACGAGCCCTCGCAACTTACAAACGAACACTACCACTCTGGCTACGTTACGTTGACGACACCTTTACAGCCGTACACAAAGACGAAATCGACGATTTTCACGAACACCTCAACGGACAAAACGCCGACATACAGTTTACTAAGGAGATCGAGGAAAATGGTAAAATACCTTTTCTAGACTGCTTAGTTACCCGCGACAAAAACGAACTTAACGGACGACAATTTACAGAAAACCGACACATACCGCCAGACTACTCGACCAATCATCTTACAACCCAACTTCTCACAAAGCTACGACTCTACGGACCCTGACAAGACGCGCACAACTAGTTTGTGACTCCCTGACAGCTTAACGGACGAAATCAAGTACTTAGACAACGTTTGCAACAATAACAATTACAACCGGGACTTTATTAGACACAGCACTTACAGAAACTCCGAACCAAACGCTACGAACACTACTGCAACCATACCTTACATCAAAGGGACTTCTGAAACTATCGCACGAATCCTACAACCTTACAACATCCGCGTTGCTCACAAACCTATCACTACTTTACGACAGCTACTGACGAACGTTAAAGACAAAGACGAACCGAGCGACAGACGGGGAGCAGTTTATAAAATCAAATGCTGCGACTGCCAGGCCTCTTATATTGGTGAGACCGGCAGAAATCTGAACGTCCGACTGACTGAACACAAACGAGCGACTAGAAATGGTGATATCAACAATCACATTGCTGAGCACCATTTAAAAACAAACCACAGAATCAACTGGGACTCTGCTGAATGCGTTACCTACAGTACGGACTACTATCAACGAATCACTCTGGAAAGCTGGTTTACTAACTTAGAACAAACACCACTGAACCGTTGCCAACAGCTACCTGCACCCTACAAACGACTGATTGCCGACAGTAACAAGACAGACAAACAACAGACAAACCGACTTATTTGACTAACAATAGACCAACGGACATTTGACTAACAAAAGACGGATCGAAACGCACCAATCACGTTTTACAGTCTTCACAGCCAATAACATCACGGCTTAACTGACAGACGACCAATAACATCACGAGATCGTCGACCAATCAGGAAAACGACCAGAGACTTATAACATCTACTGACGATTCACAGTTCACTTGACTCTAATGATGACTTCCGCTCAGGTTGTCGAAACGTCAGTCAATGTCACCTCAAACAGTCTTTCTCAGGACTACACTCACCCGGACGATCACAATTTACCGAATTATGATTTTTTTATTCTTGATTTGTTTGCAAAATTATTGAAAGGTCAATAACACAATCAACTGGGCTAGATGACTGGCGCTGTTTAGTTACATCCTATATAGAAGTTAAATTTCAGTTCAAACCTGAACCTCATACATCTACATGTACACTGCTCCTTCAACTATCTAATGGGATCTGTAAAGTAGTTCATGTACTGTGGTATAGATGAAATTAAAGTATGATTTACATTCACCTTTATACATGTAGCTACATGTACATGTATGTGAGTAGTAAGTTTATTTTTTATGATCCATTTATTAATTTTACTCTCAAAATTTTTCATCAGGTTTCTACATTTGTACACATTGTATCAGTGTGACTCCAAGTTCTACAGCAAAACAGTTTCTTGATGCATGTTGTACATAGCAAAGGAATGCATCACACATGGTCAGGTAAGTTACTCAAACATACAGCTACAATTAACGTTGTCGGAAAACCTACGCAATAAGACCACAAGGTGCTATGGGTAATCTACATGTATTAATAAATTTACCAAACTTAGCTGTGGCTCACCCCTACACAAATTAAATCACACAGGCAAGTGGTTATCGTATTTTCACCCCTCCTACGGTAGCGACAACTGCGAAATTACAGCCGAATCACAAACGATTTTCAGCTACCCATATTACCTTTCGGTCTCCTCGTGTAAGCTCAAGGCTGTAAAGTCAGACAACGTTTTAGCTGTATACATTAGAATCCTCATGTAACACTTCAAATTTGTGTTGCTTACATGTAGATCTGTTTTCTTTAAACAAAGGATGTGTACATGTACAGTGTATTGGGCGTTGGTTGCAGGCATTCCTTTTAAAGATTTTGACAGAATGGCATATGGATTCATGTCATATGAAGACATTGTCTCCTTGGTGATCATTGAATGCTTGAATTTTTGAGACATGAATACTAGATTATTGTGGACAAACCACAATCCCGAACAGTACACTGAAACAAAAGCCCTGCTGATATAGAGCCATGGTTATTAATATTGTAAAATAATTACTGATGTTGTAAATAATTACTAAGATTAGTCATTTATTAACGAAAAGAATGATGATACATGTGCTCAACATGAAGCAATTGTGGGATTAGGACACCAAGTTAAATCCCTAACTGAAGTCATACCCATGACCTTCTGCACTCCAGCTACACGATTGTACTAATCTACAAGAAAACTGTTAGTGAAGTAGGTCATCTTACTAGGTTCATACTGTATCATGTCCTGCATAGTGCCAGAAAGGGCAGTGTTGAAGGCATCTGACTGTATGGTGACCCTGTACTGTAAGTAATGCCCTACAATACAGCTGTACACCTGTAGCTCATGTCTAGACTCCTATGTAATCTACATTTTGTACAATGTAGGCTACTGTACATGTAGTGGTTAGAACTCCTGACTGGTATAGGGAACAGCTCAGGTTCAGCTTCTCTTGGGGTCTCATTTCATTTCAATACATAACATCTACACCCAGTTACAACCACGTTAGACCACTAGAGGCTAACTGCTTGGGATAACAGGGTTAAAACTACAATAGTAGCGTACATTGTATTTCCTTGCATCTGGGCTTTGAATTTCATGTCCACCATTTTCATTTTTCAGTCACTTGATAACTCAACTTCTTTTTCCACCGTACGTCTCCGCCAACACAATATTATATAAAAAAAAAAAACTAGCTGGTGGCCATGAACAATTCACCACTCAGCAACATGATATCTTGAAAACTGACATCAATTTGCATAAGCAGTTGAAAGTAGTGACACATCAACAGCCATGGCACAGTGTTGCACATCCCTGCCAGGAACGTATAGAAGTGGTGTGGTTTTGGCTTTTTGTAACTAAGCCGTTTTTCCATGATGGGTTGACAACAGTTCTCGCTTAGTGTATTATATACAGTACAGTCTGGAAAAAGCCGTCCAGTCTTGCACACATCATCGGTTCATTCAACACGCGTGCACTTTAACATGCTTTGAGTATTTTTAAGCATAGTTTTGAAATTTTCCAAAAATGCATGTACCGGGGTGTTTACATGTAGCATGAAATTGGTGGTATGATAAATGTGTATTGACAGAGTTAGGACAAGCCGGTCGTGGCGCACAGACGTCGCTGTGCTCAGTCTGTACACCATGACCTTAAGCCAAATATTTTCCTGTCTAGTCCTCTCACTCAGTCAATAGGCACATCGTTTTTGGAGATTTGTTGGAACCTCGTACATGAACATGTGAAAACCGGGCTTTACCTCGGTGTAAGAACCTGTGAAACTCACGGATGACGTAAAACAAAGGAAACAAAAACATTTTAAACAATACCGTACAGCAAAACAAAAGCTAACAAACAAAGAAAATCTTGTCAGGTTCTTACACCGAGGTAAACCCGAAAACCGGATCATCGTGTATTCACTGAGTACAATACATGCAAACAGGATGTGTTCTGTTATGGTGTACTAGAAAATTGTATTCTGAACAGGGCTATTAAGGCTTTGAAAAGGACTATCACTGTAATGCTTACGATGTTTGTCGATGTCACTAAAGTGACAGTTTATTTTAAGAAATCTTTCTTATTTTGCCACTCCACAGCTTTGGAACCAATACTTGACTAAAAGTCATTAAATGAATATTTACACCTTTTACTAATTTTGTTCACTGCTTGAACTGTATTCATAATATTATTGTAAATTTACATGAACCTTTATATGTGTTATTGAAAATTAACATTACAACCTAATAATGTTGAGTGTATGACAGGGCTAGAACTTTTTTTTAAATTTCTTCTCAATATTTTTTCTAGGACCACGTTTACATGTATAAGGCCATAAGAGGACTGAACTCAGAAGATTGTTAACTGCAAGTGAAATGAAGGCAGCCAAAACAGATAAGACCGTAAATGTAAAATCAGTGAATGTGTATACTCCCTGTTACTCAATGATTCTTTTCATTTGGTTTTGCCTCATATGCACAGATACACTGTAAATATTTTAACTGATATTGGAGATTTGTTAAAAAATAGACATTCTGATGTAAACTGAATGTGGCCACGGGGATAACCATCGTTTCCAATAACTTGCTAGAATTGTACATCACCTTAGGAATAGCTTCCAGAACTGTACATACACGAAAGTTTGTCACTTCACCAGAAATTTTCCCGCTTTTCAAATTCAACCGTTGAGGTCAGTTTGTAACATGAGCAGGCAGAACTCTGAAGAATAAACACAGCTGACCAATTATGTTTCAGCCTGTGTCCCATGGGAGATCTCAAGGAACTATAGCTTGCATTCTGTCACGTTTTCAACTGAGGCACTTTAGACCAAAAATTTGGCTCACAAAAACCACGAACAATTCTATGGGAGAAATATTCCGTTTATGTAAAGTATTAATTTTGCTGGAAATAAATTTTATGAAGCGTTTTTCAAATGGTTTTTTTATTTACTGTGAACTGAAGCTCTTGGCATGATTTTCCTAGCTATAGACTGCGGTGTATACCTGTGGTGCTGTGGTGAGTACAGTAGTAGAGTGTCTTTGAGTTTTTTCATGAATGGTGTGACACAAAATGGGGCACACAATGATATGTACAGTTGAGTGAGGAAAGATTAAAAATAAATTGTTACTAGCTGTAGCAGGTATTTTAAGGTCTGCATTTTTGTTATGTTTTGTTATATTTAACAATTGTTCTACGAGGGCGCGCTGGATATCGAATGATAGATAACCAACGAGGCGCGTAGCGCCGAGTTGGTTATAATCATTTGATATCCAGCAAGCCCGAGTAGAATAATTGTTTTATTAAAAACTTAACCACTATTTAAAAAAAAATCAAGAAAGAACGGGAAAAATAAGAAAAGAAATTTAAACGGAACGAGAATCGATCACATGACTGAACGAAAAGGGCGCCAAAACCTTGCGAAGTGTTGTAGCGTTTCATTGCAAAGCTGAATGAATCAATGAAAACTGCTCGAAAGTGAACAAAGTAGCACACGTTTTGGAAAAAATCTTCTAATTATTGGCTCTGAAATATGGTACATGTTTGATTTTTCCTGAAACATTGTTGTAATCATCGTTCAAAGCGGATTGAAGCTGTACAATTTCACCATATAGCTGCTGGAGTTGAAACTGAACAAGTTTGTAATCGGCTGGTCGCACAACGGAGCCATCATGTGCGTGTATGATCGAACTGAAGACAGAACAAATTTGAACAGTTGACCTTGAAGAGGTAATTTCTACGCAGCTAATAAGCACCATTACTGTAGCGAGGAACATTAGAATTCACCATCATAGTTTGTTAAACGCAAAGCGCAAAATGCAGTTGTTCTCAATTTAGAGGTTGCGGACGGAATGGTAAAAACAACATTCAAACAACTGGAAAAGCGATTCAACTCCGTTTACATGGCATCCGATTTCTATTTGAGCACTTGGACCTATTGGAACACAGAGCTACAACGAGTGCAGGTAAACCAGTGTCAATTTTGCGTGTTAAAGCCGAAAAACAGTCTCACCCTTCCTTCCTTCTTGGCAGTTTGCAGCTGTATTTTTTTTAGTACTTGTTTAGACTGCTTCATGATTTTCGCACCGACTCACCATGAATGTGTGATCGTTTTTATTACATGCTTCTACCCCATTTCACTGTCTTTTATTTTGTGTCTTGTCTTGATATTTTGAAGTGAAAATCCTTTCTGATAAAACCTACCGTTTTTTAATTTCAATGATGAAAGAAATTAATTGTAAACACCACGCTTAACGCTTAAATTTCTATTTCTGCACAGTTTCTTCAATCAATTTTGATTTGTGTTAGAGGACGCTGTTGGTGATGCTTGTTGGTGACGCTGTTGGAATTTCTGCTTAATTTAAATTCGCTGCCAAGTCCATTTTTCTCGCCGGGTTGCTCGCGAGGAAAAAACTTTCAGCTCACTTTGTTGTTGAGTGTTCCTTGACCATATTTGGGCGCAGCAGGTATATGAGCTGATAGCCTAGCTCCGTTGAGCCAATCAAAATGCTAGAAATCCAATATACCTAGTCCAGTTTTTAATTTGTTTTGTTTTGGGGGGGGGGGGGTGCGGGGAAGCACGTCACTTCACTTTCACTTCACTTTTCCATAACAGTGATAACAATAACAGTTTCGTTAAACTGCAGTTTAGTCCATTCGGTACAATTTTAAATTGTCATATACTGTAATATTTGAGTTCAACATTGTGGTAGAACAGGGTTGAAATGCTGCGGATTTAATACCAGTTTTAATACCGTGACTTCGGCATTATGCACGAGGCCAGAGTGATGGTGAAGGAAAGAGAACCGTCAAACTCCCGAATTGGACAAATGCCAAAGGCAAGCCCGTAAAGTGACATTTCTTCGTTGGGACGTTATGCTTAGGCGACTTGTTGAGCGCCCGGAAACCACTGCTTTTCTTGGACAATCGAATTAAGTGCTGTGAAGTGAAACTTGCAACCAGTAGCATGGCCAACAATTAGAACGCTGAGGATGAATTCACGATGTCAGCAAGGGGAAACCGGTCGTTTCGCTTACGATATATTTTGTTTTTGTTTTTTTCTGCTAACGTCTTAAATGCCGAATGTAAATGGCTTATATACTATTTTTCGTTCTTAAAGCGTCTTATCCTAGGAAAAGAAAAAGCAATATATTTAATTTCTCGTTCTCTAAGCGCGTCAAAGGTTAACCAACTGGCCTTGGGCGAAAAGACTCGTAGGCGAAACGACCGCTAGCCTGCGCGCAGACGTCTGGGAGACTAAACGACCGCAAGCGTAGGAAGCAGTAGTTTGCTCAGTCTTAGGGCAAATTCAGACGGCAAAGCGAATGGCCTGTTCAGAGGACAGATTATTAGACTGCGAGCAGTCTCTCTTTTGCTCTAAAATCCGTGCTGAACGAAGCGCAAATAGCGAGCGCGAGCGAGCACGATTTGAGACTGTTCGCAGTATGTGAACAAAAGTTTTTTTTTTTTTTGTTACTGGCATTGTTTCCTTCTTTCGTAGAGAAAGCGTATCGAGTTTCTGTGAATAATTCTCGATATATTCGCGATTTTGTTAAAAACGGGAGAAAGACCTTGTTGTATTTATAAATTCTCTTCAAGTATTTCTCTCAGAACGTCCGATCAGATACCAACAAATGATCTCTCCGGAGAAAGGAGAGGCGGTAAAACCGCTCGCGAGCGCTACGATCCTCTAGAGAAATATTATAAAAAGGCTATTCATAGCCTATTATCTTATTGTTTGTTAACAGCCACAAAAATAAATTTGCCGTTGCGAACAACTTGCAAAAAGGTCTGTGATATTTATTCAACAACGGTGTGATTCCAGTAGCAGAAAAGCTTTGTTGACAGCGAAAGCGGCGGATTTTGACACCTATTGCTTTCGCGGCGCCTTGATCAAAAGGCATAGTCTAAAACCAGGACTGGACTCTGGACTGGACTCTGGACTAGACTGGACTGGACTGGACTCTGGACACTGGACTTCTGGACCCTGGACCCTGGACTCTGGGATATATATGATATATGATCGACACATCTTCGGCTCTTTTTCGGGAACCTTCGGCAATCGTCGGCAAACTTCGGAATTCTTCGGAAGATCACCGAATCTTCCTCTATTTTCCTTCATTTTGTTGAATGTACCATAAATAAAAAGTCGCACGACCTTCGCGTGATGTTTTGAGAACTTTCAACACGTCACACCTACCCTAATTGTACTCGAGGCCTTGCAATTTCCTATACATATTTTTTGTGCCTTCCAAGATACAATCTGTAAAAGAAATGTAATGAAATCGTGCAAATAGACTAAGCTCGAGAGATCTCCTTAAATTTGAATCGAAACTTTTCGATACGACGAAAAGAAGGGAAGAGAGGAAAATGCAATGAGGACGGAGTATAGCAATGAAAGAAAACAATGGGAGCCTATTCCCGAACCCCTACTAGGAGCCCTTTGTACCAGCAATATTCTCGCGGCTCCGATTTCACTTACAGCGCAGGTACTATTTTATAGAAAAGAAAAATTACCAGGCATATGAAAAGTTATTTCTTTTAGTTTTAGTGTCTGTACAATTTTCTTTTAGAAAAAAACACATCTTAAGCTTTTCAAAGAATAAAAACCGACCGCAAAAGCAAAAAAGCAGAGAAAAAAAACAAAGAGCAAATCCGTAAGCAAGGGGTAAGTTCCTTTGTAAAGTTGCAAATTTTGTTGACATTGCGTGACTTTTCAGCTATCTTACGCAATTTACATGTAACGACTGTTTTCGTTTCCATTTTATTATTTATCATCATTTTAATTCGCAATATTTATTTTTATTTCTTTAATTCAATTTTAAACAAATTATCTAGTTAATCGCCAGTGAAATTTACCTAGAAATTGCCTTAATTTACCCGAGGGTCTGCACAAAGCATCCTTGCTGCGCGGGAGGTCTCGATACCCAGTAGTTCGAGATAGCATTGCCCAAGGGGAACGAGTTCTAGTTCGAGATAGCTATGGCCATGGCTCGAGAAAGCCTATTGAACTTTAAATAAAGCTTGACATAACCTCGTACACTAATTTTTGCACTCTTTCCTTAATTATCATCATCATTGTCATCGAGAAAGTAACGGTCACGGGAAACTAACAAACACCGAGAAAAACGATTTCATTAGCTTATTTGTAGCTCTTTCGCAATGTGCTGTCTATGTGATGCTTGTAAATGGGGATGGAGACCACTCGGAATAACTACCAAAAAGGGAGTAAATGCTGGTTGCATCAACTTCACACAGTTAGCGGTAGAGTGGAAATATACATTGGCTCATTGGTCTCGCTTTTGCGCCCCATTTTGCCAATACTGTGTAAAATGGGGGTGACAGGCCTGCACAACTCCCACGCTCGTGTTTTATCCGTTCTCATAACTTTGCTCTCACGAGTATATCTTTTAAGGACCGTCCTTTCTTATATGATATTAAAGGCGGTTCCTTAAAGATTTCGTTGAGTAATGGTTGTTTTTTAATCAAATGCCATTTGTTCATGATGATCTGTTTTAAATTGGGCACTGATGGTTGATATTGCGTTACAAAAGGCAATATTCTTTTATTCTCCCTGCGTTTTTGTTGGAGGGCTAGCTTTCTGTCTTCAAAGTTTACTTCTGAAAGTGTATTTTGTATAAAACTTTCTGGGTAACCTCTCTCTTGGAGTTGTTTTTTGAAGTTTTTGATCATCTCTTCAAATAATGTCTTAGAAGAGTTTGTTCTCAATTGTCTCAAAGCCTCCCCTTTAATGAAAACCTCTCAGTGACACCGGGTGGGTGGCATGAGGAAAAATGTGTATACTGAAATGTTTCAGTGGGTTTGAAATGCGTGCGTACATCAAGTACTGCGGCTTTTTTTAATCTTTCGCCTTTGTATACGTTAGTATCCAAGAACGTCATTTCTGTTTCAGATATTTCAGCCGTAAATTTGATTGTAGGGTGGTGTTTATTCGCTTGCTCAATGAACTTACTTATTTCATCTCTGCTAACGTTCCAGAGTGAAAAAATGTCATCTATGAAACGTTTCCAAACGAGCGGTTTTATCACGCTTTGGCTTAGAATGTCTGTTTCAACTTTCGCCATGAAAATGTTGGCAAAGGCAACTGCCATTTTAGTGCCCATGGCGGTTCCGTGTGTCTGTAGATAGTTTTCCATTAAATTGGAAGGAATTCCCCTGTAGGATAAGCCTTAGCGCTCGTTCTAGTAGTGGCGTGGGGATGGGAATTTTATTTTGATAAAAAGAGACGTATGCTTTGCATACGGTTTGGATCCCCTCTTCTTGTGGTATATTTGTATAAAGGCTCGTGACGTCCATTGAGACAACTAACGCCTTCTCCGGTACCTTAGTTCTTTCAATGAAGTTAATGAAGGCGGTTGTATCTTTTAGGTACGACTTCTGTTGTTGTGCAATAGGCTGAAGTAGTTTGTCAACAAAAGCTGATAGTTTCTCTGTTGGACCTTCACACCCTGATATAATAGGTCTGCCAGTTCGAACTGGTTTATGTATTTTTGTTAGGGTGTAGAACACTGGAATTCGAGGCGGATTTGGTGTTTGACAAAGCAATTTTTTAGTCATTTCGTCTATGTGGTTTCTGCGGTAGAGTTCGTTAATGAGTTGTGTAACCTTGCGGTTTGTCTCCCCTACCATTGGCTGTTCAAGTGGCATGTAGTGGTCTTTGTTGTTTAGTTGGATTTGACCTTCGTTTATCTTATCTTGTTTGCTCAGAACCACAGTCGTTGTGCCTTTGTCCGCTTTTTTGAGATTTATTTCATTGTTATTTTTTAGCGCTTTACTGATGAGACCCATGTGGAGGGTCGAAACCATGGTCTTGCCTGTACATATTGGCATACACAACCACGCAGTCGATAGACTTGCTAAGAACAGGAGGAAAGATATAAAGCTCCTAGACACGAAACTCTCAGTTTCAAGAGGAGCTCACTCACACATGTTTGACTGAAGCAGAGTTCAGCCATCTATTACATGTTACATAGCTAGAAAGAAGCTACAACTTCAGTTTCATGACGAGAAGGGTCTATAGATCACACTCCGTGATGCGAAACACAACATCCTGCGACAGAATTATACAAATAAGCTGGGCCCAGCGTTACAAACATCAGCAGGGAAATTAACTCATCACGTTGCAGATAATATTTCAGATCCTTTACTGTCACAACTACAAACATGAGAGGCTGAAAAACTGTATCAAGTTCCTAAGCGAGCCAGACTCAACGTACCTAGTATGCCGAAAGCGGCATAGAAACCACATTTAGTGGCTTAAAATTATCCGAGGTCAAATTTAACTGAGCATAACAAACAGTGCGCACAAGCCGCAAGAATCCAACGGTTATCAGAAAAAGAACGGTATGACCTCGAGAGCAAAGTCTAAAAATGCGACGTTTAAGTTGAAATGGCTCAATTCAGTAACTATTTAAAAATCCTCCTTGCTAAACCCACTACAAAAATACAAGGAGCAAACTTGGTCGAAAGACCGAGACATGTAAGGCGAAGCGTACGAAAACGTGAAGTAGGAGTCGTGCAGGCCTCCCAAACCCCATTTTATAACAGTAATAATAACCAAGTCATTTGGCATTTCTATTACAGGTCGTACCTTGGAAGGCAGAAACAATAAGTACAGGAAATTGCACGGCCTTGAGTACAATTAAGATAAGAGTGATGTTTTGAAAGTTCTCAAAACATCACGAGAGGTCGAGCGATTTTTCGTTTACAGTACATTCAACAAAGTGAAAGAAAACAGATGAAGACTCGGTGATTTTCCGAACAATTCCGAAGTTTGCCCACGAATGCCGAAGGTTCCCAAAAAAGAGCCGAAGATGTTTCAATCATATATCATATATATCCCAGAGTCCAGGGTCCAGAGTCCAGAGTCTAGAGTCCAGTCCAGTCCAGTCCATAGTCCAGTCCCCGTTTTAGACTATGCCTGATCAAAATTCAAATATGAAAGGATGCGGGGTACACAACCCCGCATTCCTTAATGTACTTCCAGTTAGACCCCGTAGCGTCTCGTCATGCTGTTGAACTCTCCGTTTCTGAAGACTCCCGATAATTCGAACCAAAACTGGTTTCCCTTCCCCAGTCAAACACTGTAATTTTACACCGGATTTTGGAACCTCCCGGTAATTTCAACCAAATCCTTTTCCCCAGGAAATTAGAAAAATCGGGATTCCACTGTACGTGATATGAAAGCACGCCAGTAGGGTACTTAAGAAAGTCAAACACCTCAAACTAGGTGGAAAAGGAAGCAGCTTGATATCTTAGAACGCTCTCGTTATTACTTTTCCACTTCCGATGACTTTGCTTTTTGATTTGTTTTAGTTTGAACTTTAGTGATATTGGTAGTTGGAGTTGACAGGTTACTTCCCTTAAGCACAAAATTCCGGCCGCCTTCTTTCAGGGCGGTTTCAAAGTCACGGAAGCTTTTGACGATCTTCTCTCGAGCGGCCAGCGCTATGCTCAGCTGGCAACGTTTAAGTTCTGAAACGTTTTCAAGCCACCCTGGTTAAAATGGCAAAAGGTACATGAGACTAAAATTTACTCTTTAATACTGAAACGCAAAAGCGTATTCAGTAAAACGGAGTTTAACACAGATTGTTTTTCCATACTTTTCAGCTACAGCCGGAAAATAGTTAATACCCATGTCAACGAAATTGAGGGGCCAGCGACTTCATTTAAGTGAAAAAAGATGTGGAAAAATAAGCGAAAAGTCAGAAAACTAACCATTCCCGGCTTCAGTGTAAGTGTAAGTACTGAAGGTAGCCTGCGTAGCACGGGTTTCCATAGGTTTTTCTGTCGGTTCGAGGCATTGACATTTTTCGCTTTTTGACTGCGCAAAAATGGGGGCGATCGCACTTTTTTGCGCTCGCCCTAATTTTCGTGCGGCGAAAAAGGGAAAAATGCTTCAAACCTGCGGAAAGCTTTACAGAAACGTGTCCCACACAGGCTATGCCGAAGGGCACCATTTATTTATTTACTATTGTACTGAGCATTGGCTGAGAAGGAAATGGGGACCACAAAGAATAAAGAAAAATTTCTTTGACATCGGTGGAATTCGATACAATTTGAAACTTGCCTAACATATATGGAATGTACATGCTATAAAAAAGGATCCTATCTGGATAGTTTTCATACTTTACGTAACAACGAGAAAGTTAACGAAAGATTTAAAAGGCAAAAAGAAAGAGAACGAAAACAGAACTGACATGGAACGTGTTTGCTTCTTTTTGCTTGTAAGTACAAACCATTGTTACTTAAAAATGTTTTAGTTATTGAAAACAATGGAACCATTTTTTCCCCTCGAGTTTGCATACAATTTTACATGGTCACCAATATTTTTTGTCATCTTTGTTTCTCAAGTCTGCCAGTATACCGATTCCCGATATGTTTAAACTTGTTACTGTTTACCGCGTAAGTAAAAACTATTTCAAGCTACCCTTGAGTGAAATTTTGTTCTATAAAGATGTCTTTAAAAACGAATATAAAATCCCAAAACAATGTTATGAATGACATAGGAATTAAGGGCGCGGGGGATACATGGCAATGAATATATTCAAAAAGCAAAATATTGGTAAGGGTCTTAATTCTAAAAACTATATATCTTGGACGTTTGAAAGCATACTTCGCTAAAACTTAACATCGATATTGGGGAATAATGGAAGTGCACAAGGATTGTTTCTTACTGAATGGATCGCGCTTTGCGGCAATCCCGTAAGCCACTAGAGTCAACTTTTTTAAAAGCGTGGCTTGTGTCTAAGTTTTCTCCTCGAGAAGAACACATTACCACTCAGTGATAAGTCGAAACCTCTTTTGTGTCACATCTGACTCTGATTTTTTTAATTTCAAATTTCATTGAAAGTTATTAGCTTTTAAAGGCGCAAAATTTATCATGCTTGAATATGAAGCCTTCAATGCTCCCTTCTAAAGCTTATTTAAAAATTTGACGTCAGATATGACAACATACAAAACAGCTAGTTTACCTCCCTGCCCTGTCAACTTACGAAATTCTCTATCCGCGCTGAATTCTTGGACACATAATTGCTTGTTTTTACGAACAATGAAATTTCTAACATAACCCGCATAATCCACAAACACTCTCATGTACTCTACTCATCTGATCGTTGTAAAAAGGTTTTTACTAGTCTTCCTCTAGTAGCCCACCGGCGTTGTAAAAACATTAGTGACATTCTTGTTAGAGCTAAGTTACCGGAATTTGTCAACACTGACAACTCACGGTTTCCTCCCGGCTCTTTGCGGTGCAATAAAAATAATTGTACCACCTGTCCTGATATCGAAGATGGCCGCACGCAATACTTTTAATAGTACTGGACAAATGAATCAAATCAAATCGCACATTACTTGTGAAACGTCTAATGTGATTTACATGATTCAATGTACTAAATGTAATCTTCAATATATCGGAGAAACTAAACGTCGCCTCAAAGAACGCTTTAATGAACATAGGCGACCCATTATCAACACCTCCAGCTACAATCCTACCGCTGTCTCACGACACTTTATTACTGGCAATCATACGGTTAATCATACGGCTTCTTATACCACTTGAAAAATTGTATACCAATCGTGATTTAGTTAGAAAGGCTCGTGAGGCATTCCTCATCCACCGAGGAAACACACTGGAGCCTGCAGGTCTTAACAGAAGAGATGAAATGTAATCCAACCAGCTTTTTCCTTATCTCTGTTATACTGTATTTCCGCTTTTATTTCATTATTATTATTTTTTCTGTATTTTTAACACATCACGTAGCCCTGTCCTGTTATTTCCGGTACGTTATATAAAGACCATGTAAGGGAAGGTACGTTTTTTCTTGGGGGGGAGGGCTGGGGAATTTTGGGATTTTTTTTCCCAAAAAAGTGTTGGCCCTCCCTTGCGTTTTAATGAAAACACTCCTGACCCCCCACCTTTAGGTGACTGACAAAAGTGCGACCCTACCCTCACTACTACATGGCATGTTCCATGCTGTAGAAACCTCAGAACGTTTCGCTAGTGAACGCAAAGTGTTTGAATATGAATATATCTCAATGTTGAATGTGTGGACGCTGAAACAAAGAAAATGCGAACAATCAGTGTGGGATATTTACGTTTTATAGCTGAAGTTTAAATATGGAAGTATTTGAGTATTATAAAAGTTTTCAACATAAAATATCTAAGGGAAAATACACGCGCTTCTTTCTCCGACTAGCCGGCATTGCGTTGGTTATTTTAACAGAAAGGTTTATTTGTTTAGTATGCGAAATCTGCCTCTCAAAAACAAATATTTCCTACATTTCCAACAGGGTAGAACGCATTGTTGGATCTACTAGTAACTCTTCAGAACTAAACGACTCAGGAGATCAGGCAGCGGATAGCCAACAGCAAGAAGCTGAAGAAACGATACCTGAGTCAACAGGGGCATCCAACGACAAAATTTCAGCAAAATACTTGAAATATCATTTTCTGCTTTCTTAGCTTGTTTCAGAGCTTTTTAAAGGCATATTTGTGTAAGCTAATACAGATTGATCTGTTCGGATTTTCTAGCTGAAAATTTAGGCCGCAGAAAAATTTAGGAAAGAAAATCCTAGCCGCCGAATTTTGGAGCTGCTGATGGCTCTCCGAAAATGCTAGGTGACCTTACTTTGGACTCTAAACGACATATTTGTCCCTCCGAAAACAACAGGAACTAACAAGTCATCTTTTTACGAAAGTCGGACGGATATTTCCCCACAGAAATCTCTAGCTTTCACTGCAATTTAATCAGAAAATCTCAGGCGATTTTTTTCCGAACAGATATTCCCCGAAGCGAACCGTTGGGTGCCCCTAAGTCAAGTACTTCTCGATACGGACGCAAACGGACACGAGTCCTCCGAGAAAAACTATGTGCCATGGCATAATATACATGTACAAATGCAACCTAGTACCTATAACAAAACACCAAATTAAATCAAAGTAGGTGAAAACAAAAACTTAATCTGTAAGAAAAATGGAAAGCAACATCACAAAAATTCTCATTAAAAAATTCCGGAAAAGATGTGTGACCCTCCCTTGAATAGCTCACATGAGGTATGGCCCTCCCCTTTTGGTGCTCGCTTTCACTGATTACCCTCCCCTTTGAGGCCCCAGCCCTCCCCCCCCCAAGAAAAAACGTACTTTCCCTAAATTCGCGTTTCATTCAATAAACTTGAAGAAGGCTGGTGTTGGCCAGCGGAAATATTGTATTTACGCCTCGTGCACGTTGTCTGACCAGGTCTTTGCATTATTTCCATATTTTATCTTCTTTTGACTGGTCACGATCTAGTGATCCAACGTAGAGCAAGCTTTGATCGTACACGGTTTTGCAGTGGTCTAAACCTTGAGAATCAGTTTAGTAGCTTCAGCGATGTAAATCAATAACTTTTCTTGAATAAAGCGAATATATAGAGTGAATCACGCAAAGCGCGTATTCGCAACCGGAAACCGCGCAAGAAAAGCCTCTGGCACCCAGAGTAGGTAACCCTTATTTTAATCACATTTTTTAAATATTCTAAACATAAATACCAGTTGGACCAAGTCTTGGAAAATGTTAAATATTCCTTCCATTTCGATGGAATCACCTTAATAGAAAAGGATATTTTGTTTCAAATGTTTCTTTTTTTTCCATTAAACCTGATTAATCAACCAGAACTGCCTCAAAAGAGTAAAACTTGTCATGATGAACGATTTTAGATTGTTTGGTCAAGGTGTCTGAATACAATTTGCGCGCGTAATGCTGACGTGAGCTAGTGCGCGCACAAAGATTCAAGAAAAACAAACATGGCGCTTGTACTGAAGTCGATCATTTTATTTTTGTCCAGTGAAGATTGTGCACGTGTTATTTTCCGTCTTAAAAATCAAAGTTTTTTTTTCTGTGAAAAACGTTTGTTTTTCAATCTTTTAAGGTGATACTATTGGAAAATACCCTGCCTTTCTGGGATTGTTTGTACGGATAGATAACCCGGTCAAATGCGACGCACGCGCAGTTAACAAGAAAATTGTGACTACATGGGTTAGTGGAAATGCACTGATTTCTGTGGAACGCCTAATTGGAATTTCATGAAATTTGGTAGAATATCTAACGATATCTGCTTTACTGAGCGGATCTTTTAAATTCCTGTTAAGACTGTTTATTTCTCGATATTTTGCAAGATGAAAATTCGGCTGGATTTCTTTGTGAGATTCCTACTTGGGTAACTAAACTCCTCTGTCAGTCACTTGTGCATACTAGGTACATTGATATGAATGTGTAAGGTGATTTCATCGAAAAAGAAGGAGTATTTAAATTTTTCTAAGACTTGGTCCAACTGGTAACTATGTTCAGAACATTTCAAAAATGCAGTTCGAGCAGTTCAACAAAAAAGACATTTATCATGCATTATAGACTATTTTAGTTGAACAGGAATTCGGAGGATATGAAAAAAAAGTACTTGCAGCGTACGTAAATACCCTGCTGTGCCTAAAGACGTGTTCTTTTCGTCATTTAAATAAAAATATCTCAAAGCAGAATTTTTAACTTTTCTTGAAATCGCGATATATTGCACTCAACCGTGTGCCATTTCAATTTATGTATCAAAAATGGGGGTCACCGAGCTCATTTAGGAGAAAAGGCCCTGTTATTTCTCTGAACTGCTCAGCTTTCATAGAAAACCTACCAAGCTCCGGAGGTGCGCGTGCTAATCACGCAAAAAAAATAGGATGCTCAGAAAGGATGCGCAATGCAATTGACAGGAATCTCCTTAAGCAGCGCTCTTTCATGCTAGCAGTTTCAGAGGCCCGGCAAGTTTAGCAGACCACTAGCTCAGGGAACTCGGGACCTTATAAGTTCAGGAAAATGTACGTCCATGCAGTGGAAACTTATTGAAAAATTATTCTTTTGCCAACTTTTTTTGCAATTTGTCTATCCCTTTCAGCTCCCTAGTGTTTCGTTTGTGTTTGCTCCTTAAATGTTATTCAAACTTCGCAATTGTTTGAATCAGTGTTGTTCTATCAGCTAAAATCGTGTTAGGAAACAAAATCTTTAAACAGGTTGTGATTTTTGCTTAAAATTAATCTTGTTTCATGGCTTCATTGCATAACTGAGATTGCTATAGCAAAGACGATCATTCTGAATCACTTTGCAATAACATGGACAAGAACACGCAAGGCGTCCTAAATAACTGGCACTTTTTATTTAAAGTCTCTTTAAAGTCGGCATTAAAACTTATTAAAAGAAACAGAGGGAAATGATTACAATACATCTATTCATTTGTCTCGTTACCACCATTTTCACTACTACGCGACTTTTCTTTTCAAAACACCTCTGAGCACCTTGCAATACGCTTCTGTCAATCATACCTTATATGGAAACTGTGTGATGTTACCGCAATTGAATTGAGCTCGAAGGAATAAAGATAGCGCCAAATTATCCCGTAAATTTGCGCTGGCGAGTCATATATTGACTAGTAAGAGGCTTTAGAGTCGTTGATGTTGCAAGAATACTTCACGTTTGGTAGATATCTGTAAAGAAATTTCGACATTTCTTCAGAATTAAATACGCGCTCGGTGGAATATCCTATGCGGTGGATGGTAAACTTGCGTTTAATCTCGTGAATAAGTTAAACCGAAGTGTGAAGTAAAAATTCTAGCTTTTCTGACCTGAAAATAGCATACAACATGTTATTCACCACGAGTATAAATCTGGCAATATCCCGAAGTGTACGAGGACGAAATTCAGGAGTGGATAGAGTATGCAACGGGAAAACGAATCATGATCGGCGTGCAATCAACCGATTCGTGAAGAAAATGGGTTTGACAAGAAGAAAGCTGAAGAAACGTACGTAGGACTTGTTGGATTGTTTTTGCAAGAAACGATGCCAATTCTAGTAACCTATCACCCAAGGAATGGATCACCAGAGGAATGGAATGAAAAACAAAGCATAAGCGCTTTATAACGTTTATTGTTCTACGTGAATGTTAACGCTGTGACATGCTAGCAAGAAAAATCTGAAAAATCGTTTTTTATAAAATTAAAGCAGGAGCGGGGAAATATCAAGGAAAATATTTTAGCACAGTCTCATGTTAACTTCTTCGTTATAGCTCACTGTGATTACCAAAGAACGTGATAAGCGACATAGGGCGATGTATCGTCGTGGGTCATCGCTAAATTTCAGCGAGAACAGTTGCTATTTATAGATAAATAAGAACTTCTCAGATTCATCTATAAATAGCAACTGTTCTCGGTGAAATATAGCGATCCTACGACAATACATCGTCCTGTTTCCCTCATCACGTTCTTTGGCAATCGTCTTGAGTTATAACGAAGAAGTAAACTTGAAAGTAAGCTTAAATATTTTCCCGCTTGTAGAAATAACAATTTCCCTATCATGTCACAGCGTTATATGTTTACATTCTCGAAACGTAGAACAACAAACGTTGCAAGCGCATTAGAAGCTAACGCTTTATTTTGTTTTTTCAATTCATTCCGGAGGTGATAGGTGATTAGAATTAGCAGTATTCCTTCCAAAAAAAAATGCAGCTAGTCAGACGTACCTTTCTTCTTGTAAAACCCATTTTCTTCACGAATCGGTTGATCGCACGCCGATCATGATTCGTTTTCCCGTTGCATACTCTATCCACTCCTGAATTTCGTCCTCGTACACTTCGGGATATTGCCAGATTTATACTCGTGGTGAATAACATGTCGTGTGCTATTTTCAGGTCAGAAAAGCTAGAATTATTACTTCACACTTTGGTTTAGCTTATTCGCGAGTTTAAACGCACGCTTACCATCTGCCGCATAGGATAATCCACCGAGCGGGTGTTTAATTCTGAAGAAATGTCGAAATTTCTTTACAAATATCTACCAAACGTGAAGTATTCTTGCAACATCAACGACTGTAAAGCCTCTTACTAGTCAATATATGAGTCGCCAGCGCAATTTTACGGGACAATTTGGCGCCATCCTTATTCCTTCGAGCTCAATTCAATTGCGGTAACATCACACACTTCCCATATAAGGTATAATTGACGGAAGCGCATTGCAAAGTGCTCAGAGGTGTTTTGAAAAGAAAAGTCGCGTAGTAGTGAAAATGGTGGTAAAATTGTGGAAACAGTTAAATCAGTTATTTAGAAAAATTGTAAACCACACAGATTTTAAAACAAAGTATGTAAACCAGTTCTGAAACTTAATTTAGGTTTCGGTTGAGGTAGCAATGAAAAAAAGAAAAGAAAAGAACGCAGAACAAATTAACGTCTACGTAATACCCAAGAACTTTTATTTGAACGATCACCCTTTGTTTTGGAATACGATCCACCTTAGGTTCTGGAAAATTAGCTGTAACAAAGGTGGAAATAATCCTCATAATTTTCTTGTCTTTCTCTGAATCGTATATAGGAAGCGTAATGGCGGTCTGAAAACCTTAAAACCGCACTGAAAAACGCAAAAAACCGTAATACCGCATCGAAATTTTCCAAAATACCGGAACTGCAGCAACAAATGAGGGCACAAACATGAAACATTTCTCTTACTACAGTCTACTTAAACTTTAAAATTCCACTACCTTTAGAAAATGTCTACTTCGTAACTGTGTCGATTCAATAAGAAACCACAAAAAATTCCGGGATTTCTTAAAAATATATGACTGCTCGAAATAAGGAGAGTTGCAGTGCTAGCGTCGATTCTTAAACGTACTGAATGGATCAGCTCCGGCAATTACGCCCTAAAAAGGCTTTAAGGACGCTATTAGAGAAATAACTGTAACAAGTACTGTCTATCTTTCTCCTTTTTTCAACTTCAGGTTTTATTTTTATTTTATTTTTTTCCCAAATTAACATCATTTTACTAGAGGCCTTAACCAGCCTCACCAATCCGACATTAATAAAGTTACCTTACCTTACTGCTTTTTTCAGGGATTTTTTTTCTCAATCCACCAGGGCCACATTCACTTGTTTCACTTTAAGCGTGATTCACTCAATATATTCGCTTTATTCAAGAACATTCATCGATTTGAATCGCTAAAGCCCCCTTATGAACAAAAGAAAACAAAGTGGATGGAGAGTGTTTGAGCGAAATGTTCTTATTTTTATCATTGTCGGTAGCATATACATGTAAAGTATTATTAGTGTTGCTTCTGACATGACTCGTGGCTGCCATTTAGTACATAACTTACCAAAAAGTATTTTTCTGGGGGGGGGGGGGGCGGGGGCGGGAGAGAAGTAGATTTTAGGTTTTTTTATGGAAAAGAAAGATGCAATTATATGCTTAAGAACTCTGAAATGATATTCTCTGTATTAACAATTCGTCTTTTGTCGTTGCATGCGAAAAACGACGCAATTTCTCCAAGGCTAATAGCGGAAGAGATTGGTAAAGGAAATAAGTGTGGCGTGCTGCGGAAATCAACGACTGTTACGTTTTTCAAGGAAGCTAATGGAGTAAGCGATTCGCTTCATTCGCTCTTGCGCGTTTTTTCGCCCTCGTTTTCTCTTCGCCCTTTTCCCCACTATCTCGGAGCCTGGAACAGGCTACTTCATGGGTAAACCCCTTCCAGGTTTAGTTTCCACCGCATTGTTTTGTTAAGGTGCAAGAAAGGTATTTAAATGACCGCGCGCATATTAAAAAAAATTTAAAAAAATTAAAAACTATTGAATTATCTGAGGTAGTCCGCGTTTTACACCCTGATTCATTATTGATAATTTTGTTTGTACTTCGTCGAGTTCGTCTGTAGACGAATCCCTGCTGAGCCAGCAATTTTCATTTGTATCCCTGTCTTGAAGTAGGTGTTAAAATAATAAGTTTCAGGGCAGAATATTCTGCAAGTAACGACTTCCGCTAGGAAATCTAATAAGATGAAAACATAAATACGAGAGAGCCACGACAGCAAAGAGGGGCCATAAGCATTCAAATGAATGATTTTTAAACAATGCTTCCCTAAGAACTCGTGTTTCGTTATACATGCAAATGACCTTGGGTAACTGTTATGAGTGAAAAGGGTAGATGTTGCCTGATGTATTGCAAAGTGATTCAGAAGATTCAGAAGAATCGTCGTCCATACATTGTAGTCGTAAAACAAGATTTATTTTAAGCAAAAGTCACAATCTTTTTAAAGATTTTGTTTCATAACACGGACTTTCACGACTTAGTCGATGAGGAACAACACTGCTCCAAACAAAGTTTGAATAACATTTAAGGAGTAAACACAAAAGAAACACTAGAAAGGGAAAGAAAAATTTGCTCAAGAAGCTTCCAAAAAATATATTTTTTTCAATACGTTTCTACTGGGCGTACACTCTCCCGAACTCGTTAGGTCCCAAGTTCCCCGAGCATGTAAATAGTAAATAGTGCACTCGGATAGATAAATAAACGAAGTTTGCTCTTTTCGGATACACTGTATCAATATTTTTTCAAACCACCGGAATTTTCCTTTCTCTCCGGTTGAGGACAGTAGAATTAAAAGAAAGCCGCCTAAAGCTGAAAGATCACGAGGCAACAGAAAGCAATTTATTACGCATCGAAGCAGTGCTCTGTCTAAGGAAGGAAAAACATGTGTGGCAAGTATAAAAAGTTAAAGGCCAAACAGGGCTCCCTCTGATCGTTGGATATGTTTTCGGCTTAGAAAAGAGCTTTTTTTATGGTTTACTAACTCGACGTTTAGAAGCTGCTTATTACTAAGAAGATTTAAATACATGTAGCTTTAAATGAATAAGAATAAATTCGCAGGCAATAATTAAAGAAAAAACTGACATAAAAATATACGCTTACTAACAGTAAAGGTTTACTAGTAAGAATTATAAGTCAGAGCGAGTTGAGGCAAGCCTGTCTATTTTGGAAGATGCGTTAAGGGCCCCTTAAAGTATCTCGTTGCTATGATACGCGGTTGCCATGCACGTGCAATTTTACTTCTGGTCGT
The DNA here is from genome assembly GCA_964017195.1 of Siderastrea radians. Taxonomy (NCBI): domain Eukaryota; kingdom Metazoa; phylum Cnidaria; class Anthozoa; order Scleractinia; family Rhizangiidae; genus Siderastrea; species Siderastrea radians. The sequence continues at coordinate 27,912,780 of OZ024893.1, forward strand.
CAGCAAATTTTTCGCGCGCTTTCTGGCCTCCCGGCGCCGGCCCGTCGCCGGTTCAAGTCGCCGATAATTTTTTTATTCGTTGCGACAAACACAAAAGAAACTTTTTTTTGTTTACTTTTTAAATTGATTTTAATTTTCTGCTTTACGTTTACAACATGTGAGTTGTGCCTTTATTTCTTAAACTGGGTGTTTCAGTTGAAAATGAGCTCGAAGCTATCCACGTACGCACGTAAACAGAAAGCGCAGCGATGGCTGCAAGTCGATGGGGAAATGCAGATCGCGAAAAGCCGACATTCAAAGATTTTCAGTGTCAGGTCGGGGATAGAAATGTCAGTGATGCGGAGGCAAACCGAAATAAGTACTGTGCCATCATCCCGAACCCATAAAGAAATCCCTGTGTCCGCGGCCGTGACTTCGACTGCTCCCAAACTACCTGACGTCGCTTGCTAGAAAACTGTAATGTATCGATGTGCGAACCTGTGAACTGTCCTTCCGAACCTGAGCAACTCCAGTGTTTAGACAGCTCTTCAAGAAACGAAGCTCTCGAGGCCACTAACTTGCAGCCACTGTCGCAAGACAGCGTGGAGTAGCATACAGCAAGAAAGGAAGCTTGTAAATTGTCCTTGAAAGCAGCTCTATCGCGCGAATTTCATGCCCACATTGACAATGCTATTATTAAAGCACACGATAGAATACCTGACAAGTAATGGTGAGCTCGATACATCTGATGGGCAACGTCTGCTAACAACATCACTTGAGAAATTAGCAAAAAGTAATTTAAGCGATCTAAAAGACTGTGACTGTAGAAAGGACTGAGAAATACGAATTTTGTTCGGTAAAACAAAACACAGTTGAAGAGTGTGAGTTCGAGTGCAGTCGATGTGGACAGAAATTCAGCTTGAAGAGTGATACCTGTGTCATGAAAGCCACAACTCGTCCAAGGTCTGCAATACGTAACGTAATCGTTGCTCTTTCATTCCTTGTCAGTGGGCAGTATTTCAAAGATTATCATAAAATTCTCTGGACTCTAAGTCTGGACCAAGTCAATTCGACTCGGTGGATCCACATTGGTGAATGGCTTGCGCCGTTCGTAAAACAGATCGCCGACTGGAGCGTGAAAGAAGCGAGAACTGAAGCAATCCAACGGAAAAACCAATCATCATTACACATCCAGTTCGACTGCTTTTATCTGACTCGCGGCCATTATTCCAACAACAGCTCAGCTCAGCTCAGCTCAGCTACCGTCCACGATACCAAGAATGGGAAAATTATCGCCTTAGCGACCTAGCCATTTAACGCTTAGGCACCTGGCCATTGAAAAAAGTAGCGTCACTTCCGGTGCCGCGAGAAATGTACTTTTCTTGTCGAGAAGTAAACGTAGCTGCTGCATTTTAAAAGAATTCGAAAAAACATCTTTTTTCCTCGAAATTTAGGCATCCTTTTTGAGAAAAAACAGAAAACAAAAAAATTATACCCAAAAGAGTGGTCAAAGAAGCACATTTTTCATTCTTATTTGTTTATTTTTCTTCTTAAACCAAAACGCATGCTTAAATTTCCTCAAGACGGCTTATGAAATGGTACGGTACAAGAAATTATGGACAAAAAGGTAAGTCTTGAAGTAAAAACGCATTTTTCTGTTTCTGATCACGTGATATGGGGCGTGGTCCGATGACGTCATAAACTGAACCATACTTGCCCTCAATGAATGTTGTCCAAATTTGGTCCAATGAAAGCATACATGTGTTGAGTTACAGCAAACTCATTTTTCCCTAGCAACGGCCTAAAAAGATACTGCAATGGGCCCTTAATATACATACTCGGAGACCTTCGCTTACAAATATTTGATTGACAAGTTCATGTAGTTCCTTTCTAAAAGCACTGTTGTTAAGTTTTTTTTAATTTCTGGTGGAATGACGTTCCATAATTTAGCACCAAATCTTTCCCGTCGATAAGTTGCAAACTGTCAATTAATTTTTAGGCAGTTTTAACTGCCGACCCCCAGACGGAACAGTTGGTTCCGGTGTTAACAATAGTAAGTCTCTCTACCAGTTATTCAATATCATCGATACATGTGATCGCGTGCTCATTGCACGAAACACATCCAGTGGTACAAAATCGGTTTACGGGTATCAGGCGATACCCGTCGTCCGATTTTATTGACGACAGAAAAACAAGAAAGGAAGTCATTTTTGCAGGTTTTAACATTTCAGATCCAATCCCAGCGTAATAAAATCGAGTAAACTAACCAGCCTGGTTCTGTTTAGCTGCAAATGTGAATCGGGGTCGTGCTGTTGCCAAAGCTAAATCTGCACGGCAGAAAAGCAAAATACAGGGCGTGACTTTTGTAAGGGCCGCGTGAGTTTTCGGTGTTTTTGATGCTGTCCGGTCAAAGAATAGTGTCGACTAGCTTGATAAAGGAGCCGCTTTTAATTCCAGGCACTTTAAGGCCTCTGCTCATTTGTGCACTAAAATAGCGCAGATAAATAAACAAAGCTTATTCTCTTCGCCGGATACACCGTATCAATATTTTTCAAACCACCGAAAGTTTCTTTCTCTCCAGAGTGAGGACAGTAGAAAAGCCGCCTAAAACTGAAAGATCACGAGGCAACAGAAAGTACCGAAATAACTCAATCTCGACGTAATAACCTGAAACACTTGGCTTGTGTTTCAACTGAACTATGTGAATGTCCACGCTATAAAAAGGTATGTGTTGCTACACCAGGCTAGACCGATCAGAGTTCATAAAAGAGGCAAAGGACAAAAAAGAGCGAATTTAACAGCCATCTGATGGACAGAATTTGCATCTCTTTAGTTGTAAGTACAGATTTTGGCTAGTTAAGACTTTGTAAGTTGCATTTTCCTGTTTGCCTTTTCTTTTCAGTAAAAAACATTGCAAAAGTCATAATGTCCATTTCCTTAACTGATCGCTGTACAATTTTTTCAATCTTTACTTTAAAAATCGGGTGTCACGATCAATATGAAACCACTATGCCATAAGTTTTTGAAATTTGAGTTATTATTGAGAACAGATTTGCTTTCAGCAAAACTATTTAACACTTCTATGGAGATTCTGGTTCATAAAGTTTCCTTAGAATTGACTAGGGGCTAGGTCCTGGACAAGGAAACACAAACAAACTTAAAAAGGTTCGCAAAAGTATTTTTTTTTGTTTTTTTCTGACGACCCAGCCTACTCAGCTTTGGCCCTGCCTGCTTCCTTGAACACGTGCTCGGCCTAAGAAAAGGGGTTTACCGAGCAGTGTTTTTGGCCGTTTGCGTGCCCTTTTTCCTTGTGGTAGATAGAAATACAAACATGTATACAAAATATTCAAATATTCGTAACTAAATGTCCCAGATCTGACATGCGGTGATGCATCAGTTTGAAAACCCTGTTACATGGACTTCTTGTGCAACTTTACGTCAAATACTTGCTTTTGAGAGGGTCTCAATGGGGTGGTGGCTTTTACGGTTAACGTTTAAAATTTTGGCTTTTTACGGCTAACGGGTATTTTCTTTCTGTTACGGTTAACAAAAAACTTAAAAATTAATTTACATTGTTTTAAAAAGTTAACATTAATTTCTACTGTGGTGATACACATCTTAGGTCTTTGGACCATTCTTGGAAGGAAAAAAACCGGCCAGGTAATTATTTTAAGAATTGTAATTTTGGTTTTCTTTCGGTACCAGGGCAGAATATGTAGCCGTCCTACCCGCATTAGCAGCGAGACAAGACATACAAACAATTTAATGTTAACAAGAGATGTTGATTCTTTTAAAATGACAAACCGTGGCTACTCTGAAAGCCATTAATCCTTAAGCACACTTTACACAACATGAAGGGCAAATAAACGCCTTTTTGAAGTAGGTGTCAAAAAGAAGAAGTTTCCGAGGAAGACCCAGATAAAACTAGGAAATCCGATAAAGAACACAAATATATGAGAGACTCACGACAGCAAAGAGGGACCCTGTTAAGCATTCAAATGAATGTTTTTTTTTAATTCTCTTGTTTTAAAAATTTCTTATTATATTGTAGCTATGCATATAGTTAAGCAAATCCGATTGAATGCTTACAGGGCTCTGTCTAAGAAAAAAAATAACGGTGGCAAGTATAAAAGGTGAAAGGCCAAAAAAGGCTCCCACTGATCTTTGGATATGTTTTAGGCTTAAGAAAAGGGCTTTTTTTAATGGTTTAATTACTAACTCGACGTTTATAAGTTGCTTATTACAGGTTAATTACAATTTTGTGTTTCCGCAGAAAAAAACTGACATAAAAATATACGCTTACTAATAGTTAAGTTATACAGATTAGAATTATAAGAGGATTGAGGCAAGCCTGTCTATCATCGAGGATGCCTTGAAATACTCGTCTTTGCTTACAAATATTTGATTGACAAGTCTACGTAGTTCCTTTTTAAAAGCACTTTTGTTATTTATATATTTATTTTTAATTCCGGTGGAATGACGTTCCATAGTTTAGCACAAATCTTTCCTGTCGATAAGTTGCAAACTATCAACTAATTTTCCTGCAGTTTTAACTGCCGACCCTCAAACGAAGCAGTTGGCTACGGTGTTATCAACAGTAAGTCTCGGATAGTCTTATCGTGATGGGACGTCGTTATATGTGATCATGTGCTCATTGGACGAAATACATCACGTGGTGCAAAATCGGCGGCGGGTATCTGGCGATACCCGCCGTCCGATTTGATATCCATCGTCCGATTTTATTGACGAGAGAAAAAGAAGAAAGGAAGTCACTTTTGCAGGTTTTAACTTTTCCGATCTAATCACAGTGTAATGAAATGGATTAAACTAACAGCCTGGGCCTAGTTGCATAAAAAACTTTAATAAAGTGGGAATTTCTGCAACCATTCCCTGTGTTTCGGAGGATTTCCTTGCACGCTATTATGGATAAATCGGCCGAAGACGGATTACAAAGTATAGTTAAACACAATGACGGTGCGAAAAAATCCTCAGGAAAACAGGGAATAGTTGCAGAAATTCCCACTAAATCTTAAGTTTCTTTATGCAACCGGGCCCGGGTTATGTTTAGCTGCAAATGTGATGTGACTCTCAACGGATGTTTTCTATTCACCTTAATAAAGCGTGCGCGTTGTAGAAATTTATCGGAGGGTTATACAATAAACAAACTCCCTTCCTGGCTTGCTGATATATTGGAGGATATTGCCCTTGGCTGAAAGATTGCCCTCAAAATTTCACAGTTGCCCTCGAAGCTTCGCTTCTCGGCCAACTGTTCATTTTTCGGACAATGTTTCAGCCAAGGGCATTATCCTCCGTCGTGAGGTTTAATTTTTTTTTCTAAGTAACCAGTTTTGCTGAACGGGTGTAAGGGTTTGCGGTGACGCGGTTTAGCGGAAATTTTTATTGTAATCTGCGGTATTGCGGTTTTACAAGACTAAGTGGTTTACGGTTATTACAAATTTAAGGTCACGGTAATCGGTGAAAAGAGTGTCTGCGGTGTTACGTTTTCACTCGGATCCTTTCGCATCCAGTTGTCTTGTGTAAGCTAATACAAGCTTGAGCCAAGTGTTTTGTCTTTCAGCACGTTAGCTTGCACATTTGTAACGGAGGATTTTAGTCATATCCTACACGTAAGTTTCTGTGGGTGTTTTTGTTGTTCACACCCTTACTGGGACGTAATTTGAAATGTAAAACATCGGAATAAAACTAGTTCGCTCTCATTACCTTGTTTAACTCTCTGATGAAGTCTATGTGATCAGACGAAACCAGTCTGGGAATGAAACAAGTCAGTGACAAGATTCTATGCTGTCTGCTGCTCACTAGTTGTCATTTTACAGTCATGCTCTGTCACGCGTGATCAGTATATTGAAAATTTGAATGACGTTTTCAAGTTTACGCGTCAGTTTTGTAAATTCATCCCGAGATTTGGAAGTTGTTTTTCCCCTAAGTCGTGACTTTCAAAGTGGTTTCCGGAAAGATCTTCAAGGTTTCATTCAAATCTCGGACTTTACAAAGAAATATTCAAATGTTTACTTCAGCCTTGTGGATTACTGATCACGCGTGACGGAGCACGGCTCTTAAAAGGAAGGCAACTTTCATGTTTGTGGCCCTCATTGGTAACTGCGGTTTCAATATTGGTAAATTTCGATGCAGTATTGCGGTTTTTTTGCGCTCTTCTGTGGGGTTTTGCGGTATTCGCACCCCTCACGCCCCCCAGAATTTTAACCAGACAATAGGATATGGTGTATCATAATCTGTTGACCCTGTGTAGAAAACAAGTTTTAATGTCGACTTTAGAGACTTTTAAGCTTTTTCTTTAAGTAAAAAGTGTCGCTATATTGAGATAGAGAGTTTAGTTTAGGAATTCTTTAACTTCCGTTCACTTAAACTTTAAGTTTCGCTGCCTTTTTTAGTTTAGGAAAACTTTCACTTCACAGCTGTTTCGATTTGATAAAAATCCCCCCCCCCCCCCCCCAATATGGGGATTTCTTAAACTCGTTATGACCGCATGAAACCAGAGGCGTTTGTCTGGAAGTTGTACGATCGATTCTGAAACGTACTGAACGTGTCAGCTCCGTTCAAGTGACGTCATTAAAAGGTTACTAAGGACGCTGTTAAGCAAATTAAACTAACAAGTACTTTGTCTTTTTTTCTCCTTTTAATTAATTTCGGTTTATTCCATTATTTCCTTTTTTCTGTCGGCACATTAGCGTTATCTTGCTAGAGACCTGACCAGCTTCATCAATCCGTCACTAAATAAAGTTACCCTACTTACCTTACTGTCTTTTTAGGAAATGTTTACTTAAACAACATGGCACATGCACTTCCCTCACTTTTTAAGGTATTTGGATAGTTATGTTCTTAATTTTGTTTCCGAAAAGAGACTCATTTGTGCATTACGGTTTCACAACATCTTGCTTAATTTATCAGGAAGGCGTTGTCTAAATGATGCATGATGAGACAGTTTCTGTCTGGCGTGCTGAAAACTGTACTAAAAAACAGACAGAACTTTTGGGAACACAGTCACTAATGAAGGAACACAAACACCGATGAAGGGGTTATTCCTGAAACGCCTTGCTGTCTTCAATGTAGTTTTCAGCATTTCAAAGATGAAATTGTATTTAAAAAATGACCTGATTTGCTAACAAACATTACACGATGTTTGGCGCTCAAAGTAAGATATCTGTTCCAAAGTTTAAGTGAATATGCGCTCAACTGTTGTTAACTTCAATTCTTTCAGTGTGTCAATAAATGTTATTGTAACTCACTGGAAAAGACTACAGTGTAAATCAAACTCGTCTCTGGCCGACAGTTACGGGTGCAAAATTCCACACAACTTAGTTTCAAACTTCAATTAAACCTCAACGCATGTAACTTTTGATACCAAATTAAGTCATATCTTTTGCCGACTTAGTTACGCTTAGATGAAACCGGGGGGAGCTTCCCCAGGCCGAAGAAACTCGACTGAAGGAAACCACAGAAAAATCTTCTACCATCTATGGACTTTCCTCGTTACTCTTTTATTCGATATAAGGAGATCGTTTTTGCAGTTTTCGTACATCGTTACTCCGAGGACGTTAAAGATAAAGAGAGAAAAAAGAACAGTTGAGCAGCAAAATGAGCAGATATTGCTATCTTATAATTGTAGTACTAGCTATTGCTGCGTGAATTTTCTTACTCATTTGTTAAGAATGAGCCAGGTTTGTTCTTCGGATTTGTTAAATTGTGCAAGAAATGAAATTCGAAATATCAATTGTTTACCATTCTATTCCAGCTCTATTCAAGAGAGCATTTTTTAAACTTGTTTTTTTAGGTATTTTGCACCTTAAAACGTGCAAAATACTTACCAATAAACAGCAAACAGGAAAGGACTGTTAAGTAGCTTTCATTTGAACGACGCACGCAGGAAAAGTACACTGAATTAAAGGACTCCATAAGATGATTGCGGTCTGCCTCTGAATTATAATCAGATGTGGCTCTCGAAATCGTGCGACTAATCCTAAAACATGCCTTAAGCTATACATATGAAGTGTGAAGCACACTTTCAGAATGTTGAGTGCTTCTAAGTATGTCGCCATTAGTTAAGGAGTTGAAGCTGGCACGTGAATTTTTCTCTGTTGCTATCGTAACGGTGCCTAATCGTATGTCACTTGTAGAAAGAAGCCTTAAATAGAACTTATGCTGAGTGCTAAGGGCACTGAAGAGGGCTGCTTTCACTGCTTGATTTGTTTCTACGTTGTGCTAGAGACTGGATCTCTGGCATGGCGCTACTGGTATATACTAGACGAGCACAAGCCTTATATTGTTCACGTAAATGTGCTGATCTATAAAAACAAGCTTATCTCATGCACATCCGACGTTTATATAATACTTATGCATATTTTTTTGCTTGTCTGATGCAATACGCTACACTTTTCGATAAAGTATAAACAAGGGACTTCTTTTTTTTGAAAAGGTTTTCACCATAATATTCAACAACGAAGTCAGCTCTGTAACGGGAAAAACGTGTCACCTTCAGTCTGAGTACAACACCGAATACAAATCGCCTTCCCTTGTCAGAATGCTTGGCTGTAAACAACGTGGGATGTGGTGTGAAGCATCAGCCAGCGGACCAGACACGAGGGACAAAAGCACAGGTAAGTGGAAGCTATCTCGAGACAATAGTTGGGCTAAACATTGCCTGCAGCAAAAACGTATTTGGTTAGCACTTAGAGACAGACATACTCTACTTTACCCGGGGGGGGGTACTCAATAAAGTTTTGTACGGGGAGACTCCGCCTGGAGGTTCAAACTCTTACCCTTTAATATACTAATTTTTACCAAAATGGTGCCCCTTTCATATACCTAGAGCAAAATTGCACCCCTTTCTTAAACCTCAACGATAAGCCAAAACAATAGAATTTCCTCCAATTGCCACGTTTTTCCCGGGTATTCAGTTGTTCTGATTCAGTTGCGTACCCATTTCTGCCAAAATTGGCACCCTTTGATATACTTCGCTTTAGCCACCATTTCTCCCACTTTGCAGCTGATTTTGTGACCCTTGCGTGTATTAAAATGGCAACTTTCCCTACCCTCTAATATACTGCGAGCTTAAAGAAGGCGCCCCTTTCGGGCGGAGCCTCCCAGTATAGCCCACTATAGGGATTACCTATAGTGGGCTATACTGGGAGGCTCCGCCCGAAAGGGGCGCCTTCTTTAAGCTCGCAGTATATTAGAGGGTAGGGAAAGTTGCCATTTTAATACACGCAAGGGTCACAAAATCAGCAATCAACCACTCAAAAGTTTCAACCATTTGCATAGCAAGCATGATACGTGAACATTGGCGTGCGAAAGAACCACTTCATAGCTTTGGGTATCACTCTTAAAAAGGGTGCGTCACTCAAAACGAACCAATGTTCCAAAAGCTTAAAAGTGGTTGATTGCCTCTGCAGGGCTCCGGCCTAGACGGCCAGAACCCGAGGAGGCACCCTGCTAGTATCCCCCGCATTTACGTACAGAGTGAGAAATGATGGATTGTTGTTGGTTCGATATAGCGGAAAAAATCTCGATTTTCATGAATACGGCGCGCAAAGGATCAACAAATTTATATGCTAGACCCAATTTCTACAACAAATTAATGTACTGAAAAAAAACAACATATTTTTCTCCGATCAGTGGTCAGTTACTGCTTTTAAGTTTTAATTAAAATAGTGTTTTTTTGTTTCAAAACGTTTCCATATTTTCTAATTGCCATAATTATACTGTATTGTATCGTAGTTCTTGTGTCTAAAGTGGTACATGAATCCAATAATATTTATCAGGAAATTTTGATTTTTAACTCCTGGTACTCTTGGCAATGAAAGAACTAGTGATGTGCAAAGCCACTTGTGAGTCTTTCAAGCATTCACCGTGTTCCTGATTGATGCAAAGCATGATATGCCTTGCTTTCAAACAGCTTACAACCAACCCAAGTACGCTTATAAGCCACTTATAAGACTTTATATTGTATTTCTTTTTACTTCAAGAATTCAAAATAAAGAATGACGGTTTTATGGCTTGCTTTCAAGTACGTCGCAACCAAACCGAGTACTCCTTGACAGTGAAATCACCCAGCCGAATAGTTTTTGAGGTAAGTAAAAAGCCATTTATTCTCCTTTAATTTGTAATTTGTGTTATAGATGTAGGGTTTCAAAGGCAGAAGGGAAAGTTTTGGGAGGAATGTTGGTCTTTGCGGCTTTGAGGCCCTAAAGGGATACTGCAAGATCCCAACCATAAGCCTTTCCTGCCACCACCAGCCCCAAATCAAATACCTCGGTATCTCCTCTCTGCCCCCTGTCATTTCTTTCTTTCATATTCCTCCTTCCTCGCTCCCTAGTCAAGACACTTTTACAAGGGGAATCTTGAGGAGGTTAAGTTCAATTTCATAGCTTTTTGTTGTTGGTGAATACAGCTGCTAATTTATTAAGTTTAATAATATTGATTTAATTATTTTCAGAGACTACAAAAAGGCACTGATTGTACGAATAGTACCTCAAGCATCTTCAAAATGTATATGGAGAATCTCCATCAGGATCCCCTCCGCATAAAGTTGATTAGTCAAAAGCCAGGATTAACAGCAAATGCCACGTATCTGGCTGTAAACGGGACCTTTACTAATACCTTATGTTTGGCGAATGCCGAAACTGCGCGTAACTGGTGGATTTTGCATAAAGGATGTTTTAGCCCTTAGTGGGAACCCACCCAATACGTATAAATTCTGGCTAACAAACATGGGGCAAAAGCGTCTTGTTCGACCTTAATTTCTGCAAATTTCCCCATGCAAATCGTGCATCCTTCCCGGAAATCTAATTATTTTCCACAATTAACGCCCTTTTGTATGGAGCAGGTCCAATTCTGCCACTTGCAATTGCTCATGCAGTTATACAAGCCCGCTCCCTCCACTATGCCACTAAACAAATTACAGATAACACACCACATGCACTATTTTTGTACATCTATCCTGCACAGGAAATTATACTTCCAGAAAACACAAACTGGACACTATTCTGTAGTTAAGCAAACTAGTTGGAGAGCAAATTGGCAAATTGCCCACTTTCTCTCGGGACAATTTTTCTAGCTTTTTATATGTTGTTTAGGGACAGTGAAAGAGATACATGGGGCAACCAAACTTTCTGTTGTAATTTGTTATAATTCTATAAACTCAAGCAAGTCGCTATTTTGTGTTTATACAAACTAGTCATAAGCTATTTTAGGGATTACCTATAATACTAAAAGGGCACTTTTCTCAAGTTTTGTCAGTTATTATTTATAATAGTAATAATAATATGTTATTTAGGGGCACAGATAGAGTATTTTTTCCGGCGTAAAAGGACTTAGTGAAAAGTGTAAAAGCTGGTTTCTATATGATAACGACGATCGCTGGAAAAATCACCGCCGATCACGGCGATTATTTCGACAAAGATCGCTGAGTTAGCCATTAAATGACTGGACTAAATTAAGTAACCTTTGTCTCTATTGTATTGTGGCTACTATAAACAGTTTAATAAAGTAAAAAAAAAAGAGACGCGGAAGTCATGTTTGACACTCCTTAGTATGGAGGAAGTTACTTATATTAACAATGACCTCAGCAAGGGGAAATCCTGGGAATTGCGGAGGAAAGTCTGAAGCAAGGATAATTCTGACGCTAATACCCTTTTACTAATGATGCTTTTCAATTGCATTGATATAAAAGTACTTTTTTCAAGACCGCCAGGAATTGGCAGATTGCAATCTTGAAAACTGAACATCTCAGTGTGGCATTTTTCTTAAGCGGCCTTTACACGTCAAACTAATGTTGGCCAACTCGTGTTGGCAAACTCAAATTGGTGTATGTGAACGACACAACAACATGTTGGCAAGCTGTTAGCGAAAAGTTGGCGAGAATAGAGACAAGTCCTCTTTGTCGCCAACAATTTGCGAACATGTTGTTGTGTCGTTCACACACAGCAAATTTGACTTTGCCAACACGAGTTGGCCAGCATTAGTTTGACGTGTGAAGGCTGCTTTGGACGGTATTTGTATTATTAACGCAAAAAAAAGTGTGCACCGTTGTTGCCAGGGTAGTTGGTCATATAGCAAATAGCAGTGGGTGATATTTTATGCTTTCAGTGAGCAGGTCTTTTGTCAGGCCATTTAATATTGCTGGTAATGTTTTGGTTTATTAATATAGTTGTCTAAAATATTGACCAAGTCATTGCATGGTGTACCGCATGGCACTCTAAAGGCTTAAGGAAATAAAACTTAAATTTGTTGTAGACGAATGAAGCCGCTATTTATTAAATCATATTGTTCCAATGGCTTTTTTTCAGAGACTATAGGGACGCGCTGATGTATGAGTAGGAGGTCAAAGCGAGTTCTTCAAACTAGTTATCCTTGACATCGGAACATCAAGCTATCAGTTGATCAGTCAAAAGCCACATTTATCTGGCCGTAAACAATAGCGCTTCTGCTACCACAGGGAGTCCACAATAGCTGAGAAATGCAAAATTTAATCAAACTAAGATGATCAACATGCGTGCGTTGTTTGTTTCCTGTGGTTTTCTTTTGTGTGCAGCATCAAGCTGATTGATGCTAGCGACAGTACTCAGTAGTCGTGAGCTGAGCTGTTTTGTGCGCGAGCGGATTTCAGTTATGCTAATTTTTTTAAGCTTATATAAAAATACTACAAGGAAGACAGCTTTCGAAACAGTTTGAACACACTTTGCGAAATCGCCTTAAGCTCCTTTCTTTCTTGCCACCAAAATTGTCTCAAACGAATTAAAGCTGGATAATTCTTGAATACGCTTACCTGTCATAATTCTTAGAAGAAACCATTTCTTGGCAGAATTTTAGCTTTCTTTCGGCTGTTTACAATCAGTTTTTCTTTTCGTCAGAGCTGTGACCAGTTACCATGGCACAGACGCGTCAAGTTTTTAGCGCTGTCAAGTACAAATCAGCAACTCTCCTTCCCCCGCAAAGATCTCTTCGCACGACCGAAAATAAAATTACAACCTGCTTATTTTTATTTTATAGTTTGTTTAATTGATTAGAAAGGGAACTTTAAGTAGAGTTCTAGCCCTTTTGCAGAGTTATAGAGTACCTAATAATTTTGATCGCGCGTCTGTGCCGTGGTAACTGGTCACAGCTCTGAAGAAAGAAAAACTCATGGTAAACAGCCGAAAGAAAGCTAAAATTCTGCCAAGAAATCGTTTCTTCTTAGAATTATGACAGGTAAGCGTATTCACGAATTATGCGGCTCTCATTTGTGTCAATTTTGGTGGCAAGAAAGAAAGTAAAAAAGCTGCTCTCCTTGTGGTATTTTTTTATAAGCTCAAGAAAATGAGCATAACTGAAATCCGTTCGCGCACAAAACAGCTCAGCTCACGACTACAGTACTGTCGCTAGCATCAATCAGCTTGATGCTGCACACAAAAGAAAACCACAGGAAACAAACAACGCACGCATGTTGATAATTTTAGTTTGATTAATTTTTGCTTTTCTCAGCTTTTCTCCCTGTGCTGCTACCTTATATTTTAGCGGACAAAAAAAGTACGCACAATAGTTTTAAAACATTACGCGCAACTTATTAACAACTTTCTAGCACGCGCATGCACGTGCCATAATTTTAATTCACGCGTAATAACAATGTCTTTTCAAACTGATGATTAAAAAATCAAGTCAGTGTCAAACCCTTTCACCACTATGTCAACTCCTGACTGCATCTACTCAATTAGAAATAGACGTATATTGTTTTATAAATATACAATTTATATCTCAAAAGTAAAAACCGTCTATTTTGCAAAACCGGGCCTCACTCGTGTTTTTAAAAGTTGAAACCGTTTTAACTGCACAAGCATAATATTTTTATACTAGAAAAGGCATCATGCTAAATAAAAATTGACTTAAGGTGGCTCCATACAGTTTCTCATCAGTTTCAACAGCCAAATATACATAACTTTTTTATGATTTTCAGGACATTGATTTACATTTCACTAGGGAAAAGCTACAAAAGCAACTAGCCTAGCCTTTATACTTTTCAAAAAAGTCACAATTTCTGGGCCTGGCCCGTTTCCATGGCAACCACTGATATAGTTGTTTTTGCTCATTTTTTAAGCTTACCCAGTTTCTTCACGTCATTTCTTGGTTTTTACGCGGTGAATTTTGGCTATTTTTGTTGTAAAGATGTTGTCGTTTGAGAAGTCTCAGCTGGCAAAGCTGTGAGAAATTTTTGTACATAAGTTTTGTCAGAATAGTAAATTTCTGTTTTCGACGATTAATGCAGAAGTGCATGTACAAAAATTACTCTTACTTTAGTATGACTGAAAAACACAAAAATCCTACAAATGTTCCAATTTTAAAAAAATTTCACCGAGTGGAACACGCGCAATTAGCGTTTGAAAATGCCTCAAAAACCACCTTTTTTCTTCACGTTACCAAAATAAAAATTCTTCAAGTTACGGGGTTGCGCATGCTCATGATTCCTTTTGCGTGGACGAGCGTGGACAGCACGCGGGTAAGCGGTAGAAAAGCTTTTCTAAGGCTTTTCTTTCCAGAGAACAACATTTTTCTGGACTTGGAAATAATTAGAGAGGCACAAAGAGAACAATTCAACGAAGAGATCACAGCCCTAGCCACCGGAAAAGAGTTGTTAAAGAGAAGCCCTCTACTCCCCCTCACTCCGATGCTACAAGCAGGGATTCCACGAGCAAACACAATACTTCGGCAATCAGATGATCTCGCAGAAGAAACTAAGTTCCCGATCATCCTACCCAAGAAGCACCCCGTAACACGGCTGATTGTGAAGTACCATCACGAAATCGAAGGACACGAGATGGGTGTAAACTATACCCTCAATCACCTTCGCGAGAAGTACCATGTAATTCACAGTAGACAAGAAGTGAAAGCGTGCATTCGAAACTGCTACGAGTGTAAGAGGCGTTTCAGACTACACCCTGCAAAACAACAGATGGCTCCTTTGCCGCAATTTCGTTTACAGATGACGTACAAACCATTTACAAACTGCGCAACAGATTTCGGTGGTCCTTACATGACCATTCAAGGACGTGGAGGAACACGAACGAAGCGCTACCTGTGCCTTTTCCTTTGTTTACAAACACACTGTTGCCACCTGGAAATGGCTACTTCCCTAGACACAGGAAGCTTCATGAACGCATTCACTAGAATGACCGCCAGAAGAGGTTGGCCCAAGATGATGCTAAGCGACAACGGAACAAATTTCGTCGCTGCGGACAGAGAAATTCGAGAATTAGTGGCTCAATTGGATCAGGACCAAATTCGGCGTTCAACAGCGAATGAAGGCGTGGAGTGGCATTGGAACCCACCTGCAGCGCCACACTTCGGTGGTGTGTTCGAATCAATGATTAAAGCCGCGAAGCGAGCTATTTCAGCCATTTTGAAGAACGCAGACATTACAGACGAGGAGCTCTACACCTGCTTCATAGGAGTCGAGAGTCTGCTAAATTCCAGGCCACTCACGACCGTCAGTGACGATCCTAACGATGAACCAGTACTGACGCCAAACCATTTTATCATTGGTCAAATGGGTGGAGACATACTACCGGAAAGTGTCGACATGACCAAGTTCAACCCTCGCCAACGATGGAGACGTGTTCAAGAGCTCATCCGCCGCGTGTGGCAGCGTTGGTTGAAAGAATATCTTCCATACATTGGCTCCCGCCACAAGTGGTTCTCTAAGGAGGTGAATCTTAAAGAAGACGACGTAGTGGTTGTAATCGACCCCAAAGCAAGAAGAAGAGATTGGAAAGTAGGCAGAGTTGTTCGCACCTACCCGGGAGGAGATGGTCTCGTGCGAGTGGTAAATGTCAAAGTTGGCGACACGATTTTGCAGAGACCTGTATCTAAACTTTCCCAGTTAGAGATGCAGGATTAAGACTTAATAGAGACAGTGACAATTTATTCAACATTTCGTTTCATTTCCAGTTATTACAGTCTATTTCGTTAGGTCGAATTTCAACATTTAGATAATGATTGTAATTCGGGAGGGGGAAATGTTCCGAAGAGGTGAGAACATTGCGTGACAAGAACACTGATGTGACTTCCGTTTGTAGTTATGTAATCACTGATGTAATCTAATATCTTGATTTTGTAAATAGAATAAATCTGTGTTGCAATGAGAAAACGTGTCGGTGGTTGATTCAAATATTCGTTCTATAATCATCGTTTATTTCGGACATTTCGAAATCGGAAACAACAACATATATCTATATTGAGATTGTGAATCGCCACATTCTTTATTAAGCTCAAAAGAATAAATAAATCATATTATATTATATTTTTAAGGGCATTCTCTATATAAATATTCAATGTGCTTTCCAAAGTAAAAAAACAAAACCAACGGTGAAGCGTATGTAAACCTCACGCCTATTAACTTCAGTACTGTAAAGTTAAATTGACAAGTGTATGAATGCATCAGTTTTTTTTCCAAGAAATTAATTCAGGAATCTGGACTTAAAGTACAAGTACAAGTGTGAGATGTTTAGATTCTCTCAGCCGGGGGATCTTGTTAGTTAGCCATCTCATCACCTCACTGGCGATCGAAGAAATAGGTGCCTTTGGGTGGATCTGCTTGGGCTTGCAATGAGTAAAATTAAAAACGTATTTTCCTTATCAATGAACGAAAATAAGAATGAAAAAAAAAACAGTGAAACAAAAACGTGGTCCTTCGGAAAATAAGTCCCCCTTGGCAGCCCGTCCCATACCTCCGTCACTGCTATTCATTCGTAGTTATCCTGTGAGTGCATCATTTTTACTTTATTTTGGGAATGCTTTTGCGAATAGTCATTACTGTGAACTGCTTGCAGCCGCAATTGGCCCCGGGCCACTTGGCCTGCAATAGCATTCAGTTTACCAAGTGTATCTCAGCAAATATCCCATTATTTTGCTCTGCAATCTGGGTTTCCCTCAGCGCCTTTTTCGGTCTTGATGCTGTTTACATAATTCGAAAGTAAATTCGCCTTCAATAATCTTGTAAATGGCATCGTGTCAGTTTGCTGCACTTGTTGGCGGACATTGTGGACACATCGTTGTAAATCATACTAATTAATACCATAGTACTTGTAACTCCCATGACAGGTTCACACATGCAGTGGGATTATCGGGCTTAAATATTGCTTGAACGGAGCTAAGGAGAGTTTTACCTCACTTTACCCACACCCTGCAAAAAAGGAGCGCGGGTACTGTATTTCCTACTGTGTCACTGATTTTTAAAGCGCACAAAGCGCGTAGAGGGAGAACGGTGCTGGCGCGAAGAAAGGAAAAGCCAGTTTTTTCTTTTTTTTTTTCCTATGCGCCCTGGCTCGCTCCGGCTGTGGATGTGCTTTCACTGAAAAAGTACTGGTAAAGAACATGGCTTTAAGCTATTTCTCACCAGCTGAGTTTATCTTAGAAAATACATGTAAAGCGCCCTCACTACTCGTGAATTTTTCCATGTTTCACACAGACCGCCCTTGTCATATGAAATAATCATTTGCGGCGCTTCCCCAACCGCGTCCCTTTCTTTGGCAACTCGCGGGTGTGAAAATCGACTGGATTAACAACAGAACGTCCACAATGTCCGCCACCTAGTGCAGCAGCATACTGACACGATGCCATTTACAAGATAATTTCGGGCGAATTTACTTTCAAATTATGTAAACTGTTATCAGGACCGAAAGTGGTCCTGAGGGAAAGCTGGATTGAAGAGTACAAACAATGGACCACTGCGTAAACTGAATGCCATTGTAGACCAAGTGCGGCTTCAAGCAGTTCACAGTGATGACTATTCGCAAAAGCAGGATCTTATTTTCCAAGAAAATAAGACCACCTTGGCAGCCCCTCCAATACCTCCGCCATTCCTTTTGTTCGTAGTTATCCCCGTGCGAGTTCATTATTGTTGAAAAATAATGAACTCACAGGGATAACTACGAATAATAGCAATGGCGGAGGTATGCGAGGGGCTGCCAAGGGGCACTTATTTTCTTGGAAAATAAGACCCGAAGGACAGCTTTTTTTTCATTCTTATTTTCCTTCATTGCTAAAGAAAACACATGATTTTTTTTCGACTCATTGAAAGCAGATCCACCCAAAGGCACCTATTTCTTCGATGGCTTTGAGGTGATGAGATGGCTAACTGACAAGATCTGAGAGAATCTAAACATCTCACTCTTGTACTTGTACTTTAAGTCCAGATTCCTGAATTAATTTCTTGGAAAAAAACTGATGCATTCTAACACTTGTCAATTTATCTTTACAGTACTGAAGTTAATAGGCGTGCGTTCTATTCAAAAACAAAAACAAAACAAAAATTCTGAACGTGAGAAGTTTTAATTTTATTGCTATTTCTACTCTAATCGTATCTATAACAAAATGCTCGATTGTGATTGGTTCTCCGCGCGCCTATTTAATACGTAATTGGAGGGTGATCACGTGGGTGTCCAATTACAGCTGTCCAATTTGAACTTTTTGTAATTAGATAGCTGTAATTGGACAACTACGCTGCGCGCACTTCAATCAAGTGCACTGAAATGGCATTATTAAAAGCTGTTTCTCCATTGCTCACAAACTGATAAGTAAAACTATATGTCCGACGGGCACGTAGACTTTCCTAATCTCGCATTTCAGTATAGATACGATTAATTAGTAACTGAACTTCGTGTCGTACAATTCAGGGGTAATCGTGCTCGTAATTTCAAATCGTCCTCGCGCTACGCGCTCGGCCGATTTAAAATTACTCGCCCGATTACTCCCTGAATTGTACTCCACTCAGTCCAATTCTACCTCGACATCAGTCCGAGTCACTACGGAGTTACATGAGAAGCATGCGCATGCTTATCAAGTCATTTGCAGTGCTTGCTTTCTAGCCAGTCGGACACGATTCTTACTGCTCTTCGCACCGAACGTGAGTAATTTGTCTCGTAGCGTATTTCGCTTTTAACTGACATTGTTTTTCAGCCAAGAAGGGCTCCAAACATAAAATGGCAGATGAACACAACGAACTCAACGTGTCCTCTGAGAATCCCTCGTGCATTGAGGACTCAACCTGTCCACCGGGCGCTATACCCGACCCACCGGGTCAAAAACCTAGTTTAGAGGAGACTTTGGCTAGCCTAAACCAAAACATGGGTAGCATGGCGGACATGTTGGGAAAACTGTATAAGCGCTTCGACGACAACGACCTACCCCAGCGCCCACTGGACCAGGGCGAAAAACGTCATCGGCGAAAGTCTTTCTCTGACCCAATGTCAGACTCCGAAACCGATGATAGCGGCGTACCTCCACGCAAATCGAAACGTCAAGATGACGACGCTTTGAGCGTACACGCGTCCTATTCGGACGACGATCTCAATGATCTAATTCATCGTAGCTGCCCACCGGGCCCTAGCAAAGATGACACAGTTGACAATGAGGACGCGCTTCTCAAAGAGCTAGAAGCCGCCTTACACGAGGACGATAAAAAGGGGCCAAAAATCCAACCACAGCTCGCAGACATCGCTCGTAATCGGTGGGGCAAGAAGCAGAGCAATAACAAAGTTAACGGAATTCTTGCCAAGCACCCACAACCCGCAAACTGCGAGGAATTAGCCATACCACGTGTAAACCCTGAAATATGGGCGCCACTTTATGCTTTTAAGCGTAAGGCTGATTTGCGTTTAGCCAATATGCAACAATCATTGCAAACGGCTACCTTCGCAATGTTAGCCACATGTGATAAGCTCTTGGCGGTGAAATCACAAGTAGAAACCAAGGAAATGCTAACAGCTAGTGTTGACGCCATCGCCCTTGTCGGGCATGTGACGTCGGAGCTGTCTGCCTTAAGGCGCGAACAGCTGAAGCCTTCTTTGAGGCAAGAGTTTCACATGATATGCGCGAATAACGCGTCTACAACCTCCAATCTTTTATTTGGTGAAGACCTGCCGAAACAAATTCGTGACGCGAAAGAGACAAACCGCATCGGCAAAACGGTCACCGGACCATCCAATAAACAATATGACCACAACAGAGGTTCCGGCGAAACAGCTCCTGGTCGAACAGGGCGTCAGAGAAACACCACAAGGGTGCACGAAAGCAGCCTTTTTTAGGGAAAGGCCACCGCTCGGCGGGGAAAAAGAAACCTTATCACGAGAGGAGCGACACAGACAAGAAATAATTGCCTCACTAGAAAAAATCACGTTAGCGGTAAGTAATTTTCCACCATTCATAGAGTCAATTTTAAAGACATACCTAACCAATTGTTGCGAAACCTTTGTGGCTGGATGCATAGCGCATTCTTTAGCGGCCTGGAGGAAAATAACCTCTGATAAGGAAATTCTCTCCATAGTAATGGGACTGAGAATTGATTTTGATGAAACGCCTTGCCAGCAACCTCTACCCACATGTAAGAGACCCGCCAGCGAGGAAGCTGTTATCGATCTCGAAGTGGTAAAGCTTCTCTCTAAAAGTGTAATTGAGCCTACCGGGCACAGTAGTGGAGAGAAAATCTCGGATGTACTTTTGCGCAGTAAAAAAGATGGGGGACATAGAATGATTCTCAACCTTAAGAATCTTAACCTATACGCTAACAAAAATCCATTTTAAAATGGACACCCTAAATACCATCATTAAACTTGTTGAAAAAGATTGTTTCATGGCGTCAGGTGACTTGAAAGACACGTACTATTCTGTGCCAATTGCGAAATCGGACAGGAAGTACTTACGCTTTTTATGGAAGGGTAAACTTTATCACTTCACATGCCTACCCAACGGCCTCTCATGTGGACCTAGAAAGTTCACCAAACTCCTCAAACCCGCATTAACAGAGCTACATCTAAAGGGTCATATCTCCAGCGGTTATATAGACGACCTGTACCTACAGGGGAAGTCTTATGATGACTGTGTACACAATGTTATAGACACCGTTATTCAGTTTGATACCTTAGGGCTTGTTACACACCCAGAGAAATCCGCCTTTATCCCCTCCCAACAACTAGTAATTCTGGGTTTCGTTTTGATCAGTAACAATGACAATTACATTAACTCAGGAAAAGGCCATATCACTCCAAAATGCATGCACAACGCTGCTTAACACAGCTTCTCCTACTATCAGAGAAGTAGCACGTGTGCTCGGAAAGATAGTTTCATCCTTTCCTGGAGTCATGTATGGGGCTCTATACTATCGCCACATCGAACATGATAAAACCTGCGCCCTGCCAACCAACAGATGGAATTTTGACAGCCGCATGGCCTTATCTGCAATTTCTAAGTGTGAGCTTGAGTGGTGGATAGCTAATGTGATGACGGCAAAAAATGTACTGGCACGTGAACAGCCCTCCTGCGAGCTCACAACGGATGCTTAAAATGAAGGTTGGGGGCGGTTTACGGAACACGGTCGACAGGAGGCCTTTGGGCTTTGGAAGAAAAGCGTCATCACATAAACTATCTCGAACTGTTAGCAGTGTTTCTAGGCCTAAAAGCATTTTGCAGCTCGCAACGCGACAGGCATATTAGTTTAAAGATAGATAACACCACTGCGGTTGCGGTTATAAACCACCTGGGCACGAAACATTCCGAGCAATTAAACAAACTATGCAAATAAATTTGGGATTGGTGTATCGCGCGAAATCTCTGGGTTACTGCTGGCCACATTGCCGGGAAAGCTAATATAGAAGCTGATCTGGAATCCAGACAAAATCAGACTGAACCGAATGGATGCTAAATCCAACCTTACTTCTTCAATCCCTGCAAACATTGAAATTTGCACCGGGTACCGACCCATTCGCGTCGAGGTTGAACAAACAAGTTCCTAATTATGTGGCATATAGGCCGGACCCAGATTCGATAGCCATTGATGCCTTTACCATCAACTGGGCAACACTAAAGTTCTATGCTTTTCCCAAATTTAGTGTTATACCAGCTGTGCTAAAGAAAATTCAGGAGGACAAAGCCATCGGAGTATGTGTGCTACCAAACTGGCCAACGCAGGCTTGGTTTCCCAAAGCAATGAACATGACAGTGCAGGAACCTGTAGCGTTGAAAGCGAGCAAAACGCTACTCCAATTGCCCAACCAACCATCCGCGCTCCACCCGCTCCACAAGAAACTGACACTCCTCGTGTGTCATTTATCAGGAATCACGTGAACAATAAAGAGATCTCCGAAACTGCCAAAGAGATCATTATGGCCTCTTGGCGAGCTAGCACTAGTAAACAATACCAACTATACCTTTCACGATGGGAGGTGTTTTGTAAATCTAGGAACATCAACAAATTCACAGCTAGTGTCGAAAATGGAATTGGTTTTCTGGCATCCCTGTTTGAGAAAGGTCTGGAGTATAGCGCCATAAACACCGCTAGGTCAGCACTGTCATCCGTACTTGACCTTCAGGGTGGGAATACATTTGGCACGCATCCGCTCGTTACGAGATTTCTTAAAGGTGTTTTTGAACTTAAGCCCTCCTTACCGAGATACACAAGCATTTGGGACGTAGGGAAAGTATTGAACCACCTCAAAACTCTGCATCCGATAACCAAACTTGACCTCACGATCCTGACCAAAAAACTAACAATGTTACTTTGTCTTCTGACCGGACAACGGTACCAAACCTTGGCAAAGCTAGACATTTCTCTCATGCAAGAATTGCGGGATAAATACGTGTTCACCATTGGAGAGAAACTTAAGACTACAAAACCAGGGAAACACCTTGACCCAATAGAACTAGTTGCATACAAGCAGGATACAAGCCTATGTGTCGTGTCACACATAAAGCGTTACCTCCATATGACAAAGGATCTCCGAGGAAAGAACTGTCAACTTCTTATCAGCTTTGTTAAGCCACACAATCCGGTCTCCAATTCCACGATAGGAAACTGGGTGAAGTCCATTCTTGGCAACGCGGGCATTGACGTCACAAAATTCTCTGGGAAAAGCGCTAGGCCTGCTGCGACTTCCTATGGAACGAAAACTGGCTTTACTCTCCAAGAAGTCCTTAAGGCCGGGGGTTCGTCTAACGCAAAAGCGTTTGCTACCTACTACAATAAACCTATTGAGACCAATTTCGGGACAAGCATTTTAGAGCATTTTCGGGGTTCGCAAAGCCCTTAGTTTATAGGTCGACTACCTGTCACTTTGGCCAATTACTGACAAGTGCGTTTATTGCGGTTTCACATACTCAAAGCCTTTTCCTTATAGAAGGAGTACCTGTCAGTTTATCTACTCTGCATCTGTTATTGCATACATCTATGTAACGCAACGTGTTGTGCATTTCTACCTATGTATGACCAATAAAGCTGTTATTACGTTAAGTGACCTACAGCTACCTAATTGTTCGCGTTTCCAGGGCTTTCAAATCTCATGTAACTCCGTAGTGACTCGGACTGATGTCGAGGTAGAATTCTAAAATTAAACGAGACTTACCTTAAGTCGATGTTTGATTGGAATTCTTCCTCGTCATCAGTCAGGAACGAAGGAGTTACATGCCCAGCCCGTGGGATTTGTTCCCTCCCGGTTCCTTCGTTCCTTTTTTCTCCTGGAAACGCTCGCTTTGAAGACTGACTTGGTAAGCATGCGCATGCTTCTCGTGTAACTCCTTCGTTCCTGACTGATGACGAGGAAGAATTCCAATCAAACACCGACTTAAGGTAAGTCTCGTTTAATTTTAGAATTACCATTACAAATGCAATCGAATTTTCCTACGAATGCAGGTATGTAGGACTTACAATTAACCTTCTGTGAGGCTAATGTTACCTGAAGAAACGATATTACCTGCAAAAATATACTAAATAGGACTATTTTCGATGAAATAATCAAGTTAGCATTATCTAGAGTCCTCCACGAAACGTATTTTATTCGTTGTAGCAAGAAAGCCGATTTCGCCTTTACATAATCAAAGCTTCTAAAAACACAATATTTCCAGTACTCTTTATCTCCGAAACGAGCACGGTGATCCCCATTATTGTAAAGTTGTTTATTATCTAACTACTGCAAAAGTTTGGAAAAAATCTGAACGTGGGAAGATTTAGGGAGCGAACGTCCTTAAAGCAATGAATTCGTGACTTATCTGAACCACCCACGCGTGCATCCCGATTACATCGCGTGCCGTCTGACGAGGTCAAAATATTGAGAAAATCACAGTCTTAGTAGGGCCACCAAAGGTTTTGTTTCTTTTTCTTTCCTTTTTATATAGACAAGTTTTATTGACGTTTTACGACAGGGACTTTCCAATAAAGAAAAAGTGTCCGCTTTACTGCGATAAAGCATTTCTTTTTGGGATTTCTTTAATATCAACCAACATCGGTTTTTACCCCTCTACCCAGTACGCCAGCAAGAGGGTCGCTAAGTACGCTCTGACTCAAATTATTTGTCATTGCCGGCATACTGGATTATTCCTAGTTTCACAGTCGTTAAAATGCATATTTTTTTTTGGAACCCCAACAATTAACAATGAGGTGGAAACTAAAACAGAAAAAGATTTACCGATGACAGCGTTGCCAAATTATTTCCCATCGGCCTCAGCATCTTCCGCAGTAAACCCTGTCATGCAGTGTGCCATCTCAACCCGATGACTCCGTGGGGGTGTGCATTTCGAAGGCACACGTCTGCGTTTAGTTTCGGCTTCCATCAAAGCAAAAACTATCAAACAACCCACGCAATAAACATGATGTATTTCATATTATAATGGCTCTAAAATTTTCATTTTAGGACGGGCATTGTTGTTAACATGATGTGTGCAGTCAAATCACGCAGCCACTTTTGTGAATTACCCACTGTTTTTATTTCTTTGTTTTCAAGTTTTCGTAAGCGACCACTCAGTCAACGCGAATGGTTCGCTAGTTTTTACATACGCGAACCTCTTCTGCTAAAAGCTCTCGTAGGCGCCCACCCTGTATTGTTTCATCACTCGGTCAGTTACGAGAGCCCATCCTCGTAAGCGAGCAGCTCTAGTTGCGACCACTTTTCTGAATTCCCAAGGTGGTCGCTTACGAAAGCTTTTACCGTATTTTTTTTCCGGACTCAGTAAGGCTATTGCATAATAAGCGACTACAACTGATAACTGACAATCTTTTCTTTACGCCGTACTACTGAACTAGCTAAACAAAACAATTCTTGGTGGTGGTCTCCATAATTTGGGTAAACAAGAAAAGATGTCTCAAAATCTTAATCCCTTAAACTGTATTGACATCGTTTGCAAATGTGACCACCTGTGTAGTTACGACCAGCACAGTCAAGGTTACTAATTTTACAACGTGAAGTAAACATGCAGACTGACTTAGCTAAATCGTTCAAGGGTGTTTAGCATTACGAAACTCCGAAATAACAAGAATTTCACTTCCCAACATTAGCCAATATCTTAGGTATTAGAGCTGCTGTTAAATTAGCTGTTAGGGTCTCTTGCATAGATTTCCACAGATTCAATTTTTTTTAACTTTAAGATTAAATTGAGGACTCAAAATAGAGGTTCATAACAGGGCTGTTAAGCTGTTTGTTTTGTTCAGTCAACTGCAGATAGTTTCAGTGACTTTTCAGTTGAAGTCTCTAAAACGTGGCTAGATAGCCAAGTTTGGTATATAATTATAAAACTATTTCACCCTACGAGAAACATTTAGCCAATATCGTAGTTGTGGGGTTAAATTACTTGTAAGAAAACTTTAACACAGATTTCCACAGATTCAAATTGAGTTTATATTCACTTTAAGATTAAATTGAGGACTCAAAATACTGTTTCGTAACAGGGCTGTCAAGCTGTTTGTTTTTTTAGTCAATTGTGGATAGCTCTTGACAGTGACTTTTCAGGTCAAGTCTCTAAAACGTGATATTTACCAATTCTTAGGTAGTAGTCAGCTGCGGTTAAATTAGCTATGAAAATATTTCACCCTGCGAGAAACAATTCGCCAATACCATAGTTCTAGGGTGAAATTAGATGTAAGAAACTTTTGCACAGATTTCCACAGATTCAAATTGAGTTTATTTTCGCTTTAAGATTAGAACAAGGACGCAATAAAATTGAACACGGGTTCATAACAGGGCTGTTAAGATGTTTGTTTTTCAGTCAATTGCGGATAGCTCCTGACAAGTGACGTTTTAGTTCAAGTCTCTACTGAAACGTGATATTAGCCAATATCTTAGGTAGTAGTGCTGCGGTTAGATTAGCTGTAAGAGGCTGATTCTCTGAGACTGCTTAGTAGCAACCAAAAACATCTATAAACAAGGAAGTATGTGGTTTAAGGTTATTGGCACATTTCATTGAGTTCTTCAGATCGAGCGTATCGATCGAAACAATTCGTTTTTTAGTAGCAATTTTACGAAGTTTTAGGAACCTATAAAAGTTCACCCACAGCCCTCAGGGTTTTTTTAATTTACTTAACTTATATGGAATGTGTACGTGATAAAAGGGAGACTTTTTCTTAATATTTTTCATACATTCCGTACCAGCGAGAAAGTTAACGAAAGATTAAAAAGGCAAAAAGAGAGATAGATTAAACAGCAAAATGGAAACTGTTTGTCTCCGTTTAATTGTAAGTACAAATTATTGTTACTAAAAAAAAAATTGTCAGTTTCTAAGCTGAACTTAAGGTATCTTGCCTAGTTTCTGCCAAAAATATAAGTAATCAATTTTATCTAATCCATTTTTTGATTTTGTTTAGCAATGCAAGTATATCGAAACAATTTATACCTCAGTTAATGTTGAACTTACTACTGTTGGTTGCTTTTTCAGGCTACACGCTGAATGGAAATTTTGTTTTATAAAGCTGTCTGTCTCGGCCAACGGTCCAAAGACTGAAAAATATAAGCAGAAAAGCAGAAAAAATATATAATTCAGTCCAAAGTCGCAAGCAGGCAAAGAAAATTTGCCATTAAGTCATCTAAACTTTTCGGCTCAATTATTGGAACCTTGGAGTTCCCAAAACATCGTTGCAGTCGGCTTTGTACCTTTTGATTAATATCCTTTGTTTATCAACTTCAAAAGTTCAGTGGTAAGCTGCCGTTGGTTACATATGACTGGTGTACGATTTCTTGCACATTTGGTAAAACAAGTAAAATTGTGTGGTTTCTGTAGAAATTGAGAGCATGACGGCCAGAAACAAAAAAAAAGGAACTCGGGGCTAATTTTTTCGATTTGAACAAAATACTGCCTTAAAGAGTTAAAGAACAGAAATAAACAAACTGAATGGGGACCCGCGAGTAGCGCAGGTAGCTAAAACGTTTCATTAAGCATGTATCACACAAGCTCGGAAAATTCTGCAAGTACAAGCATAATTGTTCCTTTGAATCGCTTGGTAAAAATTTTTTAAACAAACTTCGAATACTTCCAAGATGTTTGAATGCAAAAATATGCCCAATTTCTGTGCGTTTCTGACTGGTGGGTCTAGCCACAAATAATTCGAAGTGTCGCAAACATCGTGATTTTCTGTTATACACAAGCTCGGAAAACTCGTCAACTACAAAATCAAAATACTTTTCTAAATCGCTTGGCAATTCTAAACAAATATCGAATAATTTCAGAACGTTGGAATGAGCCTTTTTGTCGAATTCCTTCAAAAATTTCGAGAAAGATTCCTACCCGGCTGCCGGGTATCTAGACACTCCCTTAAAGAAGCAGATCAAAGTTCCATTGCGGAGTTAGGCGAACGACGTATGTCGATCCGAACTGTAATACAATAAATCAATCGAATTTAATTAACTAAACTAACTTATCTAAAGTTTACATTCACGTAACATACATCATGAGACAATCACGGGCAATGGTTCTGAAATAGCATATGTATATATGAAATCACACTATACAGAAAACTGCATTAACAATCGCACAGAAAGAAATGCGTGGATTTTAATAATCAGTCTGAGTTAAAGACAGACTTTTCATAACCAAAGCAGAATTTTGTAGAGAACAGAAGCTATATCATACCACATTGAATCAGGCCAAATATAGCTCTTTATCTGCAATGACCTTGAACAACCTACTACAACGAAATTCCTTTCATTTCATCATTAGCATAAAAATCAATGGTCAATTGTATCAACCGTCCCGTGTGCCGCTCTACAGGCCGTATTAATGATGAAGTGAATTCTATGACCTTTGCATTGACCACAGGTCGCCCAAGCTCACTCTGAGAGGAGCGCAAATAATAACCTGTTCCTTTTTGCATATTTTATAAGTCGGCAAAATATAAGAGTTTGTATGGAAAATGCAACTAAGACGCTCTAAATACCATAAATGCGAAATAGTTCATAATATAAATGGTTCACCTTGTTTCTGCTTTGTATTAATTGCTATCTAATGGCTTTTTAGGGTGATTTGAAGCGTTTTGAGCGAGAATAAGCGCCTTTCTAATTTTTGCTCCCAATTAGTATTATAATATTATGCAAAGGTTGCACACTGATCTGCCATTTCTCCCGCACAAAAGCATACCTCTTTTCACTAAATGAGCTATATTTCTTGAAATGCGCCATTTCCACTCGCAATTTCCTCAAACGTGAATGAATCAATAGTTGAAAAACAACTATACGCCGGAAAAGTTCCATCTTTCCCAACATTTTGTCACCATAAACGGCAATATTTTGAGCTTCTTGTATAAGAAAACAAATGTCGGTATTCGACCGCCGACCTCTGCGCACAAATATATGCAAATATGCTAATCTCATCTCGCTGTTCTCTTCCCACTGGACAATTGGCACAATGGCGTGGACATGACAAAAACTACTGTGTCAGGGAGGTGTGAACGGTAAGCAAACGGTCACGCTTCACGCATGAAATGTCACACTCTGTTTACAATTGTTGACCATTCTGTAACATGTCCAAAACTGAATTTATTAAATAGCTACAAGTTTATATACATGTTATCTGCATAAGTGCGTGGCAATGCAATTAAGATGTGAGCGCGTGTACTTATTACATGGTAAGGTGGGATTGCATACAATTATTATTACATGATAAGGTGCGAATGATTATGATTACTGCATTGTGTAACACAATCTGCCGGGAAGAACCACCAGACAAAAACTCGCGCGCGTTCCACTCGTCTCTGTCTTGAAGAAAATCAAAAAACAAATTTGGATCCTCCTTATGTTTGCCCTAAACTGTAAGTTCAAGCAACATTTTACTGTCAACATCTCTGGCTTCGAAACTGGTTTCATTTCCCTTTTTCTAAAAAGCCATCTTCCCTTAACTTTGGAGGCTCGCAACAGTTTTTTTGGCCTTGAAGCGTATCTTTTGAAGTCAAAATTTCGCATAGAAGATAAACTTCGATTTCCTTGATGCTACACCACCTTTTCAACATATGATCAAAGTTTATTTTCTCGCTGGTTTCCTAGCAACAGCTGTCACCATAACAACGGTAATGGACAACCCCTCATTTTAAATAATGTGGAATATCTCGAAAACTAGTAAGACACTTTATGAGGAAACGTGAACCATTTGAACTACTTAACCTACACAACTTGTATGCGAAATTAGGGAAAAATCTGTAAGAGCGTTTTCAAGTAAATCATGACTCATTTTTACGGGCTGATTTTGGTCATTCCTGCAATTTTCTCCAATATTTCAAGAAAGATAAAACTTAACACTTTCTCTTTTCAGTTGAAAGATCTTTTATGACAGCAAAACATTCTTAATGTACATTGAGCTTCCTAGGAGGCTGAGATTTTAAGATATTTATGTTTAAAAACTGCTAAAATGGAACACAAATCAGTCAAAAAGTTCGTAATTTGCATAAATAGAAATATTTCTAAACTGCCCTTACAGATTTTTCTCTTAAAGTGCCACTGGGACGAAAATTCATAGGTTTATTTCCGCCAAATTCTGTCGCAGAATATCGCGTTTTGTTCATATTTCCCCAGAAAACTGAACAACAAACCTTCCATCCTAATATTTTTTAGCTCCAAAGTCGAGTAAAATGTGTCCGCCATTACTGAAAACGTGTTCCTGGGTGATTGCGGAATTTAATAGCTTGTGACGTCAGAGGCTCACCTCAGTCGCGTTTCCTTGTGTTTTGACTGAAGACGTCTACCGTCGACTGCGAAACCTCCGAAGAGTATTTCTACGACTCGGAACAGTCTTTACCTTCCGAAGCCTCTGAGGATTCGTTTCATTCGGCAAATGGAGAATTTTTCTTACCGTACGATGTAAGAACTGATGTGAGGTTTCCACTAGTAATCTTGTCAACAAACTGTTTAAAGCTTTTTTTCTCCCCATATTATTTGAGTTATTTGGCGGGAGTTCAAAACATAAGCGAAATATGCTTAGACAATGATTGTAATTCAGACCCCAGTTGCTCAAAAAGTGGATAACTCTTTTTCAAAGGATAAGTCGCTGTCCGGTGGATAAAATTTATCGCTTCATCTCGGTTGTTGAAAGCTTGGATAGCGCTATCGAGCCAGCTGTTCAGCCGCTATCCAGCGATCATAAAGTTGTCCTTTCCAAGGTAGGTTGTGTAACTGTTATCCACTGTAAACCTGTAGCAAAATAGACATGGCTATTGGAAGAATTGATCTTTTAAGCTGTGGAAATTTAGACAAAACACCTATGAAAACTTTAGACTTTGATGCTCGCGAATTCTCAACCATGGGTCGATCGATGTTACTGTTGGCGTGGGAGAAAATAAAAGAAGCGATACTTTGTCTGCCGTTGTTTATGTTCATTATATGTTATGAAAAAGCATTGATATTTTTGGCCATTCTTGGCATAGTGTGGGAAACTTTCTTGAAAAACCGTAATTGTCAGGGGCACCCAGCGAGAAGAGTCTAGCAAAATACTTAAAATATCATTTTCTGCTTTCTTAGATTGTTTCAGAGCTTTTTAAAGGCATATTTGTGTAAACTAATACAGGTTGATCTGTTCGGCGTTTTTAGCTGACAAATTAGGCCACCGAAAATTTTAGGAAACAGAATCCTATCTGCCGAATTTCCGAGCCGCTGATAGCCCTCCGAAAATGCTAGCTGACGTTATTTTACACCCTGAACGACACATCTGTCCTTCCGAAAACAAAAGGAGTTAATAACTCCTCTTGTTACGAAAGTCTGAGGTGATGTTTCGCCAAATAAATCTCTAGTTTTCACTGGAATTTTAATTCCAAATTTCCGAATTTCTCAGGCGATTTAAGTCTCCCGAACAGATATTACCCGAAACGAACCGCTGGGTGCCCCTGAATTGTTGTAGTCAGTTGGCAGGCACTCAACACATTACAAACACAAGTGCTTGGCGCTGCTAAATATTTTAAGTGTTATTGTCAGAGAAAACCGGGCAGGCGCAAAAGATCGAGGTCGACCGTTTACCTCCTCCTTTCTACCATGTAAAAGTTGTATGAAAAGATTTACAATGGTGACATTTACTTAGATTGTCTTTCGTTTTTCTTCGAGATATGGCCATTCCAAAATTTTAGGCCTCCCAGCGGCCAAAAAATATGGAAAAATTAGGAAACTTCGGTTAAGCCTAAAAGGTACCTCACGCTTTTTCCAGATGTCTGTATATTTTATCGGTAATATTCGTCTTCTAAGGAGTTGGATGCAATTTGCTAAACGTCCTTCGCTTAAATCTTCATTTTTCTTATAAGGCGCTAAAAATTGTCACTGGAGCGTCATTGAGCTAGACCTCAATTTTAGTCATTTTTACGCGAACGTTCAACAAAAGTGCGGTGGTTAAATTCAAAAGGAAAATTGTATACCGGTAGTTTATTGCGTTGTTTTCAAAATCCAGTTCAGTTAAAATTGGTATCTTAAAGCAGATTGAAGCCAACGACCTCAGAAAATACCAACACACTGATCTTTCAGTTCTATTTCTCGCCAAATTCTCATCGGAGGGTGTCACTGTGTTGTTCAATTCCCCACGATTGTAGGACACAATTCGTTAAATTAGTAATTTAAAGGTCGTAAGTATTTTAATTGAAACTGGTGATACTTTGAAATCGATGTTGCGACGAATGTAAACACTCAAGAACCGGGAAATCTATACCCAGTAGATGAAAAAACAGAGCACAATTTTCCCGCGAAAGGGTTATGTTAAGTCACGCTGCATGGTAAAACCACAGTATGCACTAAGCCTCCTTTTTCACTGAAAGAAAAAAACATATATGTACGTCAGTGGTTGGGAGACAATGAAAACCTACCCGAAGTTACTTAAACAAACATTGCGATCAGTTTGTTTACATCCCGTGCTTTCTCTGCTTAAGGAAGGCGTGACGTGTCACGTACTAAAGGTCAGACAACAGGTGTTTAGAGTTTTCAAAGACTTTCATTCGATTCAAAACCATGAACTGTTCATTTGGATCAGAAGATCCCCTTGCAATCTTAGTAGTTTTGGATCAATAATTCTTCCTTTAATAGCATGCAGACAAGATATGACGTCTCACCTTGTAAGCCTTGGAATAAGCGGCAAACGTGGTCGAGGAAAGACAGAGGTCAGCGAATCACAGTTGATTTTAAACCGTGCTGGCCTGTTTTGTGCTTCAAATGACAATATGTCCTAAGCATAGAAGAGACTTGACTATCGATTGGCCTGGTCGGAAAGGTCATGTTTGCTGCTATCCGAACCACCAAGGAACGAAGAAGAGAATCAATCTGCCGAGACGTGTTAACGCTGCTATGTCAGCAGAAATATTTGCTGCGTTCAATGTTGTGGTTCCCATTGGCTCAGGTGAGTCATCCTTAACTCCTTATATTTTAAAAAAATAGATACGAACGTGTTGCGTCAAATGTTAACAAAATCAGCACTCGCACACAGGTTCTCTGCAAACGTGTGGGATCTACATTTTTACGTTTATGTTAATTTGTAAGAGCAACTTCAAGTTCTAGAAAAGTTTCATTGATTTATCTTAAAACATTCATGAAATGACATTTCTAGTCATGTGCCAATATTTTGGATTCCTTGAGATATATTTCAGGATGTTTAAGAAATTTTCTGCTTTTTGGATTACTAATATTCGCAGAAAGAGATGCCTTTTCCATGGACGCAAACTATAATTGAAAACAAACATACCAGTTTTTTAATACTCCCGCGAAGATGTCACAACACCTGTTGTTCAGAAAGCGTTCGGAAAAAAAATCTTGTGATGAAAAACGCATTTCGAAACGCTATCAGTAGTTTGTGCATTATTTGAAACTACCTTAAATGTTACTGAAATATTTTAGGTTTTACAAACAACGAATTCTAGCGGAGGCGAAACAAAAACTTAATTGAATTAGTAAACTTGACGCCTTGAAAACACACTAGTGAAATAAGCTTTAGTCACGCATGCAAGGGAAATGATACTCTTAAAAATTTGTTCATTAGAAAAGTTTAAAAAACAAAATTTTCCTTGATATTGCTCCGTCTACATTCCACTCGTTTCCTAAAGCTATTGCACCCTATTCCCACCCCCCCCCCTCCGGCAAACACCCTTCAGACGCGATTGTCAACATTAGGAGGACTCTCAAATGCGTCGGACTAGTTTCTGCGACAACTTCCGGGGGGGGTACTCGACCCATATTTGGGTATAGGTGAGCCGCTGAGGGTCTGAAACCCTGACCCTGTTTAGGACAAAAAAAGCCTAAAATACATACCCTGTTTAGGACAACAACCTCAATTTTATTACCCTGTTTAGGACACGCAATACCCTGTTTATAATTAGGACAGACTCGCGCAAAATTATATACCCTGTTTAGGACAGACTCGCACGAAATCACATACCCTGTTCAGGACAGAGAGGCCAAAACCCATACCCTGTCCAGCGGCACATCCCCGTATAGGCCATATAAGGGAGTACCCCCCCCCCCGGGGACAACTGGTTACAGGGAGAAAGTCCCTTCGTGTAAAGAACCTAAAATCTAGTCGCGTGGACTGAAATCAGGACTGTCCTCGCGACCTGTCCCTTGTTGTAAACACAGCAGGGGACTTGTCTTTGCGACTTGTTCCCGCGACTAGTCCCTTTGTGAGTGCCGTCTGCTGCAACCGAAAAGTCCTTGCGACATCTCCCCTCGTCTGCCAACCTTTAACTGCAAAGCAGTTATTAAAAAAGGACCTTGTAAGTACTTTACAGGCGTGAAGCGCAGAGTGCGTGGATTGTCGCTCGCGAGCCTCGCACGTGGCGTGTGAGGTGAGAAACTCTCCCCAGTCCCACACTCCATACCATCACACTTGCTCTAGACCTTTTGTTCTCTGGCTATCCGGCAAATACGGACTGTCTTGCAGGCTACTGTAGGTTGTCTTATCTTTCGAACATCTTTCCTGGGTTTCTAAAAATGTGGTTTTTTTCTTCAGTCAGGTGTTTAATGCCAATAGAATATACGCCCCCCCCCCCCCCCACAACGCCTTATGTTTTTTGATGTAGAATTTAAACGGAGACATCAGACAAAACAAAACGAGTTTTTGCCTTTTTGTTGTGTTAATTCGGCTATGAATTGTACCGTTGTTTTTCATAAATGCACAATGCCGATTTTTCAGTTGGAGAACGGGAGAGTGGATAGTTGTAGTAGTAGTAGTAGTAGCAGAAATAGGACTTTATTGAGGAGCGCTGATTGTAATTATTTTTTGTTTCTGTTATTTTTCATACATAGCACTTTGTACAACTTGTCGGCTGGAACACTATAAATCTCGTGCACAGAGTGAAGTTCGGGAAGATATCATCACAGAAAAGGTCAGCGTCAAAAATTTGCCACTCCCATGTGAAATGTCACTATCCTTTTGTTTGGAAGAAGTGTATTTGTCATGTGTCGCAGCCTGCTGTCGAAGTTGGGTACTCTTACGTCCTCTTTCTTACATTACAACCGGTACTTGTCCAAGAGTGGGTATACCTAGTGGAAAAGCTGTTTTACTAATTGTGTTACGGCATTAGAAAGTGCTGTAACGTTCTGTAACGAGGTATGCAAGTTCTTGTGAGTGGTGAATGCATGTTATCAAATTGATCAAGTCCAATATGGACGCTGCACAAATAGCGTTGTTATGATTATGATTGTGATTATTTATTTATTTATTTATTTTATTAATTGATTGATTGATTGATTGATTTATTGTTGGGTATGCACGTTTGCTTAATAGGACCATGGCGTGCATCCTACATCGATGCAAAGCTGCTCGTCTACTAGCGGTGGAATAGAGGAAGCAGAATTGATTGGCTATGACACTGCCATGGCTGAAAATATCGAGCCACCAAAAGAAGAAGCAGATGAGACTATGACGTTATCGTCACTAGACTCACAGGGTACTGAACCTGAGCAAGAGGTCAGCATTTGGTGCGACGAAAAGGAACTCCAAAACGAGAGACGGCAGACGCTCAATGATGCTCTAAAAAACTTGACTGGTGGACGATTTAGTCCCATATGCTCTACTCTTAATGCCTCATGGGACGACATTTCATCTACCCAGCAAAAATATTATTCGCGCAAGGCACGGGAAGCTGTGACAGCTTCACTGTCAGTCATTAGCCCTGGGCAGGAAAAGGAACTTTGGAAATCTATCCAAAATGAATCGATAATTGAATTTGGTGGTTCATCCAAACGGAAGCACTTTGACACAAATACAGGGCTGATTGATGTCTTGGTTAAGGCGCACAATCAAGCAGAGTTGTGGCAAACCAAACGTCAGATTCTCTCTATTTTCGCGAGTGATTTTACCCGCACAGAGTTACAAACACTTATTCCTGGCTTGTCAAAATGGAGGATTGACCAGGCGCGGCAGCACGCTACTGAAGTAGGGGAAGGACAACTTGTTCCTGAAAAACCAATCTTCCGAACACGAATCGATCCCATGAAAGTTGACCATTTCATAAATTACATTTCACGATCAGATCTACTTCAAGATGTTGCATTTGGGACTAAAACTCTTAAGTTAGACTCTGGTGAACGCATTATCATCCCAGCTGTTATACGAACATTGATCCCATCGCGAATTATCAGTCAGTACACAAGCTACTGCAAACAACATTAATTTGATCCAGCAAGCGAGCGCTCTTTGTTTAGAATCCTCGAAAATATGCTCCGCGTCGATGCAGAAGTCCCTTCATGGGCTGGATAATGTGACAGGGACGGAAGCATTCGACAGTGTACTAACCATTATGGAAACGTTACTTGAGAATGGTGTCGACGAGCAATGGATCCGAGCGACGCAACAGGCGATCAAAGAGGGAAAAGGTACTTGAAGACAGATTTTAAGGGACATGTCAGCCAAGACGAGAGCTACAACGATCACTGCACCGTACAGGCCCTTAGTGATCCAGGCAACGTCAGCTTCCGTGAAGATTGTCAGCACTGTCATGACACCGAATGTGATAGGTGCGAATCCCTCGAGGTGGCATTAGAGGAAGTCTCAAAGAAACTGGAAAATGCAGACATGCATGTGAACGAAGAATCGAGGGCCAGGTTAAATTTTGAATTTAATGGGTGCGCTCGGGCAATTAATTCTTGGAAAGCACATTTGCTTCGTTCTATTAATCAAGAGGAAGCCAAAGAAGACGCCCTAACCCAGCTTGATGAAGAAACATTCTTAATTATCATAGACTGGGCGATGAAGTATCTCCCCCAGCATTATCGCGAGCAGATGTCTGAGTTTTTTGGCAAGCGCGGTAGGAGCTGGCATATTAGTGCAGTCATAACGCACTTACGAGCGGAGGAGAAATACGAAGTTGAGTGCTTCGCGCATCATTTTAACACATGCAACCAAAACAGCTTCGCTGTAATATCAGTCATTGAGTACTTGCTTCAGGTGATCAAACTTGAGTATCCTTCCATCAGGAAGGCTTTTCTGCGTTCAGACAACGCCGGTTGTTACCATAATGGACCTTTGCTCCTCAGCCTTCCATACATGGAAGAAAAAACAGGGATAAAACCATTGCCCTACGACTTCTCAGATCCCCAAGCTGGTAAAGACATTTGTGATCGCAAGACCGCAGCCATGAAAGCACACATCAGGAGATGGGTAAATGAAAACATGACGTCATAACGGCAGAGGACATGAAACAAGCATTGGAATCCCACGGTGGCCTAAGAGGATGTAGAGCAGCTGTTGTGCAAGTCGATTCCACCAAGGAAGTTGGCAAGGGTAACAAAATACCGGGGATTAGTCTTCTCCACAACTTTGCGTTTGAGGAAAATGGAATACGTATGTGGAGGGCCTACAATGTTGGACCTGGGTACTTTCTCTTGTATGCTGAACTCAGTATCGAGAAACAAGGAGACACTGGCCTGAAAATAATCCAGCCTTTCGGTCCAAGAACAAAACAACGGGGTACTGTTATGGAAAGCACAAGGCCTACGGCTGAGATTTTCTCGTGCAGTGAAAGTGGATGTGTTCTCACGTTTAAGACAGAAGCTTAAGCAGATGCTCACGTGGATTCTGGGAAGCACATTAGAGAGCTAGAATCCGAATCCCTTTACGACACTATCAGAAAGAAGTGGGCTGAGAAAGTAACTGGTGTCAACTTGGTTTCGCATGTTCGTGAACCAAATGCCGTACCTGAAGTCCAACCCTCCTCGTCATCCATCAACAGCAGGCGATCACCAGGTTGGGCTCTGAAGACCACGAAAAAACCAGCAAGAATGGAGGATCATGTAAAGGCTTATTTGGTGCAAAAGTTTGATGCAGGAGCAAGGACCGGACTAAAAGCGGATAAAGTCCAGGTATCTCATGAAATGAAGTTCGCAAAAGATGCAAATGGACATTCTTTGTTTAAGCCAGAGGAGTGGAGAACAGCGCAACCGATTAACAGTTTCTTTTCAAGGCTATCGGCAATGCAACGGCAAAGGCAAAAAGAGGTTGAAGATCACGACGAAGAAGTTCAAGAGGAAGACCTAGAAGCATTGGAATCTGAAATTTTCCTTGAAAGTCTACGCAACACAGTGCTCCATGATATCAGTACACCCTACCATCCCATTAAAGTCGGTAGTAGAAACGTCTGCGAACTATCAAGAACCAAGAAACTCAACACGCTGAAAGTAGCTGAGCTCAGAGAAATATGCAAGATCCTACAACTGGCAGTTGACGGACCACTGTCGAGGAAGAAATCTTTTATTAAGCCACTAGAAACCTATGCAAAAACATGCGCGTGTTTAAAAATTTAAAAGCGCTGTAGCTAGAACAAAAGCGTGCATTCTGAAAGCGTCCTTAATTATTGCAGCTTAAATATGCAACCCACTTAAAGTGTTTTGGTTTGGTGGGATCCCATGGCTAATATTCAGTAACCGTAACTGTGACAGAGTTTACTCTATCTTATATAGCAGACCATCCCCAAAGCACATACGTTGAAATATTTCATTTCCTTTCCCACGACGTGGGTGATGCCATATCAACTGCCATGCTATTAACAACCACCATATCTGCTCTTCAAGGTGAATGATGTTTTTACGTTTGTACAAAGGAGCATTTCGTATTATGGTCAGCATCTGCATTAGTAATGTACTTTAAAAAATTCTTTAAAGCCAGTGAGATGCTGAACGAGCGCTCAAAATCAATTGATGCTCACGAAATAATAAACAATTGCCGTTTGATTTGACATGTTACTTCACGTAAATAAAACCCTTTCCGGTTTGCTGAATCACTTTTAAGCCGAATTTTTACAGTGTTTACGACGTTTTTTTTTATCTCAATGGTCTTTGTTATAGTCAAATATCAACTAAACGATACATAAGGTTTTTTCCATGTTACGTGACATACGAGCTGTCTTGGCGGGAAACTTCTGACAATTGGTTAAGAACTACTCGGTATAAATTCGGCAGTTTAAAAACGCTCAACAAACACAAACAGCAATGTCAGACTTGTACTTTCAATGATGAGGTCATTGGAGTCAACTTTTTTTTTTTCTTACGTCCTACAAACGTGAAACATTGAAGAAAGTAGTGATATACGCCACTGATAATTTGGCGGGAAATAGTGCTGACTGATCAGTGTGTTGGTATTTTCCGAGGTCGTTGGCTTCAATCTGCTTCTAGATACCAATTTTAACTGAACCAGATTTTGAAAACAACACAATAAACTACAGGAGGACGATTTTACTTTTGAATTTAACCACCGCACTTTTGTAAAACGTTCCCGTAAAAATGACTAAAATTGAGGTCTAGCTCAATGACGCTCCAGTGACAATTTTTAGCGCCTTATAAAAAAATTAAGATTTAAGCGAAGGACGTTTAGCAAATTGCATTCAACTCCTTAGGAGACGAATATTACGGATAAAATATACGGACATCTGGAAAAAGCGTGAGGTACCTTTTAGGCTTAACCGAAGTTTCCTGATTTTTCCGTATTTTTTGGCCGCTGGGAGGCCTAAAATTTTGGAATGGCCATATCTCGAAGAAAAACGAAAGGCAATCTAAGTAAATGCCACCATTGTTAATATTTTCATACAAATTTTACATGGTAGAAAGGAGGAGGTAAACGGCCGACCTCGATCTTTTGCGCCTGCCCGGTTTTCTCTGACAATAACACTTAAACAGTTTTATAGAATTCTTTTTCTGAGCCGAAAGAAGTGAAATAAATCAAAACCCTAGTTTTCAAGAACTGGAGGCCTTGTGTGACCGGAATCTAAATATTTGTAGTCAAAATTAAAAGCCACAAGGAAAATTTTCCGCTGCTCAGCAACAACATGCGGACCGCTGAGGAAACGAAGCTTTCGCTTGCCTTATTCGCTGCGTAAAAATAATAGCTTGATATTTAATCATTTTTCTTAGTAGTTCATTTACTAAGATTGCTATGACAGGTAAAAGAAATAAAATTGTTAAACCCTTAGGCAAATAGTGGCGTGTGATATTTTTTCCCAACTTCAATTTCCACGCACCGACAATCCGATCGAACAACAACACCAACATCTTATTTGCATTCTCAATTACAAATGCCATTGCACATAGAAAAGAGAAAGAAAAAAGTTGCAAAGTCGATTAATTTACAATTCCTGTGTCTATTGGTCCATTTCTTAATGCAAAAGCTTCGTAAATGAAGTAACCTTATTTTTTATAAGTGAAAGCGTCAATGCTATTTAAGAGAAATACAATTTTAAGAATCGAAATCGGAATATTTACTAATAATATCGTCCATTAAAGATGTTCTAATTGCATCATATCTATTGCAAGATAAGAGGAAGTGTACTTCGTTTTCAACTTCATTTGAGCTGCAGCATTGACAAATTCTCAGATGCTCAGGAAGTCTAGGGGTGGAATGTCTTCCATTTTCAATTCTTAGGTTGTAATTACCTAACCTAAGTTTCGCTACTGCCCGAACCATAATGTCAATCGACTGTTCACCGACAGGGAATAAAGAGAGAAAAGTTTCTCCACATTCAGGATGGTATGTTACGAAATAAATGTCCATGCTTCTAAGCGATTACTGCTCTGAAATTAACACACGCAGAATTAAAAAAAGGAAAAGATACGCAGTACAAACTACATCAGCTTAATCACGGCGGTCAGGATTGCATTCGCCGAGGATCTTCGCGCTAGCAGATGGCAGAACTGAAAGGGTTTTCCACGACGCTAATAAATTTCAAAATACGTTAAAAGAAAATGAGTTTTGCACAATGGTGGATGCGTTGAAAAGGAAACAAACGTATCACTTCAACTGCGTTATAAGATTAGGTAAGTTATTACCTTTCGTCTTGTTCGCGCAGATGTTTTTTTCCAGTTCTTTTTTCTATATAGTTGGAATAGGCAATGGAACGATCGACCTCTGGGATCTTGTGACATGAACAGCCCTCTGGAAAAACTCGTCTGTGAAGTGATCAAAATGCCTCTCGGGTTGAAATTCGCACTGTGTGAGTACGAACATTGTCCTTTTTTCCATTGCAGGTCCGCTAGCAGGGCTTCAATGAAGCAAAATACCAGCTCGGTGGTTGGCTTTATTGTTGTAGCATTGTACAACACAAGTGCTAACTGTCATTACTGCTGTAGCAAGGAAGATTTCAAAGTCGTGCAACAAACAGTTGGCAAGAAATCTTTCCTCGAGGACAATTTACTTCCCTGTGGGAAGTAGCCCTGTGAAGGCACTAGGTTTGAGGTGAGCCTCTGACGTCACTTCCGCTCATTTGCAAGCCAGCTTCCGGAACAAGGGCCAGTAATGGCGGCCGCAAAATCTCGACAAAAACCGTCCGAAAAAAGCAACTTCTAGTCGTCGTAATAACTTGAAATTTGGCATGGTGACTAAGAACCACAAACTATGTTCGAAAATGTAAAAAACATGGAATACCAAAATTCTGGTCCCAGTGGCACGTTAAATTGATTGCCGTTAGAATAATAATTCTTTTTGATGTTCCAGTGAGTTTTAGGCTGAATAAACATTTCTGTTATTATATAAGGAGGCTGAATCTCGGTCAGGTTTCAGTCGTTATTAACTTTCAACGAGCAACAGTTTTATTTTCTTTTTCCTGGTCTATTTCGCGGTCCTCTCGTGCATTTATAATTTTTATTCATAATAAAAAAAAATCGTCTTCTGAGCTTGTTTCTCGTTATTTTTCGGCCCCAGTGTAATGCCATCGTGGGCGTTAACATGTATGCAATCCGTAATTAAAAACGCTTAAACGTCAGTCAGTATTTAAGGAATAATGGACAAGAGTCTCCAGGAAGAAGCCCAGAAGACGAAATTTTTTTATTATTTCGAGAAGGAATTATAAATGCACGAGAGGACACAAGCGCAGCGTGTATAAATATTCATCGCACGTGAATAACCATGAAATAGACCAGGAAAAAGAAAATTAAACTGTTGCTCGTTGAATGTTAATAACGACTGAAACTTGACCGAGATTCAGCCTTCTTTTCTAATAAACGGAATGTTTATTCAGCCTAAAACTTGATGGAACAGCAAAAAGAATTATTATTCTAACGGCAATCAATTTAAGAGAAAAATCTGTAAGGGCAGTTTAGAAATATTTCTGTATGCAAATTACGAACTTTTTGGCTGATTTGTGCTGCATTTTAACCCTTTTTAAATATAAATATCTTAAAATCGCAGCCACCTAGGAAGCTCAATGTACGTTAAGAATGTTTTGCTGTCATAAAAGATCTTTCAACTGAAAAGAAAAAGTGTTAAGTTTTACCTTTCTTGAAATATTAGAGGAAATTACAGGAATGACCAAAATCAGCCCACAAAAGTGAATCACGAATTACTTGAAAACGCTCTTACAGATTTTTCTCTAAATTCGCACACAAGTTGTGTAGGTTGAGTATTTGAAATATTTCAAGTTTCTTCATTAAGTATCTGATTAGTTTTCGAGATAATCAACATTATTTAAAATGAGGCGTTGTCCATTACCGTTGCTATGGTGACAGTTGTTGCTAGGAAACAGGTCATATGTTGAAAAGGTGGTAACAGGAGTCAGATTGTTTCCGGACTGTCAGATTGTTTCCGGACTCGATTTCCTACGCTTATTAAACAAATTGCCCGTCTTTTCTACTTAATAAGCAGGTTTGACACGTCAAATTTGCTTGTTAATCAAAAAGGACGCTACTTTTGCGTTATTAAGCAAAAAAGGTAACACTTTTTGCTTATTAACACGCACCTTTTGCTTAATAGCCAGAAAATTCCTGCCTATTAAGCAAATAAAGGTATATGTTTGGGTTATTAACCAAAAGTGTCGACAGACTTTGTAAACAGAAGTTTTGTCGGCTTGAGCCGCCATTACGGAAAAAAATATCGAGGGCGAAAACTACTTAACAGAACAGCTTTGTGAGAAAATACCAATCTAGCCGAAGGCAAGTGCGGGAATTCTTTCAATTTACCAGGAAAAAATCATAACTTTTACTTTAGTGGCCGAAATTTTTCAAAAGTAAGACTTCGCAGCGCGATCGATCGATCGATCTGGCGAAGCCGTGAGATCTTTCACGTACGCGATTTCTGTAAGCAGAGGCAACGAAACTCAACACTTTAACAGAGCAAATAATCCAGATAAAGAGAATGTACAGAGAATATTCAGAGCTGTCTAAACCTGAAATACAATGAAGAGGAAATTTTAATTCACGGGTTATTGTTTCTTTCGACAGAGAGATAAAAATAACTGACACAGCGAAACGAACAACACAGTAACAGCGCGGCAATTATGTTCTTTATGAACTTAGGGATTCTTCCACGTTCACGATTTCTGTAAACAAAAGTCTGAGCAATGAATTAACAGATGAAATGCTGCGAAAACTGAATAAAACATACAGACACTTCTAAAACTAAAATTTAACAACAAACAACAAAAAGATCTCATGACTTATTTCTAAATTCTTCCGAGAACCGCCAAATTTAATCAAAACACGGCGAAATGAACAACACCGAGCGGGGCATTATCAATCGATTCACAGTTTAAAGATTCACAATTCTTTCCCCTCGCTTTAAAAAAAAAAACTTCCCTAATAGAAAAGTAGAACAGTTTGACCTTCGATCTAGAAAAGCTCCTTTCTTAGCGGCGGAACTAATTTTCGTTCAAGAGTTTTGTACCAAGAATTCGCCAGTCTAATTTGATCCGATAACAACACATTTAATTTGCAGGTAATGTGAAAACGGGAATACGTCAGATTTCCGTAAGAATAAGAAAACTCGGAGGGAGATAAAAACATAATCCCATAGCGAAACATTTTATTTACTGACCACGAAACATTGTTTTACGAAATCATTTCTACATATGCGGTACCCCTAATCGGGTTAAACTTTGCGAAACTGTCAAAACAGAGCGGCAAATCCGTCAGCTTTATTTTCAGCGTATTAATCAAGAAAGGCAGCGGCGGTCAAACTTCGCGAAACTCTCAATACAGAGCGGCAAATCCGTCAACTTTCAGCTTTATTAATCAAGAAAAGCAGCGAGTGGTGATACATTCGACAAATAAGAAGGAATTACTGCCTAACATCATCGCGTGAAGGTAGTTGTTTTGACTATTAACCAAACAACCAATTCTTTTAGGAGTAAAATTGTGAACTCTTTTAGATACCAGTGCAATGTAAATTCCAGTGAAAACGAACTTCAACACGGCAGCACTTTCCATTTAGCGAATGTACAACCGATTCACTCACCGGTCAAAATACTAATGTTTCTTATTTTATTGGCGTAAGTTTTAGAAAGAACACTCTCTAAGAGAAAAGTAAAAGAGATTGACTTTTTGAAAAGGTCAAGAATCCTGAATCAAAATCAACAACAACACATCCAGTAATGGAAATAATGCCGAGGAGTTCCGTGAGAAAACTCGGACGTAGATAAAAATATAACCTCATAGCGAAATATTTCATTTGTTGTGCACAAATTGCCAACGAAACATCGTTTTTAAGAAAACATTTTTGCACATACACGCGGTACGATTACATAGAGCTAAATTAAAAGTTGGCAGACAAACTTTGCGAAACGTCATACAGAGCGGCAAATTATCCTTTCACTTTTAGCTTATTAATCAAGGTATACCACATTCGCTAAATAAGCAGGGAATTCCTGCCAAAAATAATCGAGTGAGGGATCGGGAGGTAGTTGTTTTCAGTGATTATTAACCGATCAATCAATTCTTTAGGAGTGGAATGTTTTAAAATTCCTTCACAGTGTTAACGAAATGAACATTTACAGCGCATACACTTCAACGCGGCAGCAATCTTTCCGTTGGGCGAATGTACAACCGATTCACTAACCGGTCAAAATAATATATTCTGATTTTATTGGGATAATTTTTAAAAAGAACACTTTTATTTTTTTGGCTATGTACTCAGGTCGTTCATTGAGAAAGCTATTTCACTTTTCCCAGCCTAATGACATGCAAATTAGTTTTAGCGCGAAAGTTATTCTTCGCGGGAAAATAATGGCTTCTAACTGAAGGCCTGTTTCAGATTACAACTACGTGCAGATTACAAAGCAGCATCATTAGCGTAAACTTGATTAATACAATTGGTTTATTATTAACACATTGCAAAAACAGAAATAAACTCACCTTCCAAATTTGACCGGAAATCGGTTCCCCGGCCCGTTACACGTTACAACACAACCTCAAGGCTATCCATTTCTGACAAATTCAAGGTCTCCAAATTGTTTTGAAGCTCTTGCATTCTACATTTAACTGCCGTTGAGTAAACC
The DNA here is from genome assembly GCA_964017195.1 of Siderastrea radians. NCBI lineage: Eukaryota > Metazoa > Cnidaria > Anthozoa > Scleractinia > Rhizangiidae > Siderastrea > Siderastrea radians. The sequence goes on from OZ024893.1 coordinate 27,957,715, forward strand.
GGATTCTTGATTTTGTGACTAGTTGCTCATCTGAGAAAATGTCTGTGAACTCTGAACTTGCCGGGTTGGTGATTCTTTCATTATAGCGCAGCCCACGTGCAAAACATAGCCTTTCATTCTGAAGATGAACAAACGTTTTGTTGCTGGTACAGAAAGCCATTCTTGATCGGGTTCAACAGCCGACTGCAGCCTTCACTAAAGATGTCTGTTTGAAGTTGAAACATTCTGATCCACCCACTGCATGTCTTAGCCCAGAAGGAGATATTCGCTGAATGTGTAAGATGCACAGTACACGTTTCTGTGGAGAGCTGCTTAATTGTATTTTCGCAGTTTCCTCCACCCTCCCCACCCCTGCAAGACCAGTTTGCATGGAAAAGCAAAGAAAACGATTCCGTGACTGCTATACCTGTCTGGTGCAGATCTTTCGGCCGCACAGAACTCTGACAGAAATGTAGACTGTCTTGCAGCCGAATCAAGCATTTAAAAAAAAAAGAAAAAAAACGAAATGCGAATGACGACGCGCTTTTCAGCTGGTAAAACTGAACCAGTGTTAGAATAACTAAACTAGATTTATCAAATTTCCGGCGATCTTTGCGGCCATCGCGGATTGAAATTAAGAAAGGGACAACTGAAATAGACATACAAACACTTGCATTCATTAAACAAAAGTGCACACTAAAACAGATATACGGACACTTATGCTTATTAAACAAAAGTGGACACTGAAGAGACATACACACGCTTGTGTTTATTAACCAAAAGTGACCATTGAGACAGACATACGGACCCTGAAACAGACATACACACACTTGTGCTTATTAAACAAAAGTGACCACTGAAAGAGACACACGGTAACTGTTTAGTAAACAAAAGTGGACACTGAACAGACATACGCACATTACTGTTTATTAACTCTTTTCCGTCAAGAGTTGTATTTTCCCGACGTGGAAGTCGGGAACCATTCAGCCACTTGTGACGTCATCATTTTTGACGTCACCAGATTGTTTTGATAAGCAGCTAGCACAGCAAGGACAGATCCATCCATACGTGTGTCCATTTTGAATATCGACCAAATCCTGGCAGAGCTATACCAGAAAAACGTGTCCAATTTTGGCTGCAAAGTTGGTGGTAAAATAGGCCAAGTCACCTAGTTGATCAATGTTCCATTTCCAGGTTTTTAGAAGGACTGAGGCCAAAACTTTTCCAGTGGATAGAAAGGTGATAAGGGGTAGAAGATAAAGAGAAAAGAAAGGGAGAGAAAAAGGAAAGCAAAAGAAGCGAGAAAAAATTAGAAATGAATCAGCAAAAAAAAAAAAAAAAAAAAAAGTCCAAATTTTGGCTTATGCGCATGCCTGAAACCAAAATAATGTACAATTTTCAACAGAAGCTGGCTCAAAATTGAGCTAAGATGTAAGAAAACGCTTTTGTAGCAAAGTTTAGTGGCATTTGGCACCATAGCACTTCAAAAACCGCTTTAGCGGTAAAAAATGCGTTTTTCTAAGGGAAAAACGCTGACGGTAAAGGGTTAAACAAAAGTGGACACTGAGCAGACATACGGACGTTAGTGCTTATTCAACAAAAGCGACCACTGAAACAGACATACGGACACTTGCGCTTATTAAGCAAAAGTGACCACTGAAAAAGACACAGGGACACTTGTGCTTATTAAACAAATGTGACCAGTCAAACAGACATACGGACACTTGTGCTTATTAAACAAAAGTGACCACTGAAACAGACATACGGACACTTGTGCTTATTAAACAAAAGTGACCACTCAAACAGACATATGGACACTTGTGCTTATTAAACAAAAGTGGACACTGAACAGACATACGGACATTAGTGCTTATTCAACAAAAGTGGACACTGAGGAGACATACGGACATTAGTGCTTATTCAACAAAAGTGGACACTGAGGAGACATACGGACATTAGTGCTTATTCAACAAAAGCGACCACTGAAACAGACATATGGACACTTGTGCTTATTAAACAAAAGTGACCACTGAAAAAGACATACGTAAACTTGTGCTTATTAAACAAAAGTGACCACTCAAACAGACATGTGGACACTTGTGCCTATTAAACAAAAGTGACCACTGAAACACATACGGACTCTTAGTGCTTATTCAACAAAAGTGGACACTGAGGAGACATACGGACATTAGTGCTTATTCAACAAAAGTGGACACTGAGGAGACATACGGACATTAGTGCTTATTCAACAAAAGCGACCACTGAAACAGACATATGGACACTTGTGCTTATTAAACAAAAGTGACCACTGAAAAAGACACACGGACACTTGTGCTTATTAAACAAAAGTGACCACTGAAACACATACGGACACTTGCGCTTATTAAACAAACGTGACCACTCAAACAGACATACGGACACTTGTGCTTATTAAACAAAAGTGACCACTCAAACAGACATACGGACACTTGTGCTTATTAAACAAAAGTGACCACTGAAAAAGACACACGGACACTTGTGCTTATTAAACAAATGTGACCACTCAAACAGACATACGGACACTTGTGCTTATTAAACAAAAGTGACCACTGAAACACATACAGACTCTTGCGCTTATTAAACGAAAGTGACCACTGAAAGACACATGGACACTTGTGCTTATTAAACAAACGTGACCACTGAAACAGACATACGGACACTTGTGCTTTTTAAACAAAAGTGACCACTGAAAGACACACGGACACTTGTTTATTTATTTTATTTATTTATTTTTATTTATTTATTTTCTTTATTTCTTTTTTTTCGTCTTTTTTTAATTGACTAATTAATTGCTTTCACCAAGCTTTAGTGCCAACCTACCTCTGTACTTAAACATCACTTAGTTTTACTCAGCTCGATTAGCTTTATAGTTATCCTGAGTAAACATTACCTATTTTTGTATTAATATATTATATTGTAAAGTTTAACTTTTTTTCCTCTTTGGGTTTGGTAATAAAGCTTGTTGTTGTTGTTGTTGTTGTTGTTGTTGCTTATTAAACAAAAGTGACCACTGAAAAAGACATACAGACACTTGTGCTTATTAAACAAAAGTGACCACTGAAAGAGACACACGGACACTGTTTAGTAAACAAAAGTGGACACTGAACAGACATACGCACATTACTGTTTATTAAACTTGTGCTTATTAAACAAAAGTGACTACTGAAACAGACATACGGACACTTGTGCTTATTAAACAAAAGTGACCACTGAAACAGACATACAGACACTTGTGCTTATTAAACAAAAGCGACCACTGAAACACATACGGACACTGTTTAGTAAACAAAAGTGGACACTGAACAGACATACGCACATTACTGTTTATTAAACTTGTGCTTATTAAACAAAAGTGACCACTGAAACAGACATACGGACACTTGTGCTTATTAAACAAAAGTGGACACTGAACAGACATACGGATCGACATTAGTGTTTATTAAACAAAAGTGGACACTGAGGAGACATACGGACATTAGTGCTTATTCAACAAAGGTGACCACTCAAACAGACATATGGACACTTGTGCTTATTAAACAAAAGTTACCACTGAAACAGACATACGTACACTTGTGCTTATTCAACAAAAGCGACCACTGAAACAGACATACGTACACTTGTGCTTATTAAACAAAAGTGACCACTGAAAAAAGCCATACGGACACTTGTGCTTATTAAACAAAAGTGACTACTGAAACAGACATACGGACACTTGTGCTTATTAAACAAAAGTGACCACTCAAACAGGCATATGGACACTTGTGCTTATTAAACAAAAGTGGACACTGAACAGACATACGGACATTAGTGTTTATTAAACAAAAGTGGACACTGAGGAGACATACGGACATTAGTGCTTATTCAACAAAAGTGGACACTGAGGAGACATACGGACATTAGTGCTTATTCAACAAAAGCGACCACTGAAACAGACATACGTACACTTGTGCTTATTAAACAAAAGTGACCACTGAAACACATACGGACACTTGCGCTTATTAAGCAAAAGTGACCACTGAAAAAGACACAGGGACACTTGTGCTTATTAAACAAATGTGACCAGTCAAACAGACATACGGACACTTGTGCTTATTAAACAAAAGTGACCACTGAAACACATACGGACTCTTGCGCTTATTAAACAAAAGTGACCACTGAAAGACACACGGACACTTGTGCTTATTAAACAAACGTGACCACTCAAACAGACATACGGACACTTGTGCTTATTAAACAAACGTGACCACTCAAACAGACATACGGACACTTGTGCTTATTAAACAAAAGTGACCACTGAAAAAGACACACGGACACTTGTGCTTATTAAACAAAAGTGACCACTCAAACAGACACACGGAAACTTGTGCTTATTAAACAAAAGTGACCACTCAAAGAGACATATGGACACTTGTGCTTATTAAACAGAAGTGGACACTGAACAGACATACACGCACTTGTCTTTATTAAACAAAAGTGAACACTTAAAAGACATACGGACACTCGTACTTGTTAAACCGAACGTGGACATTGAAGAGACAGACGGACACCTCTGTTTATTAAACAAAAGTGGACACTGAACAGACATACACACCCTTGTCTTCTTTAAACAAAAGTGGACGCACACTTGTGGTTATTAAACAAAAGTGATGAGTGAAACAGTCATATGGACACTAAAAGAGACATATGCACACTGGTGTTTAATAAACAAAAGGGGACACTGAACTGAGATATGGAGACTTCTGTTTATTAAACAAAAGTGGACACTGAACAGACGCAGGCGCACTTCTTCTTATTAAACAAAAGTGGACACTCAGCAGACATATGGACATTTGTGGTTATTAAACAAAAACGGGCATTGAACAGACAAATGGATACTTCAGTTTATTAAACAAAAGTGGACACTGAACCAACATATATACGCACACTTTTTATTAAACAAAAGTGACCACTGAACAGAAACACGGACACTTGAGCTTATTAAACCAAATGTCACTACTGAAAAACACATATGGACACTGAAACAAACATATGCACTTCTGCTTATTAAACAAAAGTGACCACTGAAAGAAACATACGGACACTGATACAGACATACGCACACTTGTGTTTATTAAACAAAAGTGAACAATTAAACAGACAACGGGTACTTGTGTTTATTAAACAAAAGTGGACACTGGACAGAGATAACGCACACTTGTCTTTATTAAAAAAAGTGGACACTGAGCAGACATATGGACACTTGTGCTTATAACCAAATGTGACCATGGACTGAAAAAGACATACTCACACTGAAAAAAAAAATGCCTACTTGTGTTTGTTAAACAAAAGGGGACACTAAACAGACATACGGACACTTGTGCTTATTAAACGAAAGGGGACACTGAACGGACATATGGACACTAGTGCTTATTAGACAAAAGGGGACACTGAACGGACATACGGAAACTTGTGTTTATTAAACAAAAGGGGACACTGAACACAGTGTGCATACGTCTGTTTCAGTGGTCACTTTTGTTTCATAAGCACTAAAACAGACATATGGACACTTATGCTTATTAAACAAACGTGGACACTGAACAGACATACGGACACTTGTGTTTATTAAGCAAAAGTGACCATTGAGACAGACATTATGGACACTGAAACAGACATGCATACACTTGTGCTTATTACACAAAAGTGACCACTGAAACAGATATACAGACACTTATGCTTCTTAAACAAAAGTGGACACTGAACAGACATACGCACATTGGTGCTTATTAAACAAAAGCAGACACTGAACAGACATACGCACATTAGTGCTTATTAAACAAAAGTGGACACTGAACAGACATATGGACTCTTGTGCTTATTAAAAAAAAGTGGACGCTAAACAGACATACGGACACTTGTGCGTATGTCTGTTTCAGTGGTCACTTTTGTTTAACAAGCACAAGTGTGTGTATGTCTGTTCAGTGTCGACATTTGTTTAATAAGCACAAGTGTCCGTATGTCTGTTTAGTGTCCACTTTGGTATGTCTTTTTCAGTGGTCACAGTTTTGTTTAATAAGCACAAATGTCCACATGTCTGTTTGAGCGGTCACTTTTGTTTAATAAGCACAAGTGTCCGTATGTGTGTTTCAGTGGTCACTTTTGTTTAATAAGCACAAGTGTCCGTATGTCTTTTTCAGTGGTCACTTTTGTTCAATAAAGACAAAGATGCGTATGTCTGTTCAGTGTCCACTTTTGTTTAATAAGCACAAGTGTCTATATGTCTGAGTGGTCACTTTTGTTTAATAAGCGCAAGTGTGTGTATGTTTGTTTCAGGGTCCGTATGTCTGTCTCTATGGTCACTTTTGCTTAATAAACACAAGCGTGTGTATGTCTCTTCAGTGTCCACTTTTGTTTAATAAGCATAAGTGTCCGTATATATATATTTTTTTTTAATTAATTTTTTATTGTCATTTTAACATCTTTACATACACACATCGACTGAGATTACTGAGTACGTTGCATACGTTACACTACATACGTTGCATTACATCACTGCCATAGATAAAAGATAAACGACCTATACACACTAAAAAAAATTATAAATAAATAAATAAATAAATACATAAATAAATAAATAAATAAATAATAATAATAATAATTTAATAATTAATTACATTTACATTTTTCCAGCGGTACAGTATATTTTTGATACATTAAATATTAAGCAAAGGCTTCCACTTCCCTTCGTGTATGTTAAGTCTGTTGTTCTTTTTAGCTATTGCTCGTTCAATAGATTCTGTATACCTTAATTTAGCTATAAGATGAGACAGTAATGGTACATAGTTTTTCAGACGGTTTTGATAGATAATCTGTTTGCCAGCAATGATTATATGATTTAAAAACAGCCAGTGAGGCCTCTTTTGTATAAGACCAAAAATGATGTCGCAATCGTTTAGAGAGTCAATGTCAATGTGTAAAGACTTAACCCAAAGAACAACAGACTTCCAGAAAGCTATAGTAAATTCACAGCTACATAATAGATGCTCGAGGGATTCATCTGAAATTTTACAAAAGGTGCAAAGAGGTGAGTGTCCGTATATCTGTTTTAGTGTGCACTTTTGTTTAATGAATGCAAGTGTCTGTATGTCTATTTCAGTTGTCCCTTTCTTAATTTCAATCCGCGATGGCCGCAAGGATCGTCGGAAATCTTGATATATCTAGTTTAGTTATTTTAACACTGGTTCAGTTTTACCAGCTGAAAAGCGCGTCATCATTCGCATTTCGTTTTTTTTTTTTTTAATGCTTGATTCGGCTGCAAGACAGTCAACATTTTTGTCAGAGTTTTGTGCGGCCGAAAGATCTGCACCAGACAGGTGTAGCAGTCACGGAATCGTTTCCTTTGCTTTTCCATGCAAACTGGTCTTGCAGGGGTGGGGAGGGTGGAGGAAACTGGGAAAATACCATTAACAGCTCTCCACAGAAACGTGTACTGTGCGTCTTACACATTCAGCGAATATCTCCTTCTGGGCTAAGACAGTGGGTGGATCAGAATGTTTCAACTTCGAACAGACATCTTCAGTGAAGGCTGCAGTCGGCTGTTGAATCCGATCAAGAATGGCTTTCTGTACCAGCAACAAAACGTTTGTTCATCCTCAGAATGAAAGGCTATGTTTTGCACGTGGACTGTGCTATAATGAAAGAATCACCAACCCGGCAAGTTCAGAGTTCACAGACATTGTCTCAGATGAGCAACTAGTCACAAAATCAAGAATCCGGTTTACTCAACGGCAGTTAACTGTAGACTGCAAGAGCTTCAAAACAATTTGGAGACCTTGAATTCGTCAGAAATGGATAGCCTTGAGGTTGTGTTGTAACGCGTAACGGGCCGGGGAACCGATTTCCGGTCAAATTTGCGAAGGTGAGTTTATTTCTGTTTTTGCAATGTGTTAATAATAAACCAATTGTATTAATCAAGTCTACGCTAATGATGCTGCTTTGTAATCTGCACGTAGTTGTAATCTGAAACAGGCCTTCAGTTAGAAGCCATTATTTTCCCGCGAAGAATAACTTTCGCGCTAAAACTAATTTGCATGTCATTAGGCTGGGAAAAGTGAAATAGCTTTCTCAATGAACGACCTGAGTACATAGCCAAAAACATACACTCTAGATAAATTCTCTCCATTGGTTGAGTTAACCGAGAGAACTAGTTATAGGTTATACTTTTTCTCTCGCCGAGTTTTCGTACGGAACTTGACGGAACACAGCGTATTTAATTACAATGTGTTGTTGTTGATTTTAAGCTTACTCTAATGAATGAAAAAAATTACACTGTGAAGGTGGGAGCCTTTTCAAAACGCCAATCTGTTTTACTTATCTCTTACAAAGTGTTCTTTTTAAAAATTATCCCAATAAAATCAGAATATATTATTTTGACCGGTTAGTGAATCGGTTGTACATTCGCCCAACGGAAAGATTGCTGCCGCGTTGAAGTGTATGCGCTATAAATGTTCATTTCGTTAACACTCGTGATTGATTGATCGGTTAATAATCACTGAAAACAACTACCTCCCGATCCCTCACTCGATTATTTTTGGCAGGAATTCCCTGCTTATTTAGCGAATGTGGTATACCTTGATTAATAAGCTAAAAGTGAAAGGATAATTTGCCGCTCTGTATGACGTTTCGCGAAGTTTGTCTGCCAACTTTTAATTTAGCTCTATGTAATCGTACCGCGTATGTGAAAAAATGTTTTCTTAAAAACGATGTTTCGTTGGCAATTTGTGCACAACAAATGAAATATTTCGCTATGAGGTTATATTTTTATCTACGTCCGAGTCTTCTCACGGAACTCCTCGGCATTATTTCCATTACTGGATGTGTTGTTGTTGCTTTTGATTCAGGATTCTTGACCTTTTCAAAAAGTCAATCTCTTTTACTTTTCTCTTAGAGAGTGTTCTTTCTAAAACTTACGCCAATAAAATAAGAAACATTAGTATTTTGACCGGTGAGTGAATCGGTTGTACATTCGCTAAATGGAAAGTGCTGCCGTGTTGGAGTTCGTTTTCACTGGAATTTACATTGCACTGGTATCTAAAAGAGTTCACAATTTTACTCCTAAAGAATTGGTTGTTTGGTTAATAGTCAAAACAACTACCTTCACGCGATGATGTTAGGCAGTAATTCCTTCTTATTTGTCGAATGTAGTACCACTCGCTGCTTTTCTTGATTAATAAAGCTGAAAGTTGACGGATTTGCCGCTCTATATTGAGAGTTTCGCGAAGTTTGACCGCCGCTGCCTTTCTTGATTAATACGCTGAAAATAAAGCTGACGGATTTGCCCCTCTGTTTTGACAGTTTCGCAAAGTTTAATCCGATTAGGGCGTACGGCGTATGTAGAAATGATTTCGTAAAACAATGTTTCGTGGTGAATAAATAAAATGTTTCGCTATGGGATTATATTTTTATCTCCCTCCGAGTTTTCTTATTCTTACGGAAATCCGACGTATTCCCGTTTTCACATTACCTGCAAATTAAATGTGTTGTTATCGGATCAAATTAGACTGGCGAATTCTTGGTACAAAACTCTTGAACGAAAATTAGTTCCGCCGCTAAGAAAGGAACTTTTCTAGATCGAAGGTCAAACTGTTCTACTTTTCTATTAGGGAATTTTTTTTTTTGAGGCGAGGGGAAAGAATTGTGAATCTTTTACATGTAAACTGTGAATCGATTGATAATGCCCCGCTCGGTGTTGTTCATTTCGCCGTGTTTTGATTAAATTTGGCGGTTCTCGGAAGAATTTAGAAATAAGTCATGTGATCTTTTTGTTGTTTGTTGTTAAATTTTAGTTTTAGAAGTGTCTGTATGTTTTATTCAGTTTTCGCGGCATTTCATCTGTTAATTCATTGCTCTGACTTTTGTTTACAGAAATCGTGAACGTGGAAGAATCCCTAAGTTCATAAAGAACATAATTGCCGCGCTGTACTGTGTTGTTCGTTTCGCTGTGTCAGTTATTTTTATCTCTCTGTCGAAAGAAACAATAAACCGTGAATTAAAATTTCCTCTTCATTGTATTTCAGGTTTAGACAGCTCTGAATATTCTCTGTACATTCTCTTTATCTGGATTATTTGCTCTGTTAAAGTGTTGAGTTTCGTTGTCTCTGTTTACAGAAATCGCGTACGTGAAAGATCTCACGGCTTCGCCAGATCGCTCGATCGATCGCGCTGCGAAGTCTTACTTTTGAAACATTTCGGCCACTAAAGTAAAAGTTATGATTTTTTCCTGGTAAATTGAAAGAATTCCCGCACTTGCCTTCGGCTAGATTGGTATTTTCTCACAAAGCTGTTCTGTTAAGTAGTTTTCGCCCTCGATATTTTTTTCCGTAATGGCGGCTCAAGCCGACAAAACTTCTGTTTACAAAGTCTGTCGACACTTTTGGTTAATAACCCAAACATATACCTTTATTTGCTTAATAGGCAGGAATTTTCTGGCTATTAAGTAAAAGGTGCGTGTTAATAAGCAAAAAGTGTTACCTTTTTTGCTTAATAACACAAAAGTAGCGCCCTTTTTGATTAACAAGCAAATTTGACGTGTCAAACCTGCTTATTAAGTAGAAAAGACGGGCAATTTGTTTAATAAGCGTAGGAAATCGAGTCCGGAAACAATCTGACAGTCCGGAAACAATCTGACTCCTGTTTGGTGTAGTATCAAGGAAATCGAAGTTTATCTTCTATGCGAAATTTTGATTATCGATTATGCGAGCCTCCTTAAAACCGGGAGCACGAATTCAGTACGAATATAGATACGTGTACTTCATATAAAAAAGAGAAACTAATAGCACTACGCGAATTGTCCAAAAAAGAGACAAGAAGACATTTTTTATTCCTCACATTTTTATTCTTCCCAACTGACAGGATGCGAGAAATAGTGGCGTGCAAAGCGTGTATGCCAGTTGATAGCAATCGGGGAAGAGTGGAACGCGCGTGACTTTTTGTCTGGTGGTTTTGCCCGGCAGATTGTAAACAGAGTGTGACATTTCATGCGTGAAGCGTAACCATTTGCTTACCGTTCACACCTCCCAACACAGTAGTTTTCGTCATGTCCACGCCATTGTGCGAATTGTCCAGTGGGAAGAGAACAGCGAGATGAGATTAGCATATTTGCATATATTTGTGCGCAGAGGTCGGCGGTTGAATACCGACACCAAGAAGCTCAAAATATTGCCGTTTATGGTGACAAAATGTTGGGAAAGATGGAACTTTTCCCGCGTATAGTTGTTTTTCGACCATGGATTCATTCAGGTTTGAGGAAATTGTGAGTGGAAATGGCGCATTTCAAGAAATATAGCTCATTTAGTGAAAAGAGGTATGCTTTTGTGCTGGTGAAATGGCAGATCAGTGTGCAACCTTTGCATAATATTATAATACTAATTGGGAGCAAAAATTAGAAAGACGCTTATTTTCGCTCAAAACGCTTCAAATCACCCTAAAAAGCCATTAAATAGCAATTAATACAACGCAGAAACAAGGTGAACCATTTATATTATGAACTATTTCGCATTTATGGTATTTAGAGCGTCTTAGTTGCATTTTCCATACAAACTCTTATATTTTGCCGACTTATAAAATATGCAAAAATTAACAGGTTGTTATATGCGCTCCTCTCAGAGTGAGCTTGGGCGACCTGTGCATTGACCTGGATATTTCGGCCTTTTGTGAAAACGTCCTTGAAAGCCGCAAAGAAGTGCTCGCCAAAACTACTTGTTCACGAGTCACAGCAGGACTTGAAAATCTGTGACGACAATAGTGCGCACGTTGTAAAAACAACTTTTGTTACTATTTCCACAACTAGTTCCTCCGAGCAGCCGTCCAAAACTGCTTTGTAATGTCTCTTTTTTGATAACACACCTTCAAACATTGATCAGCTATAGTTGATCACGTGTTTGTTGTAAGTCAGTATAAAAAGTGGCTTGTGGACTGCCTCAAATACCTTTTAGAGTGCCCAAATTTGAAGCTGTGAACAGCATATAGTGATTTCTCATTAATGTTGACCATTGTCCAGTCAAATTGTGAGGTTGAAAAGAGAACTTCTCATCCGGTCTTTTACTTTTCGCATCGACTGGAAGACAGATTGCAAGTCATCGTAAGATTTTTCAGGCCTTTATTCTGTAAATGCGATGCATTTTAAGCCGCTCTTCAGGGGCATTTGCTCCATCAATTGATATCATGAATGCTTGACTAAAATTGTTCTTTTTCCAAACTGAAACCTTTAACACTTGGTTTACTTAAGCCTTTATAAATAGAATACACTGAAATATTCTAAATCAGCTTCTGATCATCTGTTCATTCACACTAATTTTCAAAGAGTTATTTTAACTCCGATAGTGGAGTTAAAATTTTAGGTTAAAAATAACACCTTTTTTGGGGTTATTTTAACTCCTTAATTTAACTCCAATTTTGGGGTTATAATAACTCCATTGGAGGAGTCACTTTAACTCTATAAAAGGAGTTATTTAAACTCCATATGGGAGTTGCTATAACTCCAAAAGTGGAGTTAAAATTTTAGGTTAAAAATAACTCCTTTTTTGGGGTCATTTTAACTCCCAAATTTAACTTCAATTTCGGAGTTATAATAGCTCCAACGAGGGAGTCACTTTAACTCTGCTCCATCAAAGACTAGAGTTATTTTAACCCCGCTCCATCAAAGACTAGAGTTATTTTAACACCGCTCCATCAAAGACTAGAGTTATTTTAACTCCATAATCAGAGTTGTAGTTACTCTGAAATCGGAGTTAAATTAACTCCGGTACATTCACCCTATTAATTTTTTAGATAACAAGCAACATCACACAAGTTGACTTTCACTATAAAAGGTAAAACATTTTTAATTCAATCCTATTTCATTTTCTTATATGAACAGTAGCTTCTCACAGAATTTGAATTAACAGTAACATTAATGTAAATTTCTAAGACTCTAAAATGAAAATAAAGCATGTACAAGTATGTAAAAATAAAACATGATTGTAAAACATTTACAATTCTCTTAAAAATTTTCTGTATTTTCTATTTCCAAAAAATCTCATAAATGTAGTTGCTCTTCAATATGACTTCCTCCATCTGCATGCAACCATGCATGGAGCATAAAAAGTCTTAATAGATTTGTGAAATGTCCGTTAGAAAGACTTATGTCCTATAGAACCTCTGATTATTCAATCTGCAGAAAATACATGGTTAAATAAAATCTTCTTAAATTGTTTCAAATTTTGACTGAAAAACCGGAAGAACTCTGGTGAAGCCCTAATGAACAATCTTTCCAGGTAAGAAGTCAAAACTTTATGAATTCGAATTTGAAGAAAGTTGGAATTCAAATGACAATATAGGAAAATTCAACAACTCTATCTTTTGTTTAAAATTATAACTGGCTTAAAATTCAATTTTCTTAAATTATTAATTATCTGGAACCGGAACAACATATTTGTTCTGTGTGCTTTAAAAACATTTTTAACTTTTTCCCCTTAAGGAGCATTGAAGGTTTTAAGTCACTAAGTGCTTTAAAGGGACACTGGCACAGGGAGGTTTACGTTTTGAGGTGAACAATGTGCTTAATTTTTAATTAAATGTCTTTCTCCTACACAGAATATTCCTAGAACGTCAAAAGAAGGAAATTAAACGATTTTCTTACAGAAAGAACAAACATTGTTGATGTCGATTTTTCTGATTTACAAAGGAAATACTTATACCTAATCGTACCTTTTTGGTACGCTTCGGCGGCATATCAGGCGAATTTGGTCGAGCCGTGGTTCGTATTTTGGCGAGACGTAGTCGAGCCAAAATACCCATGGTGAGACCAAACGAGCTTGATATGCTGCCGAAGCGTACTAAAAAAGGTGCGATTAGGTATTTACCGTACCCAAATTCGTCCTAAAACCCGGCTTTTTATTTTTTTTAGTTACCCTGATCAGTCAGGCGTTGTAGAGCGACACGTATTTACACTTCTCTGGTCGTCAATACTCTTCTCCAACTCCTCATCTGCCATTTTATTTAATTCTTTTGTTTGGAGTTTCATTTTCTGAATCTTGGAAGTCCAAATGAAGAAAGAAATTAGGAAAATCCGGCTCCATTTTGAAACAAAAAAAGTTTCAGCGCTGTCCGTAAAGTTCACTCGAGCGCCCGCCAGTGTAGCCGCTTCCAATTTTGGCGCGAAATTGTATTTTTTTTTCTCTCTTACCGTTAAACAAATTACTTTCTCGTTTAACAAATGTAATAGTTTTACGTTTCGTTGTATTTCTGTTGTGATTTTCGCCTCTAAAGTCTGCAAAAAAATGAAAGTTTCACAAACTGTCCATGATATCGTAGGATATCAGGTCAGTGACTTGATATCGTAGAAAATCATGACAGTAAACAAGCCTTCTGATTGGCTAATTCACAATTTGGGTACGGTAATTTACAATATCAGCAATCCATTTTCATCCTAGTAATCAGGAAGACAAACACACTTAATTATAGTCTCTGAGAACTGGCACAGTTATTTTCAATGAAACTCAACCAGTATTTTTGGGTTTCCCCTAATTAGAAAGTTTTCCTAAAAACTGGTGACAGTGTCCCTTTAATGTCACATTATGAAAGAGCAGCGATGAACTTATTTACTGCCACTCTCTTTCTAGCTTCTTGTTGTTTATAAAGAAGTGCAGCTTCGCAAAATAAAAATGCGTTGCTACACTTGCTAGGGTACATTGTATTAAATACATAATAGCAGGCCACAACAAGCCCCAGGACATTTGGCATGCTTGTTGAACCCAATGAAAGTACTTCAGTTCCCTCCACTGCAATGCACAGGGGGTCTAGGCACCAGAAGTCACCAATTCCAATAATCCGTGGAGCTTTTGTACCTTTGATTTCTACACCAATGGAGTCCTCATCCTATAACAAGACTGTACATGTATTCAGTACTTGAGCATCTAGACACCGGTTTCAGCACTATTTTTTTCCTCAAGCAAATATCTGCATTGTAGAACCCATAGACTAAAATTTCAACCTTTCACCAGGCCCACTGTCACGATGCTTCAGGTAAATAAAACAACAGCAAGAGGAGCACATCAATAACTGCATGTCTTAAAGTAGATGTCGATGTAATGATGCAAACAAGCAAAAATATTTCGGTTGCAACATGTCCACTTGCAAAAAAAAATAAACATTTATAGAAGTGGTAGCCTGTTAAACTTGTGTTCATGCAGGATTATTATTTTAGAGGAAATCTCCACTATTATCGCAAATCAATGTCAAATTTTGGAGATAAAGCCTAAATTCCACTTTGTTAAGTTAGCAAGTGACGAGAAAGTTTTAGTGTACCAACAACACTGTACCACCTATTTTGGCTTTTGAATTTTCAGCGCGCTGCCATTTTGAATTACTATGATGTCATATGGCTGCCCATGTTGTTTCATATGAAAGGAAGTTGCTTATTAACAAAAGTGGCAACCATATGACATCACAAAAATTCAAAATGATGGTCCGTTGGAAATTCAAAAGCGAAAATACATGTAGGTGATATTCATATCTAATCTTTTTTGGTACACTTAAACTTTATTTCCAACAGTTTAACAATTTTGTCTGTGGTGTGGCAAAAAAAAATAAAAATAACATAAAAATAAATTTGTTGTAACAGTGGAGGCTTCCTTTAAAATAAGCCATCAGCAACTGGGCCTCAAAGATTACAATTTGACTTACTTTGCATATTTTTGTTAAGTCTTCTGGATTTCCTCCCTTTTCCTTAAGTAGCAGGGGCAGTAAACAAACTGCAGCAGCCTCTTCAATCGCTTAAAGAGAATCATAACACGCATAAATATGGATGACAGTGATAGAGGATGCAGGATTCTGCAGCTTGTGACCTCTTAAGAGGAACCTTACTCTCCTAAATCCTAAGGAGGAGAAATGTTTCTTTAAGGGTTTTATAATTTTTCTGACATTTTTTCCCAGTACACGTAGTTGTTATCATTCTTTGTTCATAAGCACAATCATAGCAGCTAGACAGAAATGATGGATCAGATTAAAGTCAGACTGCTCCCAGTCATTTACATTAATGTTAACTAGTTTTCTTTCCTGTATTTTTATAATACTACATGTAAATACATGTGCAGTTCAATGGCTGTTTATTTTTTGCCAGGTTTTTTAGTCACTCTTCTTCAGTTCATCTATAACCACACTATGGCTTTACCTGTTTTTTTTTTCTTTCTGGGCTGTCCTCTATTGCTTCTTCCAGCGATAACATGATTTCTCGTGCCACAGGTTGTGAACTGGCAAAAACAAGGATTTTGCCAACCCAGTTTTGAAAATTTGTAGCCATCATTTTGACTGGCTTGTCTATGCCCAGGACGCGTCCAAACTCTGCCTTTACCTTAAAAGAAAGGAAAATGGATACACTTAAGCTTCTGCCTCATATTGGCAAGACTTGACTGCAACTTGTCCTTTGTTCTGTGTGATATGAATAAAGTTGCCTGAGATGACATCTTAAATGTGAGCTTTGAGGTTCATAATAGCACTTAAGTGATAAATGTATGTGAGGGTGCTGTGAAGTGAGCAAACACCCTGATGAATCTCATACAGCCAAATGACCCTGAACAGGAAATCAGAGATTGAAGTAACACCAAGCTAGAATCCATAATGGAGCAGACCATTATCTCATGTATGTGTCATGGGGTCAAATCCCACCAAGGTCAAAGATTTTGCTTTCTACCTCTCAACTGTCTTCCAGGGACATATGGCAGAACCTGAAACTGAGAGGTCAGCACCCATATTGCATACTAAACCAGAAGATTTGGTAAAATCTCAAACTAACCTATATAAACAAACCTTTTTGACAGCTACGTACAAGGATAGCAAAATCGCAGCAAATATGAAGTAAATACCATAAATGATTAAATTTGATCATATTTGGTCAACTTCAAATGTCATGTTTGCACCACATTTGCATGAAAAGCAAATATGGTAAATACCGCGTTTACTCGATATTTATGCAACGTAGCAAATGTGAACAGGAAGTACACATTTGAGACGGATTTACTCCTACAGTAGTTGTGAAGTGAAGTTAAATATTTGCTGCCCCAAAAGATGGATTTGCATGGGTGGTAAATATGAACCAAATACCATGTTTGTTGTACTTTGATAATACTTGCACATCAGTCAAATTTTGTGTTTGGAGCACATTTGCAAGCAAAGCAAAGTTGGTAAATACCGCGTTTACTCGATAGTTACCTGGACAGCAAATATGAAGCAAATGCCATGTTTGCTTTACTTTGGTCATATCTGCACGTAAATCAAATGACGTCTTTGCACCACATTTACAAACAAAGCAAAGATGGTAAATACCGCGTTTACTCGATGTTTACATGGATAGCAAATATGAAGCAAATGCCATGTTTGCTTTACTTTGGCCATATCTACACATAAATCAAATGACGTGTTTGCACCACATTTATAAACAAAGCAAAGATGGTAAATACCGCTTTTACTCGATGTTTACATGGATAGCAAATATGAGGGAAATGCCATGTTAATTTTTTCTTTGGTCATATTTGCACATGAATCAAATCTCGTGTTTGGGCCACATTTACCAGTGAAGCAAAGAACGTGTATACAGGTCTTTGCTCCATATTTACCTACCGTAGCAAACGTGATAAATTTGTACACATTTAAGACAAATTCACCCCAAAAGCAATTATGAAGCACTGTCAAATACAGTGTATATACTGCACGAAAAGATGGTTTTACCTGAATAGGAAATATGACAAAATGCCACGTTTGCTTTCCGTTGGTCACATTTGCTTGCTCTTTTAGGCAAAACTTAACAATAACCTCGACAACAACTGTACTCTAAAGCATGTTCAGCAAAAAGCCAATATTTATTCTTATTTCAGGGAGTGTTAGTCTTTTTAGAAGCAACAGTTAATTTAGCTGACCGTAAAGATAATTTTAAGGGCTAAATTCATGTATTATTACCAAAGGTTTTGTATATCAACTAATGCACCCAAGTTCCCTATTTCAAGTACAGTTCTACTTGCAATTATTAATTCAAATGTACAATATCAAATCAATTTTTGTGGTCACAAAACTAACAGCACACTATAACACAAAACGATCAGTTTCTTGAATTGTAATCAGTGGTGACCAACAAATTCTTATTTTTTCATTACTAGGTAAAAGTGTCATAACTAATCAATTTCTCTTTTGTAAAAACTGCCACCTTAAGTGTAAGAATACTAAAATTGCACAACTAATGACACTTTAGTCAACAAAGTAAGGGTGGGAAAAGCAGTCATATGTTTCACTGGAAAGCTTTGCAAGAGCTAAACTGTATAGTTGTTTGAAAGCCGGTTACAGCTAACACAGGAGTAAAAGTTTTAACAAATGATTTTATATCTCTTTTTTTGAGACCGTTTCCACTGCTTATTTTTAGTTGTAGTTTGAACAAAAAGAATTAACAGGTACCCACATCGTAAGCTACAAACTTGAATTCAAAACTGATACTAACCCTGGGTTAGCTTAATCCTGTTTTAAGCAACTGTGCCCTGATCTATTTTCTGAATGTCTTACAGGTAAGAGATTCTTCAACAGAATGCACTTTTCACTGCTTACAACTAAGTGCACCAGCAGCAATTAATTATGAGTCAGTCATTTCCAGCAGTGCCCATTCCCCCCTTCACCAGGTCAACCCCTGGGCGTTAGCATTTTAAAAGAACAACCTGGCAAATGCCCCCATGTAAGGTAAAAAAAAAATACATGTATGTTAATTTCTTAGTTTTTGGGCTTACCTTCATTCTAGTAATCAAAGCTAAATTGAACTTGCCCAAGGAAGTTATCACTAAAAGGAAGTTACAGTACTGTGACATGAAAATCATGGGATGGCAAATGCCCTGGGGTAGACTAATGCCTGGCTCCGTGAGGGACAATAGGAAAACTGCCCCACTCATGCCTGCGAGTGGGGGGGGAGGGGGATGGGCACTGCTGGAACTGACTGATGCATTACATGTATATATAATGACATTAAATTTCAGTGGAAGAGCTTATTATCAGGCTAGTGTAGTAATGTAGGAAAAAACAGTGTCTCCAATAAGCACTCTGTGCTAAATTCCACTTACATGCTTGAATGATGTTACGACAAGAACTGTAAAGTAGGCAGCTGAGCAGTTAGTTTTTCATATGAACACTGATCCCAATGACCTGTTAACTGAATGAGAAGGCTGGGTGGGAAACATCTGATGGAAGGCCTTGGGGTTGACAACTAGGAAGCAAAGGTTTGTGCACCAAGATCAAGAGCCGTATATTTTCCCATCCAGCCTGACCTCAGTCAATTAGTAACCATAATTTTATGCTTGATTTGATTGAAAAATTATGAAAACATCTTAGTGAATACTCAAATGAAAATGAATAATTTTTGAATGTTCAGTTCCCTCTATAAACATGCCATTGGTGTATCATGGTAGTTGTATGCAGCAAAACAAGTCCAAAATGAGCTTACCTAGAAGTCTTATTCAGTACATGAAATGAAATCCAATAGTTTGTTTTATGATTAAAAATCATTCAAATCTTTGGGTCTTGCAACCTACAAACCCTTAGAACCACAGGAAATGACCAAACATGCCACTTTAAATACAACAACCATGATACCTTCAAATTGTGATCAACGAGGGAACCGGGCACAGCACATGTACACATGCTAAATGAACCAAAAGAAATGTGTGGGCCCAAATCCAGCCCACACATGCTAGCTTATTAGGTTGCTTTCTATGGAATTGCATTAACAAGGCCAAATATTGACTACTTTAGAACCAATTTTTGTTGTTCAGCAGTTTTTCTTTATAAAAGGAAAGGGTTTAGCGTCTCCAGGAATAGTGCAAGCATACGGATTGCGTCCTTTTTTTGGATTGGCATAGTCTGTTTCATTAACAATTGTAGGACATTTGCAACTACAACTACCACAATCAAATTAGTTTTTCCTTTCTTATTAAAATTGTGTAATCCCAGTGAAGTTTAATGACAATGGACCTAATTTGGGTGTATGAACAATGAGTGAGTCAGTGAGGCATGTTTGTTAGTGAGCCAAAAGTGCAAGATGCAAGGCACATAGTCACATGCAAGGCACAGTATAATATTAATATTAATCCTACTGTAGTTTTCTTTCCCTATCTTCGATTACTCAGACCAGTGAAGCAGCAATTTCCTTTGATTATGAAGGTCATTTCTCTTCTCAATTGCTCTTTAATTTACCTGTCTTTATCCTGGAATTGTTTTGTTTTGTTTTTGTCATGGCAACAGTCATGATAAAAATGTAGCTTTGATTCACATAAAACAACGAGCGCAGTAGGCTTTTTGTCAGCATGTTGCATACAACAAACTTGTACTGTCTAAATAGGTGGATTTGCAGTGGTGCAACAGATGTAAAAGTAAGTCAAAACATCTAAATCGAGCACGACATACAATGTTCTTACATGTACATGTACACTGCTGAACTCAGCAACTGTTTTATGACAGTTTGCTTAGGCTTCCATAAAGTGTTTGACCGCTGTGGACTTGCTGACTCAATTGAATTTGTCAATTTTCTTCAGCACTGCATGCAGGAAACACTCCATTTCTACAGCTGTACCCTCAGCCTTTTTCTTCAGAAATGTAGACTTATATGTTTGTGTTGCTCATGCGACTGGCTGGCATGTTGGTAACCCTTAATCAGAAAAGAAAAACTGAAGGATTCTTGTAGTTGTAGTCAAATGTGTCCCATTCTGAGCTGTGCTAGTGCATACTAGTCACACTTGTAAGATAACAATTTGGATCTTAAAATCATCATTGTTGTCTGCCTTTGAGACCTAATGTTCAGCAGATAATCCCTGCTTTCCATGCACTTGTTCTTCTTGTCTGTCTTGACTAATTTGTTGCCCAATGCTGTTGTCTTTTTCTTTTCTGTGAAGACACAACACAGTCAAACTAAACCATGATAACTAAAAGATACATGTCATACTATTGCATTTTAAGGCTGCAATTTGTCGGCCACGATAAATTGGGAAGCAAATTGGTTTATGTACAGTGCAAGCACTGCACATGCATTTTTTTTATAGTAAAAACTTTTTTATAAAACGTTTTGGAAACCAAAATGGTAGGTGCTAGATAGTTAGTTTGTTTTCAGCTAAAATACTGCAGATATAATTTGTTTTGCCCCAATTCTTTTGTAGGTTGCGTTTTCGTTCTTAAAATCGGGTCCGACACGTGAAAATCTGTGAAGCAGTCACGGATTTTTCTGAATCGGCTGGCTTGTCGGATTGGAGTCGCGTCCCCATCGGATTGCCATTCACAGGCACTGATTCGCTCCCCGATTTGTCGTGGCCGACAAAGTCGCAGCATGTAAATTAGCCTTTAGTTGCACACAAATATTTACTTTGCTCTGCAGTGGACGCCGGTACTGTGGGAAAAACTAAAGTAGACACATTTTTAAAAGAGGAATTTTGAAAGTCACAAATCAACAACCAAGAATAAACAATACCAATGAATGATTTCAAATGATTTTAGCAATCAGTGAGAATCAATGAAGAAAAAGGTTTGTGACTTTTATTAATTCAGATTGCTGATAGCAATGAAGAATGCTTGTTATTAATTGCCATAGATCCTAGAAGTTCAGACTTTTAACAAAAACACACAAATCAAAAACAAGGTCACTTCTTAGGGCTATCTTCCTTCCAAAATAAACATCAAAACATAGAGACAAAATAATTTCAATAGACAAAATTAAACAGTAGATTGAGGCAAAGACTATTATGCACCTGTCATTTAAAACCCCCAAACCCCCCCCCCCCCACCCCTTGGGCATGACCAGGGCATTCACTTTTTATGTAAATGAAAGCCAGTGAATTCCCCGGTCCCCAGGGAAAAGTGAATGGTGAACTCCCCACCCATATACATGTGTGTCCAACAAACAGGGTACTCCCTTTTAAATGTCAACTCGTAACAAGGGATGACAAATATGATGATAGCCATGAAATGAAAACATTGTGTGGCAACACTTGAAACCCCTCCATGGACAAGAAAAGACAACTATTTCAACATAATCTTTCTATTCTACATCTTGATGTCAGAAAATGCAAGATCACAACAAATCACAACTCATGTTTTAGCAATAGTCTTCTGAAGTTAGAATAACTCAAGCTTAAGAAATGTATTTCTTGTCAAAATGAAAGTAGGTCATAAAGAAGCAATCCCCAGTTAGACACTAATTGAAACAACACAAAACAACGCGTAATATTAACATTGATATAGCTTAACTTGTTCATCGATAGGTCAAGTCAGTGAGTTTAAATGCATAATATTTTAATATCTCTACAGTATCATTGAAAGTATGTCCACCTTTCCTTACTAGACTTAAGAAATCTTCGGCTACAAGGGCCTTTTTTAAACCGGAAAGGCAGAAAGACGTTTCACAGAGCATTTTAATTTGCAGCTTTGTATCGCTTCGCTTTGCAATTCGCTTCGATCATTCAATCAAAGGAGTGATGATAATGTATGCAAAATTACTATGCGGCATGAAAATGAAAACCGCTGACCATGGAGTAACTGCCCCGCTTATTTTCCGACCAGGGAGGCTAAGGCCGTGATATCTTGTGTGTTCCCTGTGTACTGGGGGACGAAAATGGAGTGAATATGAAGTGAAAGTCCCCTCATTACCCTGGCCATGCCTGGGGGGGGGGGGGGGGGCGAGGACTGGGGGTTTCAAATGACTTGTGCATTAGTCCCAAGACCTCTGGCCCCACTTGAGGAAGGCAAGCTGTGCAACTGAAGTCACTAAAGATGGCTTTTTAAGTGATTGTTCTATAAGTTTGACTGCCAAAACCTATTACTAGCAATCAGAAAATGATAATTAATTGACAATTTATCAATAATTATTATTTCTGATATCAATTTCTATTGAGTGACTATAGTTACAGGTATATTGGGCTATTCCATTTAATATCCGCACCCCCCCCCCCCCGGTTGAGGAACAGTGGAATTCTTCAGGGGTAAGGGATAAAAGTGGTGGAATTCTTCAGGGGTAAAGGCTAGAAGCTGGGGAATTCTTTAGGGGTAAAACCCATATTATAAGTGGAATTCTTCAGGGCCAAACAGAGATTTCATGGATTCTGCAGGGGTAAATGTTTTTTTTTTGTGAAATTCTTCAGGGGCAAACCCATTTCTTAAGGAAGTCTTCAGGGGGTAACACTTTTTAATGGAATTCCTTAGGGGTAAGAGGGAAAGGTCAGTAATCAACCGGGGGGGGTGCGGATATTAAATGGAATAGCCCATTGAGCATGTGCCTGGCAACAGCAACTGAGGAATATTATTTTTGTAATATTCAGTCTGAATGAAAAGCTTAACAACACTAAAACGCGACTTTTCTTTTAAAGTAATAATCTCTGTTAGCCTGCCAGTCGAAGGGGTTTCATGCAAATGCTGTATAAAAACATTACATGCACGTAGGCCATACGATCATTCACACGTCCTGTAGCCCCTGTAGTTGCAGCAAAACAACACTTGTTTAAAACGTAAATAGGGAGCTGCACAATTTGTTGAGTATTCATGACTTGCTCTGGTTTTCAGAGATACCGGTTGAGGTTAGGGGAAATCATTGAACACAATTCACACTGACCTTGAAAGTCCAGGTCGGTTGTTCGGTTCCATCGTTCCAGTGTCAACCGTGGAATCACCAGAACATTGTGAAACAGTTTCTTAGAGACCCTTGGGCTTCTGGTCCTTCATTCTGACCTCTGTGAACTGCTTTTACGACGTGAACCTCGCTATTTTCTACCATTTTGTTACGAAATGAAACGAAGTCCTTCTGTTTTAGGCTTCAAATAAACGTCTGCCAGCTAGGGCTGCGCGCGCATAGCATAATTTTTATAACGGCTTTCACAGAATAAATTAACTTGAAAAGAGAGAGGAGGGGAGGGGAGGGACGATAAGCACAAACTCAATTTGCTTAGAAATTTTAAATGTCATCCCTATCAAAAAGTAGCAATTTGAACAAAGCTACCCATCCTTTTCTCGAGAAGAGAGAATCAAGGTTAAACCTAACAAATTCATACCACCTATTCCTTCGATCTTCCCAGGGGGACTCCGGAAACTTCACACTCCTTTGACACTGCAACTGTCCAAAAGTATCGCGGGCGAATATCGCGCGGATGTTGTGAAGGCAAGGGCTATGGCTACATGTTATATTTTATAGTTTTGTACGTTTCTTGTTCCTGGTAAAATGAAAACAGTACTGTTTCCAACTTTCGGATGTATCAGGTTCACCCAGCGCACGAAAATAGCCTTTCCACTGTGCAGTTTTAGCAAAATGGAAGCTACATACGGGTAGCCGACGTTTCGACTTGGATCATCCGCCCCGGCAAAAATGTCCACGTCTCATCCGAACAAAAAAGGAATTCATCATTCCATGATGAGATGCATCGCTGTTGAAACTGGTAAGTTGACAAACTACTTTATTTTGTATTTGACTATTGGTCCTACTAATATCATCTTGGGCTTTCCAAAGGGCCTAATATAAGGGAACGCTATTGGGAGCAATTTCAGAATACCCGGCCACTTCATTTAGGCTTACAGGTTGTGTAAGAAGCCGCAACATTTGAATGCAAATTTGAGCACTACAAATTTTTCTAGGAATATTGCCAGTCTTATCTCATGATCAAATTGCACAAGAAGTCATGTGACTGCCTTTTATAGATATATTCTACTGTGAATATTTCAGGTTTCAGTACAGTCAAAGCTCTCATCAGCGACCACCTCTGGAATTCCGAAAAGTGGTCGCAGCTAGAGCTGGCCGCTCATGAGAAGGAGCTCTTATTTAAGGGACCACGAGGTACAACAGAAGAGGGTGGTCGCTTATGAGAGCGTTTAGCATAAAGCCTGGCATATGTTGATGGTCACCAATAGTACTGTAGCAAAAATATTAAAAATTTTTATACAAGATTATCACGCATGTACAAGTCAATGAACCATTAGTGCTTATGCTATGTATTACTCTGAATTTTCCCAAAAAGTGAGTAGTTTTATTACAGTGCTGCTTGCTGTACCCTTGCTGCAAGACAAAGTTTTTCATTAGTTTGTGACAACTTTTTGACATCTTTCTGACAACTTCCCGATGGGTTTTGTTTCAACTGGCCAATTAGAATGCAAGAAATGTGGGAGGCGGAGTTGATAAGTTCCACACTCTCTCTCTCTCTTGTACCGTTGTCTGGTGGCAACCGTACAACATACAGCACTGTAAAGTGTTGACTGAGCGGTCACTTACGAGAACTTAGAATCCAGGCAATAATTCACAAAAGTGGCCACACTGTTGCTTATGGGAACGATTGCTTATGAGAACTTTTGATTACAGAGTTTAGGTGATGTTCAAATGGGGTTTCACAATGTTGGTTGTAACTTGAGCTGGTCGCTTACGAGAGTGGTCACAGGGAGGGCTTCGACTGTATTCTGATTGGTTCCCTAGCAACTTGAGGTATAATGTTATTGTTGCTGTTATTATTACAGTTTATTATAATTATTTTTATTATTATTATTATTATTATTATTATTATTATTATTTTAGTACATAAACCCATTTCAACAGCTGATACATGCGTGTAATGCCCAAGGCTGAAAACAAAACTTTAAGGGCAACTTTTTTCTGGCATGAGTGTTATTTAGCAAATCAACCCCTTTCAGCAGTTGGTATATTAGAGGATAATGCCCAAGGTTGAAAGATTGTCCATACAGTGAACAGTTGAGTATAACAGAGTGTCTTATTAAGTGTGTGTTGGTAAAGCAGATATGCATTGTTACAGTCAAATGTCATTAGTCAACATCATTTTTACCACCTTAATGACTGCCTCAATTAAAGATTACTCTTGTTGTAAATTCAAACTACGTGTATCTAAGTATGCCCAAGGTATGCCCACTTAAGGATCTCAACCACTTTATCAAGATGCAACTACCTCATTATTATGGCTACTATCAATGGGATACAAAAGGATATGCAAGCATTGCTCATATCCATGTTAAAATTAATATTCTCATTAAGCGAATTTGATTTACAGTGTACAAGTGTCACAAATGACCTTCTCAACCTTGTCTTTTTCAGATTTCTTGCCTTTGTCAAGTACCACTCATGGGGCACTGGTAAATATTTTAAAGAACTGGACATTTTCTTACAGGGACAACACATTTCTCACTATTTTGGATCGGCTTCGATCAGTATTTCATGAAAGCAAAATTTTGGTAAGAAAAACAGCATTGCATGGCAAGTTAGATACAAAATTTATTTAGAAAATCTCAGCTAATCCACATCAATTTGTTTATGAGGTCTGATTGAACGAGGATGCTAAGAAAACAACAAGAAGAAATCGATGTTTTTCCCTTGTAAAAATGGTACCGGGATCTTGGCGGGATCTTGCCAAGATCCCGCCAAGATTCCCGCCGGGATCCCGCCGAGATTTTGGCCGCCGGGATTCCCGGTTCCCGCCGGGATTCTTACCGGGAATCTTGGCGGGAAGGCGGGATTCCCGGCGGCCAAAATCTCGGCGGGATCCCGGCAGGAATCTTGCCGGGATTCTTGGCGGGAGACGGGATTCCCGGCGGCCAAAATCTCGGCAGGATCCCGGTGGGAATCTTGCCGGGATTCTTGGCGGGAAGCGGGATCCCGGCGGCCAAAATCTCGGCAGGATCCCGGCGGGAGTCTTGCCGGGATTCTTGGCGGGCAACCGGATATCTCGGTGGGAGTGTTGCCGGGATTTGTGGCGGGAAACAAAATTCCTTGCGGTCAAAATCTTCCCGGCAGCCAAAATCTCCGGGGGTCCTGTCTGGAATCTTGCCAGGATTCGCGATGAGAACCATAATTAACATTAATCAAACTACCAGACGCTGACAAAACTATGTCCTATATTGCAGTCCTAAGTATTGTTGACATGATTGTTATCAGCCTTGCACGTGTTTCTTAATTGAATTATCCCTTATGTGGTACTATTTCCATGTGACAATAATAATAATAATAATAACGAGAAGACAAAGAATAGTTCACGTGCATGTGATGTTACTTCAGCGCGCCGAATTTAACGTTGTTGATTGATTTCCACGTTCCACATGAAAGCCTCGTGGTGCCAGGAGCGTTGCTGGTGGAAGGAGGCAAGTGTCTTTCTTATTTATTTGCTGTGAAATCCGTAGCATCTGCAGGAGAATAAGCAACGAACAGGAAGAGTTTGATGGTGTTTTGAGCATTTTTGTGTTTGTTCGCACTTGCATTTCATACTCTCAAATGTAAACTATATGTGTTCGCGGTTCAGAGAGATCGATTTATTTGTAGTCAAGACAAAGCATGGAATAGCGGCCGTGTAGAAACTCAGGCTTGTTCATGATCATCTAAGAAAGGAACAGTGTGCTGGACGAGAATTTGTCAGTGGAAATTTAAATGCTGAGTGAAAGAAACGTGTGAAATCTGAAGTATCTGGCAACGCAGTTTTGCGAAGCACCTTTTACAATTGTCATCAGAGGAACAAATATTGTTTGGTACTCCAAAGTATTCAGAATTTCACAGAACCGCCCCATTGGAGGAGACAGGTGGAAAGGCTTGGGTTTTATTTTATAACATGCACACCGTTTCAGATTTAAGGTTAATCTACATCGTTATTTCAAGATTACTCTCTCTTTAATAAACGTAAGTGTATTAAATTTTGTTGACGCGTTCTGCCTGAACATACGTGCAGGGTCTGTAACTGGGCGAAGCTTATGCAAAACACAAATTAAATCGCCAAATACTAGCAAATGTGGGGAATTTGTTGAAAACATCTGCGCCGCTTGCATTGCGCTTCAACTTGTTTATAAATGTAAACACTGAAATATGATCTGCAGGGAAGAACAGGGATGACCATCTGTTTTTGTATAACCCTAAGAATCCAATAAATTGTATCTAGTAAATAATCCCATTATTTTCCTTTGTCTTTGTGCTTTATTTTGGATAGTTCAACTGAAAACAGAATGTGCGAGGACTTTTTAAATGAAAACTATGTACATCTAATTAGACTGTCTCAATTTGTTATGGAATTTATCTTGTGTAGTTCTTCCTCAACTATTCGCCTTGGAAAAGAATACAAAAGGAGAACACGTTATGGAGAATAAAAAGGTGAAACCGGCGACACCGAACAAAGAAAAATAGAATTCAAGGGGTTACAAACAAACTATACTTCCCGGTAACTTGAAGCCTCAGTTAATCGAACCTCCCGCCAACCTTATAACTCGAGGTGAACGCTTTTTTCTCTTCACAACATTTCCTTCAGAATTTTGTCCTGGATAAGTGACAAACCTTCAAATACCTCGAACCTTTTTTATTTTCCTTAAAGGTTCGAGTAAAGAAACTGAACAAGAAAAATGACAATGTAAAAATAAAGTGTTTGTTTTGTGGCGTCTTCTCGTCTTGTAGAAATTGGCTGCTCGCCAAACTGTGGTCACGCAAGTCACGATTTTTTTGTCATGTAGTTTAAAGCTCGTGAAATTGTCGATCGCAAATTGTTTATATATTGTTGTTGTTGGTTTGCATCTAAAACCATTTAACAAGGAACCATTTTCAGTATTAGATTCTGCAACTTGCCGCAAATTCTGAAATTTGTCAGACTTGTCACCTGGCTGTTCTGTTCGCTATCGGGGTAAATTGTGTCAAGTTTACGCAAATCTGGAGAAGACGGCGAAAATTAAGCTTACTTTTTGAACTCACAAAATGAATGCTTAAGTAATGTCTAAGAGCAAATTAGTTACCGGTAAGTAAGTTTATTTATACCATCCTCACACATTTTTATAGGTAAGTCAAGCTTTTTTTCAGTGTGGATTTTTTCTCACAAAGGAGCCTCTTTCTGTGAAAGACCCGCCAATGGTCAGTTCACTTGACTGAAATCAACATCACCAATTAAAATAAATTAAAGGTTAACAGTCGACGACATCTAAAAGGGTTCTTTCAGCGAAAAAAAAACATAAGGCAACGAAAAGCAGTACACGCTGACGCTTTTGAGTGAAATATAAAAGTGAAACTCACTGACCTTTTCCTCACATGTTGAATACTTGGAGCGACCAGACTCGCCGAAGGAAAGAAACCCAGTTGAGTTAAGCGGCTTCCATCGCGGCAAATTAGTAAGCTGTAGAGACTATAGACGTCCTTTGGAAATTTTTGAAAGCATTTAACTCGATTGTTCATTCCGCAAATGTAGCTTTGTCCACAATATCTACTCATCCTTTGTTTATGTTCATTCTCAGTACACTTTAGTGTGGCATGTTTAGCTGGGTTTAGCATGCCGGCCGTTCTCTCGTTGACAACAGTTTCTTGAGTTTCTTGCAAAACGTTCTCTTGCTTCAAACTTGACAGAACCATGTTGTTTTCGGTAAAAATAATAAGTTAAACGTTTCAATTTTCTCCTGTACATACAATAAAAAGAAGCCATTTTCAACTTGTTTTGTGGAAAAGTTCTCGCATTTTTTGGATTACGCGAGCAGCGCTCGCCGATGGCGTGATTGAATCAACCAATCACATTGTTCCATTAACACAATGGCGGGAGTCAAGGCGGGATTTTTTGGCGCGACTACGGTATTAGGTACATGGCCGGCAAGCAGCGAAAAAAGTTAAATTCAGAACGACAACATATTAATCAGAGGAAACAGTATATTTAAAAACCCTTGCTTAACTCTTCCGTGGTGGCTTATAAAGAAAGTCCAACAAAGAGATGGCATGACATCACCTAGACAGAAGTAGTCATTTAAAATACAGGGATGCGAAAACGAAGTCCTCTGCATAAAAGGTAAGCTTAAGTGACAACAAATAGACATCAGTGGTCTGATAAAATGAAATGACTTGTAAAACAGAGCCGATCAGAGCCAGCAGCGTTTCTGATCGTTGTTATTTTGGTAGATGTCGCGCGTAGCGGCAAAGCTACAAAACCGGACAACCGTTAACATTGTTCTTCGTCGATTGTTATTTTCAGTTATATCGAGAACCCGGAATGATTCTCCTTACGGATACAGCACTGCGTTAATTGTCACTTTAATCCCGTTTGAAGATTATAAACTTTTGAAGATTAATAGAGTTCGGGATTAATGACCATCGTCTTTACAATCTCGCACAACGTGCCAGCGCGAACTCCCGCACGATGATCGCCCTATTTTTTATTCATCAACATAACGAGCCATACAAGATCGCTGTTTGAAACGCACTCTGATAAAAATATCAGTTGCAACAGACCTCGCTAAAGTTTGCTCGGGCTTTACATACCACAACTTGTAATATTTTTTCTGAAGTCTCATCACGGTCAGTTTTGAATCTGCGCATCTTGCCAAGATCGTAGCTGTCTTGCCGAGATTACGGTTGTCTTGGCGGGATCACCGATGTCTTGGCAAGATCACGCCGGGGACCGAAACTCTCGCCAGGATTCTTGCCAAGATCCCGGCCAAGATTTTTTCTTGCCAAGATCCCGTTAGAATCCCGGCGGGGAAATTCCGTTTCCCGGCAAGATTTTTCATTTCCCGGCAAGATCCCGGTAGGAAGCGGGATTCTTGGCGGGATCCCGCCGGGATCCCGGTAGCCATTTTACAAGGGTAATTGGCTTTTCTTTTTTGCTCTATTACAAGTGAGACGATGGGGGCACTTCCTTTGTTAGAAGGACTGTCCACTGAGATGGCAGTTTTTTTTTGTCACTCATTAAGTGTGATTTGGAAAGATATTTGAAGTAATATATCAAACACAAGAAAGAGTGTTTCATCAGGATATCCAGACACCGAGAAGTGGGTTGAAAAAAAGAGGCACAGCCGGGTTTTTTGACCGACTTCGAGGTGTTTGGATACCTGATGAAACACTCTTTCGAGTTTTTGATATGGCTTCTCAAACCATTCATAATTCTTGGAGAAATTCAAAGCAAAAGTTCACAAAATCTTATGCTAATTAAGATCCGGTATCCAAACTACCGTCACAGTAGTGATTTCCTTTGTTTTCTCTTAATGAATTATGAATGAGTTTGAGAAGTTTTATTTCTATGTTCATTTTGCCAGTCCATAACTTAACTGATACAGGCCGGTCTCTCTTTGTAATGAGTCTTCTCAGCTCTCACAGCAGTAATGTTTGAGAAAAAATGTGCAAGAATTGAAACTTGATTGAAGAATATTTGTTTCCTTGTGGCACTGGCAACCATTCCTGCTCTTAAGGTGACACAATTTTTATGAGCAGGACTGCCAAGATGACACATCTTTTGCCAGTTTGCATTTGCTGTTGATACAAGAAATAAATGTCGATAACTCATGATTAAGAGCAGTTAGTAAAAAGCAAAACAAAACAAACAAACAAACAAATAATCTAATGATAATGACCCGGCCCTGACTAAAAAAAAAAAGCTCTGGTAAGAAAATCTTTGTACTAGGATAATTTCTTGAAGCAATACATGAATGTTAGTCTACCACCATGGTGAGTAGAATTAAGGATGCATACAGCCTGTATAACGAAGTCTCGAACTGGCAAAAGGAACATAGGAATACTAAAAAAGTTCAAAGCAGCGACTTTTAGCGATAGCAGCTTTTAGCTGCTGAATTCGTGATTAACCTGAGCCTTCTCACTTCTCACTTCTCACTTCATATTGACATGCCCTGAGCAGTAGATGAAAAGCAAAGAAAAAAACAAACAAAAACAACAATAACAATGACAACAATTTATGATAATGACCTTGCCATGAAAACTTCAGAAGGCTATGGTTGGAAACCCTTTACAAGTATTAAGATACTGTCTTCAAACAGTTCGATAGCCTACTGTCACCTGGCTAAGGCCCCGTTTACATGAGTTAACTCATCCCGGGATGATTTTCACCTGTGAGTATTTACATGATTTGGAGCAAAAATGGGTTCGGGACGAAAGTCGTCCCAGGATGAAATAACTCATGTAAACGGGGCCTAAGTACATGTAGACTTATAGTCCGGCAGATTGGTGCAAAAATATGACGGAATTGTGGGATTTATGGTAAAAGCACCAAATTTGGCACATAGATAGAGACATACTTACTAAACAATATTAGCTATGGACCCTGGAGCGGCGAAGAATTGAGCGGCCGCTGACCATAAGATTTGTAGGAGCATCAATCCCGAGAGGGCTTGCGAGTGTAGTAGGAAACCAGGAGGTCAAATAAACATGTTGTGAAGTTTAACGTTAAAATCTTTAGTTTTATTTGGTCTACCCAAAATTGGTCTCCTCGAGCCGGATACTAGGCAGCCGCCGAAGGATGAACACTCAAGACTCGTGGCATTTGGTGGACGAATGTGTGATATCACCGCTTCATGTCAGCCCTGACGTGACTCCCGAAGACTCGGTAAGCCAGATCGATTCTGTCAAGTCGAAACCGTCGAGAACTTCGTCATCCTCGTCAAAGAGGACAAAGGAAGCCCGAATGAAGGCTGCCATCGCAAGCCTACAAGCAAAACAGCTAGCGGAACGAGTAAAAAGAGACAATGAAGTGCGTGAAGAAGAATTTAGAGAGGAAATGGCCCAAAAGGAATTAGAGTTGAAACTGGAACGGCGAAAGCGGGAACTCGATTTGTTACGAAAGAAAAGGGAGGACGAAATGGCGGTCATTTCCGCCCGAAACCAAGCAGAAGTGGCTCAGCTCGAGCATGAAATACTGGGACATGAAGCTATCGAAGGAAAGGACAACAACGACCAAATCAGTAAGGTTAGCAAAACGTCGCCATTTTTGAAACATTTTTTAGTACCCAGTTCCCACGCAATTACTGAGGATGAAAGTAAAGATAATCTTTTAAGTGGCATTCTCGCTAAAAGCGGTCCACTCGATTTCGCGACCAAAAATAGTTTTCCTTTATTTTTTGTTTGTGAAAAGGGTTTGGTACACATGTATCAAAACCACTTTATTTATTTTCCAATTCTTTATTTTCGCTTTGCTACAAGCCAAAAACCAATTTTGCCCGCAACAGGGTTTCCGGCGGTGATCAAAAGGCTGAAATGTATGGATTTTGAGAGGCGGGTTACGGCCAATTAAATGTAGCTTACGAAATTTTGCTTTGACCTAGCATCTAAGATACACCGACCAAGTTCACAGACAAAATGTGGAAAAAGTTGATACATTTTTGAGCACGTCAGGTGAAGTTAAAGACAACCTACTCTGAAGCCTATAATGAGATCCCAAAAATGGACCAAATACAACAAACAATTTCGTATCGTTTGCGGCCTAAATTGGGTTAAAAAACAACATCACAGCAAAGTTCTTACCTTATTTAATCAATTTGTAAGCTCAAACGTGCGGGTATCTCCCTGGATCACAAGCGAAAACAGGTTAGAACTCCGCCATTGACAGCGTGTTAACGTAAATATCGCTCGTGTCAAAGGTCACTTACATCACCCTAGAACTTGGCAAAAATACTCTAGTCGGGGATCCTAACCCGTTGCTGTCCACCAAAATAAATGTCTATAGCTTCCTTTAATGCTCGTACATCCAATTTTGATCCAGAACAGGATAAAAGTTGCGTTAAGTTGATAAACATTCATGGCGGGTGACGCTCAACAAAGTAAACAACGTCGGGTATCGTAGTTGATCCAGGTTTCTGCTCCGGTAAGGAATACAAAACATTTTCAAGATCCCTAGAAGAAGAAAAGAAGTTATGTAGTTGACCTCTAACAATGAATTTAGACTGTTCAACACCTCCTGCAACTTGGACGCGGTCGAGGCAGAAAAATATAATTTGAAAACTTGCAACGAAAAATTGTGCTAGTTGTCCAGACTCACCTGGGAACTGGCCCGCCAGAAGGTGAAATGAAATTATTTTCAGTAGTATGGTAATTGGGGGTACCGGCGCAGTTTAGTCAAATTTCCTGTCAAATTTTAGCAGAGAAATTTTTCCAGTCAAACAAAAATTTTCCACCAATTTTTCCAAAACATCAGTCAAATTTCCTGTCAAATTTTAGCAGAGAAATTTTTCCAGTCAAACAAAAATTTTCCACCAATTTTTCCAAAACATCAGTCAAATTTCCTATCAAATTTTAGCAGAGAAATTTTTCAGTCAAACAAAAATTCACCACCAGTTTTTTAAATTTGACTGAAAAACCCCCAGTCAAATTTTTACCGTTTTATATCCAAAAGATTTCGCTATTTTCGAAACCATATGCATAACTTGTCACGCCATTTTCATGAATATATCTCTTATCGTCAAAACAGCTGAGCGATATTTTATCCACCACATAGCTACCAATTTGATGTTTTTCACTTTTAATTAGTCTCATCGTATGACACATCTGTTTTTTATTGAAAAGCACGTCCTTGTACTTATCATGCCCCAGTTGTTTTTTTATCACATTCTTTTTTATTCCCTTTGCTGTGCGACTACTCTGTTCATTGTCTTTTATGTAAGAATACATTTTTGATCTCAAACCAACAAACTCTACGATTGGCATTCCCGCTGCTTCATCCTTGAATTTACCAATGACTTTCTTATTTGCATTATTATAAAATGGGCTATTCTTTGGATAATCACTGTTATCAAATAGATGTTTGTCTTTCCAAAAATCTTGGTAAACATCATCTGCTTCAATTTCATAGGTTAGACTATCAGTATCTGTGAACAGCAACCGAGCTTTGTCACCATACTTACTTTTAATGTAATTGTAATGAAAATCATACATCAATGTTTTTGACAAGTCCAGGATGCACATTCCAACATATGCTGGTCTGTTTAATGTTGAAGTTGTTTTGGTTTTATGAATGGCAACTAAATCCTCATTAAATATTTTACAGTTTATGAAACTCGGTTTGCTAGACCACTTTAATAGTTGTTTTTCATCAGTTACAAGTTTGATGTCCTGTCGCTTTCTCAAATTCTCCATCGTCTTTCCAAACACCGAATTGTTCATCAACTTGAAAAAATCCTTTTCAAAAGAGTTTTTTGCCCCTGCTCTCTTTTTTGTGTTGAAATCAATGTAAGTTTTCAACCATGGACTCTGATCAAATTCAAGAGCTCTGTGAATTTTCGTTAATTTCAACCCCAATGACAAATATAGTTGCAAGTTGCGGTAATGCAAAACATATCTCTCTTTATTGAACAATGTTGGAACCAACTTTTCAACCAGTCCAATTTTTACTCCAAATTTTTCAGCAATTTTTTTGCAAAAAGGTGACAACATATTTTCAGTCACTTTAATTTTTTCAGCGGCCAGCGGATAATCGTTGTGGAGATCATGCAACTCCTTAGGATATTCCAAATCAACCTCCAATATCAATCCTTTTTCAAACTCATCATCGAACTTGGATAAATTCACCTCTTTTTCAGATAACCATTTAAACCCACCTGTTGGAAGATATTGACTCATTGCCCAACCATATAAATTGTTTGCATCCAAATACATAATGTACTTTGACGACGCTTTTTCATCATATTTTTTCATGTATTTGTTGTTTGCTTTACCATAACGATTGGCAATATAACTAATTCCACCACGCATACCTTTTTCAATGAATTGAAACATATCAACATCACTCATCAACTCCAATTCAGTATTCGTCATTTTCAACATTGCATCCCAACTTAAACCAGGTGTTGTGAAATAATGAGCGGGATCCAATTCATAGTATTGTTGGCATGCTTTGCGAAAATTTTCAAAAACATCAGCCAACAACAAAATATCAGATTTGAGATACAGATCGTGATACTCTCCCATTGATGATAGACCAAATTTTTTCCAAACATTTTGCGCGTGTTGATACTCTTCATCTGTGATATGTTCATTATTCATCAAACTGAAAAAATCTTCCTTATTCGGTAACCTGTTATCTTCAAACTTTTTGAAACTATCCATATAGTCATAAGGATAAACTCCTTTCTTTTTCATCAAACTCAATTGTTCGTCTTGAAATTCTTCACCTATATATTTGAAAGCTTCATTGGGAAGATTATTCACCAAATTACTCAATGAAGAGCTCATGAATTGAAAGCTGTCGATGAACACAAGATTGTAACCCAACATGAAGGCTAAGTATTTTTCAATGTTATGTGGAATGACATTTATATTCACGTCAGAATATTTGTTTTTTCGTTCATCGAAATATATATGATTTTTAGCAATATTACCAATCTCTTGCATTATAAAGTGACTGTCATATCCCTTGAGATTGTGAAACACCACAGGTATTTTATCAGTTAATTTAAAATTTAGATTACAAATTGTATGTGCTGCGCCTCTGTATTTACCAGTAACATGACAGTGATCCCTTACTTTGACATTTTTTATTTGTACCTTTTTAATATTTTTTCCTCCAACATTTCTTACTCCATCCTCATCCATACCAAAAGGTTTCTTGCAGATGTGGCATTCTTTCATATTTTGAAAACTTTCCTCATCCTTTTCTGTCATTTTGAGAGGTTTTGTAAAGTGGGTTTTTACAACCTCTTGGCAGTATTCAACTTCAGCCAACATGTCTTTCATAAACTTCTGAATGGTCATTTTCCCTCTGTAAATTTTGATTGGTTTTGAAAATTTATCATCATAACAGCAAACAACTTTATAACCATATCCACAAGCTGTATGTTTTTGATATTGCTCGGTTTGAGATTTTTTTTGCGAAACTTTTTCGGTGATGGCTTCAAAATCAGCATAAATCACGAAAGGGGCCGGCAACTGTTTGCGATAATTTGTGAATGCAATTTTTGATCCAGGTTCTGGCATTTTAATGGCTTGTTCCCCATTAATTTCAATACAATCGACTGTATGATTATTCAATACCCTTTCAGAGCTAAAACCTTGAAGACAGTACATACAAAAATGCTTTCTTCCCTTGTGCTTCGTTTGATTGTACATGAATTTATTAAAGTCCTTTAATAAACAATAATGACCCACCTCTCCTTCGGTTATTAAGAGTAGATTCAAACAAGAGTTAAACTTTTCTTTTGAAACGTAAATCGGATGCTTTTGCTTTTCTTCATAACCAAAGACATTAACACGAATATTATTCTGTTTCTCTATTTTGTTGTATTGTTTTACAGAAACGGGGAACTCAATTCCTGAGTAATCCAATTTTTCTACATATTTTTTGTCACACTTTTTTATTCTCTGTGGATCTTTGTCCTGCGGTAAGAGGTGACGAATATGGCACCAACGAAAACATTCATTGTCATTATTTTTCATGTTTATAATCCCTTTGGCTGGGTTTTGCAGCTCTTTGGGTAATGGAATATATGAATTACCTCTGAGTGGTTTGTACTTTATAACATTGATGAAATGACCATCGACCGATTTGATAGTCCATCCTGATCCTTTTGAAATCCATTTCTGAATTTTATTGAGAATCTGTTGTTGTGTTATTTGCAACAATTCTACAATCTCTGTGTCGTTTGTTACTGTTTGTTTTTCTGCATTCAAATAAGCTGAATCTTCAATCAACTCATCTCCATTCTGTTTTTCAAACATAATCTTCAACGTTTCATTGAATTTCAATCCTTTCATTTCATTTAAAATCTTTAATAGATTGTTATTTATCAACAAACGGGTGTTCTGAAGTTGAATTAATGGGTCTTGTCTGTTTGTGAGACCAATTTCATATGATCTTGTGTACCCTCGCAGGGCTTTTTCTTTATGTGTGAAAGTTGGTCCAGTCACTTTATTAATATTTTCCAACCACTTTCTCCATTTAATATTTTTTTTATTTTGCACTTCAATCACTTTATCTGCATTTTTCAACCACTCTTCCCAATCAATAACGTTTTTAGTCGTTTTTTGAATCACATTTGGTAGCTTATTGAGTGTTGTTGTGACAACTGTTGGTTTTAGGATGGGGACGTTAATCTCAGGTACTTCACCAAATAAGCTAGGAGGTTGTCTTGGAACTGATTTGATATCATCAGACTTCCTTTTCTTTTGATCTAGAAGCAATTTGATAAACTGATTTGATTTGCTACGTTTCTTCAAACTAGCTTTGTTCATTCTTCTCATTTATTGAATAACAATATTTTTTAAATTATTTTTCATTTCAAAGTTCCATGAAATGAAAAAAAAATTTACGCTGAAGTTACTATTACCTTATTTCCATCCTTATCCATAAACTCTTTCCCACAATTTAAAAAATAATGAATTGAACCAGGTCTTTTACCCAATAATTTTGAGCAATAATAAATGCTTTTATATTTTACACGAACTTGTGTGTCAATATTAATAACAAACACCTCCTTCCCTGTTTGTCTGTGTAAAACTTCTTCATCAAGATTCAAAGCTTTAACCAACTCTTTTTTTGATAACTTATTTGCGTATTTAATATTATTTTTTACAGCCATTCTTCGAATTTCTTGATAGGTCATGAATGTCATATTTTTATTGTAATACAATATTTTTTTAAATTTTTTAAATTTATTTTCACATCAAATCGTTAATATCTACCCATGAATTAAATTTTTCTGGGTAACCGCTCCACTTTACCAAAGCTTTACCTTTTCGAGCGTCTCGTCGAATTACTTTCTCAATACGGTAAACGTTTTGAACAGCCTTTTGCATCTCCTGTTCATAAAAAGAACCTGATATCTCCTCACCACTGAGATCTTTGAGTCTATAAGTAATCGGATTGGTGTATTGTATCTTGTCAACTGTAAAAACTTCTTCTGTCCAATTGGCTGTGTATCCTTTGTCAAAAACAGGACGTTTGTACTTAGATATTCTAACCTTATCACCAACTTTGAACTTTGACTTTGTTGAAATTGGCTTCATATCATCAAAAAGGTTAAAGTAGACAGTTCCTTCATTTTTCTTTTTACTTGCTTCTGTCGGCGTCATCTTTATCTTTGAATGTCTGGTATTGTTATACTGTTTCACTAATTTGGGTAACATTTCAAGATACTGTGTATTCCCCTGAACACTAAACTGCTTCCACATATTAGTTTTAATTGTACGGTTCCATCTTTCGCAAACTGACGACTTTTCCTCATTTTCAGTTGAGTACAAGGTTATTTCATTCTTATCAAGTAGTTCCTTAACATGTTTGTTGTAATACTCTTTCCCTTTATCAGTCCAAAGATATTGTGGTTTACGCCCCTCTTTGAATATTGTTTTGAATGCTTGAGCAACAGTTTCACCCTTTTTATCCTTCAATGGGACAATCCAACCATATTTACTAAACACATCGAGTACCATGAGAAGATACCTATAACCCTTATTCCACCGACTGAATTTTTGCATCTCAACGATATCTGAACACCATATCCCGTCAATATGGTTTACAATTACCCGCCGCCGGGTGAAGTTGCGCTTTATCGGTTTATGAAGCTCATCAGCTAATTTTTCTTGCCAGTTTTCTTCACTCGACGGCCTTTTCAGTTTAAACCAAGACCAAGTTTTTCCTTTGTATTAATCAAGAACCGAGCTGTTTGTCCCCATTTTGACATCTCTCCATAAGGTATTTCATCTAATGACTTAACCATTTTCTTGTCACATTCACCTTTGTTTTTCCCCATATCATAACAAATATCATGATGAGCTGCTATTTCATCCACTTTATTGTAAGGTTGTACATACCATTTGGTGACCTCTCCAGTGTTCCTATCATACTCTAACTGTTTATCGAGAGGATTGTATGGCCCCATGTATTTATACTTTCCAGGAGTCCAACCCCCTTTGGGTTTCGGAAGCCATCCAATGGCTTTATGAATGTCAATTCCAGATCCGTCAAGTTCTTTTCTATCGGTTTTATATTTTTTATTGGGTCGTATTTTTGTTGATAGTTGGTCAAGCATTTCCGACCCTGTTTTTTGAATAAAAGGAGCAGCTTTTTCCAAAGCATAATCAAGAGCCTTTTTCTGAAGTTTTGGATTCCTCAAGGCTTCCGATCCATAATATCGCCCCATTTCAACTGATTTTTTACCAAGCCATGGTATTCCATTTTGAATTAACATATCCGTTCCTGTGGATGCCATTGTATCCAAAATGCCCGCCCCTTCAGACGGGCTAATTAGTTTCCCGTTTGTTTTACGAATCTAGTTTTAGTTATTCCACATTCAGCACATTTGCAAAAATAAAACTTGACTTTACCGTTTTTTGTATATTTATATCCAGAGGGTTCAACACACTCAGTTTCTTTTCTTTGTTTCACACAATATGTTTTCATTTACCATATAACAAGATTTTTAAAATATCTTTCAATAAATTTTTCATTTTTCATGGTATCTTTAACATCAAAAACTTTCAAAAGTTTGTAATATGTATTACCCTTATTCATTTCATTCAAAAAGTATAAACAAAAATATCCACAAGTGGTTGTACCCAAATGTTGTAACTGATCACTTTGATGAATTAAAGTGAGATTCTTTTTCCGTGCATGATTCACTATTTCTTGAAAAGGAGGTAATCCAAAACTATCGAAATAATTAATCACTCTATCCTTTACAAATGTTGCAACCCAATGACTTCCACTCATGTATGACGGCTCAAGATTGTAAATGAAAAACGCCATTTTATGATTATGTGGAACAGTTTGGTCTCTTGATAATACTCCACCCATATCAATTGGAATTCTAAGATATTTAAACCATTCCATCAAATCAAAGTTGCTCAAGGCAGTATTTTTGTCAAATTTCAAAGAATTGTTCCCAACAGCGGAATCCCATTGAACGGACTGTTTTTCCCAAGGAGCAACCCCTCCCCCGATTTTTTTTTTTTTTCTTCTTTCCTTCACCCATTTGTTCCCATGTTCCAAAAAATGGAGGTGGTGGTTGATATATCCCCATTCTGGGAGCG
Organism: Siderastrea radians; assembly: GCA_964017195.1. Classification (NCBI taxonomy): domain Eukaryota; kingdom Metazoa; phylum Cnidaria; class Anthozoa; order Scleractinia; family Rhizangiidae; genus Siderastrea; species Siderastrea radians. The sequence continues at coordinate 27,998,483 of OZ024893.1, forward strand.
GCTCCACCTTTTAAAGGAGTTGGAGCTTTTCCAATTCGGGGAACCCCTGAACCACCCACAATCTTTTTGAAAGCTTCAAGAGCGAGTGGAACACCAATTGATGCAAGAAGTGTACCAAGAAAACCACCACTTTGTTTTTGTGTTGGTTTTATATGAACACCCGAACCAGTTTGCAAAGCATTTAGAATATCCTTTTTCTGTTTATTACTCAATAGATGTTTATTTTCGATGAGTTGATCTATTTTAGAATTTGGAATGAGAAAACCACCTATCTGTGAACCTTTTCCAGATATCTTTTTAACAATTTGAGATGCTCCTTCGGAAGCGGCTCCCGCAAGAGCTGATAACCCCACTGTTTTTGCTAAAGTAGGTCCAAAAGTTCGAGCAAGTGATAATATTGAAGTTAAAAGTGAACCCCCCACTTGTTTTCGAATGTTGGTTTTAGCCAGTTTTATTTCCATTCCTTTTCTATCAGTACGATTTTTTTCCAACCTTTTTACAACATTTGAAGGAACAAGAAGAGTATCATTTCCGATTAGAGCATCATATTTCAACCTAAGTTTAATTGTTTCACGTTCGTGATAAGCTTTACTAAGTTTCTTTTTCTGAAAATCAGTGAGTGATACATTAATTTCATATAATTGTGTAGTCATTTTATTTTATTAAACGAAATAAAATAAAATAAATTCATGAATTTTTCATCAGTTTCAACATATTTTCCATAACGGCTAGCCCTGTTGAGTAAGTCAATAAAGAATAATCTAAATCAATAACAATTCCTTTATTATCTTCACGAGCTTGTTCCAAATTTTCAAAAACCGTTGGAGGAGTGAACAGCTGAAATTTTCCATCTCCTGAGGGAATAATGAAATAACCATTATTATACATTTCATGAAAAATTTTTTCGTCAAGAACATATCCTACTTCACCTGTTTTAACCAGTTTGTGAGGAACAAAAAGGGTATCATTTCCAGAAAGGGCATCACTTTTCAAAATCAGTTGGGTGGATTCATGGTTGATGAAAGCATTAAAGATATTTTCTTTATCATCTTGTGAGAGTTTTACTTTTATTTCATACAGTTTTGTTTCCATTTATCTTATAACACTAATTTTTTTATATTATTTTTGACAAAATCTTTTGTTAAATCATTTACCAATGAATAATCTAAATTAAATTCTATTCCTTTATTTTCCAAATCTTCATCTATCGCTGGAACAAAAAAAAGACCATAATATTCCCACATTTTATCATTTGTTGGTTCATCTCTGTAACTTTTAAATTTTTTCCAAAATTTTTGACCAATTTCATCTTCCGGTATTTCATATTTCAACATTTCATCTCTTTCACTTTTATATTCTTCCCACATTTCTTTTTCAGTTTGTTCATCAACAACAGCATCAATTCCATCTTCATTATCCATCTCTTCGAAAAAACGTGTAGGAACGAGAAGAATATCACGTTCTTTGAGGGCGTCTTCTGATAATCTCAGTCTGATTTTTTCACGGTTGATGAAAGCATTAAGAATTTTTTGTTTTTGATCATTTGAAAGTGTGACATTTATTTTATATAGTTCTGATTGCATTTATTTTATTTTAACGAAATAAAATAAATTCAGGAAATTTTTTGAATTAGACAATCATAAGTTCATTTCCAACCTTGTTGACAATAACCTCATTTTCGTAAAATACGATAGCATGAGCTCTCACATTAGCTGTTGGTGCTGCATTCAATCTGTAGTTCAAAATCAGTTGTTTTGGATCTCGTGTAACAGCCTCTTTTTGGTAGGTCAGATCAAAATAGACAAGACCGTAAAGAGATGTAAAATTATGTATATTCAACTGCGTTCCTGTATTCATATCATTCTTTCGAAAAGCAAAAGAAATTAGATCGTTAAAAATTCTCACTTTTGAATCGGTATCGTACTCTAATTCAGGATAAAAAGTACTGTTTCCATACTCCAAACGACAAGATGCAAGAGAGCTATTGGTATCGGCTGCATTCAGCTTGAAAGTATCAAAAATGTAAGGAGTTCTCTCAGATTCCTCATTGTTTGGACCATTAGTTCTCTGTAGATAAATGAATACATGTTTAACATTGTCAATGGCTGGGCTAATTTGAAACATGTTTTGAACTGCTCTTGTATTTGCACTCTGAATATACATATCTTTCATGTACGTCCATTTGGTTGGTTTGAGAAAATCTTTCACAAATTCACCGTATGCACTATCTTTAGGAGTTAATCTTGGAAGCCAAAGATAAAGTCGAGTGACAACCACTCGCCCAGGATCAGCAGCGGCTGCTTTGTGAATCAATTCATCATCATTATTCAAGTCCAGTTCGAATGTGAGCTGCATTGGAGGAAGCATTTTGTCTTCCAATTCCTCAAAAAAACTGTATCTGTTCAACGGAATGATTTCATTTATGCTTTTGGCTCCGCCACCACCATTGTTTTGGTTTGCTTGAGTTAAAATTCGCCTTGCTTCGAAACCCAAATTCGTATTTGCTGTTGAATCCTCTGTGTCAAGATACCAAAAACTATTTTTAGCGACTGACCTGCTGAAATCATCACTATACTCCAACAAATTTTTAGCATTTACAATTCTATGAATGTTATCACTATCATAGACTATTTTACCAGCAGATTTGATAACCATGTGTTTAATGAGAGAATGTGACCCGTTAATCATTGAAATTCGATCGGCCGCCGCATAACCAGATCCATCGGCTTTCTTTTGGAGCTCTTTAGTTAATTCAAAATATCCGTTGAAATAATCAAAAAAAGTGGATCTGTCGGTTATTGTGAATTTATATCCTGTTTTTTTCTGAGTATTGTTGTTTCCAGGTTGTTCAATGATATTGTCAGGGGAGAACCTAACCATTTCGTATCTCTGCAGTTTATCACTTGTTCTGAATGTCATCTATTTTATTTATCTATTGAGAAATTTTTTTTTTTAAATTTTTTCACACCGCTTCCAGAAATCAATCTATTCAATATTATGTTGTAATCTTCTTCTTTTTGTTTGTTTGTTGCTTTTGGAATTTGTTTTCCTGAAGACTGAAGGTCTTTTATGAAAAGATGACCTGATTTTTGAGCAACTTTCTCAACAACTTTTTTACCAAGTTTATCACCAGCACTTTCTATTCCCGATTTTAAAGCTTTTTTAGCAATAGGTTTTAAAACTTTATCCACAATCATTTTCATTGGTTTGAAAATATTATCGACAATTAAACCTGATCCTTTATGTTTATAAACAAATTTTCCAAAACTCGGATGATAAATTCGTCTGTATTCGTTCAACTTCATTTATAATTATCTTTTATTTTTTTTTCTCTCAAAAATGATCAGATCACTTAAATTTGATGTTACCTTACCGTTATGACGACAAACTCATGTTTCAACTCTGTGTTCGTTGTGTGGGAGAAGAAATGGGGTAAACCTCTTTTGGACAGATCCTATCATTACCCTCACAAGTACCTGGATGTACTCCAGAACTGTATAAAGCGGTTTAATTGGGGGTACCAAGTATTCCCACCATCGGAAGAGTATTTTATTTTTTTGGTTGTTAAACTCTAATGTAATATCAGACTGTATGATTCGACCTGAACTGAGTTCATATTGTATTTTCGGGTTGAAAATATTATCCACAATCAAACCGGATCCTATGTCTTTGTAAACAATTTTTCCAATACTCGGATGATAAATTCTTTCATAATTGTGCACCTTCATTTATAATTATTTTTTTCTCTTAAAATCAGAGAAAATGATGTATCTGCGTCGTTTAAATCAATAATTCGTCTTTTTCCATCGGTAATGTATATCCGTAGGGTGTTTATGATATACTTATTGACTGGATAATATTGAACTCTCAAAGGCTCTTTAGTAAAAGCATAGGATGGTTGCAAATCATTTGTGCCAAACGTGTAGATGATATCTGTCTCATCCCCATCAACAAGACTCTCTGAAATAAGATCGCAATGTATATTCAAAATCTCTGTATCTTGACTGAGATTTGGTGTATAGTCACCAACATTTTTAGAACTGGTTAAAATTTGTTTGTTGAAACCGATTAGATCTCCAAAATTTGATGCTGTAAGGTCTAGTTGATAGTTTGTCGCGAGATTTATTGTCGTTTTGAAAGTTGTGTTGTTGAATACCAAGGTTATTGGATATGAAATTTTGTTTGAATTCTTTGTTTTTGTGTTTTCCTTGATGTAATCATTGAAGCTAACATAATTCCATGTACCCGGCGGGAAGATTATATCTTTCCAAGTTTTCCCGCCATCAGAAGAGTATTTTATTTTTTGGTTGTCCAGCTCTGATGTGATATTGAACCATGTAAAAGACATTGATATTATTCGACCTAAACCGAGTTCATATTGTCTGTTTTGATCAAGTAATATTGGTTGGGTATATCTAATTGTAAAATCACTGGGTTTATTTTTTGTTTGTTTCTTGACGTTATGAGAAGATAATACCAATGGTAGTTTCATTATTTATTTATTCACATGAAAAAAATTTTTATAAATTTGGTTGTAATGATGTTTGTTGATTATATAATTTTTCAATAAAATATCGAGAATAGCAACACCGGTGTTTCTAAGCTCTATGCTATTATTACCAGCACCAATTGATCCAACAATTAACTCTAACTTTTTAACAGCTTCTTTAGGATTAATGAAAACAGCGCTTACATTTCCACCTCGCTTTGTTGCCTTTCTTTTGAGGCCAGAGCCTTTAATACTTTTCAACTTATTTTGGTTATAGTTGATATAATCGTTGAGAACTTTTCGAGCGTCGTCGATGACCTTTCTTCTGAATTGCGCTTCGGATTGACTTATCAAACCTTTGTTCAACTGCTTTGTAATGTGTGTTTTATAACCTGGAAGTTGCTGTCTTTTCTTGACTGCATATTCGATTTTCTTTACCAAGAAAGAATGTCTTGTTTTTTCTGTCATATCTTCTCTTTCAAGTTGCGCTTCAATGTCATCATAGTTGGCCAATCCAAGTTCATCTAAAGTCTCATTTATTCTGTCTTCTTCAAAAATCTCATAATCTGGAACTTCATATTCTGGTGGGTCTTCAAGTTGCGTATACTCAGGATTGACATATATTTTCTTTTTTCCTGTTTCCAAATCTTTGAGAACCTCTTCATAAGAGGGTGGTTTTGGAACAAGCTGTTTTGCAGTTTGTGGTTGAACCCCTTCATCAAACAAATCTTCAAGATTGTAATCTGGTATTCCTTCATCTTCAATATTGATACCATAATCTGGAACATCTGCTTTTTTCCTTTGCAACCGTCTTTTAATAGGTTGAGGTTGTGTCAACTCTTTCAAACCGGATGTTATTGGTTTGAAAAGCTTTTCTGCTTCAACGTCACTCATTGTATCGGTTATTTTCTTTTGTTTTAGCGTTTCCCTAATAGTATTGACATCTTGACCAATTTTTGATCTTTTTTCAGCCATTTCTTTCCACTTGAGGAGACTCATTTTATTTAATCGAAAGAAAAAAATATTATTTTTTGAATATAAAAAAGCTCGCATAGCATGTCGCATAGCATGTTGCATAGTGTGTCGCATAAAATTATAAATAAAAAAATTTTATAAAGAAATAATAAATGGAAATACCAAACTATGATGTAAAAGGTGATGAAGACAGTAATTTCACTCAATTATATCCTTATATGCCCGACAGATGCTTCAGAATGTTAATTTGCGCCCCGAGTGGAAGTGGTAAAACCAATCTTTTGCTTCACATGATAAACAAACCCTTGTTATTTTTTGACAAAATCTATCTATATGCCAAAAACTTACAGCAAAACAAGTATCAATATTTGCTGAAAAAATTCGAACCTCTTTCGAAAAAATATGGTTATAATATCATTGAAGCTAGCAACGGTGAGATAATTCCTTTACCTGAGATTGATGATGGAAACCAAAAGTTAATCATTTTCGATGATTACCTGAACACTGGAACCAAAAATGACCAAGAAATACGAAACTATTTTACAAACTCCCGAAATAAAAATTGCAGCTGTATCTATCTGTCTCAGTCTTTTTACAATACAGACAAAACCATCCGATTAAACTGTTCGCATCACTGCATTTTCGATTTTCCAAGCAAGAATGAACAGAGAAGAATATGTCAAGAATTGAATGTTAAGAAAGACGACTACCTATCAGCAACAAATGAGCCATATACTTTTTTATATGTTGATAAGCCACGAAAATTCAATGCAAAAAATTTTACTGAAATAATCTGAATAGTTAATAAATGAGTTTTTACAATGGAGTATTAAATTTTAATCATTTTATGAATTCGAGAGGTCTCAGAGGTTTGCCTGGTATTGGGTTCAAATTAGATGCTAATAATGACTATGACATGCAAAACAAAAAATTAGTGAATGTAAAACAAGGAACCAATAATGATGATGTGGTTACAAAAAGCCAGTTAGATGGTGAAATAGCTAAGATTCCAAGTTTGGATACATCTCTGTTTGTAAAAAAGTCAGGAGCAACTATGACTGGAGATCTGATTTTACAACCACAGCCGTACCCAATTCATGGAAACACGAATAAAGCCCTCTCTTATAGTGCAGCTCGGGCTATATTCTTGAGTAAAAAAGAAGGCGGTTCTATGCTACAACCTTTAGACATGAACAACCATTTCATAACAAATATCAAAGACCCAGTTAATTCAGACCATGGAGTAAATAAAAAATATGTTGATAATCAGCTTGCAAAAAAATTAGATAAAGGAGTCAAAATTGATATGAAAAATAATGCGATTACTAATGTTAAATTTCCAGTAAACCAAAAAGACGTTGCTACTGTAGAATATATCACTAACTCGCAAAAAAATTATTTCAAACTTGATGGTACAACAAGTATGTCAGGAGACTTGAATTTAAATAACAATAAAATTGTTAACTTGCAAACCGATTCAAAAAATTCGAAATCAGCGGTCAATGTTGAGTTAATGGAAAATAAAATAACAGATTTGAGAAATCTTGTCACTCAAAAAATTCATGAATCTCAGATTATTAATTCAGGACAAAAAAAAGACGCCTTCAGATACTTGATGGAAAACGATGATGAATCTTCAAGTGAATCAAATATTCAGGTTTTGGGTATTGTTAATTTTTCCAATTCTCCACATCAAATCAATAAAAAAGCTTACCAACTTAGACTCCTGTTTCAAAAAAGCTCACCCAACCAGTACCAATCACGTCTCGGTTTTAACCTTTATAAACTTCCTGTTGGATACTATACTTTTGTAGTTGAATGGTTTCCGCCGGAAATGAGTGAGTTAAGTGTTGCAGTGCAAGGTACTACGATTTCGATTTCTAATTATGCAACAAAAACATTCGAAAATTATACCAAAACAGTTGTCAATTTTCATCGATGGGGTAGCTCGCCTCCACAATTTATTTATCTCGATCTACAGGGTTCAGTTACTTTTCCATCACTTTTAACAATTGGACATCTTATTGTTTATGGTGTGAAAGAAACGATTTCAAACGTTGAACCAAGTGTCTATGACACCGCTTTTGCTATTGAGAATGGTAAGATGGTGATGGAAACGGATTTATCTTTGAACGGACACAATTTGCGTGGTTCAATTTATTACATAAACGGGTATTTAAATACGAAAAATGGATACGCATTTTTATTAAATGGTTTGGATAAAATACTCTTTTTAAATGATGTTCAAATAATGAATATAACAGTTTTCTATCTCAAACGCAAAAATAAATATCCACTTGTTAATTTGAAAATTAAAAAACACACTCTAAATTTAAATGATTCAGTACAATTGTTCTCTTCAAATAATTCAACTCAATTACAAAAAATAAATATCAATTTAGATGTGTCGCTTAGTTATATAATTGTGGAAATGAATACTTTACTTCCATCAGGAGAAGAATTCTTATTATTGATGGAATACTCAAAAGTTTAATATTATATATATGTAAATATGGATAGACGTGAAAGCATATTCAATTGGAACCATGTTTCTGAAAAATTAACGGAAAAACAAATATCTGAGTTGAAAGCATTATACAAATTTTATCATAAGAAATACTGGCTTGCCAAAATGACCTTTAAATACTTTAAAAAGGCAGAACTTGTTTGTAATATTGGATCCACTTTGTTGGTAGTTACGGGAACATTAGTTGGCGGTGTAACGCTAAACCCTATTGTTCTTGGAACAATATCTGGTTCTGGTCTATTGCTTAAAACATATTCAGAAATCAAAAATTATAAAAGGAAGATTGAGATGTGTAAATTTGCATACACTTCATATGAAAAGGTTTTAACTGATTTACGGTCCTTTATGAGAGGAGTGAAGTATGATGAAAAAGGATTCCTTGATTATGTTAAAGTTATAGATGACATAATCATTGATATGTGTCCATTAACTGACAAATTTGAAAAGAAATACAACAAGGTATTCATCCAAGAATAGATCTCATTTTTCCGTTTACTTCAAATACATGACCCATCGGGAAAGAACCGTCCAACACGTTAGACAGACAATTGAAAAACTTTGTCGACAAAGTTTACTTCAAAACAAAAGAACTGTCTAACATGTTAGACAGACAATTGAAAAACTTCAAATACAAGTTCATCTAATATTGCATGACAATTTGATGACTCATTTCCTCGGGAAAGTCCCTGTGGTTTTCAAAACAAAAGAACTTTCTAACACGTTAGACAGACAATTGAAATGGCTTGAATATATAAGTTTCATTATAGGCAAAATAATGAAACTCATGTAATTTTACGTAACTTTTCTAAATATTTTTCCCAATTGTTGGCCATGCATTTTTTATCAACAAAAATACATGATGCGGAACTTAAATTTATATTCCATAAGTTTTGCGTTATTATTACTTGGTTTTTTGAAAAATTAATCCCATTAATTTTGTTTATACGACCATTACTGTAATCAATATCTTTAGCCGTAATTACCTTGAATACCATTGCAATTAAAATGGTAGACAGAAGATGGCGTGCCTGTTTTATTGACAGAGAGTAATTGGTTCTCATTTTGGATACATAAAGTTCAATCAAGGTCTCTTTCATTTTTTTCTTGATATCATTTATCTTTCCTACTTTTTCTAGATGGAAAAAAACACCCAAACGATTTCTTAACAATGAATAAACTTCTTTATATAAAGTTTCACTATCTTTTTCTTCTATTCCGTAAATGAACTCTTTTTGATTAAGACTACAACATAAAAAATCTTGGGAAATATAAGTTCCAAGGGGTGGTATTCCAAATGCAAGATCAAAAAAAAGATTTTCCCAAAAAATATTATCAGCATATTGGCAACAGTCTAGGAAAAATGGGTAAACAATGTTATACATTTTTCATTATTTCTTATTTCTTTTAAATATCGCTCAGCTGCTTTGATGATGAAAATGGCGTGACAAGTTATGCATATGGTTTCGAAAATAGCGAAATCTTTTGGATATAAAACGGTAAAAATTTGACTGGGGGTTTTTCAGTCAAATTTAAAAAACTGGTGGTGAATTTTTGTTTGACTGAAAAATTTCTCTGCTAAAATTTGATAGGAAATTTGACTGATGTTTTGGAAAAATTGGTGGAAAATTTTTGTTTGACTGGAAAAATTTCTCTGCTAAAATTTGACAGGAAATTTGACTGATGTTTTGGAAAAATTGGTGGAAAATTTTTGTTTGACTGGAAAAATTTCTCTGCTAAAATTTGACAGGAAATTTGACTAAACTGCGCCGGTACCCCCAATTACCATACTACTATTTTCGGCTAAGTCGCTTGAGTTTCCGTTTTAGCCTTGGGTCTAGTCGTTCGGTAATGGACTGTAGGAATATTCTTTTCAGTATGAAGTGAAATTGTGAAGTTCGCAGTAGTTGCGTGATTACTCATCTCAGAAGACTTGGGACGACCCCGACGTTTGCTTACGTCACAATTTGTCACACAATCTTATCAATGTCGTGCGACTAACTTAGTAGCAAGCGAAAAGAGAAATTTTAAAAAAATCCTTCGCGATTTAGGCCCTGTGCACTTTATGATAATTTATGGAAAGTGGGGAACAGGTTTCATCTAGCAAATGAGAGAAAAAAAGTGCGAGCGTGACGCGGCACATTGGCGTTGACCCAAAACATATAGAGGATATTACACGGCGGCGCGAAGATAGGAATTTTATTTTCGAGTGCTAAGATATTGTCTTTTACCACGAGAAAATAAAATTCATAAAGTCAAGCCACCATGTAATATTCTTTTTATTATATAGAGAAGAGTATTTTTGCACATGAGTGAGAGAATAAGAGAGTGTAAGAGCGGAAAATGACGTCATCGATATCCTCACTAGTGAGGATATGGATAATACGCCACTTCGAGTCCCAGATGTAGTCTCGTGTGAACTTTACGAGTGGTCTACTTTCCACTAAAACATTCTTGTTGATATCATAAAGAGAAATACGTGACAACCGGCAGGGTAAAAAGTCGGAAATATGATTAGGAAATATCGAATATAGTAGGAAACGTGAGTTGTTTTCAAACTGAGCAGTTGAGAGAGAGAACGTTTCTATACTTACGACTAGTTACGTAAAAGAAATCAATCATTAAATAAATATTCATTCCAACGCTGAGTAATCACCGGACTGGGGACCACTACCAAACTAAGATATCCTCAGTGCCACTTCAAATATTGGACGAGGTGGGGGTGTTGAAAGAGAGCATATAACAAAAATCAACGACTGCGAGCCAACAATTGCATAGGTGTGGCTGAACGTTTATTCAATCCAGATAATAATGACAATATATGAAAAGATAGACGCTTTCTTGACATCTTTATCACTCCGTGACTCGCTTGACCAGACTGCGTTTTCTAATAAACGCAGTGACACTTTTTTACATTGTCAAAGAAAGTTAACGAACATTAGTTCTTCACCACTTTGGCCAGGGCAACAAAACCGAGTCACAAAGATCCTAAAGGTTCCAATCAAGACGCTCTGTTTGAATGCTAGGAGCCAGGATGCTTGTGTGAGTTCTCCACATGAGAGGGACCTCAAAACCACATCCACTTTGGGCAGCACGACAAGACAGCAACCGTCGGAAGGTTTGTATGAAACACGTGACTGGGCATCCACGTTTTCATCACTGGCACTAGAATCCAAGCTATCAGCAGGGGGAGGCTCCGCCCTTAGGCTCAAACCCTTACCCTTTAATATACCAGTTTTTTATCCAAATTGCACTCTTTTCATAACCTAGAGTAAGAATGTAGCCCTTTCTTATACACATGTTTATATCTCAAGGATAAGCCAAAAAAGTGGAATATCTTATTGTCGCGACGTTTGTATCTGGGCTTTCAGTCGCCCTGAGTCGGTTACTAAAGGCCCTCAGCTTTCCTGTGTTCCGCGTCATTTTTGCCAGAATCTGGCACCTTTTTATATACTTAACTTTAGCTGCTTTCTCTTTTGCTTAGCAGCGCACTTTGCTGACCTTTAATATACTTAATGTATTAATATAACGATTTTTCCAACCTTTCACTATACTGCAGGCACAAAAAGTCACCCTTTTCGGCGGAGCCTCCCCGTATACTCCACTATAGGAAGTGCCCCCCCCCCCACCAATTGGAAAGTATTTGTGAAGTAACAATCGAATTGTGCGACATGGGCTGGCTTTTCAGACACCAAGAGGAAAGGATCGAGGACTTCGGAGACGGTAAAAGAGTACCCTACAACGCAATTTCATATTGGCGAGGAAAGACTGCGAATAGCTGATTCAGTCAGGAGTCAGGGTTATGGGCTCCTGATTCAGTACAGGTGTCAGGGGACATGAGAAAGGCCAGAGAAACAGTTGGAGAGAGAAGATGTGAGACAAGTGAATGGCTGACAAAGGCTCAGATGTAACCGACGATTTTTTCAAGATTGACATCAAGCTGAAGACTATGGATATTACCTGAATTTGATAAAGATGATGAAAGCCTCATGGAAGATGGATTAAATTACCTAGATGAGAAGGAAAGGCAGAATACTATAGATGAGGTTATAATCCAGGTGGGACTCAGTCATTTAATAACTTTTGATGGTTATGACGTGTGCGAGCAAGTCAGGCTCAGCCCATTATCTAAATTCACGTCACCCTGCTTAAGGCCATGTGTTCGCATTTTGAACTTCCCTATAAAACCAGGGAAGTGAAGGCCTCTTTATTAAATAAGCCAAGAAACATGGTAGAAGAATGTTCAACAACCCCCACCCCGCCCAATATTTGAAGTAGCGGTGAAGATATCTTAGTTTGTTAGTGCTCCCCAGTCCCGTGATTCCTCGGCATTGGAATGAATATTTATTTAATCATTGATTGATTTTACACAACTACTCGTAAGTATTGAAACGTTTTCTCTCGCAACTGCTCAGTTTGAGAAAAACTCGCGTTTCGTGCTATATTTGATATTTCCTATTCATATTTGCCATTCATATTTGACTTTGTACCGTGCATTGTGGTGTATTTCTCTTAGACAAGAGTGTTTTAGTGGAAAGTAGACCACTCGTAAAGTTCACACAAAACTACATCTGGGACTCGAAGTGGCGTATTTTCCATATCCTCACTTGTGAGGATATCAATGACGTCATTTTCCGCTCTTACACTCTCTTATTCTCTCACTCATGTGCAAAAATACTCTTCTTTATATAATAAAAAGAATATTACATGGTGGCTTGACTATATGAATTTTATTTTCTCGTGGTAAAAGACAATATTTTAGCACTCGAAAATAAAATTCCTATCATCGCGCCGCCGTGTAATATCCTCTATATGTTTTGGGTCAACGCCAATGTGCCGCGTCAGGCTCGCACTTCTTTCTCTCATTTGCTAGATGAAACCTGTTCCCCACTTTCCATAAATTATCATAAAGTGCACAGGGCCTAAATCGCGAAGGATTTTTTTTTAAATTTCTCTTTTCGCTTGCTACTAAGTTAGTCGCACGACATTGATAAGATTGTGTGACAAATTGTGACGTAAGCAAACGTCGGGGTCGTCCCAAGTCTTCTGAGATGAGTAATCACGCAACTACTGCGAACTTCACAATTTCTCGTTATACTGAAAGGAAGATTCCTACAGTCCATTACTGAACGACTAGATGCAAAGCTAAAACGGAAACTCAAGCGACTTAGTCAAAAATAATTTCATTTCACCTTCTGGCGGGCCAGTTCCCAGGTGAGTCTGGACAACTAGCACGATTTTCGTTGCAAGTTTTCAAATTATATTTTTCTGCCTCGACCGCGTCCAAGTTGCAGGAGGTGTAGAACAGTCTAAATTCATTGTTAGAGGTCAACTACATAACTTCTTTTCTTCTTTTAGGGATCTTGAAAATGTTTTGTATTCCTTACCGGAGCAGAAACCTGGATCAACTCAGCGATACCCGACGTTGTTTACTTTGTTGAGCGTCACCCGCCATGAATGTTTATCAACTTAACGCAACTTTCATGCTGTTCTGGATCAAAATTGGATGTACGAGCATTAAAGGAAGCTATAGACATTTATTTTGGTGGACAGCAACGGGTTAGGATCCCCGACTAAAGTATTTTTGCCAACTTCTAGGGTGATGTAAGTGACCTTTGATACGAGCGATATTTACGTTAACACGCTGTCAATGGCGGAGTTCTAACCTGTTTTCGCTTGTGATCCAGGGAGATACCCGCACGTTTGAGCTTACAAATTGATTGAATAAGGTAAGAAATTTGCTGTGATGTTGTTTTTTAACCCAATTTAGGCCGCAAACGATACGAAATTGTTTGTTGTATTTGGTCCATTTTTGGGATCTCATTAGAGGCTTCAGAGTAGATTGTCTTTAACTTCACCTGACGTCGCTAAAAATTTATCAACTTTTTCCACATTTTGTCTGTGAACTTGGTCGGTGTATCTTAGATGCTAGGTCAAAGCAAATTTTCGTAAGCTACATTTAATTGGCCGTAACCCGCCTCTCAAAATCCATACATTTCAGCCTTTTGATCACCGCCGGAAACCCTGTTGCGGGCAAAATTGGTTTTTGGCTTGTAGCAAAGCGAAAATAAAGAATTGGAAAATAAATAAAGTGGTTTTGATACATGTGTACCAAACCCTTTTCACAAACAAAAAATAAAGGAAAACTATTTTTGGTCGCGAAATCGAGTGGACCGCTTTTAGCGAGAATGCCACTTAAGTTCCCGTGTTGAATTAAGCACTGAAACGACCGTGACTGTGTCCCAGCCCACATCTGGGACATCTCAAAGTAGTAATGTATCAACCCCTCTAACAAATTCAGTTATCTGGTCATCATCTCCTGGACCTGCCCTTTCACCTTGGTCATTTCAAAACAGTAACACGTCTACCCCTCTAACAACTTCAGTTATCTGGTCAAAACCCTCTGGACCTGTCCTTTCAGAAGATTTAGGTAGAGAAATTCATCATGGTGGTGCCTCTTTAGCAGGAGTTACTAGTTTTACCCCAACATCAACTTCCAGTCACAGTTATCCTTGTGGATCAAAATCTGCATCTCCACTGAAGTACTCTCAATCAGGTCCTGCAACACAGTGGGGTCCAGGCACCCGAAGCACATCAACTCCTTGCATAACTGATTTCAGTGTAACCTCTCGTCATTATTCAGCTCACGCTGCCCCAGTTAAAGAACCTGTTGATGCATTTATTGACAGGCTGACCAAAGGTCAAGAAACTGTGTTCCAAATAAGTTTCACTAGCTCTCAAACAGATTCAAGTATAGCTCTTCTACGAGCACAAGAGCAGCAGCGATTGCCACCACTTGAGCTCTTCAAGTTCACAGGCAAACCTATTGATTGGCCAAAGTTTATTGAAAGATTTCGTGATCAAATACACAACAAGACCACACTTACTGATTCAGATCGGATGGCTTATCTCTTTCAAAACCTCGATAGTGAAGCCAAGAAAGCAGTTGAAAGTTTAGGTGTCACAGGCCATAGTTACTCAGCCGCCCTTAAGACACTAAAACGCCTATTTGGGAACCCGGAAAGTGTAGCATCAGCTTACCTGAAGAACATGCTCGAAAGCCCTTATGTAACTTCAAGTGACAGACAAGCGTTGCGTGACTATTATTATCAGGTGAAAGCCTGTACAACTTGGTGCGTGAAGATGGGCCAGTCTGCCATTCTCCAAACTCCGGAGTATCTCAGCAGGGCAACCATGCGATTACCCATGAACCTCAGTGTGAGATGGTACGAACACATAGATGGTCGCAGTGGTAGATCGACTCTGCTGGAATTTGAGAAATGGTTGTGCAAACGAGTAGACACATTGTTCAACCCTCTTGAAGACTTCATATGTGAAGAGTGGAACAAGAAGCAGAAGTCTACGAGACCAAGATCCAGTCTTAAGTTGCATCCCCTTGCGACGACAACAGAGCTCCCCACCGAAGTTCCAAGAGACAGCAGTAACGTACGTGACTTCAAACAAGCCCGTGTCCAATTCCGCAGTAAAGAGGGCGGGAACAAAGCCCAGTCAAACGAAAAGAAGTGTGTTGTTTGCCACGTCAAACACCGTATTGCCTTTTGTCCTGTTTTCAAGTCCAAGCCCTTGCAAGAAAGGAGGAAGATTGCATGGGAAAATGAACTTTGCTTCAATTGCCTGAAAGCAAGTCACCAAGCTAAGGATTGTCCGAGTACAAATAGATGCCTTAAGGAACAGTGCGGTCGGCCACACCACACCCTCTTACATGAAGACTATAGAGCAGATTCAAGTACTGAGAGCGCAAATAAAACCCTAGGCAGCTCTACTCAGTCATTCACCCCTGCACAAGAAGTTGCTCAGCCTTTGGAGCTAAACACAGGTCCACTCCCTGTTCCTCCGACGGGTGTCCAGAGCAATATCAATCAAGTTTGTTTTCAGCCTCGAAAGGTCCTACTTCAAATCTTGCCTGTTCAGATCCATGGCCAGAACGGCGTAGTGAACACGTATGCTGTCCTTGACCCTGGAAGTGACTCGACTCTGATTAGAAAGGACTTAGCAAATCAGCTTCAACTTGGTGGTGAAACACATCAGCTTAGCCTGAATACAGTTGGAAATGACGCCAAAACCCAGAACTTATGTAGAGTAAGTTTTAGTCTGTCATCCAAAGATCATCCAGAACCAGTATTAGTACATGGAGCGTGGGTCATTGGCAAACTCAATATCCCTTCCGTCAAGGTGTCAAAGGAAGGAGCTATTGAACGGTGGAGACATTTATCAGATGTTGACCTTCCCGAACTTGAAGGCTGTGATGTGATGCTTCTTATTGGATCTGACATGGCTCACTTGTTGATTCAGCTCGAAGTCCGCCAGGGACGATGGGATGAACCCATCGCCATCAAGACTCCTCTTGGATGGACCCTGTTTGGAAATCTAAGCAGCGGACACTGTGAGACGGTCAATGCAAACTTCCTTGCGACAAACGAAGGAACCCAGTTGCAGCATCAGATTGAACGATTCTGGGAGATAGACTCGTATGCAACCAAGCAAGCACTCTCTGAGTCCCCTTTGTCAGCTGAAGACAAAAGAGCACTGGCAATCTTGCAAAACAGTACAGTGAAAGAGAAAAGCCACTACAAAACAGCGTTGTTGTGGAAACATGAGCCAAACCTCCCAAACAATCGAGCCATGGCAGTTTAAGACTCCACTCCACTGAGAAGAAACTTAAGAAGAATCCAGAACTAGCGGAGAAATACCAGAATGTCATTAACGATTACGTCACTAATGGGCACGCCAGAAAGATGTCACCTGAAGAGGCTAAGATAGCAACCCCAAAAACGTGGTACCTACCACATCACGCAGTATTGAATCCCAACAAGCCAGGAAAAGTTCGAGTAGTTTTCGATGCCGCGTCAAAGTTTGACGGTGTTTCACTGAATGACAATCTCCTCACTGGTCCTGATCTGTTGAACAATTTGGTGGGAATCCTCTTGAGATTTCGTAGTGGAAAGATAGGCGTTATGGCAGACGTTCAACAAATGTTTCATCAAGTCAGAGTGTGTGAGGAAGATAGAGCCTCTCTGCGTAATTCCTGTGGAGAGACTTAGATGAAACCAGGAAACCAGATGAATACCAAATGACTGTCCATGTGTTTGGTGCTGTCGACTCACCTTGTTACGCAAACTATGCATTGCAGAGAACTGCTCATGACCAGGAAGGGAAATTCAGTGAAGACGCGATTCATGCAGTAAAGCAGAACTTTTATATGGACGACCTCTTGACATCAAAACCGAACTCTGATGAAGCTACGCATCTAGCCAAACAGCTGATAGGAATCCTAGCAACGGGAGGATTCCGTCTCACGAAGTGGATGTCAAACAGCCGAGACGTTCTTGTAGCCATCCCTTCATCTGAAGTGGCGTGTAACACTGTTGATCTCGACCACAAAGAATTGCCACATGGAAGAGCCTTGGGCGTCAAGTGGTGCGCGGAACAAGACCTCCTGTGCCTCGAACCAGTGAAGAGCGAATTTCCCAACACTAAACGGGGAATTCTTAGCGCCACAAGCAGTGTGTTTGACCCCCTTGGACTCGCTACTCCTTATGTGATGAAGGCAAAACTGATCATACAGGAACTGTGGAGGCGTCATATTGAGTGGGATGAAGAGCTGCCTGACGACATCCTCCAGAGATGGCAAAGTTGGAAAGATGGTCTGAAGACTTCGCAGATTATCGCAGTGCCCAGGTGGTACGGGTTCCATTACGATGAATGCCAAAACGTGCAATTACACGTGTTTTGTGATGCCTCCGAAATCGCCTACGGAGCGGTCGCTTATTTCCGAACAGTCATTCATGGACGTGTGAATGTGAGCTTCGTTATCAGCAAGACAAGACTAGCACCAATCAAGACCTTAACTATACCACGTCTGGAGCTGCAGGCTGCAGTCGTAGCAACTAGGCTGAAGTCCAAGATACTAGAAGAAATCGACTTTGAAGTTGACGAAACACATCTTTGGAGTGACTCCAAGATCGTGCTACACTACATTAGCAACACCCACAGAAGATTCAGCGTGTACGTATCGCACAGAGTTGCTGAAATCGTCTCCAACTCAGACATCAAAGAGTGGCATCACATCCCTGGTGCAATGAATGTGGCCGATGACTGCACGAGAGGAATAGAAATCCGTGATTTGACTCCAGAATGTCGGTGGATCAGTGGCCCTAAATTTCTATCGCTACCTTCAGAGCAATGGCCGAGTAATGAAGTGGTCCCAGAAATTGACGAAAGTGAGCTGGAACTGAAAGCTTCTGTCTTCACAACGTCGAGTACACCGGTTATGAATCTAGTAGAATGGGAGAAGTACTCTTGTTGGAGAAGGCTTGTTCGGCTATACGCCTGGTGGGTGAGGTACAAATTCAAGTTAAGATGTCAAGTAAGGAATCGGAGTCCGCCTCCAGAGCGACAGACCAAAGTGTTAAATGCCGACGACCTGACAGAGGCCACCTTAGCCTTGTGCCAGCTAGCCCAGATTGAGTCATTCAAAGAAGACTACAAGGATCTCCAGGCCAACCGAGCTCTCTCACGTAACAGTTCTTTGCTTCCGCTACAGCCAGTTCTTGTAGATGGAATTATGAGAGTTGGAGGTCGACTAGACAAGGCTCCGATACCATTTGAAGCAAAGCACCAAGTGATCCTCCCACCAGCACATCCTTTATCCAGACTCCTGGTCCAAGACCTCCATGAGAAACACTTACATGTCGGAAGGGAACACACGTTGGCCCTCGTACGCCAGACGTTTTGGATCTCGCGAGGAAAATCGTTCGTCAGGAAGATTATCAATGATTGCCTGCACTGTAAAGAAGGAGAGCTAAGCCAAACGTACCTGTGATGGCATCCTTGCCCAAAGAGCGACTTTTGCTCTGTGAGCCTCCATTCACAAACACTGGTGTGGATTATTTTGGTCCTATGAATGTTAAGAGAGGAAGAGTCACTGAGAAAAGATGGGGCTGTCTCTTTACATGTCTTACCACTCGAGCTGTCCACTTGGAGTTGGCAGGTGACTTGAGTACTGATTCATTTATCATGGCTTTGAGAAGATTTCGTGGACGAAGAGGCAACCCCAGGACAATACGTTCAGATAACGGAACCAATTTCGTTGGAGCGAATAGAGAGCTGACAGAAGCTCTGAAGTCGTTGAGTGAGGAACGAATCACCGGCGAGCTGGCCCAAGAAGGGATCACCTGGTTCTTTAACCCGCCGTCATCTCCGCATATGGGAGGAATCTTTGAATCAATGGTGAAGCAAGTGAAAAGAACATTGAAGACCGTCATTAATGACCAAGTTTTGCCAGAGGAGACGCTCCGTACAGTTCTTGTCGAGACGGAGGCTATACTCAATAGTCGTCCACTTACTTCAGTCAGCGACGACCCGGACGACTATGAAGCACTAACACCAAACCACTTCCTCATAGGAAGAGCATCACCCAACTCCCCACCGGGCCATTTTGAGGAACGGGAAGCTAATAGTCGCAAGAGGTGGAGAATGGCCCAAGCACTTGCTGACATGGTATGGCGACGATGGCGTAAGGAGTACTTACCTAACCTGGCAGTCCGTCCAAAGTGGAACAAGGAACAACGAAATTTAAAAGAAGGTGACCTGATCCTGATAAAGAATGATGACGCCCCACGCTCACATTGGCCCTTTGGGCGGGTCCAGAAGACATTCCCCGGAAGTGATGGTAGAGTGCGCACAGCAGAAGTGAAGACCCCAAGCGGGACTTTGTTGCGGCCAGTCGCCAAGTTGTGCTTATTAGAAGAGTCTGTTTAAACTAGGAGTTTGCTAAAACTGAACAATGCTGAACAGTGCCGTTTACTAAGAAACTTTTCGCGTAGGGCCTGTTTCCCTTTGTCGTTGTTTTTTTGTGTCGTTCGTCTTGTAGACTCACTGGTGGGGGAGGATGGAGCGGCGAAGAATTGAGCGGCCGCTGACCATAAGATTTGTAGGAGCATCAATCCCGAGAGGGCTTGCGAGTGTAGTAGGAAACCACGAGGTCAAATAAACATGTTGTGAAGTTTAACGTTAAAATCTTTAGTTTTATTCGGTCTACCCAGACCCACCTGGGAAGTATCCCATAATTGCAGTTTCAACGGGTTTAAGGTGGCTCACTGAAATTCTAGCATGCAAACGAGGCTGGGATTCTGTTTCTCGTATAGCAGTCACAGTCCTGCATCAAAAGAGCGACGATCCTCCAAAAGTGGAGAATTATTAATATATTTGCTTTTCTTTGATCGTGGAGTAGTTTCAGTTGATCACGTGACAGGTCACATGATTGCACGTACAGTATCGTGACATAACTTCTACGAATTGGAGACTGCGATATTGTGCTGATATTGATGGATGGTTTGGGGTGAAAATATATTTCAGAATAGACAAGGAAACGATGACCAATACGATGATAATATTTTCTTTCAGCGTCGTCAATATAGGGCTGTAACACTGCCCTAAAAATTTTGATTGAAGCAATTAACATAACGAAAAATAGGCTGTTGATAAAAATAGAAATCGTACCGGCTATTCACGGGTTGTTAAACGTGAACATCTTTAGTCAAAACGAATTTCCTTTTGCTGCCTGTTTTTTTCTTTTTTATTCGTACTTCTTTTTAAATTCTTTTCTTCTCGAGTTAGAAGGCTAGCAAAACAAATTGAGACAGCTATCGAATGGGTTTTTTTCCGAAAGCAGAGCGAGATGAAAGAAAAAAACGATCCATATTTCACCTTTTCCACCGAATTGGTTCAAAGCCACAATTTATACGATTCATATATCTCTAACTGTGTAACCGAAAATGCAATAAAGTTCATCTATCACAAATTTTAAACATTTTTCCTGTGCCTGAGGAAACCAACAAAGTGTCGTAATTGGGCAGGTTACTAATTTCCACACACGTGTAGAGGCAGTTCGCAAAGATTTGGTTAGTCAATTGAACACATCGCTCAGTTAGTTTCGAATATATTATCGCTCATCGCTCTCATTACTTGGTTGGAGTACCATACTAAGGTAAAAACTTTTTTTAAGATTTGAATTCACGAAGTTTGTTTGAATTATTGCCATGTTTAGTGAAAACAAAGACTAAGATTCTAAATGTATAAAAATCACGCCAGCACGGGAAAATCTTCGGCTATCCCTGGCAGCCATTTTACATCTCGCTAAGTTTTAAACGAAGTACTTTGTTTGCTTTCTGGACATGAAAACTGCTATTTGATAAGGGGAAAAGTTAGAAGCGAAACCTCCTTTACTTATTTTTCGAAGCAAGCGATTTCTTGGTGATTGGCTGTGCACCTTGTAATTTTCATTCATCAAATTTACATTTCATCGTTCGCTTTGCTGATTTGGCAAACAATGTGTCTTTTTCACTAGCCAATTTTATCCTTCGCTTTTCTGATCGCCTTAAGCTTAAATCAGCTTTACACTTCCCTTATATTCAAAACAGTTTTCATGATAAATTATCATTTAAAACCCATGAAATAGATATTTGAGGGTAGTTGTTATGAAATTATTTAATCAGCTCAGTTTATTCCACCACTATTAAAAGGCCAACCGTTTGACATGACCCTCACCTATCCGTATTTCGTTTGACCATGCGGCTTCCCGTTATGTGATGTATCTGAAGTTCCTTCTGATAATCCTTGTTTTCAATGTATCGCACATAACCGCGATGACTGAACAAGATGATGGTAGTAGCGTGGACTGGACAAAATGTATTTTGTGCCAGGAAACAACCTCAGAACCGCTCCAATGCCCAGGAAACTCCCGAAGATCGGATATAGAGTGTGGAACAGGCTGCAACACCTTGGCTAGTAACATTCTTCAATTTAGTGAAATTCGGAACTTGCCAATGCCCATAAATGTTGAGAAGCTAGATGAGGGTAGAGGGATTGCAGAAACGCTTAAGCAGCGAAAAGCAAAATTGCACAAATCCTGCGGAAATAAATTTAGTAAAATGAAGCTGAAAAGGGTAGACAAACGGAAAAGACAAGAAGAGCCTGAATCCCCTCAACGTTCTAAATTTACAAGGGCGTGTTCTGGCGCAACCACTTCCAAAGCCGATAAAAGCTGCTTTTCCTGTGGAAGTTTCTCGGAAGCGCTTCATGAAGCCTCGACTTTTAATATAGATACAAGGGTTCGCGAGTGCGCGCATCAGTTTCAAGACAAGGTGTTAATTGCTAATTGAGGGCAGGCGATATGATTTCTCAAGAGGCAGTTTATCATGCGAAATGCCTGGTAGCACTTTATAACAAAGCGGAAAGGTCGAAACAGAGTACAATTAATGGAAATGAAAAGAGAATACAAGGTATCGCCTTAGCACAACTAGTTGCATATATAGAAGAAACGCGCTCCGATACAAAGGGTAGCGCTCCGACAGTGTTTAGGCTAGCAGAACTTACGGACATTTATTCTTACCGTCTGACACAACTTGGAGTGGAGGTGTCTGGCCGAGTCCACTCTACTGATCTTAAAGAAAGCCTCTTAGCAAATGTTCCAGGTCTTCAGGCGCATAAGAAAGGGCGAGACATTTTTCTAGCATTCAATTACGAAGTTGCTACTGCGCTTCAACAGGCTTACGAACGCGATTTTGACAATGAAGCGATGACTCTCCTTAAGGCAACGAGGATAATTCGTAGGGATATGTTGGACACGAAATCAAATTTCAGCGGAACATTTAATAACAGTTGTCAGCAGGAATCTGTCCCAGTGTCTCAACATTAATGGGAATGATTTTGGGGGACCCGATATCAAGACCCAGTCAAGCGATATGACGGAAGCGCAGACAAGTCTAAGTATTTCTCAACTGACGCTTTTCAATGCAACCATAAAGCGCCGTGACAGCGGTACAAGAGATCGCGAGCCGCCACTGCCATTTATCTAGGCCTCACGACTCACGCAGAAACGTGAAAGCGTACACTTGTTGATAAGCTCTACAAACTGGGAGTCTCGATCTCGTATGGTAGAGTGTTGGAATTATCGACTGACATGGGAAACAGTGTTTGTGCGTGCTTTGAATCAGAAGGAGTCGTTTGTCCGCCTAAGCTTCTTAAAGGAGTTTTTACAACTGCTGCCGTGGACAATATTGACCAGAACCCGAGTTCTGTAACTGCACAAGGTGCTTTCCATGGAACTAACATATCGTTATTTCAACTTCCCACTTCCGATGTCCCAGGAGAAGAGCGAGAGGTGGTGACCATTGACAATCAGCCTTCGAAGACAAAGTGTCTTGCTCGACTTCCTGATTCTTACACAGCCGTAAGACCAGTTATCCTTCCCAAGAACGAGCTAGGCGTTCCTCCTCTTCAAGGTCGGTTTGTAAGATTCTGCCCTGGAATGAAAGAAGCATTCAGTTTAGAGTATAAATGGGTAGAGCATGTAAGAGATGAGCTGCACAGAGAAATATCACAAAATATCTTGCAAATCTCATGGGCAGCATTCCACGCAAACAAGCTACTTCCTAATCGAGAAAATCAGTTGAGTAGAAGCTCGTTGCTACCTTTATTTCAAGAACAAGCAGCTTCAGTGGCTATGATTGGCAATGTTATCGACGTCATCACAAAAGCAGTGAACTTCCTAAATCAACGGCAGGTTCCAGTTCTCGCCTGCGATCAGCCACTTTATGCCATTGCCAATAACATTCAATGGAACTTTCCGACAGTGTATGGTGAGAAAAAGCTAGTGGTAATGTTCGGTGGACTTCATGCTGAGCTTGCGTCTCTCAAGGCACTAGAAAGCTGGATAGAGGATACTGGTTGGACCAGCGTTTTAGTATAAGCTGTCGTGACAACTCCGGTTACCGCTGATTCTTTTCTCAAAGCTTCGCACGTTTCACGCACCGGCCACGCACATCAAGTTACTGTTGCTGCTCTGTATATCCTTAGGGATAAGGCACACAAGACCTATCGGGAGGGTGTTGATGAAGGAGAAGAGCCCAAGTCATTCAGCGACTGGCACAAGCAAGCAAAGCTAGAAAGTCCACAATTTCATTACTGGTCGCTTACGCATCACTTCCAGCTCACCATTCTGATATTCGTCCGGTCTTTGAGGGAAGGGAACTTTCAAGTTTACAAAGATGCCTGCAAATCGCTAGCGTCGTTGTTTTTTGCTTTAGACCAAACCCACTACGCGAGATGGCTACCAGTTCATATTCGCGATATGGAATGTCTTGAAACAGAAATTTTCAGCAATAGCTGCAGAGTTCAAGAACGGTAATTTTGTAGTGAATAAAACCAACCGTGCATTTTCCTCGCTTCCCATTGATCAAGCTCATGAGCAAAATAACAAGATCGTCAAAGGTCACAGAGGAGCCATTGGCTTAACAGAGAGTTGAACTCAATTATTGCGCTGGATGGTATCTGGACCAGAAATGTCAAGAATAATCAACGATTTCGAGTTGTCCCAGGAATTGGTCAGGAATATGGCGAGACAGAAAGAGCAAGAAGATTTACGCCACCACGAGCAAATGAAAGGGGTCCAAAACACTTTCCGGAATCAAGTGAACGCAGTTTGTAGCACCATTGAAGAAATGGCCAACCCCTTCGCAGACCAAACTGGAGATTTGTTTGTGCTAGACACCCGTAACATTGCGGATTCCAAGGTTGTCGAAGAGGTCAGAACTATAGAGCAACTAGGCAAGAATCAGTATCAGCAGTTTGTTACCAAAAGGCTGCAGGAGAGAACAACACCACTGTTTGAAACAATCCAGAGAAACAAGTTGCCACTATTCAGCAGTCCTCCCGCTACAAAAGAGAAGTCTAGCGATAAACTAAGATGGCATCACTAAAAAGCAACTGCTCTCTGTTTTCACGTCTTTACGTTTCATGTTAGGTCAGGGATGGTGATTTGGAAGGATTCTTTGGTCACGAAAACCAGAGTTTTCCCCCTTCGTTATCTCAGTATGGGAAGCTCAGATCTGGTACCAAATCGCATTTGTTACCGTGTCTCGAGAAGAATGGACCAGCGCAAGCGCAAAGGCCATCTGTTGAAGCTCTGCTACTAGATGGTGCAGCCATCGTTAACATGCTTAAGCCTGGATCCTCCAAGACATTTCAAGAGTACAGTAGGACCGTCTTCCTTCCATACGTAACAAACCAGTTAAGGAATTCGAGAGGGTGGATGTGGTATGGGACAGATATCTCCCGGGCAGTCTTAAAGATTCTACGCGAAGCAAGAGAGGAAAGGGTATCCGTAGACGCGTCAGACTGGATACCAGGATCCCAGGAGATTGGACAGCCTTCTTGAGGGTTGATGAGAACAAAGAGGAACTTTTCCTTAACCTGGCTGAGCAGCTTACCACAATTGGAACTGACCACGGAGAAGTAGTATCTACTAAACATGAGTCAGTAGTCTTTAACAATGACAAAACTGACGCCGCAGATCTATCACCTTGCACGCCCGAAGAAGCCGATACGAGGCTAATACTACATGCCGCTGTCGCTGCGAGACGTGGGTACACAGTAATGGTACCCACAGTAACGTGGGTAAACAGTAATGGTACGCACTGTCGATACAGATGTTGTAGTCATCGAAGTTGCAAAATTCCAATACCTTTCCTTATTAGAGCTTTGGATTGAGTTTGGTGTTGGCAAACACCTGAAATGTTTGCCAGCACACGACATATCCCGAAGTATTGGCGAAGAAAAGTCACAAGCTCTCCTCGCATTTCACGCCTTCACAGGCTGTGATCAAACGTCGTCTTTTGCCCACTATGGCAAACAGACAGCATGGGAAGCGTGGGGCGCGTTCATGAGGTGACGGCAGCTTTCCAAGCTCTTAGCAATGCTCCAACGGTGGGTGTTGTGGAAGAGGCGATGCCTATTCTTGAGCGATACGTCACCATCATGTATGATCGTACCAGCACTTGCATGAAAGTAAATGATGCGCGGAGGGACCTATTTACACGTAAAGGGAGAGATATTGAAGCCATTCCTCCCACCTCAGATGCCTTACGTCAACATGCAAAGAGGTCCACGTACCTGGCTAGCCACTGCTGGGGCAATTCTTTGGTGCCGTCTCCCCTTGTTCCGTGTCCAAGTGAATGGGGCTGGGTGAAAGTCGCTAATGATATGTGGGCGCCCTTATGGACGATGCAATTGCATTAAAGCCGAACTGCCGTGCACAGAACAATGGAATTGCGCTGGGCTGCGCGACCGAGAATGAACAACAGAATGCTGGATGCAAATGAACAAATCTGCGTATCGCTTGCATTATGAACAACATTCCTATGAATTTGTGTTCAGCTTTTTTAAGTTGGTTTGACGTATTTAGGGCTTAATTTTTAAAGATTTTACTGTTTAGTAGTTTCTATGTATGAACTTGGACAAATAATTGAGAAAAATAAAGAGAGCCGGGATAAGATTGTTATGTCCAAAGCTTGGCATAAAAAGCGTATTTAATCACGTGGTTGGTCACGTGATCACACTAGACGGCCAATAATGTCTAAGAGTGCATTTTGTAATTATTTTTTGGTTAAACTTGTTAATTCCTTACGAAACATTGTCTCAGTCTGCTGGAAATAGATAATTCACCCAGCCTCGTTTCCATTTTAGAAGTCCAGTGAGCCACCCTAATGAGATGGATCCCAAATGGGTTCATAGCATTTTCGTAGTTTCTATGTATGAACTTGACCAAATAACATAGATGCAAATTGAGAGTCATGGTATCATTACAATGTCCAATGCTTGGTATTAAAAAAACGTATTTGGTCACGTGGTTAGTCACGTGATCATACAAGAAGGCCAATTATGTCTCAGTATGCATTTTGTGATTCATTTTTTGGTTTAGCTTGTTAATTTCTTCTGATACATTGTCTCACTTTGCTGAAAATAAAGAAATAATTCACCCGGCCTCGTTTCCATGTTAGAAGTGTAGTGTGCCATCTTAAACCCGTTATAATTACAATTATGGGATAGATCCCAGGCGGATCCAGAGTTAATATTGTTCAGTGGGTAATTCTCTATCTTTGTGCAAAATTTGGTGCTTTTACCATAAATTCCACAATTCTTGCACCAATCTGCCGGACTATTAGGGACATATACTGCAACGACAACCAATCGTTGAATACACACACTCATTTTTCCTACGCTTGGCACTGGTCACTTGTATTTGCTACTAGCTCTCATTGGCTCATTTGATTGCCTGTGTCTTATGATTGACCAGAGTAATTGTTTTGTTTAGGTTTTATGACACCTGCTTCATTTGAAAATGATTACTGTTCTATGTAGCACCTGATCTGAGCTAACTCGTCCAATCTGTTGGTAAATAAAAAGGCTCAAAACTGGTGGGTTGGTGCACCCACCATTCCTGGTGTGTTAAATGACTTAAAAGCCAATTGTCTAACACTGCATGCCTCTTTATGTTAATGTCACGGTGTGTATGTAAATTTTTTTGGCAAGTTTTAATGTTTGGATGGAAGCCAAAATATGTTTGGTTTGAAAGCTGCCAAAAAATACATTCAGTAACAAGACTAATAATTTCTATAAAGAAAGAGAAAGAAAAAAATGGACATATTAACAATTTTTCTTTTGCCTTAAGACAAGACCAACACTGCCTCTTGCATAGCAGTCATCTTTAGGCAGTCAGTGAAGCCTATTGCAAACAAAAAATGCTGATCTTTCATGACTGGCAGATTTTACTACAAACAGCTCTGTGTTTCATACTTTTCAAAATTGAAAGCAATGAACAAGATAAGTGAAAAACAAAAAGCTTAAGGCCAGGAAGAAAGATCCAAAGTCAAGATCTCAGTTGAAATCTACAGAGAACCTTTTTGTAAGTGCAACATGCCATGAGAAAGGAATTTCATCCACCAAGTTCATGCATCGCAGTCACAAATCGAATGTGACAAAAGATGAATGGCATTTTCTGTTTGTTGTAGTATTCACTGTTGGGTGTTTAAAATGTGGTCATTTTTAGGAAACCCACTGCAAAGATGCAGTCATCTTTAGGCAGTCAGTGAGGCCTATTGCAAACAAAAAATGCTGATCTTTCATGCCTGACAGATTTTAGTGCAAACAGTTCTGTTTCAGACTTGTCAAAATTGAAGCTGAATGAATAATATTAGTGAAAAAAAGTTAAAAGCCAGGTAGAAAGATCCAAAGTCAAGAGCTCATTTGAAATGTCGAGAAAAACGTTTTGTAAGTGCATTACATGTTATGAGAAAGGAATTTCATTAGCCAAGTTCATGCATCGCAGTCACAAATCGAATGTGACAAAAGATGAATGGCATTTTCTGTTTGTTCTAGTATTCACTGCTGGGTTTTCAAAATGAAGTCATTTTTAGGAAACCCACTGCAAAGATGCAGTCATCTTTAGGCAGTCAGTGAAACCTACTGCAGACAGAAAATGCTGATCTTTCATGTCTGGCAGATTTTAGTACAAACAGCTCTGTGTTTCAGATTTTTCAGTGTTAAAGGCAATGAACAAGATAAGTGAAAAGCAAAAAGCTTAAAGCCAGGAAGAAAGATCCAAAGTCGAGATCTCATTTGAAATCTAGAGAAAAACCTGTTGTAAGTGCAACATGTCAGAAGAAAGGAATTTCATTAGCCAAGTTCATGCATCGCAGTCACAAATCGAATGTATCAAAAGATGAATGGCATTTTCTGTTTGTTGTAGTATTTACTGTTGGGTTTTCAAAATGTGGTCATTTTTGGGAAACCCACTGCAAAGATGCAGTCATCTTTAGGCAGTCAGTGAAGCCTACTGCAAACAAAAAATGCTGATCTTTCATGTCTGGCAGATTTTAGTACAAACAGTTCTGTGTTTCATACTTTTTAAAGTTAAAGGCAATGAACAAGATAAGTGAAAAACAAAAGGCTTAAAGCCAGGAAGAAAGATCCAAAGTCAAGATGTCATTTAAAATCTAGAGAAAAACCTGCTGTAAGTGCAACATGTCAGAAGAAAGGAATTTCATTAGCCAAGTCCATGTATCGCAGTCACAAATCGAATGTGACAAAAGATGAATGGCATTTTCTGTTTGTTGTAGTATTCACTGTTGGGTTTTCAAAATGTGGTCATGTTTGGGAAACCCACTGCAAGGATGCAGTCATCTTTAGGCAGTCAGTGAAGCCTATTGCAAACAAAAAATGCTGATCTTTCATGACTGGCAGATTTTACTACAAACAACTCTGTGTTTTATACTTTTCAAAATTGAAAGCAATGAATAAGATAAGTGAAAAAAAAAGATTAAAGCCAGGAAGAAAGATCTTAAGTCAAGATCTCATTTGAAATCTAGAGAGAAACTTTTTGTAAGTGCATTACATGTCATGACAAAGGAATTTCATTAGCCAAGTTCATGCATCGCAGTCACAAATCGAATGTGACAAAAGATGAATGTCATTTTCTGTTTGTTGTAGTATTTACTGTTGGGTTTTCAAAATGTGGTCATTTTTGGCAAACCCACTGCAAAGATGCAGTCATCTTTAGGCAGTCAGTGAAGCCTATTGCAAACAAAAAATGCTGATCTTTCATGACTGGCAGATTTTAGTACAAACAGTTCTGTGTTCCATACTTATCAAAATTGAAAGCAATGAATAAGATCAGTGAAAAACAAAAAACTTAAAGCCAGGAAGAAATATCCAAAGTCAAGATCTCATTTGAAATCTAGAGAAAAACATTTTTTAAGTGCAGCATGTCAGAAGAAAGGAATTTCATTAGCCAAGTTCATGCATCGCAGTCACAAATCGAATGTGACAAAAGATGAGTGACATTTTCTGTTTGTTTTAGTATTCACTGTTGGGTTTTCAAAATGTGGTCATATTTAGGAAACCCACTGCAAAGATGCAGTCATCTTTAGGCAGTCAGTGAAGCCTATTGCAAACAAAAAATGCTGATCTTTCATGACTGGCAGATTTTAGTACAAACAGTTCTGTGTTTCATACTTATCAAAATTGAAAGCAATGAATAAGATAAGTGAAAAACAAAAAGCTTAAAGCCAGGAAGAAAGATCCAAAGTCAAGATCTCATTTGAAATCTAGAGAAGAACCTTTTGTAAGTGCAACATGTCAGAAGAAAGGAATTTCATTAGCCAAGTTCATGCATCGCAGTCACAAATCGAATGTGACAAAAGATGAGTGACATTTTCTGTTTGTTGTAGTATTCACTGTTGGGTTTTCAAAATGTGGTCATTTTTAGGAAACCCACTGCAAAGCTGCAGTCATCTTTAGGCAGTCAGTGAAGCCTATTGCAAACAAAAAATGCTGATCTTTCATGACTGGCACTTCTGTAAAATGGTTTTAGTGAGAAAATGCTCATTTGAAAGAGAATGAAAACGGTAAAGAAAGATACAGATTTCATTTGGCAAAGTAATAATGTTTTCCGGGGGTGGTACTTGACTCATGTTTGGGTGTAGGGGTACCGCTGAAGATCTGATACCCTGACCCTGTTTAGGACAAAAAGCCGTAAAATACCAATCCCATTTAGGACAACACCCTACATTTTAGGTCCCTGTTTAGAACAATTGAAAAAAATACACACTTTCTTCACGTTCGAGACAATTTTACAGTATTTTAGAGACTGGGCGGCAAACGTCAGGTTTCCGATCTATGACTGGCTATGTATCAGTGACAACGGTGACAATCGTGCAGCCATACCTTGTTTAGGACGCGTTCATACCCTGTTTGGGACAAACTCGCATAAAATTATATACCCTGTACAGGACAGAGAGGCCAAAAACCTTGCCCTGTTCAGCGGCAAAATTTGAGATGTGTTGAATATCCTTTCTGGCTGACTCAGCTTGGAGTCCTAGCATCACCATACGCCTGAGCACTTTTGGGATATGCAACATAATAAGCATTTTGAGACGAAAAGATTTAGGAAAATGTTGTGAAATATGCAACATAATTACCAGATTGAGACAAAATGTTTAGCAAATGTTGTGTGTCCTTGCTAATTCAAACATCGTGGAGTTCTTAAATCATTGTATGTCTGGGCACTTCTGGGATTTGTAATATTCAAAGTCCCTCTGGCATAGAAAACATTTTTCTTTGTTCTTCTAATGAATCCACCTCCAAAATCCACCAGGGGTTGATTAGCACAAAAGACGCGAGCGGGCGCGAAAATTGCGTGTGGCGTGAAAACATGACGCGCGCGTGATCATTATCCCACTGGAATCCCATAGTGCGTTTGATTGACCTCGTTCAAGACTAAATTATCCAATGTGAGAACAAAAACTACGAAGATTTGCAATTTGTTTGGAGGAAAATAATTCGCCATTTTAAGTACGTTTTCAGCCATGATTTATATACTTGTGCACTTTCTTACAGAGGTCAAAAAGGATTGTTTAGGACAAATTTGCTGATTAACAGTACACGAAATATGACTTGAGAATCTTCGGGTTTCATAAAAAAAAGAGTAGGTTGGCGAAAATGGAAATGGTTATATTTGCTCCATATTTGCTTCTGGGGTAAATAAACCTAAATTTGCTGACTTGGTGTAAAGTTGGTGCGAATGAACAGAATTACCATAATGATAGCAAATGTAAGGGTAAGATATCGAAATTTGTTTATTTGCTACTCAAGTAAATGTGACAGTACTTTGATTTACGCCACTTGTTTGCGTGTTCTGAGATGAGTATGTTTGCTCCTTTAGTAAATATGGGGTAAATAAACCTAAATTTCCTGATTTGACCTTGGCGTAAAGTTGGTGCAAATAGGCACAATTGCTATAATAGTAAATGTGAGAGTAAGTAATGCAAATTTGTTTATTTGCCACTCAAGTAAAAGTGATGATAATTTGATGCAAATAAGTTGATTTTCACCGTGTTTGCTTAGATTTACGGACTCCGTAAAAGTATTAATTTTTAAGGGTAGCAATACTATAGCAAATAAATGTGAAATTTGAAAATTTACCTTGGTGGTAAAACTGACACAAATCTGATGCAAACTTCGTGTTTACGTTACATTTGCGCCTAATTTCAACAGGAACAAGTGTGTGTCTTTGCTTCGACAATGCCGCCTGTGCAAATTTGTGACAAATTTAGAGCCCTAAATTTGCTACATATTTACTTCAGTTGCAAAGCTCGGTAAATGCGTCTTTTCGTGCAGTGCTATGAATTGGTTGATGGGAATTGTTTCTTTGAAAAACAATTCCCTTCTGTATGCATGCGTCAGTGCCATCAGCTCTGTTATCGTGGCCAGATTGCTATTGCTGGGACGAGCCATTTCCCTCTTCATGACCTTTATGTGTTCTCTACACGTTTCTTCTGTTTCCCCTTCCAGCATTTCATGACACTCCTCAAATCTTCCTTTTTTTCTGCATTGGCTGACTGTGTTCTGTTTCTTTTGTTGGCTTTTCTGAGGATTTCTCACTCTTTTTCCCAGTCTTTCTTAGATTTTTAAATCTGTACTTGAAGGCAGTTTCCCAGGATCCCTAAAACAAACAAAAAACAAAAAGAAGAAAAAAAAGAACTCATTACTAACAGCCTGCATCTCTGTTAATACATGTCAAATAAACCTGCTGATGAATGACACCACTACTAATACTAATAGTGAATCATGTTATCCATCGTAAATAACATCAGATGTATGTTTTGTACAAGAAGATTTGAAGCGGGTAAAAACATTCTCCTCAACTCTATTCAAATACTTGATCAATGGCTCACGTTTGCCTCTCTGAGCTCTAAAAAACATGCATCCATCTGGTAAAAATGCAACAAGTGTTATCAATACAACCATTATCCTTGTCTAACTTACAATTCCAGTGCCAATAGCATCTGCAAGGGACGAATATTTGCGTATTACCAGTTGCTCCCACTTGCTCCCTCTCAGCTTTCGAAGGGAACATAGTGTGTACCCTTATTTATGGTTCCAAACTGCTTCAATTTTTGCATGGGCCATTTAGTTCATTCAAAAAAGGCCGCCCAAAGTTTTCTTCTCTGATTTTGTGCCAAGTACAGTGAATGCCAAGGGAGCAGTGGATGGTGGCACATCCATCTCATGTTGCAAGAGTACCACAGCAAAAATTAATTTTGGTTGTGCTCTCAGCCCTTGAATTGTCTCATGTTTTCAGCTAATCGAGTGCCAACAGTACATATGGAGATGCAGTGGACAAACAGCTAAGATTTGGTCACAAGTGTTCAATTCTGGTTGTTGCTGATGAATGGACAGCCATTAGGACCCTATCTCGTTTCACAGCATAAAATTGAAAAATAATGTTGCTCTTATTAGACCTCTGCAGGTACACCATCAGTGAAAGTTTTAATTCCCCACTAAAATAAAATAATGTAAGCCAAGGTGATTGTTTGAATTCTAACACTCTATGTACTTTTGTTACTTTTAATCCAAGATCTGTATATAATTGAAGGTTTCTATAGTGTAGGACATATTTTTCTTTGTTTTTCAAAGTTGGAATCAGTTTTTGTACAAGACCTGTTGATATAGTATATTTGGTAGCTATTCTTTTACAATACTCAGACAGCATATCTTTATTCACACAAACTCTCTCTGCAGCTAATGGGTAGTCATTATGCAGGTCATGTAGTTCTTCAGGATATTCTAGATCTACTTCTAGTATTAAACCTTTGTTATCATCTTTTTCATATTTAGCTAGATTGATCTTATTAATCTGCTTTTCATTCATCCATCTAAATCCCCCAGTAGGTAAGTACTGACTCATTGCCCAACCATACAAATTGTTGGCATCTAAATACATAATATACTTTGAGGGCGCCTTCTCATCGTATGATTTCATGTATTTGTTATTTGCATTACCGTATCGATTAGATATATATGACATACCACCTCTCATTCCTTTTTCAATGAATTGGTACATATCAATGTCAGTCATAAGTTCTAATTTAATTTCAGTCATTTTTAACATAGCATCCCAAGATAAACCAGGAAATGTGAAATAATGACATGGATCTAATTTATAGTATTCTAAGCATGTTTTCATAAAGTTTTCAAACACATCAGCTAATAGAAGCACGTCAGATTTTAGATATAAGTCATGGTACTCACCCATTGTTTTAAGCATGAATGTTTCCCATACAGTCTGAGCATGTTTATATTCTTCATTACTGACATGTTGATTATTCATAATACTAAAAAAGTCTTCCTTTGTTGGTAGTTCTGTTTTATTAAACTTTTCAAAACTGTCCATATAGTCGTAAGGGTATACTCCTTTTTGAGCCATCAAATCAAGCTTTTCACCTTTGAACTGTTCGGAGGTATATTTTAATAATTGTTTTGGTAGATTACTCACTAATTTTTCAAGACTTGAACTCATAAATTGAAAACTATCAATAAATGATAGATGTTGACCTAACATGAAAGCCATATATTTTTCCATATTGTTTGGTATAGCATTGATATTCATTTGTTTTTCATTTCCATTTTTGTCAGTATAACTGTTTTTCTTAACAATAGCTCCAATTTCTTGCACTATAAAATGGCTGTCATATCCACGTAGATTGTGGAAAACGACTGGAATTTTTAATTCATCAACTTTTAATCTGAAGTAATTAATATTACAATCTTGATGTGCTGATCCTCTATATTTACCTGTTATATGACAATGATCTCTAACTTTAATGTCTTTTTCAGTATATTCTTTATCACAAATATGACATTTGTCTGCTTTTTGAAATTTATCTTCATCCTCTTTTGTCATTCTTAATGGTTTATTAAAATGCTTTTTCATTATATTCTTACAATATTTAACTTCTTCCAACATCTTTTCCATGGATCCATAAACTGCATTTATACCTCTATATATTTGAGTTGGTTTTGTATACTTATCATCGTAACAACAAACAACCTTATACCCATAACCACAGTCTGTATGTCTTTGATAAGCTTCAGTATATGATTTATCATTGTTAGGTTGGCATCCTTGAACTTTTTCTGTTATAGCCTCAAAGTCTGCATAAATCACAAACGGGACAGGTTGTTGTTTTTTGAAGTTTTCGAACTTTAATATATTTTTTTCCTTTTTCAGGCATTTGAATAGCTTGAGTGCCATTTACTTGAATGCAATTATCTTTATGATTATTTAATACTCTTTCAGAGCTAAAACATTGTAGACAATACGTACAAAAGTGTTTCCTATGTTCGTGTTTTGTTTGATTGAACATGAATTTATTAAAATCTTTTATGAGGACATAATGCTTGTTTTCATCTTTTGTTAGTAATAGTAGTTCCACATGATCTTCAAACTTTTCTTTTGAAACGTAGATAGGAAATGGTTGTTTATCTTCATATCCAAATACACTGATGTTAATTCTATTTTGTTTTTCTATCTTATTGAACTGCTTAATAGTTACTGGAAATTCAATTCCACTGTAATCTAAATCTGTAATGTTTTGTTTATCAGATTTTTTTATCCTTTGAGGATATTTTTCTTGTGGGTTTAAATGTCGGATATGACACCATCTGAAGCATTCATTGTCTTTATTTTTCAGATTAATTAATCCTTTTCCTGAATTTCTTAATTCTATAGGAAGTTGAATATATGATGATCCATTCATGGGTTTGTATTTGACAATGTTAAGATAATGATTATCAATTGAATCGATAGTCCAACCAGAACCTTCAGATATCCACTCAGATACTTTATTTAATATCAGTTGTTCAGAAAATTTTAATGTAGGAGTAATTTCTGTGTGGTTAATGATTGTTTGGGCTTTACTGTTGAAATATGCAGTTTTAATTACTATTTCACCACCAGACATTTTGCTAAATGTAACCTTAAGTGTTTCATTAAACTTAAGTCCTTTCATCTCATCTACTTGTTTCTTAATAGTATGTGCAATGGGAAGTCTTGATTTCTGAACCTGTATTAATGGGTTTATTAATCCCCTCTCGTCATGTAAATGTTTGAATATACTCACTTCATAAGATTTAGTATAACCTTTTAAGGCTTTATTAACTTCTTTTACTATAATCCGAGGTGCTGAAACTGGTTTGTATGTCCTAGGTGCTGGAACTGGTTTGTATGTTTTAGGTGCTGGAACTGGTTTGTATGTTCTTGGTGTTGGAACTGGTTTGTAATTTTCTTCATAATCTTGAACCATCTGCTTGAGTAGTAAATCCGGTAATTAACAAATACCATCTGATTGTCAGAGGTTTATTTTCGAATTTTAAAGCTCCCAATATAATTAACAAGTTCCTTGTGTCGCATGTTAATTATATTGGGAGCTTTAAAATTCGAAAATAAACTTGTGACAACCAGGAAGTATTTGTTGACTACCGGATTTACTACTTAACCGAAATAAACCACCCAGCATAAAAAAAATTTTTAATTAAAGAATTACAGATCTTTGTTATATCCAAGTTGTAATGTCTGCACTTAACATAAACAATGAAGAGCTTTTGAAAGAGTTTGATCCAGCAACGTTACAAGCTTTAGAGCAATTATTTGCAGAGGACGCTCCTGCTGTTCGAAAAACCATTCAGAATATAATAGATGAACCTATTTCTGAAAAAGTAAAAAGAAGTTTAGAGAAACCTTTACTTCCAAAACCTTTTCAACCAACTGCACCTTCTCGAAGAAGGGGGCGAAAAAAACAAGAAATTTTGAGGAAGTTTGATCCAATTTCTCGAAAAAATATCCAAAAAATGTAACAAGCTATCAGAATGAAATTCTTGATTTATATGATACTGCCGAATATAAAGGAAAAGAGGTAAGGAGAGAGGGGCGTCGTTTCATTCGATGGCGCTTTATGAAAGAAATCTTACACCTGATTTTATGACAAAAATACAAGAGGAAGTTAAAACATCTTTTTATGCAAGACATGTTTATTCATATCAGATACACAACATTGAAGAAGATTCGACAATTGTGATGTACAAAAACAAAGGTTCGCCTTGGTTTGAACGTTTTTCTGATGTGGAGAAATGGTTGAGTGAGCAAGAAAAATTACGTCTGGACCCTGACAACATAGATAGACCTAACACAAAATGGGTGTTTGAAGGCTTTTTTAATGTTGATGTAAAGGTTCTGCTTGATCGTCAACCGCTTTTAGGAACAGGACCATTACCAGATTGGCTGCGTAACCTTTCACATAGTCGTAATATGTTTACTTTAGACACTTACAAAGACAATTTATGTCTTTGGCGTTGTATTGCGGTACACCGAGGTTCAAGACCAGATCGAAGTACAACGGCAGCACGGGAACTTGCTAAGAGTTTCTTTAACCTTAAAGCTATTCCACAAGACTGCCGGAAAACATGTTTAGATGAACTTGATAAGGTTGAAAAACATCTTAATAAAAAACAAATTTTCAAAGATTGGTTGGGTATTCGTGTATATGTGCCTGAACGTTTGAAGGATGGTGAAGTGGTATGGCATCTTTGGAGGAAACCACCAGCCAAATTAACAAATATTTTGACAATTGGAATTTACAAAGGGCATGCTTTCATTATAAAAGATATTTCGAAGCTTACAAAAGTTTATGCATGTGTTCACTGCCGTGCAAGATTCACTCAAGCTTGCAGTTTTCAACGGCATACCGAAAGGTGCTCCCAAGGGAAGACGGTGATTGAATGTCCGGCCGAAAAAGTTGAATTACCACAAACAGTTTTTGAGCAGGCTTTTTATCCAAAACATTCATCTTCTCCAGAATCTCTTCGCTGGCTTGAAAAAGAAGCAGCACTTCGTAAAATTCACATGCACCACGCTGTTTGCGGGCATGGAGGTGAAAGATGGGTTCCCATTTACCACGCTGCTTGCGGGCATGGAGGTAAAAGATGGGTTGAGCGTGCGCCTGTAGACGGTTATAACCATGAAACAAAGACTGTTTTTCAATATCATGGATGTCATTGGCATGGATGTCGAAAATGTTTTCCTCATGATCGAAATAGAATTATTACTCATCTTGGCCAAACACGAGAAGATAGATTTAAAGCAACTGTTGAACGAACACAAAAACTGCGAGCTGCTGGATACCGTGTAATTGAGGCATGGTCTTGTGAAGTAGGAAAAATAAATATAAAGTTACCAAAGCCTCAAACAAAAAGTTATCCACACTTTATATTGTTTGACTTCGAATCATACGGAGATAAGAATCAGAGGAAGGAACCAACAAGCACGTTAACTATCGAAAACACACAAGTTCCAGTTTCTGTTAGCCAAGGTGACACTTTAGAAAGAGAACCTACTCATATCTGTGAAAGAGACCCTGCGGAGCTTGTTCGCAAGTTTATGGAAGAACTTGAGAGGCGTGCGAAAAACATTAGGGATCAAGTAAGAGCAGCCTTCATACGTGACGACATAAATATGCTTACAAAAGCGCAGCGTCTCAAAATAGAAGAATGGTGTAATCAGGTGCCAGTTCTTGGGTTTAACTCCGGGAGATATGATTTGAATCTTATCAGAGAACATTTTGCGGAATGTTTATCTGATACAACTGGTAAACTAAGAGTTGCAAAAAATGGAAACAAAATTATGTTCATTTTGAGTAAAAACTTTCGCTTTCTCGATATCATAAACTACTTAGGTCCGGGTACAAGTTATGAGAAATGGGTAAAAGCTTATGAATGCGAAACTGTAAAGTCGTGGTTTCCGTATGAATGGTTTGACACACCTGAAAAACTTGATTTTCGCGGACTTCCGAAATATGAGGATTGGTATTCGAAGCTGAAGGGTGGTTATGTTCTAACAAGGGATGAATGGGAAGGGTGCCAGCGTCTGTTCAAAGAAAAGGGTATGTGTACCTTCGCAGACTGGCTGCGTTACTACAATAATCTAGATGTAGCTCCTGGTCTAGAGGCGCTGGAAAAGATGCGTGCTTTCTACACTGATAAAGGAATCGATATTTTGAAAGATGCTGTAAGTATCCCATGTGTTAGTTTACATTACTTACTTCGCGGATGTGTTGAGAGGGGCGCAGATCTTTACAGCCCGTGCAAAGAAGCGTATGAGATGTTGAAAGAAGCTGTTGTTGGTGGACCAAGTATCGTTTTCACAAGATA
This sequence comes from Siderastrea radians, assembly GCA_964017195.1. NCBI lineage: Eukaryota > Metazoa > Cnidaria > Anthozoa > Scleractinia > Rhizangiidae > Siderastrea > Siderastrea radians. Next base: position 28,037,374 of record OZ024893.1, read on the forward strand.
TCATGAAGTTGGAGTCACGAAGATAAGGTCTCATCGAATAGCGGAACGTCGTTTTTGCAAAAATATACTGGGTTAAGACGCCAATGCTTTGTATTTGTCAACCATGCTAAGAGACATGCCTTGTGGAAAAGGAATGGTCGTGCACTACAATAAAGACGTTGCTCCCATTCTAACCCAAAGACTCAAGGAAGAAAAATGGTTTGGATTTGCAGAAGTTGATATAGAGATCCCTAAGCACTTACACCCAAAGTTCGAGGAAATGTGCCCGTTCTTCTACAACAAAAAGGTTCCTGCTGAAGCGGTGCCACAGCATATGTTTGACTACTTGAAACGAACGAAGCGTAAGCGCGGAGACGGAAAGAAGTTAGTGGGAGCCTTGTCTGCAAAAAGGATATTATTATACACTCCTCTTCTCAGATGGTATCTTGAGCATGGAGCAGTGATTGCAAATGTTTTTCGAACGATTGACTATCAACCAACAAAAATATTCACTTGGTTTGTGGAGCAGGTGACGGAGGCGCGCCGGACTGGAGACGTGGAAAAAAGCAAGGCGCTGCTGGCTGAGGTATTCAAACGTTTAGGAAATAGTGGTTATGGTAAGCTTATAGAAGCCTTGGAGAGGCAAACAAACGTTATTTACATCAAAGACGAAAAGGTTGTCGACAGAGCCTTGCGAAGCGCATATTTCAGTGATCTTGACGAAATTGGGGAAGCGTATGAGCTGGAAAGCCGAAAGTCTCGGATCACAATCAGAAGACCATTTCAGGTTGGAATAGCTGTATATCAACTGGCTAAACTTCGAATGCTTGAATTCTATTATGACTTTCTTGACAGATATTTTGACAGAAAAGATTTCGAATTGATTCAGATGGACACAGACAGCAATTATATGCCAATTAGCGCAGAAAAGTTGGAAGACATCGTCAAACCAGAGCTGCAAATAGAATTTGAGACAAAAAAGAAAGAGTGGTTAGCTTGGGACAAGTGGAGCAGTCGGACCTCTGGGCTCTTTAAACTCGAGTGTGAAGGCAGCAGAATGATCACACTCTGTTCAAAATGTTATTACATTGACGAATCTGAGGGTAAAAAAGAGAAGTTCAGCACGAAAGGGGTGTCGAAGAAACAAAACGAGATCACGTGGCAGCGTTTTGAGAAAGCTTTGGAAGGCAGCAAGGACATAGCAACTAATAGAGGTTTTAGGATGCGGGACGGGCAGATTGTTACTTACGAACAGCAGAAGCTGGGGTTGAGCGCTTACTACGACAAACGCTGGGTATTGGAAGACGGTATTCACACAGAACCGATCGAGTTTCATTGTTAGTTTTCTGGTGGTAGTTGTGTATCTGGAGGGACAACCAAAAGCTCTTCGCGGACAAACCAACGTTTTAGTCCGTCAGATAAATAATAGATAACCGGCGCGTCTGGTTTTATCATATTTTTTTCAATCTCGTAAACATTCAAAGACCAAATTGGGTCGGTAGCTCTTCGTCGACCACCTTCAAGTTCACCAGGTTGATAAAGATAGCGAACACTCAAACCGGAGGGGAGCTTTTTTTTTCGTTCACACCAACGGGTCTCAAATAAGGTGTCGAGGGTTTGGATGGAACAGTTTTCTTTTTTATTGCATCAACAGGTTTCTGACCAGTTAGTCGAGTGACTTCTTTATTCAAAGCTGAAATAACAGCTGGCAGTCGGGTCACCCACGCAGTGGACCGCTGACCCTCAGGGAGGCGCATTTCAACCCCATATTGGTGTCCAAACAGTCGTTCAGCCAGGGTGCGGTTGAAACTTTCAACGATAGCTTGATCACGGTGAATATCTACACGACCACGTCTAACCTCAACATTATGTTTTGAAAGCAGTTGATTCACAGCACCCATGAACTCACGACCAGGATCGACCTGAAGCAGTTTCGGCCACTTCAAAGGACCACGACTATAAATCCGCTCCAGAGCAGCTGCAACTTCTTTAGCCTCTTTTGTGGTCAACGGTTCGGCCTCTTTGTATCGAGAGGCCACATCAACCACTGTGAGAGCATATTTAAAAGTTTTACGGGAGCGTGGTGGGCGATCGTGTGGGAGATACAGAAGATCGGCTTGGTGAACTTTGTTTGGAACAGGAACATCAAATTTCGGTCTTGGAATGTACCGTGGGGCTGGTAAATAAACTTGCCAAAGAGCTTGCTTCATCAACCAGTTTTGAGCCACATCTTCCGAAACTTTCGCTGCCTGGGCTAATTTCTTTATTGCTGCAAAACCTTTCCAATACTCTTGCGGGCTGTAATAAATTTTTGACAACTTATTTAAAACGCGTGAGCTCATTGTATACTATACACAATAAAAAATGGACGACCCGTTTGGTTGTTTGCAAGGTGAGAAAATTTCGTCGAAAATGATTAAAGAACTGTTGCAAAAAAATGAAATAAGCCTGTTATTAAAAAAGATTGATCGTTGTCCTTCATGCAAGGAGCAATTAATTTATGTGGTGAATGAGTTCTGTCGTGCATGTCCAAAATGTGGTAGAGAGTTTGAATTTGATGATGATGAAAAGTTTCAAGAACAAAATTGGAGAAGAAGTTCCACTGCTCTTAAAACAAATAATGATTATTTAAACAATGTTTTGCGAAAATGGAACATTAAAGAAATGTTTTCTTCCAGCGAGGTAGATTTTCTTGGTAACGTTATTGCTCAATTTCAGAAGATGTCCGGCAAGTCAGTGAACTACCCCTATTTTCTGTACAATTATTTTGAAATAGCACCTTCTGAATGCTGGCCTAAGAAAAAAGAAATTATGGAATCTATTTCTAATCACGTTCCAAAAAGCTTAGAAAGTTGGCGGCACGCAAAACATGAGTTTTATAAATGGTGGTTGAAAGCCAATCAAGGTTCTTCATAAACATTTTCATATTTGCCTGTTTTTGGATTTTTTACCTAACGCATGACAGTACCCTTTTTCGGATGAGTCCAAAATTTCTTGCTTGTGACACCAGTTGGTCCTGTGAAAGCATTTTTCGCAATATCACCTGACCAATACCGATCGAATACATGTTCTGTGGAAGGAATCATTTTTTTTGTCAAAGTTTCAGCAGATTTTATTGCATCCAACGGTTTGTCCAAAACACCAGTCCCTTTTTGTTTTTTCAAACCCAACCCTAACTTTTGTTTAGCATTAATTGCATTTCTTGCAGCTGCATGACCCCACTGCCTCTGTTTGTAAGGAACTGCGTCAAGAGACTTCACCATTGTTTTATCCGCTTTGTTTTTGCATTTTTTGAGATTTTCACCATACGTTTTTTCACGGTTGGAACAAACATCATAATCAACATCATGTTGCATTGCAATCGCATCTGTTGCACCTGTTGGTTTTTGATATATTTCAAGAATTTCACCCGTTTCTGGATCGTATTTCACCTGTTTTTCAAGAGGATTGTATGGCCCTGTGAAATTATGTCCTGGTAATGTCCAACCTTTTTTTGGTTTCGGAAATTTCCCAATTGCTGCATGTATGTCAAACCCAGCTCCATCCAAATCAGGTCTGTCAGTTTTATAACGTTGGTTTGGTCGAACTTTAGTTGAAAGTTGATCAAACATTTCACTTCCAACTTTTTGAATAACTTGGCGGGCTTTGTCAAGAGTGTAATTTATTGCTTTCTTTTGCAATTTAGGGTCTCTCATTGCTTCAGAAGCGTAATATCTTCCAGCTTCAACACTTTTTTTCGCAAGATATGGGATTCCTTTTGTAATTGCAAGATCACCGACTGCCATAGCAACGTCACCGAATATTCCACTGCCCTCCGCAAGGGAGGGCTCACCTAGTTTCCCGGCAAAAAACTTGATTTTATTTTTCCACAACTAGCGCATTTTGCTTTCAAGAGTTTTCGATTGTTCTTTGTGATTACAACTTTTTCGCTCCCCTTCACATTGGGGGTGTTCCGCTCTTCTTTCACACAGTACATTTCTATTGTATATTTTAAGAAAAATAATTTTTCACTATTTTTTCATTTTAAAGTAAATCGTTGGAGAACATTTTCAAAATGTCAGCAAAACTTGTTCCTTTATTTTTTCGTTTAAAAAGAGAAGGCAGTAGTAGCCACATCTCACACTTTGTTCCCATTGAATTTGGTTATCATTTCTGAAAAAATGTGTCATCCCATGCATTGACATTTCTTTTTCCTATTCCAAAGGTGGTGGAAGCCCAAATGAATCGAAATACTCATAAAGACCTTTTCCTTTTGGCCAACAACATACCCAGTGAGTTCCCAAACTTCCGAAATCATCCAAGTTGATAATGCATGGGGAATGAAACAAAGGTTTTGTTTCGTTTCTGCTAAAAAATACCTTTGATGGGAATTCGTAAAAAGTTGCACCAATTTCTCAGGTCAATGTTGGAAAGAGGTTTATCTTCAAATTTCAGTTTTTTTTAAACGATAATAATCCTCCCAATTTCCATAAAAAGGTGGAGGTTGAATTTGCATCCCTTTACCTTTTGGTATTCCTGGTGATCGTCTTGTTCGTGGTGGTGGCGGTGGTGGTGGTTGCGTTTGCATACCTTTTCCAATTATTTTTCTGACCAAATCAAGGGCCAAAGGTACTCCGATAGGCGCCAACATACCAAGGAAACCGACGAATTGTGGGCCGCCTCCTTTCACCAAACCTTTTCCAACAAGATATTGTTTTGCGGTCTTTTTCTGAGCAGGAGTCATTCGCTGGACAAGTTTATAAAGCTCAATTTCCCTTGGTCCAAAACCATTACCAAATATTTTTTTCAACACCTTTTCAGCGCCAAAACTCAAACCTGCACTTGCTAATGCTCCAAGAGCTGGCTTTATCAAAGGTCGTGCCAAACCTAACATAGTAGAAAACAAATTTCCACCACGCTGCGCAGTGTTCTGAAGCTGTGTCTGGCTTAATTTTATTACCATTCCTTTCCCTGCCGCCGATCTTTTTTTCAATCGCTTGATTTGAGTTTCAGCGAGAAAAAGTTCGTCACCACGCCCAATTTGGTCTGGTTTGACTTTCAGACCAACAGGGGTCTTTGTTAAATAAGCTTTTTGAAGTTTCTTTTTCTGACCATCAGTCAGTGCGATTTTGAATGGATGATAAGTTGTGCTCATTGTTTGTATATTATATTCAGAATTTTTTTTTGAATTTTTCATTTTGTTTAGACGGCGACAAGCTCATTACCAATTTGCTTCAGCACGAATTCTTCTTCATTCAAAACCAAAGCGAAGATAATATAATCTTGAGCGTCTGCGGCTTGATTTAGTTTGTAATGGAATTCAAGCTTTTTCGGGTCGCCTGTCACACTTTCTTCAATATTTCGTAGATCAAAATAGATAATTGGGTATAATTTTTCAAAATTTGCAATCTGCAGCTGAACTCTGGTATTGTAGTCGTTCTTTCTGTATCGGAAATTGATCAAGTCATTCAAAATTCTTATTTTGAAATCATGGTCGTAAGGAAAATCAGGGAAAAATTTTGTGCCGTACTGAAGGCGGCAAGTGTCCAATCTTGCTGAGTCATCACCATCGATATCAAATGTGTCAAAGATGTAAGGGTTGTACCTGTAATCATTTTGTTTCCGACTTTGTTGAATAAAGACAAAAACATGTTTGGGTTTTTTTACCCCCGGTGTAATTAACCACGTACCATTTGCATCCCTTCGGGCGCTGCTGCTATGCAAAGTTTCATTCAGGTATTTCCATTTGGTTGGTTTCAAAAAATTTTCGTTTACCAGTCTGTCCTTTACCAGTAAAATGCAATTGTGGGGCCCACAGCTCAAATTTACGAACAACGATTCTTCTTATATCTGTGTTATTGTTTTGGAAAATCATTTCTTCGTCGTTTTGAAGTTGAATTTCAAAATTAAGTTGCATTGGTGGCAGCAATTTATCGGAAAGACCTTCGAAGAAAGAGTATCTGTTTAAAGGGATAATAGTCTGAACCATTAAACCTCCCTGTGATAGAAGCGCCCTTGCCCGCATTCCGGCGTTTGTCGCATTGCCATCAGTGTCTGTGGTAGCGTCAGAGTTAAGATACCAAAATTGGTTTTTTGCAACCCTTCTTGAAAAATCATCTGAAAAATCAAGCAGATTTTTGATGAAAATACCTTTGTGAATATCGCTTGCCTCGTACAATTTTTTCCCTGATGAAATTACTTTCAAACTTTTGATCAATGAGAAAGAACCGTTAATAGGAGCTGATTCATTGTCAGCAGCAATGTTACCTCCGTTTGCTTTTGCTTCAAACTTGTAATCGACTCGAATAAAAGCGTTGTACCAGTCATAAAAATTGTCTCGGTCTCTTATAGTAAATTCGTTGCCCGTCTTTGTTTGAAATTGGTTATTTCCAGGGAAGGTGAGAGGGGTGTCTAAATTAATTTGAACGTATTTTGTCTCTTCGAGGTATGGTTTACTTCTGAACATGTTGCAAGCGGTTAATATATTTATAGAAAAAAATTTTTTTATTAAATTTCATTTGCCAAAATTTGATTTAATTTCACAAGAGCGTCTGATTGTTTTGGTGTTGGGTTTTGCAAAATATTTGCAAGTTTCTTTTTTGCGCCTTGTGACAACGGTTTTTGTTTTTTTCTCTCTTGCAGTAATTTTCGTATTAGTTTTGAACCTTTTTCATCAGCAAATTCACCAACTTTCTGACCCGCTTTTTAAGCGATTGTTTTTGTGGCTTTTTCAGCAGTTTTTTTTTGCAACATTCTTTACATTTTTTTGAGTACTTTACCAATTGTCATGAAGGTGTCACGGATCACACCCGACCCTTTGTGTTTATATCGATAACTCCCGGTTTTTTCATCAAAGTATCTTGCCCTCTCGCCTGGATGATACATGATTGTATATTATAGCGACAAAAAACTTTAATCTTTTTCAATCATTAAAACCATTGCAATGTCTGTCCCGTTGAGATCCAGGATATTGTTTCTTCCATCTGTCACCCAAACCCTTATTTCATTAATAGAACTTTTATTCACAGGTTGCCACTTAAGCCGACGCGGCTCTTTGTGAAATGGATAGCTAACATGAAGATCTGCTGTTGAGAAACTGTATAACACATCGCTTGAAATATTGTTTGTTCGGCGTGAAATAAGATCGCAGTGCAAATATATCCAATCAACACCTCTTGTGATATTTGGAACTTTATCTCCAAAACTAGGACCAGTCAAGATTCTTTTGTTATAACCAAGCAATTCATTGAAATTTCCTTGAGACAAGTCAAGCTCATAATCTCTGTGCACTATAATTAAAATTCTATAAGTTGAAAACTCGAAATGTATTGTGAAAATGTAATCGCTATCTTTTTTTGTTGGGTCAACTTTGCCAGTGTGTTGCTGAAGAAATGTGTTGATTCTTTTATAATTATACATTCCATTCGGGAAAGTTAAGGTCTTCCACGCTTGTTCTGTTTTTTTCCTCCAGCGAATTTTGTTATTATCATAACGAGAATCGATGTTGTTCCATGAGTAACTCATTGTGGTAAGTTCGTCTAAAGCGGCTTTATAGTTTCCTGAACCCAATTCGATTGGAGGATGAAACTTCACTGTAAAATCGTGTGAAACATTCCGTTCTCCACCTCTTTCTTTTTTTGCAAGGCTCGAGTCAAGCAGTAGGTCAAAGCTCATTGTATATAATCAGAAATAATTTTTTTCTTTTCTTTTTCATTAATTGCGCCGAGGTCAACTAGTGAATCAAGAAGATATGATACCTGATTTTTCAGTTTTATTGAGCTGTTTCCTGCTTTTATCGATCCTAAGCTCAAATAAAGTTGGTTGATCAATTTTTCAGCTTCATCAGCGATGCCGCTTCCTTCGGTTTCCCAATCCTGTTCATAAGAGTCATCTTCATTGTCAGAAAGTTCAAAAGCGGGTCTTCGGCTCATGACAGCTTTTTCAAGAGGAGTTTTGGAGATTTCTCTTTTTGTTGTTTTTTTGGTGGTTTCAATTTCGCCTTTTTTGCTTGTAATTGTGTTGATAAAGGTTGTTTCCTTTTAAGTAACTTTTCTGAATGTTCTTGATGTGCCTTAATTGTTTCGAGTTTAAACACCTCAGCTTCTAGTTCTTCCACATTATATCCATAGTATTTAGATCCTTTACTTTTTACTTTGTAAGTTGGTTCACTTCCATGTTTAGCAAGAATACTTTTTACAGTTCTAAGCCGTTTTGATGTTTCTTCCCTTGTTTCATCTTTGGAAGATCCTGGCATAACAGTTTCTTCCATCAAAGGTGGAGGTGGTAATGGAAGATCATCAAATTCTTGATATGGGGGTGGTAGTGATGTTGGTTCTATTGGTGTTGTGGTTGTTGTTGGTGTTGTTGGTGGTGACGGTGCTGGTGTTGGCGCATCCGGCCTGAATTCGACACCAAACGGGTTGATTTCGTCAAATTCATCCATTGTGTAATCAGGAACTTCCTGCTCCTTTTCTTCCTCTTCTTCCACAGTGGTGTTCTTTTCATCAAGCCTTTTTGTAATTGGTCTAAAAAGTTCTTCTCCTGAAAGCTGACCAAACTCTTTGTTTATTTTATCCATTCTGAATTTTTGGTGAATTTCTTCTGTTTGCTGATCCAACACCGTTTTTTCGTCAGCCAACTGACGCCACTTTTTCACTGACATATTTCCAGCGTAAATATATAAAAGCGAAAAAAAAATGAAGATTCGAAATTATGATCCAGGTTCTTCCGAGAGTGACTACAAGCAAGGTCACCCTTGTATGCCAGCAGATGTTTTTCGGATGTTAATTTGTGGGCCCAGTAATTCTGGTAAAACAAACACATTACTGCATATGCTTTATGAGTTGCTGGAGTTTGATAAAATATACCTCTTCTCAAAAAACCTGCACCAGAACAAATATCGGAATCTTTTGCAGGACTTTGCTGAAAAATCAACCCCCAGGTTGGTTATGAGGTTATCGAGGCTCATGGTGATGAAATCATTCCACTCGAAGAGCTTCCGGTGGACAACCAAAAAATAGTTATTTTTGATGATCTTGTTTGCGAAAAAAACCAAAACGATATCATTAATTATTTTATCAACGGGCGGCACAAAAACTGCTGCGTTATTTACCTCTCTCAAACCTTTTACAAGGTGCCAAAAGACATCCGTATTAACTGCAGCCATCTTTGTATTTTCAGATTAGATCCAAAAGAAAACAAACGAATTGCAAACGAAATTGGTGTGGATCATGAGGTTTTAGATCGCGCCACCGATAAAAAATATTCTTTGGGGTATATTAACAGTCAAATAGGTGGAACTAGCCAAACAACGACGAGTGAAAGTGGGTCCTCCTGGCCCAGGGAGTCCTCCTGGCCCCGAGGGTCCTCCTGGACCGAAGGGTGAGAAAGGCCCTGGAGGACCACAGGGTCCTAATGGTCCAAGAGGAGAAAAAGGGCCCGCTGGACCACAAGGTCAGGAGGGAGCACAAGGACCATGGGGTTTAAAAGGCGACAAGGGTGATAAGGGCGACAAGGGCGATAAGGGCGATAAAGGTGATCCTGGATCTCAGGGTAGTGTCAGCGGTTCTGCTAATATTGACATGCAAAATAAATACGATATTTTGCGACTAAAAAGCAACCCTTATCCTGTACACGGTGATCTGACAAAGGTAATTAACTATCAAGACACGAGAAATATCTTTCTTTCAAAAAAGGAAGGTGGAAAAATGGAAGCAAGCATTGATATGAACAATAATACAATCTACAACGTAAAAGACCCAGTACAGGCAGATCAAGCCACAAACAAAAAGTATGTCGATAATCAGCTTGCGAAAAAATTGGATAAAGGAGCTGATATTGATATGGAAAATAAATCAATTATCAATCTTAATCTTCCTTCAAACCAAAGAGACGCCGCATGTGTTGAGTTTGTTAACAACAGAATTGATGATATGACACAAAAAAAGTTTCTCAAAGTTGATGGAAGTAACAATATGGCTGGAAACTTGAATTTAAATAACAATAAAATTATTAACTTACAAACCGATTACAAAGATTCGAAATGCGCAGTTAATGTTGATTTCATGGAAAATGAAATAACAACTATGAGAGATCTTGTCACTCAAAAAATTCATGAATCCCAGATCATTAACTCGGGTCAAAAAAGAGACGCCTTCAGATACTTGATGAAAGACACTGATGAATCTTCAAGTGAAAACAATATTGAGGTTTTGGGCATCACAGATTTTTCTGATTCTCCACATCAAATAAATAAAAATGCTTACTCTCTCAAACTCTTGTTTGAAAAAGGCTCGCCCTACCAGTACCAGTCGCGCCTCGGTTTTAACTTATATAAACTTCCGGTCGGTTATTACACAATGGTCGTAGAGTGGTTTCCGCCGGAAATGAATGAGTTGAGTGTAACATCCCAAGCAACGACGATTTCAATTTCAAATTATGCAACAAAAACATTCGAGAAGTACACCAAAACAGTTATCAATTTTCACAGATGGGGTAGCTCACCCCCACAACACCTTTATCTCGATCTACACGGTACAGTTAGTAATCCATCATTTTTAACAATTGGCCATTTAATTGTCTATGGTGTTAAAGAAACAATTTCAGATGTTGACCCAAGTGTCTATGACACCGCTTTTGTAATTGAAAACGGAAAAATGGTTATGCAAACAGATTTGTCTTTAAACGGACATAATTTGAGTGGTTCCGTTCATCGCATAAATGGTTTTTATGATAAAAAAGATGGTAATTGTGATTTTTCATTAAATGGTTTTAAAAAAATAATAATGAATAAAAGTAATGTGTTATTTAAGGCAAAAATAATATATGAAACAACCAAAATAAATATAATTCTATTAGTCCTTTTTTGAAAAAAGAAGATCCCAATGATTCGACGAAATCTTCTGTACATAGGTTCAATTCGACGAATATAAGAAAAAAAGAACAAAACTTCGATATTAATCATGTTATAGGAATTTATTATGTAATATCAATGTTTTTTACGGATGAAACACAACTATCACATGTAAACGAAAATTTATTATTGTTGGTTGAATATAAATAGAAACCCAAACATTTTTACATATATTATATAGCACAATGCGGGACATTTTTGAATTCAACCATATCGACCAAACACTTTCTGCAGAGAAAGTTAAAATTCTGAAAGATTTGTATGGTTATTATCATAAGAAACATTATGGCTATGAAAAGTTGCATCGCGGTTTTCGAAGAAAAAATTTTGTTTGTAATTTTTCAGCTGGAAAGTTAATAATCAGTGCCGCAGTAGCCGGAGGAATAACGTTGAATCCTGTTGTCATGGCAACTTTAACTGGTGTTGGTCTTATTTTGAAAGCAGTGGCAAGCCTTAAGAAATACGATAAGAAAATAGAACAAGCAAATTTTGCCCGTATCGAATACCAGAAAATACTTGATGAGATTCGCTTTTACCTCCGAGGCGAAGTTTTCGACGAGAAGGCCTTTCGTGATAAATTAAAAATGATAGATAATTTCGTTACTGATCATTGTATGGAGATTCCACGTTCTGTTCAAAGAAAGTATGAAAAAAAATTCGCTCAATTGTAGATTTTTAAAGTAATTATATACGCAAACAAAAAATGATTGCACTTTTTGCAACTATTTGTTATTGGTTTTGTGAACTTCCCACTCCTCCTGATATAAGACAAATACGACAAATTACTCGTGAGTGTGTTTCAAAAATAATGTTACCAACTCGTGATAAAGATGGCTACCCAATTTCAGGCTATGATGTGGTTCCATAATCGATTTTTCCTTATAAAACTCTTATAAACAACGAAAAATGTGTGATAGTCACGCGTGACCTTATGTGACAAGAGGCGTGACATTGTGTGACAGCAAACGTGACAGTCACGCGTGACATTGCGTGACAGGTCACATAAAGAGCAAAAACCCTCGTCGGGGGGTGCTCGTGGCTGTTCTTGCCTAGCCTCGGCTAGGACTTTCACCTCACCGAAGCGAGGATTTTAACCGCTGACAAGGCGGTTGTCATTTCCACATTTTACCTCTGGGAGCGAGGTTGAAATCCCGAGGGATCTCTGAGCACCCCCCTGTCACCAGTAGGGCCGAAGCGGGCTCACCTGAGGGTACTCTCCCACTGGAAGGAGTTCCCCTATACCTCGTAATTCACCGCATGCAAGCCCTCAAACAGGGTTCAGATGGTGGCCAACCATCACCCCCCTAAGGCTTTACCAATAAGTAAACTAATTAAAATATTGATCACTTTCAATATATATTAAACACATTTTTCTTCTTCTGTTCCTTATGGTACCCTTTTTCTGTCCTTCACCTTAATGTCGCAATAATAAAATGTTTTTACGCATGCGCTTCACAAAATTTTTTACTTCGAGTTAAAAAGTACACGCTATTAAACAAATGTATCTTCAACACATCTCTTACTATGGCTATCAGCACAGATCAACATGCGATCTCACAAGACTGGCCAACAGAGGAAAGTTTTGAAAGAAAAGAAATTTTTAAATGGCGGAATATTTCAGACGCTATTTACAAAATTCAAAAAGTTAAATATAGAAAAGGTAAATATGGGGATTCAGCTATTTTAACTTTAGAAACAAAAAATGGCGATGAGTTTTGTGTGTGGGCCCCTAAACGACTTACAGGAGACCTGATAGAAGATGATTATTATCAATTTGTCTACAAAATAGGTCTCAAAACTTCTGCTGACGGTAATGAATATTTTGATTATGAATTAATGTAACCTGTCTGTTTTTTCAAGCTTGAGTTGTTACGGGGGGTTTCCCTTCAATGTTTATACAAGAATATAAATTACGTAATTGTCTGCGGGTTTCACCAGACCGCGAAGTTACGCGCCGTAAACACAACTTAGGAAATGTGGTCCTCTTCCCATATATCAGTGCAAAACTTAATAGGGTTATATCAAGTATATCGGGGACAAAAATAATTATTTCATGTAAGATTTCTTCTTGTTTATAACAAGGGTAACAACCCCCTCCACAACAACAATGCATATAGGCAACACACACTATAATATGAACAAGCTGCTGCATTTCAGGACAAAAAGGTTGTATTATAAGCTCATTGTGAACCAAGTTCCAACCCAAAGCCTCTCGCTCTTTCAGTTTTAAGGCGAAGTAGTGTTTGTAAATTATTTCACGTAACTCTGGTGGTAGGTTTTGAATTGCTTCCGTTATCTGACAGGTGTTGAATCCGGTTACCATCAAATTTGACTCACAAATATTTTTATCGATTATAATTTTTTTTTTGTGTGTGTGTGTGTTCGGGCATATTTTCGTTCTAATAATTTTATTTCGTTATATGCACTGTGCCAATCGTAAGTATCAGAGCATCTCTTTAATAAAGGTAAATTCTCGATCGGAGGAGTGTATAACAGTTTATGTTTGATTCCTTGCTAAAAACAGGGATAACAGAGCCCTTCCCAGCGGCAGTCTATATAATCTAAGCATATTATTATACGCACACGTTGCTGCCTGTTATGACAGAAAGGTTGTTTTAATAACTCATTGTGTACCTCTTTCAAGGACGAATATCTTGCAACAGACATTTTGGATTCTGTAACACTTTTGATATAATAACAAAACACAAATCTCTAAATGGAAATTTTTTTTTGAATTCTGTGACAGTTTACAATAAAAGTACTATTTCGGCCAAATGAGTTATCTGTAACTTTTTCGTATTCTAGTTTTGTTTTTGATTTTTCTTTTTGTACTACCGGTATGCTGGTAGGCTTTTCGTCTTTAAGTTCTAATTTCTGCTTCTGAAACGTCCATTGCGTTTTCCAGATTTTTCATTTGGTTTTTCTTTGTCCTTTCTTCTCGGTTAAAATGCTGCTTTTAATTTTGTGGATGTCATTAGCTTTTTAAATTCTGCTTTTCGAATTTCGAAATTCGGACTCTCGGTTCGGGACGGCAGAGGGAGAATGGGAATGACATATCCTTCCAAAAAACAAATATGGCGGCCTTCGGTGAAGTTGCAGATGAGGTCTTCGTGAGAGATTTAGTCATAAGGGGAGTGTCCCACCGAGAAATAAGTGATTTTTATCGTTCACAATACCCACACGTGCGAGGATTAACTGAGAGAAGTGTAAGGAGGTAATGTAGCGAAAGATCGATTCATCGCATTTCTAACGATGAACTCGATGTTATTGTCGCGGAATATACTCGTCTTTATGGTCACAGTTACGGCAGACGGATGATGCAGGGAAGTGTAAGAGCCCAGTTAAGGATCACGTCAGGTGCCATAAGTCAAAGGAAAATCTCCGAAGCATCTCGTCGTGTTGCACCTCGTGCTTTTCAAGCCAGAACTTTTGATACACTACAACGGACTAATCCCATTCCTTATTTTTCCCCTTATTTTGGATATAAAGGCCTTTTCGACCAAAACGAAAAAGTTGCACAGACGTTTGGGATGACCCACGTGTTCTTCATTGATGGTTGCTCGAGATTCATTTTAGGATCAGTAACTATGCCCATCAAAAATCCTATTCTCATCTATGAACATTTGTTTAGACCTGCATTAATGATGTATGGATTATTTGAGCAAATACGAATGGACCATGGAAGGGAGTTTGTTCTTTGTATCTTTGTTCAAGAAGTGTTGAAGAGATATAGATTCAGTCAGAGACGTTTACCCTGGAGGCAAACACCGTCTACAAGTAACTATGTTGCAGAGCGTATGTGGCCCGAGGTTAATAAGCGAATTAACTATCCTATAAAACGTCAACTTTGTGAGATACAAAGAGAGGAGAATATTGACTTTGCTCACCCAGTTATAATGTTTTGTGTTTCATGGGTGACAATGTATGTTGCACAGGATGCCACTGAACAATTGATCTGTTCATGGAATCATCACAGGATCCCAGGACCAGAAGGGTGTGTGCCAGTGGAAAATATGATGCAGACATCATGTGCAGTGCATCTACCAGCTGAAATGATTTCGACTATTAGTGAGGCAGTAAGAATGTACGAAGAAAGAGGAGGCAATCTTGCCCGTGATGCAAGTTTCGGTACTGATCCTCTAGTAATGAGGCCTGACCTGACTGAATCTCGTGAAAGACTGTTTTCCAGTGCACAACCATCAGGACAGAGCATATTTGCCGATGTTGTGCATGGTGAACATCAAAGCTTAAAAAGAGCAATCTTGTACCTTATTGAGGTAACAACATACCTTGCAGGGTTTCTTACTGAGTAAGGGTCGGTATTGCAGGTTTTTCTCCGGAGCTTAGGGTAACATGGCTGTATGACCTCTTCTGTCAGTCACATTCTATCGACGCTCTACACTTCTATAGTTAAGTGGGGAACTGCTAATGGTCACACAATATGCTTGAACAAAAGGCTTGACAAGTTCCCTTTGTCACTTCCTTAGCTTTCACTGACTCTCACAAAAAAATGGGAATACAGTTCAATGACAAAACCTTATAGTGATTGAAGGTACTGAATATTAACACAAAGGGAAATTTATTGATGTCGGGCAATCGTACTTAACAGTTTACAGAAGATCTTATATCATACACACAGTTCCAAAATAACCAGGGAATGTAAGTATTCACTATAACTGGAGAGGTTCCTTTGATAGGACAACTAAGAAAGATTCTTTCTTTATCATATAAATTTGCCACTCCATAAACTATAAGGAGAATGGGTACAAGGTTTCATTGCAATGATTTCTGGGATCGTGTGGGTGGACAAGTGTTAGTTATGATTGGCTAATGGTTGCTTTGGATTCCATCGACTAATCATAACTATTGCTTGTCCACCCAAACGATCCCAAAAATCGTTGCGCCGAAAGCTTGTACCCATTCTCCTTATAGTTTCTGGAGTGGTGAATTATGTACTTTTTAGCCTGAACCATCAGCATGATGAAAAGTGAATAATTTATTTTGGTTGTTTAGGGGATTTTTTTTAGTTCAAATTTTTCTGGACTTTGATAGTGGCTTTATATGTTGATACACATATTGCTCGATGTTGTCCAAAGTGCATTTTCGTAATTAAAAACTACCATTATGTGCTTGTTAGAGTTTATATTATTTACTAACGAATGGCCTAATAACTTATTTATAATTCAGTTTTTAAAATAATGATACCTATTCAAATTACATTTCTAATAACCCAACTGGAACAGAAATGTATTTGAAAGTCAAGCCGTATGCCACTCACATTCATGTTTAGGTAGCAGACCATAAACTATCATTGATGGTTCATAAGTGTTGAATAAGGGTATGTAAACTGAACTTGCATGTTTGTATTGATCCTTTTTTGAATGCCATTGGACGTACAGTAAATACTTTGTATTAGAGGTCAGCTATAAGACCAGTAAATAATTTACTTGGCAGTCATATTTAATGCTAAAGGTTCAATGGAAAAATACCATAGAAGTGATTTGACATTTTTTACCAACTTGTGAATGCTAAGGTTTTCCATCGGGTAGTTTACTAATAGAGTATAAGAAACAAAAGAACATTAAAAAATGCATCTCCCCCTCTTAAAACAAAACATACAGAAAGAGAAAGATACCCCTCTCCAAACAACCTACAAATGCAGTGGGTGAAAACGAAATAAAAAATAGTACTAATAAGAATAAGAATAAGCTGACAAGAGTCCCATAACTTTTCCTTGATACCCTGGTGATGATTTTTTTTGGCCTTGATTTCACCCTTATTACCAGTATTATGTAGAAGAACCTGATGGAAACATAGTGAGAGAAACCAAACAGGTATCCCTTAATCATACAGAGAAGTCATTTCCCAACTGTCATGCAGGGCAGTGAAGTGATTACAAGAAATTACCCAGACTAAACACAGTCTCGATGATCAAATATCATTTATTTAGTTTTGAACATTCGTAGAAATGATTGAGTATAGTTTAAAAAGTACCCTTTGTCTATAATAGACAACTTTACAAAGTACATAAATTATTTGTGACTTCATAAGCTGCATTGTGGAGGCATGAATTCTGGCACAGAAATGAAGATGTTAATATGACAGGTACATGACAATACTTGATGCTTTACTTCCAATATGAACTATCACAGAAACTCTGACAAACTACTGGGGCTTGGCTGGCTTGTTTAATGCCATTCAGTAAGAGACCTTATAACTTTACTAAAAGTTAATTCTTTTTTTTGGGGGGGGACTGATTTCCTTGTTTGTTTGTTTTTTTGGTTTTGTTTTGTTTTGTTTTTTTCAACAGAAGAGTAACAACTGGTTAGAGTTCCTTACATGAACAGCTTCATACTCAAATCAGTACAGTAATAGCAAAGACCAAAGAAAACTAATGTTGTTCCAGTTTAGGCTGTGTCACTAACTGGCACCTAGAGTAAGCAAAACCTCATGTTAATAAGAATTTTATAAACTCAACGTAATGTTAGTCATAACTTGGGCAGAGAAAACAGTTCTATTAAGGACAGTCACTGTGGGTCTAAAACTCTTGCTGCAGCAAGAGGCATCTCCATCAAATCATCATCTTCGGAATCACTTCCTGTGTTTTGAGTAGTTACTTGAGACAAGGCAGAAGCAAGTGAAATCTCAGGAACTCCAAGGATGCTTGCCAACCCTGAGATAATAAGAGGTTTCCTTTCCTTTGAAGGGCTAAGATCGCTACGACAGAGAGGGCATTTGTCAATTTTGTAAAAGCATATAAAGCACCCCAAAAGTCTCCCACAGCCTTTGGGGTTTGTACAGGATGTCATCAGGTTACTGCATGTTTCCAAGCAAATAGAACATTTAAAAATTTCCTTCAATGAAGACTTTTCCTCTTCTTTATTCAGCATGCTTAGGATTTGATCAACTTTCTTCTCTAAGGAGCTTGAATTGGTGCAAGTGCTTGGTTTGAACTGTCGATTGGTTGAAGAGTTGCAAGATTTGCTTGTGCTTGGCATTGCTAGGTCTTCACTCTCAAACAAGCCATCTTCCATGTCATCAGAACCGGCAAAGCCATAATCCCTTTTAATAGACTGCCAGACAAGTGGTCTCCATTCTTGGAAATTATTTTTGTACATAACACGGAAAATTTTTTGGCTATTCCAGTAGGTATGACCTAAAATATGAGAATGAATAAATAAGTGTCATAATATTTTTGTTGTTATTCTTTTGTAGTGGCATGAAAGAAAAAAAAACTGACAAACATAATCACAGTGCCAACCTAAAATTTAGCACCCTAAGTAACTTTTGAAACTGTATCTCCGCCCTTGCAAGTTTGCAGTTCCAAGGTTGAGCCCCTGGGTGTACTCTATAAATCAGTATTGGGTGGGTATGTGCTGCTGGGACGCCCTTAATTATACTTGAAAGCCATCCTCTTGCTGTGCATGTTGCAACTCTATTTTAGACTAGACTCTAAATAACCCTACTGTATCCTAGACTTGTGACTTTCAGAAAGGCTATTCCTATCATGATAAGGTGTTGATTAAACTGCAACCAAACTGGAAAATAGTTTGCTTTAGTTAATGGTTAGTCTCACGCCAGTTGTTTGGGATACCTTAGTTTCACTCATGTTTGCTAGCAGCTAGCTTATTTAAATTCTTTTTTTATGTTTCCTTGCATATTTTATATTTTGTTGGAAAGGAAAGCATTGTGTACATAAATCTTGCCCCTTGAATTTTACTGACAACCATACACCCTCGAGTTTTGACTGAAAATTCACATCCCAACCCGTAAATCAGAAATTCTATCAACCCAAATTACTTGACAGCTCAGAGATTTTTACACTGAAGCAGCACCGTTTACAAATTTCATTTTTTTCTTTTTTCAGTCGAGCACTAAACACTCGTTTGACACGTGATATTTACGAGCTTTGTGGAAGACTATCACTATAAACGGCGATATGTATGAAGTTAACGTACCGTTTATCGTATTGACAGCTGAGGGCAGTGAGTGTTAAGTAAGCTTCATTACATGTACTTGAAAAAATAAAAATGTCCCACGACAAATATTTGAATCCACTTGCATTAATGTGATTAATGCCTGCTCAAGGAACGTATAAGAAGAAACTAATGTCTCACCTCTCGTTGGAGGCATGTCTCTGATCGGATTTCCTTTGATATCTGTCACCACCAGCTTTGCATCTTCTTCACTCAGCTGTCTCTCAATTTCCGCCACAACGTGTAGAACTGTGTACTGCCCGTGCATCTCCTGTAGTTGACTTAGGTCGATTGGGATTTCCCACATGTCCTCAAAAATGCCTTCTCCATCAACAAAGGTTAGCCTGAAAGACTTACTCTCGACAGACTTGCGCTTTTTGCCTTTACCTCCCCAAACTGCTGGGGCAGGTCTTGATCCCATTCCGCTATGAGGGAAGAATTTGCTTCGACCTCGTGACATGACGTGAAAACTGGACGCCGAAGTCGAAGGTTCAAACCTTTCGTTAAAAAATGCTGGGGAAAAGAAGGTGGCTGCACTGTTGCCAAGCCGATTCCCCATGCTACCAGTTCCTCCTGAATAATTGGGCATGCACGTATTTTCTTGTTCGTTTTCTTGTCGATGCATGGCCACGACTATGGCGCTGAAGCAATTTGGCGGTACAGTAAACTTTCCTGCTCTATCTGGCCAAATGTTTTCAAAACCCGCTCCACTCTTGACCTTAAGGTGTGCACCAGGTGAATCTATCTGATAAATTCTTTCTATCTCCGATATAGTTAAATCCTCCCTTGACAGGCCAACTCGCTTTCCTTCGAAACTGACTGTAATCATACCGGCCATCTTGGACAACACAAGGCCAATGCACTGGATATTTTCCCGCTTTTTCTCCAATATGAACCAGTCACTTTCCACGCTCCGGTCACATGTAATAGTGACGTACATCTTTGCGCGGGAAAAGACGAAACGCAAAAGTGAAAAGCGAAAACCGAAAATGCCCTGCCTCTTTCGTAAGACAAAGGTTTGTCTTACTGATGAAAGCGCGGGTAGATCTCGAAAGGAATTATTTTTAAAACCTAAGACCCGACTGAGAAATTATCTGTAGAATTTAAGTATCGAAAACGAAATTATAAAACGAAAACTGGAAAACATCAAACAAACAAATAAACAAAAACAGAACTGAAAACCGAGAATGAAAAGTCAATTTCCTAATTTTGATTTGGCCGTGAAGGTACACTAATCGTTTACAACAAAAAAACTTGTAAAATTTATTATTAAGGTTTTTTAAAGTGATGCAATAACATTCTTTCCACCTTTTCCACCTTTATAAAACCGGTTTTTGTGCTATCGGTGTAAAAACGGAAATAGAACTCTCATTTATAAAACTTTTCTCTTTCTCCGATGTGAAAAATTGTTTCATATGTGAGCGGTTTAAAAACTTGAAATAAATAACCCAGTAATAAAGCTGTTACAGAACCCCCCTTTTACTATACTACTGCTTGACATTCTTGCAAGGTGCTGGAACTGGTTTGGTATCATCTACCACTATGATTTCAGGATTCTTTTTCTGTTGCTTCAATAGCATTTTGATTAGCTCTGATTTACTTAGTTTTTTAAGATCTCTCTTATTCATATCTATAAGGTTAGATTTTTCTGATTTCATATCTATTATTACTATAGATTTTAATTTTTAAGTGTATTCAAATATGTGCGTTTAAATATAGTCGATAATTCAAATAATCCAATCATTGGATCCTTTAAACTACATTATATGAAAGATTATCATGTTAATATATTATATAGAAGCTCTTCAACCTGCTTACGATCGGTTGTACTTAGTAATACATTTCTGAAATCATTAGTATCACGTATGATGTAGCGTGATTTAGCTTTTTGAATCGTAACGCCACTATATCGTTCCTTAATAAATTCGGGGTATCTTTTACCAGCTGCTTTTTCATCAAGTTGATTTAAAAAGTCGATGATATACTGTTTTACTTGCATATCATTATATTGTTTGTTAATGATATTGTTTATGTCTTTTACAGATGGTTTAGGCTTTTCTTCCGATGGTTTGGTTTTCATCACTTTCTTCACTTTATTTTTTTAAGCAAGTGTAGGAAGTGTTGATGATTTTTTAATATGACGTTTTCAACATCAACACGCTTTAATTTGGAAACTTGAAAATCTTTTTTAACATTAAGGACTTCTTTTTTTAGCTCTTTAATTGATCATGGGTTGACATTATATATATAATATATTTAAATTCAATGGATCTCAAATTTATAATTCATGTATTTTAGCACGATATTCTAACAAGTTGGGTAAATCCCCAATCTTTAAACCGAAATCATAAGGGTAAAAACCATTCTCATGTAACCATTTGGCCTTATTTATTTTTTTCCTAATAATAGGATCGTCTAAAGCTTCTTTTACTGTTGTATTAATATAATATTCTAGTTTTATTTTATCACTTCGAAATGTCAATAGGTTGTTTTTGATATTTGTTAACCTGATATGATGTTTCAAAGCATATTTTTTTAAAGTTTTTATAAATGCTTCTTTATTTTTACTTTTTTCATATCCAGGCATCCCTGGTTCATAATGAGATAATTTAGGTAGACTGTCAATAAAAATAAAATGGTTGAACTTACTATATATTGGTTCACTAACTGTTTTAAAGTCCCAGCAGGCTCCAAAGTAGATTAAAGTATGACCTTTCGTCTTTTTAGTTTTTTGTTGATTTTTCTGATTTTCCATATTACATATATTACTATAGATTTTTATTTTTAAGTGTTTCAATTATTGCGTTTAAATATAGTCAATAATTCAAATGATCCAATCATGGATCTTTGGAACTATAATGAAAGAATTTATTTTTTGTGTGTTATGTCAATAATTTTTTTCATCACGATATACGTATTAGCATTTTTAATGTGTTTTTTTTTGTTTTCAAATGACAGGATTTCCCAGCTAGTGTATAGTTACGGTCTGTTTTACAAATATCACTAACTATTCTTTGTTGAGCATGTATTGTGTTTTATTGTTCTTTCTCTGTTCGTCAGTAAAAATTCTTGGTCTACGTCGACCTCTCTTAGCATGTCTAAATATCGCGTATTGCCTTGGATAGTGAACTGCTTCCACATCTTAGTTTTAATTGTTCTGTTCCATCATTCACAAACTGACGACTTTTCCTCATTCTCAGTCGAATACAAGGTTATTTTATTCTTATCAAGTAGTTCCTTAACATGTTTGTTATAATACTCTTTCCCTTTATCAGTCTATAGATATTGTGGTTTTCTACCTTCTTTGAAGATTGTTTTGAATGCTTCAGCAACAGTTTCTCCTTTTTTGTCTTTTAAAGGGATAATCCAACCATATTTACTGAACACATCTAGAACCACGAGAAGGTATCTGTAGCCATTATTCCATTTGCTGAACTGTTGTATTTCAACAAGATCAGATTAGCATAACTCGTCAATGTGGTTTACAATTACCCGCCGCCGAGTAAAGTTACGTTTTATCGGTTTATGAAGCTCATTAGCTAATTTTTCTTGCCAGTTTTCCTCACTCGACGGCCTTTCCCGTTTTTTGGCTTCTTTTGTTTGACACCAAGACCAAGCTTTTGTTTTGTGTTAATCATATTCCTAGCTAGCCAATGTCCCCATTGTCTTTCATTGTAAGGCACACTGTCTAGAGCCTTTACCATTTTCTTGTCTGCTTTATTCTTACATTTTTTTTTGTCATCTTTACAAAGATGTCATTTTTGCTATAATCTACATCGTGTTGCATTGCTATTGCATCTGTTTTACCGGTAGGTTGGTCATAGATTTCTAATATCTCCCCTGTTTGAGGATTGTACTTTAATTGTGAATTTAAATCATTTGTAAGGTCCGGTATAAACGCATTCCATCATAAGTCTTCCATTTTTATATATATATATATATATATATATATATATATATATATATATATATATTAGATTATATTATTAAGGTTCAATATATACGTTCTCATATTTACCAGTTTTTGGATTTTTAATCATATGTATAACAGTACCCTTTTTAGGATGAGTCCAGAACTTTTTACTTGTTATACCCGTAGGTCCGGTGAAAGCGCCTTTCAAGACGTCACCACTCCAATATCGGTCAAATACATTGTTGGTTGATGGAATTAATTTCCGGACAGCTTTTTCAGCATATTTTGCCGCGTCAAGAGCTGGGTTACCAGCTCCTTGCTGTTTTTTGAAATAATTAATTATAAAACGATGATTGACAGCTTGATCATTCATGTCAAATTTTGCATTATGGATGACATTAAGCATAGGGACGCCTTTTTGTCTCTCCAGTAGATAGTATAAACACCAATATCCACATAAAACACTATCTCTCTCTTGGATCTCATCCCCTGAAAAAAAATATTTGTTTTCCACTTGTTATTAAATATTTTTGAATCTCCTTTGGCAAAGTAAGGCCAAAACTATCATAGTATTCACAATAGGTCGATTCTACGTTTCTGTATGCAACCCAATGTGTTCCATCTCCTATCTGTGAATCTAAATTAATAATACCACATTCTTTTTTATTAATATATGTAGGTAGATTATCCCTCGAATATACACCTCTGAAATGTTTTATTCCCAATTTTTTAACCCAATTCAATAAATCAAAATTGCTTAATGGTTTGTTCACGAATTTTACAGAATTGCTCCTAGTAATGGGATGCCGTTGAATGGACTGTTTTTTCCGAGAAGCAGACCCTTGCCCTTTTTTTGAGCTTTTTTTTTTGGGTGCTTTTTTTTTGGTAACCCCCATCCCAACAGGATTTTTCCACGAACCGACAAATGGAGGGGATCTATAATTAGTTGGGACAATTAACCCTCCATTTTGATTTAAAGTGCTTGGAACATAGATAGGAGTAGATCCTCTTGATCCATGTCTGTCAACCTGTAACCCTTTTCCAGTCAATGCATTCAACAACAGAGGGACTCCAATACTTGCTAGTAATGTACCATGAAATCCACCAGACTGTGATTTTGTTGGTTTAACAACGAGTTGACCGCCTGTATGAATAGCTGAAACAATCTGTTCTTTCTGTTTTTTTGTCAATAGATCCTTATACTTGATAAGTTGATCGATTTTGTCTTGTGGAATCAAAAAACCACCTGATTGACCCTTTCCAAATATTTTATCAATACCGAGTGAACCCAAAGCCTGCAAAGCTCCTGTAGCCAAGGCTGGTGCTACCTTTGTCTCTGCTTTTGATGCATAAGGAAGTAGTCGGGATCCAAGGCTGAATAGTGATGACCAAAGAGAACCGCCTTCTTGTACAAGATGACTGATTTGGGTTTTACTTATTTTCAAATCAACTCCGGTTTTATTTTTTATAGCTTTTTGAATTTTTTAATTGTGTTTTCGTAAGCATCAATTGATCTGAACCAGTCAAATCACTTTTTGTCAATCGTATCGTTATCGCTGATTTATTTGACAAAGCTTTTGCTAATCTGTATTTTTGTCCAGAAGATAATTTTACTCCATATTGAATATAAGACATATCTTGTATATAATATATGTTAGATAAAAAGATAATTTTGTTTATCGGTAAATTAGTTTATCGGTAAATCAGTTTGTCATTATATGTTGGATAAAAAGATATTTTCGGATTTTGTTTATCGGAAAAGCAGTTTACCGTTCTGTTGAATGAGTTCAGCTTCCTGTTCATACAAAGTTACGGCATATACACTGTAAGCTGTAGCTGTTGTCCCTGAAAGCTCATAACGGAAAGTTAGTTTTGTTGTACCGTCTCGAATGTCTGCTTTCTGTTTCGTGAGATCGAAATACAGAAAAGGAAACAGTGTTTGAAAATTACTTATATTCAATAATGTCCCTTGATTGTATTCATTATTAGCATGAACAAATTTGAGTATGTCTCTGTATACACGAGTGAGATGTGTTGACGGCGTGTAATGAATTTCTGGGTATTCGTTTCCGTTTCCGACCTCAAGATGGCAATTCTGAAGAGTCCTAGGATCAGTTGAGACGCTGAAAGTATTATACAGGAATGGATTGGTTGTTTGGGAATCAATATTAGCATCATTGATTATGAAAACGAAAACGTGTCGTGGCAGTAAAATGCCGGTGAAGTGTCAGTATAAATTTTTGACCAGACTAATATTTTTATTTAGTGGCAGTTCATGTTATTTGTTAACATCCGAACGCGATGAAGATAACCCATTTAAACAGTCGAAAAATTTTTATTTTGTTTTTGTAAATGAGCGCCGTTTCAAGTTTATTCAAGCGAACAGCCAATAATCCAAGGAGATTTGACAAGCCTTGACAGTTAATGACAGGATATGAAAACATTGCAAACACCAAGCAAGACAGCTCGTGAGTAAAATGTGTTCAGTTTGATGCCCGAAAAAAATAATAATCGAGCTGTGCTCAGCCTCTAGAATGACCTTTCGAGCTTGGTTTTACAGAACAGATCCCCAAAATATTGGAGGACAATGCGGAACACTTTCAGGCTTTTTGAGAAACACTTTTCGAAAGCGAACGAGCCAAAAAAGCCCCGAAATATATTTCAGACTTAATAACTTTTTTCCTCTGAAAAGGGTGGCTCATTAGAGAGGGAGGAGCTTAATAGAGGATTTACAGTAGCGGAAAAAATTGATATTTTCATGAATGCGGCGTGCAAAGGATGAACAAATTTGTCAGTCCTTTGCGGGCATTTAAAACGTGAATCGCAAAGTCACCTGGGCTGGTTTAAAAAGGTTTGCTGCAGAAGTTTTACCCAAACCGCGATCGTCAAATAGATTTTGCAAGACCTGGGTAAATGCTACGGTACGGTAAATGTTGGTTTTAAATGTTGATTTGCCTTTTAAAACTTGTTTAACTGATCGTTTGATCCAGATATCTATGATTTTTGCAATTTTGTTCGCAAAGCCACTCCAGTTTTGATTAACCGGTCGCCAATAAGTCATGTGAAGTGTCTGCAAAAATTACATGCGTTTGTCCATGCAGACAAGAAAAACTAAAGTTTTTTTGGGTGTTCCGAAAACGAGGGGTCGGGATGCGGGGGGTGAAGGATAGTTCTAAGAGAATCATAATTATATTGTAATTATATTACCGTAGTTCTTGTATAAAAAGTGTTACATAAATCTATTACCAGTCCGGGATCGTTATCAATTTTGATAACTAGGAGCAAAGCAAACCATTAGCCAATCGCCGCTCAAATTGAATTCAGTTTGGCGGACGAACGCGATACGTTTTTGAAAAGGCTGAGAAGTGGTTACATTGCACTTTCTTCGAGTGAATTTCATGTCTGTATCACAGGAATATGAAAAGAAAATTATTTGAGGATAGTGTTATTGTTCAGAAGTTTCGAATACTTCATCGATCCAGCTCGGTATCCTGCGAGTAGAGTCGCCCTTGATCTAGAAAAATCGGAGGAAGATTGAAGGAGACTTTGCTCGCAGGATACGACATCAAATTTTCTCAAGCAACGACAGTTCTGAGTGAAATGGCAAGTGAGGGTAGACAACGATTATTCTATTACAAAGCGTTTATTCATTCATTTGATTACATTTTATTTTCACTTTGTTCGCTCTGTTCTTGCTTCTTTTTCTTTGCCATCTTCATGGCAGGGGAAGGTGAACGTTCATCAATCTGTAGTAAAAACAACGAAATAATCACCATGAATAAATATTGCTTTCACAAACAACGATACAGCTTATATACTGAAGTATTCTCTTGCACGGGAGGCGATTGAGGCTGTTCACGTATTTAAGACTAAATTTGCATGTGCGAAGTTTGTTTAGAACGCAAGATATAAGCTAAGCTCTATTAAGAAGCTTGACGAAAAAGGTCTATAGATCACACTCGGTGATGCGAAACACAACGTCCTGCAACAGATAATATTTCAGATCCTTTATTGTTACCGATTTGGCTAAACTTTAGAGTATACTGGGTACCTATTTGCATGTCATTGAATGATCATAAGTGGCTGTGTATTCTAAAGTCGCTGCAAGAGAAGCATTAAAACCACATTTAGTTGCTTGACACACAATCAGATTTGGTCAAATTTAACTAAGAATAACACACAGGCGTTAAGCCACAAGAAAAAGAAAAAGATCAGATATGATCTTGAGTTCAAAGTATTAAAAATGCGACGCCTAAAGTTATAAACAGCTCAATTCAGTCATCCTTTTTAAAAACATCCTCCAAACTAAACCCACTACAAAAGTACAAGAAGCAAAATTGGTCGAAAGACCGAGATAGATCAGACGCAGCTTACAAAGACATCAAAGTAGGAGTCGTGCAGGTCCTCTAACCCCATTTTAAAGCCGTAAGAAAAGTTTAAAATTTGTCACAGAAATTCAAAAACATCTGCGTAACAACGTCTGGTAATTACCACAAAAATCTAAAACGGTGTCGCAGACACGAAGGATCAAGTGACTCAGTCAATAGAAACACAAAATGGCGGTAAGTGATGCAATCGGACTGCAAATCAAAATACCCCAGTGCACTTTTTTAATAAATCGTGCACAACGAAAAACAAACGATAAATCGAAAGGAATAAGGTTAAAGATTACCGCATAATTTTTGTGGATACTACAAAATTCTTTAAACAACTCAAATTTAAGGGCAAAGTGGAAAAACATATCTGATTTGGACGCAGAAATTGTAGTGTTCTTTCTCTTTAATTTGTGAGTAAAATTCGCTCCTTCATCGTTTGCCTTCTTCCGCCATCTTTGGTACACTTGGAGTTCATTTTAGGGATTAGTACCTATTATTTTTTAAGGCTCGACATTTTTCTCGAGTTTTGTTAGTTATAATAATAGTCACAATAATATGTTATTCAGGGGCACAGATAGAGTATGTTTTCCAGCGTAAAAGCACTTTGTTAAAAATGTAAAGGCTGGTTTCGATATGATCCCTACGATCGTTACGATCGCTGGAAAAAAAACAAAAACAAAACAAAACAAAACAAAACAAAACAAAAAAAGAACACACACACACACACACACACACACACACACAAAACCTTTCAGTAATCGTTGAGACAACGATCGCTGAGACAGCCATCATATGGAAACCAGCCTTGGAAACCAGACTGGCCTTGAGTAACCTTTGTTTCTATTGTATTGTGACAACTATTCTATTTACTTGCTGCAAGAGGTCCATTGTACAGGGAAGTCCTTTGAGACTTGGGCCGCTGAATGGGGCTATACAGCCCTTTTCAGCGGCTTAGCAACTAATAAAGCAGGTGTCGCTATTCTTTTCAATAACAACTTCACTTTCAAAGTTTTGAAACAACTATGTGATAAGGAAGGAAGGTACATCATTATCGATTTGGTAGTCGGTGAGCTGACCTTAACGATTTGCAATATCTATGCCCCTAACAAAGACGATCCCGCTTTCTTCTAAAATGTGGGTGAACAAATGACATCTTTTAAATGTGAGGAAATTCTTTTCGGGGGAGATTTTAACCTGGTTTTGGATGTCTTGAAAGATAAAAAGGGCAGGAAACCAACTACGCATCAAAATTTTTTGAAAGTGGTTCAAATTTTTCAGAATAATCTTGATCTGACGGATATATGGCGGGACTTAAACCCGGAAGAGAAAAGATATACATGGAGGCAAAATAGACCCGAAATACATTGTCGTTTAGATTTCTTTCAGTTGTAAGTGTAATCCTCGCCGGAAGAGTTTTAAAGTGAAATTCTCCCCGGTTACAAAACAGACCACTCTTTGTGCAATATTGTAATCAACGTCCACACCAACCCCAGAGGACCAGGCTTTTGGAAATTAAGGACGGTGCCTCCTAATAGAGAAGTATTTTTGCAAAGGCTACAACTATGGGGAAAAAGTAAATCTTAGCAAGGGTTATTGGAATCCAAAAAGAAAAATGTGGGTAACCACGCATTTTCCAGAGATAATTAAGCAAACATTATTTCTAAAAAAGGGTTGAAATACAAAAAATGTATGGCATTTTCTTTCCAAAATTAAGCTAAATTATCTCTGAAAAATGAGTGGTTACCTCCAATTTTCCTTTTGGATTCTGATAGCCCTTGCCAAGACCTGCTTTTTCCACATAGTCTAAAACCGCGCAAAAATATTGTTGTTTTAGGGGGGCAAATTCCTTAAGTAACCCGAATATCCTGAGATGCGCAGAAGGTATGCGCAGTAACAAAAGGAGGCCCCGTCCTTAAACTCGTCAAATCTACTATTGCTAAAACAGTGCATCAGTACGAAAATGACGAAACAGTTGACGAGGTGATGCTTTAGGAAATGATTAAGCTTCAAATAAGAGATACCTCAACCAAGTTTTCAAAGGCCAAAACAAAGAAAATGAAATATAAAGAAGCCGATGTCGAACGCGAAATAGTCGCTCTTGAAAGGGAATTTGAGAGCTTTTCGAACAATGATAAAGAAGCTCTTGCTGAGCAGATAAGGTTAAAGAAAATGGAATTAGAGAACATTATTGAATACAAAACAAAAGGAGCCGTAATCAGATCCAAAGCTAGATGGTACAATGAAGGCGAAAAATAATAACAAATATTTCCTAAACTTAGAAAATCGACACTGCAAAAGAAAAACAGTTATGCAGATCAAGACAAAGGAAGGATTAAATATTACTAATGACTGTGATATTTTGAGAGAATACAACTCCTTTTATAATGAACTTTACACATCCAAAAGTACAAAGACAACAGAAATTTTGGAAGAACTTTTCTTTGATCAGGAACATCCAAAACTCAATCAAATTGATAAGGAAAAATGTGAGGGCCTCTTAACTGAAAATTAATGCCTAGAAGCAGTGAAGTCGATGGAACTCGGTAAATCACCTGGTAGGGATGGTCTTCCGGCTGAATTTTATAAAGTATTCTGGAAGGATATATCTCCTTTTCCTATTAGTTCCCTTAATAGAAGCTATCAGAAGGGTAAGTTAGCGATAACCCAGAGGACAGGAATCATATCATTGATTCCCAAGAAAGACAAAGCATTAAACGAATAAAAGAAGTGGAGGCCTATAACCCTATTAAACTGCGACTACAAAATTGCGTCTAGGGCATTTGCTTCGCTTCTTCTCTTGTCTTAAGTCTGTGTTGTCGGATCTAATAGAGTACGATCAGAGTGGCATCTTGAAAGGCCGCTCTATTGCAGGAAACATTTGCTTAATCAACAATGTTATTTCATACACACACTCAAAAGTAATTCCTGGATAACTCCTCTTCGTCGATTTTGAAAAAGGTTTCGATAATATCGAATGGCCCTTTGTTCGAAAAACCCTAGAGCATTTTGGTTTTGGTTCATCTTTTATCAATTGGATCAGTCTATTTTATACCGATATCCAAAGCCGTATAATAAACAATGGCTGGTCAGGCAGTTTCTTCGAGTTGGGTAGTGGTTTAAGGCAGGGCTGTCTGCTCTCACCTTACATTTTTATTCTTTGTGTCGAGGTGCTAGCTACAGCTATACGGAGGGATAACGAAAGGAATCTCTGTAGGAAATGTCGAATGTAAGATAAGACGGTTTGCGGATGGCACTACAATGGTTCTAGATGGCTCACAAGTGTCGCTTGAAAGATCCTCTGCGTTGCTAGACAGCTTCGGTCAACTGTCTGGCCTGCGAGTTAATTGCGAAAAAACTTTGGATAGGATCCAAGACAGGTTCAAATCAAATTATGTGCCCAGAAAAAAACTTGACGTGGGCAAATGGTAAAGTTAAGGCTTTAGGTGTTTGGTTTTGTACGGACCAAAATTTAGGACTGAAAATGAATTATGAAGAGAAAGTTCGGAAATTTGAGGATATCCTTAACAATTGGCAAAATAAGAGATTAACAGTTTTAGGAAAAAATTACAGTTATAAAGGCTTTAGCTGCTTCTCATCTTGTATACGTTATGTCGTCACTATGTACATGTTCTAAATCGTTAAGAGCAACAAATGACTTGCTTTTCACATTCCGCTTATGGGATGGGAAAGGGGGCAAAATTAAAAGGACTGAAATGATAGCTGATTATTGCGATGGTGGTCAAAAAATGTTAGACATAATGGAATTTAACAAATCTTTGAAGATTGCGTGGATATTAAAATATATATTTCTGATGAGTGCAGATCTAAATGGAAGCTTTTTTTTTACTTCCATCGTTCTCAATTGGGAGGCAAATTAGTTTTTCTTGGGAACTTGAGTAAAACAGATGCTACAAAACTCAATGTCAAAGATAATTTCCTCCAAGAACTTATAGACATTTGGGCAGACTTTAACTAGTCTTATATGGAATAACTGCTTAGTAAGAATTGCTGCTAAGGCTATCTTCTACAAGAACTGGGCTAAAGCCGGAGAAAAAATATTAAGAACCTCATGAATGATGAGTATGAGGTCATAACTTAGAGAAACTTTAAAGAGAAGCATTGTTTTCCTGGGTCCTTCCTTGAATTTCACGGAGTGGCCTCGGCCATAAGGTCCGCCATGAAGGGATTTCAGTACAAACTGATTGCAGCAACTAAGCCAAACAAATTAGCATATGAAATTCTAATAAATAAAAAATCTACTCGCCCTAAGAAGAGTCAGGAAAAATGGGTAAGAGACTGTAAACTTCAAGCTGTGGAAGATTTGAACTGGACTTTTATTTATTCACTTCCAAGGATATGCAGTAAGGGGCCGATTACATGAGCTGGGCTGGCTCGGTTAGCAGGGCTGGCTTGGTCTACCGAGATGACTGCTCAGCCCGGTATTACATGAGGCGGGCCAGCCCGCCTGCGACTAAATTTAGAAGCTGTCGTATGAAAAGATGGCTACATCAAAAAGCATGAATCGAGTGCTTTAACTTTCGCCAATCCATTATTTTAGTGTATTATTTTCAGTTTTACGTAGCTTTATGGTTCGATAAACCTTTGTGTGTTATATAGCATGAGAGATATCGATCTTTTGGTGAGGCATTTTGCTCTGAAGCGAAATTTAGTGACGAGAAAGTGTTAGCCCGGCTAGCTGGGCTGGCCCGGCAATCGTGATTACATGGTAAATTTTCATCCCAGCTAGCCGAGATCCCGGCATCGCGATGCCGGGATCCCAGCTAGCCGGGCTGAGATTTTTCCATGTAATTGCAAAGTTGATTTATAATGTATTTTACAGACCTACCGAGATCCCGGCAAACCGAGCCAGACCGGCTAACCGGGCCAGCCCGCCTCATGTAATCGGCCCCTAAGTACTAAACTAAGGAATTTCCAGTTCAGATTCCTCCACAGACGTTTAGCAACAATTTCCTTTCTTTTCAAAATTCTAATATCGGATACAGCTCTTTGTTATTTGTGCAAAACAGACGAGGAAACACTAATTCATCTTTACTGGGAATGCTCAGTAACAAACACCTTTTGGCAAAGTGTGAAATAATTATTCGTTTCAATCCATCTTATACCAGCCTCAAGCGTTTTAGATATATATCAATGTTTAGGCTTCGGAGGAGAGGAAGATGATGTATTACTAAACCATTGTTTGCTCCTTGCAAGATATTATATCTATTGTTGTAAATTTAAGAATATCTCTCCATATATCGGAGAATACGTGCAACGGCTGAAATTCAATTTTGAAATTGAAAAACAAGTTTCTATGGTGACAGGTTCAAAGAACAAATTTCAGCAAAGATGGTGCAAAATTCTCCAGGCACTATAAGAAGTGGCTTCTTACACTATAAGAAGTGGCTTCTTACACTACTTCATTCTCCTCCTTTCGTAAATCCAAACCAATTTTTGCTTAAGTATTTTTTTTAGCCGGGTTCCTTCCTTTTTTATCCTGCGCTCCGTCTACTTCGCCTTAAATTTGTTCTCCCCCCCTTTTATTCTTCTTTCTTTTAATTGATTAATTTTTTATTTATTTTCTAGTGATGCGAACCTGTGTAAATGTGATCTGTTACAATAAAGTGTTAAACAACAACAACAACAACAACAACAACAACAAAAACACTGCAGTGTGGTCCCACCCGTACCCTAACTCTCTCAACCACGCCTTTCCTTCCCCGCTTACGGTTAATGTAACACGTCTTCGCCAGATTAAGGAATCAGGATAATCAGTTATCATATAGCCTGCGTAGCAAGCGTTTGCGTGGGTTTCAGAGCAAAAGGGATTTTTGAAGTTTTAGCCGCGCAAAAAATGGGGCGAGAGCAAACAATGAGAGATGGGCGATTTGGAAAGGAAGGGAGGAAACGCTTGCAGACAAACCCCAGGATTTTGAAAACCGCCCACGTTGTCTGATATGCCTGAGCGATTTGATGCTGTCATAAATCACACTTAAAAAAGCGGTTGGAGGGCCTACGCGACTCCAACTTCACGTCGTTGTTCGCCGCGCCTTATCTCAGTCTTTCGGCCAATTTTGGTTCTTGTGTTTTTATAGTGGGTTGAGTTTGGAGGATTTTTGTATGGTGACTGAATTGAGCCGTTACAACTTAGGCGTCACATTTTTTAAGCCTTTGATCGCGAGGTCATATCTGATCAATTTTCTGATAACCGGTGGATCGCGCACTGTTTCTTATTCTCAGTTAAATTTGACCTCTGATCGTTTGTTAAGCGACCTAATTTAATTTCTATGCCGCTCTCGGCATATCAGGTAGGTTGAACCTGGCAAGTTTAGGAACTTGATAAAGCTTTTTCAGCTTCTCATGTTTGTATCTGTGACAATAGAGGATCTGAAATATTATCTGGAAAGTGATGAGCTCCCCTGCTGATGTTTGTAACGCCGGGCACGGCTTAAGGTTTACTGATTTCTATACAATTCTGTTGCAGTTCGTTGTGTTTCGCATCACGGAGTGTGATCTCCTTTTCGTCAAAGACGTGAAGTAGGAGTCGCTTAGGCCTTCCAAGCCCGTTTTATAACAATGAAAACACAGCCTTCTTTCGAAAGTGCTAATGCTTGAAAAATTAGACTTTTCCCAAATCCTGTCAGGAGCACAGCAAGTAGATCTCCTCCTGTGAAGAGCTGTTTCACTGAGGACTTTTGTTCTTGTCGCAACTCGCGACTAAATCCCCGCTCGGCGAGAAAAGTTAGAGCCTTGTTAATGCTTCCTTAGAACGCGTCTTCGCTCTGTAGACCTTTGAACGACACATGTCAATATGTGACTCGAGCCGAGCCAATCACGAGCGAACGGGTTTTCAAAATCCTGGGGTTTGTCTGCAAGCGTTTCCTTCCTTCCTCTCCCCCTCCCCCCTCTCTCATTTTTTGCTCTCGCCCCATTATTCGCGCGGCAGATTGCTCTCGCCCCATTTTCTCGCGGCCAAAACTTCGAAATACCGTTCTTCGGACTGTTTTTGCTCTGAAACCCCACGGAAACGTTTGCTACGCAGGCTAGTTATCATACAAACCGGGTAACGAGCAGCGTGACTACGTGAAGTTAATTATGGCGTGACATTAAAATTGCACGCAAAGTAAACAAAGCTCTTCATTTCCCTTTTCTTCAAAGACAACATATTCCAACGCGTCCGGGTGTCTTAAATTTTTGATGTTTTCAAGTCGTCAAAGGCGTGGGAAAACTAGACAATATTTCTAACCCAAACCACTCTCTAGGCAGGCCTGGACTATCCCGGCTGCGTTACGGTAGTATTTCTGTACTTATCTCTTTCCACGTTACCTCGCGCCTCGATCGATTTTTTTCCTGGAACCGGCGAAGAAGCTATGGTTGTGGACGCAAGAAACCATAAGCCACTAGCTTTGCTATGTTTGGCGTTTGGCGTTGTTGTACAAACATGAATTCAGAAAAAAAATTACCAGTAACTGGCTTTAGTTTCCTAAATAAAACAAGAGAGTATAAAGCATAGACAACTTGTGTAGACAGCATACCGGGTAATTATCAAGCTTGTTTTAAAAGTAAACAATGACAACAAAGGCTACTGTTGATCCGATAGTCACAAAAAATGAAAATAACGTTACAACGCCGGTCTTTGCAAAGCTGCTAATATGAAATTTTAATAGCAATTTCAACGTTTAATTTCTGCCTCCCTTTTCAAGTTGATACGCCTGTTTTCTTCAAAACAAAAACAAAACCTTAAACCTAAACAAAATTCAACACACTTTCAAATTCAATAGGTCTTTATTAGAGTGCTTTGTTGTTAATCTTGCGTTGGGTTCAAGATGTTTTGAGCGTTGCGTTACATTCCGAAGTTGCAAATTACAAAAAGCTGCAACTACGCAAATTTGTTCATCACGCTTTGAATTATAAATTTCATATTTTATACACACGCAAAAATGACACAGCAAATGTTACCTAGAGATAACCCGAAGTATTTTAGGCTGTTTTACTCTAGTCTTTTCACTACCGTTACAAACTTGGGCTTTAAATATTGTTGTATTAAATATCTTGAAATGTCTTCGAGCGAAACACGCGGTAGCAGCTGGTGGTGAGAAGGTTTTCATGCGGGTATAAATCGGCCGGAAATTACGGTACTTCCGATTTTTCTTATGTTACTTTAAATTATATTGTGTTTCTGCTCTGCAGCAGAACACAACAATTCGCGAAAAAAGTCGAGTTGGTTCGTTGCGGCCACGACGTTCTATTCATCCTAAATCTCAAATTGACGAGGCCGTCTTGTGTTTCCAGCTATGAAAATTTTTACTTCGCCTTAGTAAATGCAGGACTACAACGCGAATAAAATCCTGCCAGACCTCAAGTATTCGCAGTATATCCAGACTTGCGAATGCAGAACACTTCAAAGCCCGGGGGTAGTACTCCCACAGTGTAAGCTGTATGGGTATGTGCCGCTGTTGAGGTAGGGGCTTCAGTGTACCTGTGGCACACGTCCTCCCAACATCTCACAGAATACACCCCCCGGCCTCATACCAACCTCGTCCCAGGGTCTTCTCGGCTTACAATATGGCAGCGGTTGAAAACAAACAGCGTTCATTTTTTTAGGCTACAGCATAAAACCATGCAATTTCAATTCACGTCCCTTTGGTAGGTTCTTGAAGGTCACGGATGATTGATTGGTATGTTAATTATGTACGTTAGAACGGAACGGGTGGCTGTGGGGTAAAATGTTATGGGGGAGGGGATGCAAGGAGGATGCAAGAAGGATTATTTCACTCACTTCGTTAATAGGCTGAAACGTTTTATTAAGCATCGAAAATATGTTCGAGTGGTGTCGGTTCTAAAATTGCCAGACAGTGAATACCATTGATTTACGCAGGACAAGTAATCGACAATGTCCGGTGGCGTTCATTCGAGGTAGACTGAAGTCTCTTAACTCCTCTGAGGCTATATTCTGTGTTTCTCTCCTGAAAATCCGAGCTTAGATATGAAATAGGTGCTAAAATTTACGTTTTATATCATTAATCAAGGTATCTTGATATCGTTTCTTTCATCCCGTCGCCATTAATAACAAATATAAAACTTTTGTGTGACTTATCTCCCCCCTGACTTGTAAAAAGACGAAAAGCCAAATAAAAAAATATTATAGGCAATAATTGATTTGCTCTGTGTTCAGATAGATAAACACCTTCATTGTAATGAGGGTGGCCCTTTCAGGAGCAAAGCAACTGCTATAATTGACTCTACAAGATATATACAGAATACTTCATGGAAAGTGTGTGCATTCGGTATTTACGCACGAGTTGCTGAAGAATCGGAAATCGAACTAGTGAGGGCAGCGAAATTAGTGATATTTTTCATACAAACCAACGAGTGCGTAAATACTGTACGTATACACTTTCTATGGTGTATTATGTTTATTATATACATACTGAGATTTTAATTCTTGTTTAATAACAAACTGTGCCACACAGATTCAAGTCAAAAGCTCATAAAAGATGTGAGTTATGAGCTCAAATGCTTTGACTGTAGACATTTTCAAGTCAACTCAAACTGTTTGTCGTTGATGATACCTACGGGGTAATTAAAGTTTTTTTTTTCTGCTAATGCCTCTCAATACTTGAAACAAGACATCTTAAGCTTAAGGGTTCCTAATTTTCTCCGTCTTTACATATAACAGAGCGAATAAACTCCGTAAGAAACTTGTTTATTTCTGCTGGCTCTATAGTGTGCACCTTTCGCTCGTCACTCTTCTCGTTTCTCAAAAATTTTTTCCAACAATTTCACATCTCGCTTCGTCTTCTCCTTTGCGTTTTTGTTTTCGAGACTTTCCACATAAACCTCAACCGAAGTATCGAAATCACCTTGTTACGACTCACGCGTTATTAAAAATGCTCCGGGCATCTGATTAACCTGGGAATACAGCCGCCGTCTCGCGAGGTCGCCACTTGAGCCCTCGCAAAACGACGTCTGAGTAACAAGCGCATAAATTCCATGCTCATGACGCATCACTACCCAGATCTAGGTAATGCTTCTAGGTAGTGCTTCTGATTTGAATTCGTTTCAAACAATCAGAAGCACTAGCTAGATCTGGGTAATAACACGTCATCAGTATGGAATTTCTGCGCCCGTTATTCAGACGTCGTTTTGCGAGGGCTCAAGTAGCGACCTCGCGAAACGTCGGCTGTTTTCTCAGGTTAGCACCTGATTGGACGTATCGTTTTCTCGGCTCCACACGTGAAAAAAAGCGATACGCGCCATTTGATTGGCTTTCCGCTACTTAGACCATATTGTGAACGAAAATTTATTTAGCACCTTTTCAGTAGGTAAATCTCAGTATGCATATATAATAGACTACTAATGTTAAAGTAATATAGAAGCGATATTTAAACAATTTACAATTATATCGGTTAATAAGATACAAGGGGGCGAAAAATTTAAAAAGAAAAGTTCAGACTATAAAAAAGTCATTTAAATCTGATTGGATTACAGTGCTTGCTTTGAAATCCTTTATACTTCATAGATTTTGAATCTATTAATGCGCACATTGTTTTCGTCTGTTAAAAATAAGGTATCAGAAGCGTTATAGTTTACGGCCAGATATTTGGCATAAGATGATAACTGAGGCGCTTGACTGATCAACTGATATCTTCTTGATGGTATGTCTAGGGTAACTAGTTTGAAGATGCTTGACCTCCTACTGCTACAACTACTGCTTCCCCGTAGTTTCTGAAAAATAAAGCAGCAAAAGCAATTGAAACATATTACGTAATGAATAACGGCTTCTTTCGTCAAAAACAAATAGACAACAAATTGAAGTTTTTATTTTCTTAAGCCCTTAACGTGCCATGCGGCACACCATGCAATGACTTGGTCAATACTTAAACATACCCACCAAAATAAAATGGCCATAAAAATTGGACATGCTCAATGAAAGCATAAAATGACACCCATGCACTGTTATTTGCTATGCGACCAACGACCCCGGCAACAACGGTGAAAGGGTTTTATTCTGATGCACTTACTTTTCATTAAGAATATAATACTTTCTTGTCATTTATAAATAATTATCTTTAAAGCAAGTGGAAAGCATCAGTAGTAGGGTATCAGCATCAAAATTATCTTTGTTTCAGACTTTCTCCACACCTCCCTAGACTTCTCCTTGGCTGAGGCCATCTTTAACATTTTCGATACTAATGAGTGTCAAACATGACTTCTGCGTCTAGTGTGTGCTTTTTTTAAAAATTGATTTATTAAACTGCCCATAATAGTATTCACAATACAATAGAAACAAAGGCTGCTTTAGTCCAGTCATTATCTTACTTATACTTTGAAAAAAGTCCTAGATAACATATTATTACCATTATTATAACAAAACTCGAGAAAAAACTTCCTTAGAGTAGCTTACGACTAGTTTGTATTTACACAAAATGGCGACATGTTTGTGTTTCTAGAATAATAACAAATCACAACAGACAGTTTGTTTGCCCCAATATCGTTTTGACTGTTCCTCAACAACAAAAGAAAAATCCTCGTGGGCGAAAGTGGTTAATTTGCCAATTTGCCCTTCAACTTGTCCGGTTTGTATTTTCTTGAAGTATAATTTCCTGCGTAAGATAGGTGTACAAATATAGGGTGTGTTATCTGTAGTTTTTGTTTAGCGACAGAGTAGAGGAAGCCTTGAATGGCTGAAAAATTGCAAGTGACAAGTTTGGACCTGCTTCATACAAAATTTCCTGTATCTAAATTTTCCATCGTCGGTCTTGAAACATTCATATTATCTTACCACTTTCAGAAGACTTTCTGAATGCAGAAGGGTGCTTAAAAACTAATGATCTCTTAACTTAACCCAATCTTCTTAGTATAAATGTTTTTCCTTAGCCACTAATCTCCTAAAAATATGGACATTCAGTCCTAGCAAGCGGCTGTTGCAGTTAGGGGATTGTGTACTTGCACTGAGTGTCGCTTGCGCGACATTTCTCATATGCTCGTAGTAAATCTAACAGTTTCTATGTCGTGTAATATAAACCACGTAAGGGTCTTTCACCAACGTTAGAGGCAAATTTCAACGGCGATTCTCTACCAGATATGTGTCCTATCTCCCTGAAAGCTAGCTTGTTACTCCACCTGGGATTACGAGACCTTTTTCTTTTTTAATCCCACAAAACCAACATTAGCAGGGAAAAACAGAAGGCCTTACCAGAAGGCCAGAAGACCCTTTCTACAATAACTACCTTCTGTTCTCTTTTGTGTAACTAACTTCAAACGTCTAAAAGAACACTATTTTGTGCTAAAAACTGTCATCGAATTTACCCTATTGTAAGTAGGTTTGCTACACCATGCCTGGGTTCAAGCATGTTCTCCACACCCATCTTTCGCGTTATCAACTTTCACACCTGTTCTTATTTGAAAATGAAGTCTTGTTATAGATCATGGCTGTTCTAACAGATATTTTTCTCTTCTAAACATTGGCAGCCAGGTTTTACCTTCTTCTTTTCAAATTCGTTCGACATAACTTGTTTGATACAGTAAAGGCAAACCCCCCTTCCCCTTCCCCCCCCCAAAAAAAAAATGAAAAGCCAAAGACTTTAAACAGACAAACAGATGCCAGCTTTTGATGTAAAATGTAAGCTTTGAATGATATTGATTGTCATTTTCTATTCTCCATAAATCGGGGCCAAGCGATCCCACATAACTCGAGAAATCTTGTTCTGAAGCTAGGTACCGTTTGGCTCATTTATCGGTTGGCTCATTTACTCATTTAGCACAGTTTCTTGAAATAAAAAGTCTATTTTCATTTATTTGCATGTTTCGTTATTTCAATTTTTTTTAATCACGCGTATTGTTTTGAATTTTTTTTTGGAAGTAAACACCGTTCTTTCTCTTTTTCCGTGTGCTATTCGTCAACCATTTTTAATTAACGCAAATATAGCTTTTAGTAAATTAGCAATTTAACCAGTCTCCTTTCTGTTAGTCTTGATAATGATATAAGTCGAAAGTGACTTGCGGACTTTGCGAAAATTACGAAAAATCGCAAGGCCGACGATTTTTCGCGTTCAGTAGTACTTGCGATTTTTCGCAGTACTGTGTTATGTTAGTGACATAAATATAAAGCGGGCTTGCGGAGTCCGAAAAATCGCAAGGTCGATGATTTTTCGCCGGATCACTTGCTATTTTCCGCAAGGTGTTAACTGCGATTCTTTTGGTAAAAAGCCAACGAGGCGCGAAGCGTCGAGTTGGCTATAACCAATCTCGTATCCAACAAGGCTCTTATGGATTTCATCGATGAAGTTTTGTAATAAGTGCCATCTTTCGTCCTCGCAGACGTGTGAAAACACTTGAGACAAGTTGTATTCAGTTCTTCTTTTGACATTCCTTCAATCGGTGTTGAAACCTTGGTGCCCCAAGACTAGAGAGCCATTCTGAACGTTAACGTAAACATTATTGTTGTTGTTGTTGTTGTTACGTAATCTTACTCAATGCATTAAATCTCGATGGTAAGCTTAATATTTGAAACTTTGCAACTCTTAAGAGAAACTTCATGGATACGTACCATTAAATAATCTCATCCCAAACTTTACTACTTTTTTTGTTGTTACTGGGAAGGCATTGTTCATAATATGCTGTATTTCTTCTGTAGATAGCCCACCGAATCTGCTTTTTTCGTCCATTTTTTTGTCGACGAAACTTGCCTTCCCGCCGAAAAAAATTAAGCTAAGCTACATTTGCTGGACTCATTTTCCATATAAGGTCAAACGTAGCTATAATGGCTGGTAACCGAGATTCACTGAACCAATGAGAAAGCTAGAAATGCATTATCCGAGGTTGAGAATTTAATAGCGGAGCCTGTGGGCAAAGCCCGCCAACGGAGCTCCATTGCTAAGCAAATTTGGTAACCTATCGATCCAAAAAATTTTGGTTGTGACGTCAGCGTACGTCTGCCTGCCCGCACGTACTCTGGGGGAGGGGGAGGGAAGTCTTAAGACAACCCGACCGGGGGTGGAGAATGACATCTTTTCTTGGCGGGAAATCGCTCCGTGCTTTTGGGCAACCGAGTTTTTCTTGGTGGGAAATCGCATGACCATCGTCGCTTTTGAAAAAGAGGTTTCTTCAAAAAGCTTAAGTTTATTTAGCAAAACGATTGTTCGACAGTACTGTAGTTTTAAATTTGAGAAAACAACATCATAATATCTATAAATGGAAAGAAAAAGTTCAAAAGAATACTGGTAGAAGGCGAAAAGTTCAAGTTACGAAAGCTGCCTTCAGAGGAATTCATCGCTTTGTTTTCTTCACGGTGGAGAGCTTGCCTTCTTCTGAATAACAACCGAGTTAGTGAAGTTTTTAAGGGGGGATTACACATGGATACCTTTTTCCCTAAACGTTTTGGCTTTTTTTGTTAATTATCTCCAGGAGATTTCACTCAATCCAAAAATGTTATCATAGGATCATTGTGCGAGTTCCCATAAATGTGAGGGAATTTTTTCGCGATTTCTAAATTAAACGTAAAGAAGGAGAAGGGGGAGGAAAATTGATGAATTATAAGAAAATTTAAAATTGTTAAGATTTAGGGTAAGTTAAAATTAAATTTTAAATGTTAATAATTAATAAACGGATACCAAAACAGGCCACAAACAACCCCAAGTGCTCTTGCGTGGGTTGGCCTGTCTGGGAGTGTGTACAAACATTTCATTCCCCTGTTATCCTATCTCCTCAAAATTCAGGTGTATTTCTCCCTTAAAGGGTTTAAGGTACATGGTTTTGAGTATTACGGTCAAAGAAATTACATTTTGAATTGGAAATTTAATTTATGTCATTAGAAATGTGCCATTTACTTTTCACCTTAAAAAATTATTAGAAAACGCGCTCAGATTTGTGACAGATGTAGTCTTGAATATTTTGCCCTGTACGACCGATCTCACTCGCGTGGACGGACCCACCGCCGTGCTGGAAGTGTAACGCGAATTGCGTTTAAGTATAAACTTACGGGTTTTCGAATAAACGTTTTCAAAAAAGATTTATCTGCTTATTATTTTGTGTTTGTTTATTCATAACAGTAGGTCAAAGCACAGTCGCAAGGCAACTGCACAAGCATCACTTACGGCGAATAATTGCTTTCAATTTTAACTGTCGGGTCGGTTTGTGCAATTGTCGATTTTCTTGTCCTAGACGTTTTCAATAGTTATAATCTTTTAAACGAAGAAGTTGTCGGTTTAAAGGTATTTTATCCGTAAAGCATCCGAAAAAAAGTTTTTTGCGTTCCTTAAAGCGCCTAACTTTGACCCTCGGCAGCCAACAGCGACCAACCTCTCCAAACATCGCAATCTGAGTGGCTATGCAGGGGTGGTCTAATTTTTGTTGGCATAACCCACTGGCCCCCTATTATGTAATCGCACAATCTGATTGGCTATACAGGTGCTGTCTATTTATTGATAGACGGCTCTGGGAAAGCACGCTCAGTTTTTCGCTGAATTTTATCAATCAAAACCTTCAATAAATAAATCAATTACCAGTATACTGATAGTATGTGTTTAT
Organism: Siderastrea radians; assembly: GCA_964017195.1. NCBI lineage: Eukaryota > Metazoa > Cnidaria > Anthozoa > Scleractinia > Rhizangiidae > Siderastrea > Siderastrea radians. The sequence continues at coordinate 28,080,040 of OZ024893.1, forward strand.
TAGTCAGTGGGTTATACTACAACAACTAAACCGCTGGCTGTCAGTTTCTATCGACTTTGATTTAGCCACTCGCCAAGTATTTAACAATTAGACGGCGAGCTCGAGGCAAAGCCCCGAGCCAACTATCAAAGTCGATAGAAACCGAGAGCGAGCTGTCTAATTGTTTTAGCATAACCCAGTGGCTGAACTAGTAAACAAAGAATATCGCTGGAATTGATTTATAGGGGGTTTTGATTTATAAAATTCAGCGAAAAACTAAGCGCGTGCTCCGAGAGCCGTCTATCAATCAATAGACGGCACCTGTGTAGCCAATCAGATTGTGCGTTTTGCCAATAGACGGCAGCTGGGTTATGCTAACAGCCGATAGAAACCTCAAGCTCACCCGTCTAATTGTTAATTAGCATAACCCACTGGCCGCCTATTAGGTAATCGTGCAATCTGATTGGCTACACAGGTGCTGTCTATTGATCGATAGACAGCTATCGGAGCGCGTGCTCAGTTTTTTGCTGAATTTTATCAGTCAAAACCTTCAATAAATAAATCAGTTATAGCGATAGTGTATTGTATGTGTTTAATAGTCAGTGGGTTATGCTAAAACAATTAAATGGCTGGCTGTCAGTTTCTGCCCTGGAGCATTCACATGAAAAAGCAAAGCAAAAGTAAATCAGTTCAAATCTGTCAATCTTTGTTGAATAAATCAGTCACTAGTTTAATCATTGTAAATCTGAATAAACATACATGTAAGCTTTGTTATGTTCAAGAATGAACACAAATAAATTGTAAATAATTATTGCCTTTTTATCCTTGAGATATTTACTTCTGCCTTACTAACTTAACAACATCTTTACACAGGCTTTACAACAGCTTTCCGTTTGGTTTAGTAAAAGGCAACTTTACGCAAACTTCCCAGCGTAAACAAGCGTAAATCAGTGAAGTAAGTTTTAAGCTAGCTTTACACCAACTTTACGCCCGAAATCGTAAATCTATCTTTATACACCTTTACGAACATTGTAAATCCAATGTAGAGTTTGTTACGCTCCTTTACGCAGATTTACGCAACTTTAAATGTCTAATTTCATGCTGTGCTGGGAGGTGAGAAATTCTGTTTTACCCATACTTTTTTGAGTCTAGAAATGTGAAAGACGTCCCTACAAGTATTTCCACAATTTAAGGATGTTTATTTTTTTCTACTGACTGGCCTTCAATTCAAACATGTCAGTTGCACCAGTAGTTTGCATTCGGGAGCTAAGAAATTCTGTACTACCCATGCTTTATCTCGGCTGAAAGTGTGAAAGACCTGCATTTGATTTCTACCCGTACTTCCACAATTTAAAGATGCTTTTTTTTTTCCTGCTGACTGGCCTTCATTTCAAACATTTACATCATTTACATTCACACGGAAATGACATTCTTTCTAAAGAAAGACAATATGGCACATGAAACATTCTTAGGGAACGCAAGACAATAATTATCAGCTGAATTTGACTAAATGGCCTTCACACATATTGAGAGCTGTAAATTACAAATCATTGCTGATTTAAGATCAAGTATATTGAGCAAGATTTCAACTAAAACTTCCACGACAATATTATTTCATTTTACCGTCTATCGTTCCTTCATATAATTTTAATTTTTGCACTGATGCAGCATCACAGGAATTTCTGATCTTGGTCATAAGCTCCCATGACCACCTAAAACATCACACAAAGGACAAAAGTGTAACAGTCTGAAACAACATTTTGTTGCCTCCAGCTAAATCACAACAACAAATGGATTTGTGAGTAAACCCATATCTATTTACTTTTATTGCTATTGTTTATGTAACTTGCCTAACTAATTTACCATCGATAGTAAGCTATGTTCTTACAATAACCTTACTATACTAGTCATAATAATTCACTTGATTAACAACTGCGCATGGCTAGTTTGTATTGTATAGAACATCACTTGTCCTAGAAGTGGATTCCACAGTTGTGTTTGGGCCCTCTACCCAATCTTTACACTGTTTCACAGGTGTCACAGTATTTGCAATTTTTGCAGTTTTTGTAAAAATCATATCTCTCGTCGGGGCCCTCTTAACCTCCTCTTCGATAGCTTTTCACTGACTGGAGAATTTTCTAATTTTTTGCAGATTTTACAATATTGGCAATTTTCGCCTTTTTGGCAAAAATTGCACTTCTTGTCGGGGCCCTCTCAACCCCTTCGTCTACAGGTTTTCACTGACTTGGCGAATCTTTTAATTTTTCGCAGATTTTACAATATTTGCAATTTTAGCAGTTTTCGCAAAAATCGCAGCTCTTTTCGGGGCCCTCTCAACCTCCCCTTCTACTGGTTTTCACTGACTCGACGAATTTTCGCATATTTCGCAAATTTTGCAATTTTCGCAGCTGTGTGCAAACCTAGACATATCTCAGCTTGCTTGCTCTTTATACCAGCGCCTAAATATAATCTGATGCCTTGCCTTTAGCACAGATTTTGCGGTCAAAGAAAAGTATTTTCGCACTTGTTTTTATTGCGTTTTTCCTTCCATCATTACCCAAAACAAAGAATCTCTCTTCTGTAAACCTAATGTTGGTGTAGTAGATGTGCAAGCTCTCAAGTGAAGTGACCTGGGCGTCTGATGATACTGCGTTCAGAGCACATTCCACAACTTGTATAACAATGTTCTCGTCAACGCTGCGTTACAAGTTTCAGGAATGTTTACCCTTTACAACAGAGCCTTAACTGAGGAGCGAGTAAGGAGGACTATGAGCGAGAGAAATGACAGGAGCGAAGGAGAGATGCTGAGGTATTGTTATTTAAATAAAATAAAAATAAATAAATGTCATTTATTTACCCGTCGACAGGTGATTATAGCAAAGTGCTAGTGGGACCGAGCATTTAAACCTTAGAAACAAATATTTCAAACTGAACATAACAAGCTAAAACTCCAACTGGCAAGAGGCAGACCAGTTGGCAATTTACAAGTGTGGCCGAGGAGTTGAACCCAGGTCGACCGTGAAACAACTCCAGCTAGCGGTCAGAGCGGAACTTGAACCCGGGACTTCCGGATTTCAAGTCCGGCGCTGAACCACTTGGCCACACTGTCTCCTTGGGCTGGTGGTGGCAGCAAAGGCTTATAGTCCAGATCTTGCGGTATTTCTGTACGGCCCCAATGCTTGAAAGGCCGATATTTTGCCCAGAAGGCTCCCTTTCCGCCCATGAAACCTAAGGACCATAAATAATTCCCCCCGTAAGGTTTTGCCCCAGAAGCCAAAACCCGAAAAGGCATTATTGGAGTGCGCGTGTATAGTACTCTTGTATACATAAGGTTGGTGTTGTGTATACAGACAAAATCGCGATTCGCCAAAAGTGTGCTTGCACGAAGGTGACGGGTAATGATGACGCTTCGTGGCCTCATGCCTGCACGTAGGTGACGGGTAATTATGACGTAATAGAGGATATTAGATATCAATTTTCTTTTCGAGAGGTGAAAGCTGTTTACGAAACTAGTACAGCAAGGGAGTAAAATTTTTTCAACACGACAAATTAAAAATCATATCTTCTTGGCTGTGTAATTGTTTTATTGTATGGACATAAACTAAAGATTTCTGGGCATTTATCAAGATTATTCAAAATTGTCCGAAGATCATTTTACACAATCCAGTCATTCACATTTGAAATTATCCATACACAGCAAAACAGAGATCTCAGCAGTTATTAAACATGCACAGTTAATAGCGCAACATGCACAGTCAACAGCGTCGGCAGTCTTAGTGAGAACTATATATTACTAGTAAATTAATCGAAGGTAGTAAGTGGCTTTTTACTTACCTTAAAAACTATATGACTGGTTGACTTAACTTCCAAAGCATACTTGGATTGGCTGTCCGTAAACTTTGTTTGGAAGCAAAACAAATTCCGATTCAGATCACACGGGATCAGGGTCAATGCTGAACAAACACAAATTTAAACACATCAGAGGCACTTCAACATCGTTTACTCTTTCACTTCCATTCCCTCTTCATTATGACATGCATAAAAAAAGATATATAGTCATAAATTTATTCATCACTTTTTACATAACAACTACGTTAATAAAATTATCGATATAATAATAATGGTAGTTGAAAAATATGGGAACTATTTGTAAAACATAAAGCATTATTTAAAGGCCCACCTTCACCCAAAAGGCCTTGCGTGCCGCGCTTGCTGTTTTATGAATTTCGTGTAACACGAAATTGTTTCTGAGCGGGGTTTCTCTCAAAATCCGTTTCCTCCGGAGCCATCTTGTCGAAAATCGTCCAAAAGCATGCAGGAATCTATTCGTCAATTATCAGGCTGTTGTTTCCTGGAATTATTCTGTGACTGAGCCGGTCAAACGTATTTTTTTCGGTCTTACTTCGTCCAATATGTTTCCTGCCAAATGATACCTCGCAGTTGAAGATACTGCACGGTTATGCCGAAGGAAAATATTGTCAGTATTTGTCTCAGAGGAGCTTGTGTTATGAAGCAAAGAAACAGATATTTGATGAATCTCTTGTAGTGATGTCGTTTAAATTCCTGATTGTATTGGATGCGGGACCTTGGCAAGTAAGTTTGATTCGTTTGATTTGATTTTATTCGCGCGATGTAAACAGAGCGGCTCGCGAGTGTGTAATAAATGAATGGTTTTGCAGGACTGTTTTCTTTTTCTTCCTCTGTATCTATCGCCGTACGATTGAATTAAAATAATTAGTTTCTTAGTTAACCATAGGTTCAGGGAGATTTGATCGATAAGTACACACGTACGGCTGGCTTTCAAAGGTTAAAATTGTAATGCGGGAGTCACCGCACAAGTGTTATTTTGCGAGCGATAATCAGTGAGTTGCTATTTAGTCGTATACGCTGTTTATTTCCCTTCAGACCAACCTCTATAATCACTAGGAGGGGCCTTTAAAATCACTGTTACCTTACAAGACAATGAGAATGCAATTTGCAGACTAAAACAATCGAATGTCCAGGTAACTGTTTGAGTCTTCTGCCGAGATCGCTTGCTTGCGCTTAGAAATGCGAACATAAACTGACCTCTCGCTTTCTATGTCATTGAAACTTTCACATGGCGAACATCAGATAATTCCAACATTTTTGGGGAGTAAATGCCTTTCATAAAAGCCTAAAGATTTGTAAATTGAGGCCGTAGATTGGGGCAACTTCGCATAGTAAATCGATGTGACATGGCTCCTCCGATTTGTTTTGAATTTACGTGACAATTTTCTCGCTCGCAGGAATATTCTGGCAACCAATCACATCGCGAGAAAAACAATAGAAGCATTTGAAAACAATAACAAACGGTTGCAAGGCCGTTTGGGTGAAGGTGGGCCTTTAATGTAAATTGAAGAGTAAAATATTGATCAGAGAAACAACTGATTGTAATAGTGCAGTTGGTACAGAAGCAAGGCCTAGCATACAAAACATGGCTTAGAACGGGATTTAAGATTGTAAGTGTGCCCCGCTTTCTTTATTTTGATTACTTGAAACGCCTGCAGGGCTGTGGTATGGATCACAAAGTTTGTTTACAAATGTATTATGTCTACAGTTCAAAGGGACTACGTCGGCTATTTCCTGCGACAATATGAAGAATCCAAATTGCCGTTAAATTAGCAAAAGCCTTAAATAATGGTCCAGTTTTGTTAAAAGACATCACACTAAAGCAATAGATGGAAATGGATTACAACTCTGATATATAATAATAATAATAATAATAATAATAATAATAATAATAACAATAATAATAATAATAATAATAATAATAATAATAATGGTCCAGTGTTTTTTTTCGAAAACATTATACTAGTACAATGGATGGAAATGGATTACAACTTGAAAAGAGAAGTCGGGCCAACGTTTCCAAGTTTTGTGGTCCTGTCTAGCATAAGTTGGTCTTTTTAAAACTTGCTATGGTTCATTTTCCTGTGAAAATTTACTTGATATTGGCTACCCGGTGTTCAACGAGCATTTTGTGTTTGAGCGAAGGTACTAGTCACAAATTCAACACAGTTTTGACAAACCTCCTTGACATGTCTGACACAGTCCCTTTAAACTGTGGCTCTCAGCGTAATTGATGGAACTTTTTTACCGATATCGTAATGACACGCTCCACATCGCTAGAAATCGGGGACATTGGAAACTGCGATTATCATATCCTGTGGTAGATTGAGCATAGATTCAAACGCAAGCGGTATATATAATTAAATTTTTCTTGAAGAATTAGCGAAAGGAAAAATGTGCAATCAAGACATGTTAAACTGCTGTATTAAAAAAAAGAAACAAACAAACAAAAATCATACAAAAATCTAAATGGAGAGCTCAACTATCCTGTTTCGTTTTTAACGTTTTCTGTGAACAGTTTTTGCGCGCAAAATTATATAAAGCGGCCTTCACACGACAAACTAATGCTGGCCAACTCGTGTTGGCAAATTGAAATTGGTGTGTGTGTGTGTGAACGACATAACAACATGTTGGCAAACTGTTGTCAAAAAGTTGGCCAGAATAGAGGCAAGTTCTATTTGTCGCCAACAGTTTGCCAACATGTTGTTGTGTCGTTCACACACACCAATATGAGTTTGCCAACGCGAGTTGGCCAACATCAGTTTGATGTGTGAAGGCCGCTTAACGTAGAGGGAGAGATTTATCGAAAACTCAAAACTCACAGTTGATTAGTAGCAATTACCTGCAAGCAGATTAAAGACAACTTTACCTTTAAGTAACTACAGATCCATGGAATAAATTCAGATGTCTCATTTTTATTTGGTGCATTTCGAAAAAAAAATCCCACGGTAGTCCACCAGAATAGTTCAAACATCCACAGTCTTCGAACTGAGATATTTTGTTCAAATATGTAATTTTCACCAGATTCGAACCTTAGGTACACTATTTTGGTCAGTGGTTTCGATATGGGCCTAAACATCGTTTTGTAAGACAACCATTTTCGTCGTAAATATGAGCCCGAACTAATGCGACATGCCCAGCAATATATACCATTCAAGGGAGCTTTTGATGTAACACACCCGAATATTTTTTGGCTCCAATGTCCCCGATTTCTAGCGATGACCCAGTACTAGCCAAAATGTTTTTCAGCCTTTAAATAAGTTTGATTTCAGTGGTAATCAGAGCAAAGTCCTTTGAAATTTAAAACAGAAATATTCTGTGTAACAAAGAAAATTAAATGTAGGTGTTGCTCCATAGATTTCATTTGAATGCCTACACATCAGTTTTTAACCCAAGAATTAAAACTTACGAAATGGAACAGCAAAATAAGGAACACCACAAGAAAGTATTGCTCGGTAGCTTTCATTATGAGTGGTCGCACCTTGGGTATCATCCACGGAAACAAATGGAGTCCAAAAGCTAGAACCATCTGGCACAACATTGTAAATTGTACCATAGAAAATTAGGTCTCCTAAATAGCTTTTATTTGAATAGCCACATTCAAAATCATTCCTATCCACACAACTTAATTTAAACCCATCAACCACTCAAAAGTTTGACCCATTTTGAACAGCATGCATGATAAGTGAACGTTGCCATGCGAACGAACCTCTTCATAGCTTTGGGTATCACTCAAAGACTTAAAGGATGCGTCAATAAAAAGGAACCAAGGTTTGCAGCTGAAGTGAAATTTATTTTATAAATTTAGCGGTCCGATTGATGCTGGTGCAATATAGACAGTGAAGCTGAGTATGACTGTCTCTTAGGGCTAAACTGAAATACATTTGTGTTGAAGGCAATGTTAGGCCCAACTATTGTTTCAAGACAGCTTCCACTTACCTGTGCTTACGTCCTTTGTGTTCGTTCCGCTGGCTGACGCTTTACAACACGTCCCACGTTGATTACAATCATGAAATTTGACCAGGGAAGGCCTTCTAATTTCTTTGTTGTACTCAGACTGAAGGTGCCACGTTTTGCCCGTTACAGAGCTGACTTCGTTGTTGAATATCACGGCGAAAACCTTTTAAAAAAAGAAGTCTCTTGTTCATACTTCATCGAAAAGTGTAGCGTATTGCATCAGACAAGCACAAAAATATGCATATGTATTATGTAAACGTCGGGTGCGCATGAGATTAGCTTGTTTTTATAGACGAGCACAATTACACGAACAATATAAATCATATGCTTGTCTAGTAGCGCCATGCCAGAGATCCAGTCTCTACCAATAACACTAAGAAGCAAAAAAAAAAAATAATAATAATAATAATACTAAGAAGCACAACGTAGAAACTGTACAAGCAAAAACTGCAGCAGCCTGCATTCAGTGTCCTCGCTCTGCACTCTCAAAGTTTTGTTTAAGGCTTCGTTTTACAAGCGACATAAAATTAGGCAACATAGGCACGAGAGTAACAGAGAATAATTCGCGTAAAAAAGAAAAAATAAACTAACTGAAAGATCGACCGGTTTAGGTGAAGAACGTGTAAAGTTTATTTGGTAAAAAAAGAGCAAAGCTCACGAAGAAGGAAAATCCTAATTTAACACTGAGTGCAGGCGATATTAAATGTGAGTTAAAACGATTCCCTACGTCGGCTCGATGTTGAAAAGAAAGTTGTACTCGAATTTGTTCTGGAGCTGTTTAGTAAGAATTATTGTGTGATTACCCTGTTGATGGAAGAATCACACGAAAATCGCGTGGTTTAAGGTGGTTCACTCAAGCCACGCGTCTTGTATGGTGGCGTAATTATAATGTACCATCTGTGAATTTTCGGCGACAAACTGCTTGATGCTAGTTTTGTAGTATTTCTATGCATCGCTATTTAATATATAGTTTTAGCGGAGCTCCGCTTGTTTTTCCCTGGTACTTATGACAAAATTTATTTTCCCCTCTGAGAATCGAAACCCAAGAAATAACTCTCATATCATCCAAAATGATTCAATTACATGACAATGAATTTTCCTCAGCTTAGAAATGAGCATTTTGATCTGACTCCATTTTGCGTGGTGGTAGGGTTTTATAGAGTTTATGTTTGAAAATGGAGCACAGCGGGGAATATACGTGTAACGTTTTCTGTGTTAAAGTGGTTACGTCAGCAGTATCGAGTGGTATCAAAACCACCGATACTTCTGGCGATTATCGATATTTTTAGGTATTCCAGCATGTATCGATGATATTGAATAGACTGGTAGCGATACGACCCATCACGAAACGTCTATCCGGGACTGAGTGTAGAAAACACTGTAACACCAATCGTTTTGTTTGGGATCGGCAGTTAAAACTGCAGGATATGTCGTTGTCAGTTTGCATCTTATCGACGGGAAAGCTCTTTTCTTAAGTCTAAAATTAATTTCTCACTAAGCGGGAGTCTTGTGTGGCCTGCCACTTTTAATAACTATCATTGTGATAGTTATGCGCCTCGATGCGTTGCACTAAATTAGGTAAATGTTGCTGAAAGCACGTCATCTCTGAAGTTATACGCTCGAAGCACGACAGTTACCGAATGTATCTCTCATTTACTAATATACACAAAGGATCCTTCCTACAGTCCTACAGAACACTTCATTTTGCGTCAGAGGAGGCCAATCTTGATGCGATTTTTTTTTCTAATTAACTGGAGCAGAGCCCATGCGATGTTTTAGGGACATAAGCAGAGTATACTGTCCTTCCCACGGAAATTTATCACGCGTGTGGGTGGTTTAACTTAAACACGGATTAAAGTTCTATGAAAATATAATTTATTAAGCGGCGTCTCGCCGACACTCTATAGTGAAGTTCAACAGAACGGAGTTAACTTTGCTTAGTATAGTAGTTGTTAGTATGTTTTGATTGATATCGGACATTTGAGGCCCTTCTCAAATGTCTACGCAAACCGAAGCAGTTCTTAGGTAGGTCTGAAATAGGGTATCGAATTTTGGGTCAGGTATGAAGTAAGGTTGGAAAAATCACATTTTTTGGTCTAAAATAGGGAAACGGTTTAAAAGAGTGGGCCGCACACCAAAACAGCCTTTCAGAAAGCGCTCTTTGACAAAACCATTTATTTCAATGCTCATAGTCTCTCTTTTCTGTTGTCACTCAATCATATTGTTGTTTCTACCTTATCAGATTCCCTGGCCGGTCATTAGTTACAGAAAATTATGTGAGAAACTTTATCTCAACAGCCATCTTTAACGTAATTTTGTGTCTTCTAATAACGAGCTTTGAAACATGGATGGTGTGAGCTTTAAAATTGATGGGTCAGCAGGGAGTGCAGGGAGAGGCTGCGACTTTATTATTTTCAAAAGACCGCCAGAAGAGCGGCGCCGTCTTATCGGAATACGAATTGAAATTCCTTTGGTCGTCTTAGGCTTTTCTTGGTCAGGGACGATTGATTGGCATATTAATGATATATATGCGCGTGGGTTGGGATGGCAGGGAAAGATGTTTTGACCGTGCTATTCTTGGGGACACGAGATGGTTTATGCAATTGACGATTGATTGATATGCTAATGATGAAATGAAAGGAATTTTGTTGTGGCAGGTCGTTCAAGGTCATTGGAGATAAAAAGAAATATTTGACGTGATTCAATGTGGTATGATGTAGCTTCTGTTTTCTAGAAACGTCTGGTTTGGTTATGAAAAGTTTGTCTTTAACTCAGACGAATTATTTCAATCCACGTATTTCTTTCTGCGTGACTATTAGAGCAGTTTTCTGTATAGTGTGACTTCATATATATCTGCTATTTCAAATTCATTGCCAGTGATTGTTTCAGGATATATGTTACGTATTAGTATAAATCTGCTAGCGTTCTATCATAAATGCTGCAATCTGATTGGCTACCCTACTCGCTATCTATTCCGTGATAGATAGTGAGTAGCGAAAAGGTGAGTGGTAGGCACAGTCTTATACTTCAAAATAACAGTGCAATGATTTAAAACTTTTCACTTTAGTGGAATATTAATCGAGATTTATACTAAAACAATTAGATTATTCGCTCTCGATTTCTATGCGTGATAGTTGATTCGGCCTTCGGCCTCATGAACTATCACCCGATAGAAATCTCGAGCTCATAATCTAATTGTTAAATAGAAGACTTAAGATGAGTTTTCTTAAGTTGATTAAATTCCATTGATTTATCGTATTATAGTTCGAGTTCGCCTAACTTCGTAACGGAACTTTGATCTGTTTCTTTAAGGGAGTGTCTAGATACCCGGCAGCCGGGTAGGAATGTTTGAGCCAGTCCGACATTTTCGAAGGAATTCAACAAAAAGGCTTGTTCTAACGTTCTGAAATTATTCGATATTTGTTTAGAATCGCCAAGCGATTCAGAAAAGTATTTTGATTTTGTAGTTGACAAGTTTTCCGAGCTTGTGTTTTCTAGAAAATCACGATGTTTGCGACACTTCGAATTATTTGTGGCTAAACCCGTCAGTGAGAAACGCACAGAATTTGGACGGAATTTCTCATTCAAACGTTGTGGGAGTACATATTCGAAGTTTGTGTTAAACATTTTACCGAGCAATTCAAAGGACCAGTTTGGTCTTGTAGTTGGTGAATTGCCGAGCATGTGCGATGCATGCTGTGAAACGCTGTAGCTAGCTTCTCGCTAAAATTAAGAGAAGAAAAAAAATTCCTCCCAGTCTACAGATGTAGTTTCGTATGAACTTTACGAGTGGTCTATTTTCTACTAAAACACTCTTGTCTATATAATAAAATAGAATTAGTTTATGTACTGAAAACACTGTCTATCTGACTGAAAATTGGATTTGTGGGTCCTCCTTCAGTTTGTTTCTGTTCCTTAACCCTTTAAAGCCAGGATGTTGTTAAAAAATACTTTTATCCGCAAGTTCCTTTTTCTGGCCGTAATGCTGCCGATTTCTGCAAAAACCACACAATTTTACCGGTTTACCAATTGGACAAGAAATTGTACACCAGACACATGTATCCGATGGTACCTAACCACTAAACTTTTGAAGGTGACAATCGAAGGATATTGAATAGATACAAAGCTGACTACACGACGAAAGAACGGCCAGAACGATGTTTTAATTTGGGAACTCCAGTGTTCTAATAATTGAGCCGAGAAGTTTAGACTTCTTAATGACAATATTCTCTTTGCGTGTTTGCGACTTTGGACTGAATAATTTATTATTTTTTTCAAACGGTGTTAACAGAAAAACTGACCATTGGACGTAACAGACAGCTTTATAAAACAGAATTTCTATTGAGTGTGTAGCTTGAAAAAAATCTTGCTAAAGCGATCAACAGTCGTAAGTTCAACATTATATGAGGTATATATTATTCCGATATACTTGCTGAACAAAGATTACAACATGTAGGTTAAAATAAAATTAATTATTTAAAATTCTTTGCAGCAATTAGGCAAGAAACCTGGTTCAGCTTAACAACTGACAAATTTTAAAGTAACAACAGTTTGTACTTACAATTACACGGATGCAAATGTTTTCCATTTCGCTGTTTCAGTTCTTTCTCCTTTTGCCTTGAAAAATATCACGAAAAAATCTCCCTATTATCACGCACACAAAAAAGTTAGGTAAATTAAACAACCCTGAACGCTGTGGGTGAACTTTTTTATAGGTTCCTTTAACTTCCTAATATTGGTACTAAAAAAGAAATTGTTTCGATCGATGCGCTTGGTCTGAAGAACACAATAAAATGTTTCAATTACCTTCAACCACATAATTCCTTGTTTATACATGTTTTTGTTTGCTACTGAGCAGTCTCAGAGAATCAAGAAAATATGTGCAAAAGCCTCTTACAGCTAATTTAACCGCAGCACTATTACCTAAGATATTGGCTAATATCACGTTTCATTAGAGACTTGAACTAAAACGTCACTTGTCAGGAGTCACTTGTTGAGTCGTTGATTTAATCTCAAAGCGAAAATGGACTCAATTTGAATCTGTGGAAATCTGTACGAAGGTGTCTTACAGCTAATTTAAGGTGATTCCCTTCAATTGCACTGCGCATCCTTTCTGCGCATCATTTTTTTGCGTGATTAGCGCGCGCACGAGCGCCCACACCTTCGGAACTTGATAGGTTTTCTATGAAAGCGGAGCAGTTCAGAGAAATAACTGGTTGTTTTCTCCTAAACGAGCTCGGTGACCCCCAATTTTTGATGCATAAATTCAAATGGCACTCGGTCGAAAACAATATATTGCGATTTTACGAAAAGTCAAAAATTCTGCTTTGAGATTTATTTAAATGCCGAAAAGAACACGTCTTTTGGTGCGGCAGGGTATGTACGCACGCGGCACATTCTTTTATTTTTTGCATATCCTTAATTCCTCTTCAACTAACATAGTATAAAATGCATGATAAATGTCTATTTTGTTGAACTGCTCCAATATCTCAATACAAGCAATGACTTTTTAAAGGAATTATAGTTCTCATTTCTGATTACTAGGGTTTCTCAGGAAAACCTTGCCGGTCGTAGAGTCGGCTATCAATGGCCATCCATGTTGTGCCAAAACAAGCGCGGTGACCAGTATTTTTTATTGCATTTTTGAAATGTTGTAAACATAATTACCAGTTAGACCAAGTCTTAGAAAATTTTAAATATTCCTTCTATTTCAATGGAATCACTTTTAACCCCAGAACTACGATATTGGCCAATTATTTCTCGTAGGGTGAAATAGTTTTATAGCTAACTTAACCGCAGCACAACTACATTAGATATTGGCTAATATCACGTTTTAGAGACTTGACCAGAAAAGTCACTGTCAAGAGCTATCTGCAGTTGACTGAAAACACAAACAACTTAACAGCCCTGTTATGAACCATTATTCTGAGTCGTGTTGTTCATTAAATATATAAGATCACTGCTATTATCCAGACCTTTTGGAAATATGAACTCAATTTGAATCTGTGGAAAACAGTGTAAAAGTTTCTTTACAGCTCGTAATTAAACCTTCAGAGCTACGATATTGGGGAATTGTTTCTCGGAGGGTGAAATAGTTTTATAATTACCAAAATTGACTATCTAGTCACGTCTTAAAGAATTGAACTGAAAAGTCACTGGAGCTATCGGCAGTTGACTGAACAGAACAAAACAAACAGCTTAACAGTCCTGTTATGAACCGCTCTTCTGAGTCCTCAATTTAATCTTAAAGTAAAAAAATAAATCAATTTGAATCTGCGGAATCTGTGTAAAAGCCTCTTGTAGCTAATTTAACTCCAGCACTAATACCTAAGATATTGGCTGTTGTGAATTGGAAGTCTTATTATTAATTTCGGAGTTTAGCTGAATGCTAGATACACTTGAACGATTCTGCTAAATCAGTCTGCATGTTTACTTCACGTTGTAAAATAGTAACCTGTGCTAGTCGTATAATCAACACAGGTGGTCACATTTGCAAACAATGTCAATACGGTTTAAAGGATTAAGATTTTGAGACATCTTTTCTTGTTTACCCAAATTATGGAGACCATCACCAAAAATTGTTTTGTCTAATTTGTTCAGTAGTATGGCGTAAACAAAAGATGGTCAGTTATCAGTTATAGTCGCTTATTTCCCCTACAGGGTTCCGGCCCAGACGGCTGGACCCGAGGAGGCACCCTAGTATCCCCCGCGTATACGTACAGAGTGAGAAATGATGGAATGTTGGTTCGCTACAGCGGAAAAAATCTCGATTTTCATAAACGCGGCGTGCAGAGGATCAACAAATTTGTTGATCCTTTGCGGGCATGCATATAAAGAATAAACGAAGGTGAACGGCGAAGTCAATTCCAACGTCATTTTCTTCACCGAAACCCAAAATGACCATGGAAAATTCGAACGTCATTTTCTCCACTGAAGCCCAAAATGACCATGGAAAATTCCAACGTCATTTTCAGACAAACTCAAAATGACCATAGAAAATTCCAACGTCATTTTCTTCACTGAAACACAAAATGAACATGGAAAATTCCAACGTCATTTTCTCCACTTAAACCCAAAATGACCATGGAAAATTCCAACGTCATCTTCTCCCCTGAAACCAGAATTTACCGCGGTTTTCCCACTTTTTGACATACCATTGAAATCTTTGGGACAAAACTACTATTTTATCTTTGTTATTGCCAAACCAAAGACAAACTGGATTTTAGATATTAAGGCTTTTTATTCTCCGTAAAAGAAATGAAACATGGAAATTTCTATGTTCCTTTCCACTCTGTTGTCCACCCTGAAGGTAAATCCTGAGCACCAAGGAAACTTTCCTCTCTATGTCAACGTCAATATTCTTTGCTTCTACCTCCAAACAGTCTCTACAACGATTCTAATGCCTTTCTTGCTTCCTGTGAGTTGTCTCTGACCGATGAAAGGCCCGCTTTGTTTATGGCAGCCATAAGCTTCAGGTTTCCTTTTGTTCCTCTCAATAGAGATGAAATATGAGTTAAGCTTTTATTGAATTGTGCGGGGAGCAATTCAACGTGTACTACGGCAAAATCTCGAAATTTCGAACCGTAAAGGCCAGTCGGATTAAAAACAGAGGTTTGAGCCATCATGTGTAAAATGACACTAATATTAACAATGCAGAGAACGATTTATCGGAGGACGAGGTTCGAGTTCAGTTTTTTTTTTTGTTCGGTGAACGGCGAAGTCACGGCGAAGTCACGTTGTTTCTATTTGCAGAAAACAAGCAAATTTAAACCGAACCACGAACGTCAAATAGATTTTTACAAGACCCGGGTGAACGGTACAGTACGGTAAATGGTAAATGTTGTTTTTACATGACGAGTTGCTTCTCAATAATTGTTTAACTGATCGCGGACGTTAAAATAGATTTTACACGACCTGGATAAACGCTACAGTACAGTAAATGATGTTTTACAATCTTGATTTGCCTTTTAAAAATTGTTTAACTGATCGTTTGTTCCAGATTTTTGTGATTTTTGCAATTTTGTTCGCAAAGCCGCTCCAATTTTGATCAACCGGTTGCCATGTAGGTCATCAAGAAAGGCAAAAGAAAGAGATCTTGCCCGTTTTCTTCGTCAAAACGGAGGCGAAAGAAAGCTAAGAAAAGTTTCAACGAAGAATGTGCAGCCATTTCAGTTGCAAGCGACAGAGGGTCGTATTACAACCAGCAGGAATGGCTCGAAGAAGTGGAAGACCAGGTAAACAATAGAGAAGTGAGCGAGCAGACGGTCGACCAGATGAGCGCGAGCCGCGCAAAAATACAGCTAAATGAATCCGTGGAGGTTTTCCGCGTTTTATGTTGTCTTCCACGCTGATTTCCAGTGAAGAAGCAAAATGACTCCCATCGTAACTAAAAGAAAGTAAATCATTATTAGGGAGTGAATTATTAAGTGAGTGGCACGGTTTGCAATCCGGCGGACCATGATTGTTTATATTGACTAGTCTTTCGTAGAATAAAAGAATCACCGGTGAAAATTCTTTTCTTCCTTACCCAGCTAATGTCATTTCTTCTAGTATCTTTTCCTTTACATCGACATCGGAAGTCAAACTCTCGATGACGGCGCCCGCTCGCTCATCTTCCCTGTTTTTCGAAAGTAAAAAATAGGCGAGTTGAAAGTGCATTTTGAATTCCAAGTCAGCAGCCCCTGGACCAAATTGGCTGAAATTTTTGGGAGGCTGTTGTCAGATAATTTTCCCACAATACCATGTCGGCGAATTCTTTTTATCCCTCGCATTAAAAAGTTATGACTTTTTTCCGCAGGCAGTTCTATTTTATTCTCCTTTCTAACTTTATCTTGTAGTAAAAAAATAACAAACGCACGTGTCAAAAATCTGAGACAAAGTTTTGGAGGTCAATGTGTGAAGAAACGAATGCCATGTTAATCGTTTTCTCCCGGGTAATTTTAGCGGGCGTATAACTTGATTTATGCAGACATGCAGTTTTGTAGACATATTCACATTTTTGAAACACGGTGAATTTTAACCGTTTAAAATAGACTTTGTTATAATCTGTAATTATTAAGCTTTCAAAAAATGTATGGTTTATAGGGGTTTTTGTTAAAATAACGAGCGCTAAAGCAGACCGCGCGCGGACAGTAAAATGGGTTATACTGATACCTTAACAACGTGTGGGAAATTTCAGCACTTATCGTTTTTAAGATTGTTTTCTGCCTAATACTTGATACGTACTAGAATGTATTAATAATATTTAACTTGAGCAGACAAAATTTATTTTAAAAATATAAAAAGCGTTCTCTGGTTTAAAAAGTTTAAGAGAAATATAAGCTTTCGGCTATTATACTATAGCCTTTAACGAATATAAAAAGAAATGAAAGCGCATGATTGGGAATATATGCAAGGGAGGGTGTGAAAAGATTAAACACAAGAATACAATAGAAGTGTAAAAAAGCTAAAAATGGACAAAAACGGACGAAATAAGAATTACAATAAGATAGAGTATTGTCTTGGTAGCGGTTTGGAATTATTGTCTGCGCCGACAGTTTTGGCAGTATGCCAGGATTCTAGTGTTCTTCGAATACGGTTATTGCCTTTGTCTATCACGGTAGCGCCATCAAAATCAATTGAATGATTGTTTTGCCAAGCATGGTTGGCAATGTTCGAGCCTCTAGTATAATTTTTAAGATTTCGTTGATGTTCCTTTCTTTGGGTTTTAAAACATCTGCCAGTTTCTCCTACGTAACTCCAATGACAATCAGCACACGGGATTTTGTAAACAACATTGCATTGTAGATCCAGGGGCTGCCTAAACTTAGGAGAAGGGAATTCTTGTTGCAGGGTTTTTGCTGGTTTGCTTACTACACGGATGTAATTTTTACGAAGTAATCTGGTGAGAGGTTCAGTCAATCCGCGGATATAGGGAAGACATGCGAAACCCAGGGATGTGTCAGATGGATCGGCCCATTTGAAGAACATGGACACTAATTCTTCCGGAGGAGGAGTTGTCGGGGCTGACTTCTTTTTTAAAATGTTGGAAATAACCGTTGGTGGGTAGCCATTGGCTTTCAATGCTTCCGTAACGTAACTAGTCTCGCGTGCTTTACCTTCACAAGTGCTAGGTAGGTTGGCTGCACGGAATAGGAGGGTCGAGGCCGCGCTGACTTTATGTTTAATTTCATGATGAGAAGAATAATCCAGATATCTATCAGGATGTGTCGGTTTCCGGTAAACGTCGATGACAGTAACACCATTTTTCCTGGAAACCAGGGTGTCTTTCCCAATATATTCCCAATCATGCGCTTTCATTTCTTTTTATATTCGTTAAAGGCTATAGTATAATAGCCGAAAGCTTATATTTCTCTTAAACTTTTTAAACCAGAGAACGCTTTTTATATTTTTAATATGTCTTATCCTGGTTTCAGTTCAATCTTTAAAATTTATTTTATGCGAAATACATAAAAACACGCGAGTCATTGGGTTAAGTCAGATTGTTGCGTTTCTGTAGTTTTTAAAATAACCCTTTCAGTTGTGCAAGTCTTTGTAACAATATATTTTGTTATTGTTTGTGCTTATTTTACCTTGGCATTGTCGATAAAATTATAGAAGAGTGGGGGAGCTATAGAGAGAACAATTGCTAGTTATGCAATAGCCTTACTGAGTCTGGAAAAAAAACATACTGTAAAAGCTCTTGTAAGCGACCACCTTAGGAATTCAGAAAAGTGGTCGCAACTAGAGCTGCTCGTTTACGAGGATGGGCTCTCGTAACTGACCGAGTGATGAAACAATACAGGTGGTTGCCTACGAGAGCTTTTGCAGAAGAGATTCACGTATGTAAAAACTGAAGAACCATTCGCGCTTGTGTTATGCATTACTTTAAATTTGACCAAAAAAAATGCTTGATTAAAGCGTTGACTGAGTGGTCGTTACGAAAACTTTAAAACAAAGGGGGAAAACAGTGAGTAATTCACAAAAGTGGTTGCGTGGTTCGACTGCACACATCATGTAAACAACAATTGCTGACAAAAATTTAGAGCCATTACAATATGAAATATATCGTGCTTATTTCAGTTTCCGTATCGGCAACAGCTATCCGATATTACACCGTTTAGATAGTATGCCTTACTTTTTTAATGTGCTTTTCCGAGTTTAACTCGGAATTTGGTAAATCTAACATTTCTATTTTCTACTACTAAAAAATCTGGCTGCATTTCTTGAGAGCCCTGTAAAACTGTTGTTTTAACAAGTCTCAATATAAGAAAGGTTTAGCATGCAGCAAAGTGTTATGCTTAGACAAAGTGCGTGGGTTGTTTGATATTGTTTTGCTGGATGCCGAAACTAAACGCATGCGACCCCCACGGAGTCATCGGGTTGAGATGGCACATGCATGACAGAGTTTACTGCGGAAGATGCTTAAGGCCGATCGAAAATAATTTTGCATCGCTCTAATAGGTAAATCCTTTCAAGGTTTAGTTTCCACCGCATTGTTAATTGTTGAGGTTCCAAAAAATATTAACTTTCACAACGACTGTGAAACTAGGAATAACCTAGTATGCTGGCAGTGATAAATAATTTGATTCAAATTGTACATACTTATCGACCCTCTTGCTGGCATATTGGTTAGAGGGGTAAAAACTGCAGTTGGTTGAGAAGATGTTAAAGAAAACGCAAAGAGAAATGCTTTATCGCAATAAAGCGGACACTTTTTCTTTGTTGGCAAGTCTCTGTAGTAAAACGACAATAAAAAAAAGTATCTATATACTTAAAGAAAAGAAAAGAAAAGAAACAAAACCTTTGCGTGGCCCTACTAAGACTTCCTTTTGCGTTAGAGGAGGCTGATTCATTTGAATGTGATTTTCTCTATATTTTGACCTCGGCAGACGCCAAGGGATGACATCGGGACGCACGCGTGGGTGGTTCAGTTATGTCACGGATTCATTCCTAAAGACCCATTGACACATACCGTGATGCACTCCGCATTGTTTATTTTGATTCGACCGACAGGAAAAATTACATCCTCTCATCTTGAGGAAGAAATGAACACTGAGTTTGAAATGTCTGTCGTAAATAATGTTTTAGTTTCAACAAGCAGCCCTGTCAGATATCAAAAGTCCGTCAAATACTTTTGCGGACCTTGTGTTGGGCCACTCAACCCGCCTAATTCCTCCAAAAATCCCATTTAAAAGAAAAACAATAACGCCGAACACGCAGGAAAATTGTTCCTACTTTCACCGAAAGTTTAAGATCGATGCCAACGAAATTGAAGCCTCCAGCGACCCGTGAAGTTTTCTGTATAGAAAACATACTTTCAGTCGGCTTTTTTCTGTCGGTTGCATATCGTTTGCATCGGGCATAATTTCAAATGAGCACCGCCGGCGGACGCTGTTTTTAGCCACTTTCGAAACTCACATTGAAAAATTTTGACGGCCAGAGACGCGGAAAACCTCCTTCAACTTTAGCCGAAAGCTTTATTTCAATGCAGAACAAAACGAAGCCGCCAGCGAACTGAGAAGTTTTGTACTTCAAACACGTTCTAAAACCAAACACGATATTCTAAAATAGCCAAATTCTGGTAAAAAAAAATGACCTTCTTGGTGAAATGTTTTCCATTTATGCGCTGTATTCCTTAATGACCGTAAATATTTTAACTAAAACAGTGAATTATTACCAATGTGAGGCTTGGGCTTGCAATATTTCGCTGATCTAGCGCAGATTTTGCCAACAATTCATCCGAGTGTGCAAAATTTTAGACCATTTTCAGACAAACTCAAAATGACCATAGAAAATTTCAACGTCAATTTCTTCACTGAAACCCAAAATGAACATGGAAAATTCCAACGTCATTTTCTCCACTTAAACCCAAAGTGACCATGGAAAATTCCAACGTCATCTTCTCCCCTGAAACCAGAATTTACCGTGGTTTTCCCACTTTTTGACATACCATTGAAATCTTTGGGACAAAACTACTATTTTATCTTTGTTATTGCCAAACCAAAGACAAACTGGATTTTAGATATTAAGGCTTTTTATTCTCCGTAAAAGAAACGAAACATGGAAATTTCTATGTTCCTTTCCACTCTGTTGTCCACCCTGAAGGTAAATCCTGAGCACCAAGGAAACTTTCCTCTCTATGTCAACGTCAATATTCTTTGCTTCTACTTCCAAACAGTCTCTACAACGATTCTAATGCCTTTCTTGCTTCCTGTGAGTTGTCTCTGACCGATGAAAGGCCCGCTTTGTTTATGGCAGCCATAAGCTTCAGGTTTCCTTTTGTTCCTTTCAATAGAGATGAAATATGAGTTAAGCTTTTATTGAATTGTGCGGGGAGCAATTCAACGTGTACTACGGCAAAATCTCGAAATTTCGAACCGTAAAGGCCAGTCGGATTAAAAACAGAGGTTTGAGCCATCATGTGTAAAATGACACTAACATTAACAATGCAGAGAACGATTTATCGGAGAACGAGGTTCGAGTTCAGTTTTTTTTGTTCGGTTTAAAAACAATACACATTTATCTGTAATTTTCCCCTTCATTTTACTTAACCAAAGACAAGTACTCTTTCTGATTGAGAAGAAAACGTACATACCATATCCTTGAGGGAGCTCAGCTATTATCCACGGTGACAGTCGTTGACATGCATCCGAGGCTGACTGTTTCCACAAATGTTCTTCCAAGGTATTGTTCACTTCTGTTGATCCAGTAAGGCTGGCCTACTGAAGTCTTCAGATGTTTAAGTTTTAGTGTAAATGTAAAATGCTAATGTCGTAAATGGAATTGGCATCCTACAAAACTGAATGAATGGCCTTTGTACATTTCAAATGAATCAACGATTTTAAAAACTTTGACCGCCAAAAAATGTTTTGAGATGTCTGTTAAAAGTGTCAATTAACGTGTCACGCAGGGTTATGTAACAGTTCTTTTTCGTTCCCAATTTACACATAAAAGGATGTTACTAGCCTTATGTAGAGAAAAAGTGCCTAACTTAATACACTAAACAACTGAAAAGAAGGTAAAATCGATTAACTTTTAAAATTTGAACTGATTGCATGCATGCCAGGTCGATCACGTTCCCCGTTAGCGTAGCCATGCGATACAGTGGACCTCCGGATGTGCGTTGCAGGCTCATATTCTTCATCAAAAGGTGAATTGTACCGTTGTTGTCTGTTCGGGTTTTGAAGAAACGGCAGCCGTTTTGTGGAAAAGGCTTCTCAGGATCAAAGAGTGGCTTCGGTGCTTTAAAACGGCTGAAAAGCATGAAGTTGTTCAGACTGTTCTCATCACAAAATCGAATGACAGATATCCAGTCTGTTTTTAGCGCATAAAATTTGAAGAGGGCCTTTGATATTAAGTACACCGTGCTCCAGGTAAGCTTCCGTTTTGTTCTAACTTTCTATGAATAGAAAAAGTGAATTTGTAATTAAGCCAGCCTGAGGACAGTAGGAATCGACGAATTCTTCTCCGTTATAGGATTTGCACTCTATACCGGTAAATAATTAAGCACCATGTTCGGTTTATGAAATTTAAACTGACTCAAAGCGAAAAGACCGAAAACAGAAGTCACTGTATGAATGAATGAATGAATGAATGAATGTTTATTTCCCATGAAGTGATTTAAGTACAGTAGAATGAATACTAATTTAATAACTTGGGAGGAAGACTATAGAAACCCTCACGGGCTTTTACAAAGTAGTCCCCCTTTTGTAACAATTATAAAGAAAAATACATTCAATTTGTATCAGTCAGGTAGCAAGATTACAGTAGTAAGATTTTATACATGTACAATATCAACATCACTCTAATTAAGTAATTTCTTATTTTTTATTTTTACTGAGCTATCGCTGCTAAGGATAAAATATATTGTTTCAGTTTCTTTTTAAATATTTTTAAAGACACTGAGTGTTTGATGAACAAAGGTATTCTATTCCAAAAGTCAATCATTTTGTTTCTTGTCGAATATTTTCCGTAATTTGTTCTGTTATAAGTTTTATGAAGTTGCTTTGAGTTTCTAGTATTATATTCATGAACTTGCGCATTCCCTAAACAGAAGTGACTAAAATAGAATGGAAGTACTTTATTGCTAAGACTGAAACTGAAGGAGCCGACTAAGAAATCATTAATTTGGCATATATTTAAAAGATTCAGCTGTGTAAAGAGCGGAAGTGATGGTGCTGTGTATGATGAAAAAGTTATTATAATTCTCAATACTTTCTTTTGTAATGTAAACAACTTTTCAAGCCTTGTGGGGTAGTTATTGGCCCAGACAATATTTCCATAATGAAGATATGGGTAAATCAAACTAGTGTATAACATTTTCAAATGGGTTTGGTTTACGTAAAGACGAATTCTACAAAAGAAACCTGTAGTTCTTATAATCTTTTTGGTGATATAATCAATGTGGTTCTTCCACGTTAGGTGTTGATCAATTATAATTCCTGTATAGAAAACATACTTTCAGTCGGCTCTTTTCTGTCGGTTGCATATCATTTGCATCGGGCACAATTTCAAATGACCACCGCCGGTGGACGCTGTTTTTAGCCACTTTCGAAACTCACATCGAAAAAATTTTGACGGCAGGAGACGCGGAAAACCTCCTTCAACTTTCGCCGAAAGTTTTATTTCAATGCAGAACAAAACGAAGCCGCCAGCGAACTGAGAAGTTTTGTACTTCAAACACGTTCTAAAACCAAACACGATATTCTAAAATAGCCAAATTCTTGTAAAAAAAATGACCTTCTTGGTCAAATGATTTCCATTTATGCGCTGTATTCCTTAAAGACCGTAAATATTTTAACTAAAACAGTGAATTATTACCAATGTGAGGCTTGGGCTTGCAATATTTCGCTGATCTAGCGCAGATTTTGCCAACAATTATCCGAGTGTGCAAAATTTTAGACCATTTTTTTTTAGACAAACTCAAAATGACCATAGAAAATTCCAACGTCATTTTCGTCACTGAAACCCAAAATGAACATGGAAAATTCCAACGTCATTTTCTCCACTTAAACCCAAAATGACCATGGAAAATTCCAACGTCATCTTCTCCCCTAAAAACAAGAATTTACGGTAGTTTTCCCACTTTTGGACATACCATTGAAATCTTTGGGACAAAACTACTATTTTATCTTTGTTATTGCCAAACCAAAGACAAACTTGATTTTAGATATTAAGGCTTTTTATTCTCCGTAAAAGAAACGAATCATGGAAATTTCTATGTTCCTTTCCACTCTGTTGTCCACCCTGAAGGTAAATCCTGAGCACCAAGGAAACTTTCCTCTCTATGTCAACGTCAATATTCTTTGCTTCTACTTCCAAACAGTCCCTACAACGATTCTAATGCCTTTCTTGCTTCCTGTGAGTTGTCTCTGACCAATGAAAGGCCCGCTTTGTTTATGGCAGCCATAAGCTTCAGGTTTCCTTTTGTTCCTTTCAATAGAGATGAAATATGAGTTAAGCTTTTATTGAATTGTGCGGGGAGCAATTCAGCGTGTACTGCGGCAAAATCTCGAAATTTCGAACCGTAAAGGTCAGTCGGTTTAAAAACAGAGGTTTGAGCCATCATGTGTAAAATGACACTAACATTAACCAGGTGGTGTGCGCACTCGGATCGCGTTGCATTTTGGTATTGGTATTTTCCAATATGGCGGGGGAAGCCTCGTAAATTGGTGAGTATTTGAATCCATTTTCCACTCAACTTAGGCTGTTTGTTGTCCCTGTTTTTGTTAGAATATGTTGATAGGTACTCTTAGAAAGTATCAAAGTGTTTTCAAATCAAAGTGATCATATGTCGACCTTTTTTCAAACGCTCAACACATCCACGCTTATTCACCGTGTAATTTGAGACCCTTTTTCTCGAACCTAGAATTTGCCATTCCTGTCAGATTGAACACGGGAAAAGGTCTAAATGACTTCTTTGATCTTTCCTCTACAGCTTAATATAAACGCTCCCCAACGCTCTCCAATGTTTCTTGAGCTACAGCCGTTTATACGTGGTTAAGTGTTTGACAATATGGCCGCTAAAAGGCCCATTATTGTAGAAGGCAACACGCCGGGGAAGCCGGAAAATAAACGTCCTTCGACCGAAGGATCATCAAGAAAAAGCTTTTTTCAAGTCGGCAATGTGTTAAAGAAGTCCTCGGGAAAACGAGAGTGGTCTGAGGCTGAAACATCTGCATTGGTTCAGTACATTTGCCTGTTTTGGGACGATGCTGGATGTAACAAATGGCCGATGCATAGGGACCCAGAGTTTTGGGATGCTTGTGCCAGTGCAGTTAACAAAGCCTGTAATTCATCAAGGACAGGTTTGAACAAATTTCATTAAATTGTAACTTAATTGTAGGATACCCGTTCGCTTGATTTAACTGTTATTGAATATGAATAGGTACTTTGTTTTCATAAAATGTGCCATGTCCTTGAACGTTCAGAGATGTGTGAATTGGTTGAAATCGCTCCTTTACACATTTCATTGTGGCTATGAAGTTTCCGATGTATTTCACATGCCTTTTTTATTTTCCTTTAAGGTTCATCTTGTAGAACAAGGGTGACGAAACATTTGTCTGTGAAGTACAAGACATTATCTGAGGCAGAAGAGGCACTGCAAATAGATTATTTTACAAACTCGTTTGCATTTGATTATGGAGCAGACCATACAAGCACTCCTAGCAAGGCTGCAGATACTGTGCAGGAAAACCCACTTTCACCCATTTTCAGTTGCTCCCCATCTAAAGATGCAAGACCACTGCCATCCAATGTTGGGGATTTAGTACAAGAATTCATCGCCAATTTTAAAGCTGCAATGTCACCTAGGCTTCGGACACAGCTCCTTACTCATTTGCTTAAGGTGACTATTCTGGAAAGTGATGGGCTGGAATTCTTCAAATTTGTGAATGCAGATTTCCTCCAAACAAGTTTAAGTGCCATGAAAACTTTGTTCACCAACAATAAACACAACCTGATTTACTATTTAAGTAAATGTTTTCAGGATTCCAATCCTCGACTGCCTGTAAACCAAATGCCTTATGGATTGTTGGATTACAACATCCGTTTCTTTGCCAAGGGTATTACCCAGAAACTTGGTATTGAAGATCACTATGCCTCATGGTTGGAAACAATGTTTTAATGATGTTAAAAGGTGACAGGCCTGACACGACTCCTGCGTGTTTCGTGATGTTGTATATAATTAGTTTGACCTTTATAGTTTTGCTCTAACGAGTATATCTTTTAGAGATCTGCCTCTTTTGTAAGAGATAATGGGTGGTTCCCGAAAAACCTCTCGAAGCAGGGGTTGTTTCTCAATGATATGCCACTTGCTCATTAAAACCTTTTTGAGATTTGGCACTGATGGGTTGTCTTGCGTGACGAAAGGCAGTATGTTTTTTCGCACCTTCTGTTTTTCCTGTAGCGCGTATTTTCTCTCTTCGAATTTGACTTCTATTAGTGTCTTTTCAACTACGTTTTTTGGATAGCCTCTATCGCTTAATCGCGACTTGAAATTATTAATGTTTTCTTCAAAAAGTGCTTTTGAAGAGTTAGTTCTAAGTAGTCTGAGGGCTTCCCCTTTGATGAAGCCCTTTGTCACACCGGGGGCGTGGCAAGAAGAGAAATGCGTGTACTGAAAAATTTCAGTGGGTTTAAAATGTGTGCGAATGTCTAGAATTGACTCTTCGTAGAATCTTTCGCCTTTAAATACTGTAGTGTCTAGGAAGTTTGTATCTCTCTCTGATATGTCAGCCGTGAATTTAATGGTAGTATGTTGCCTGTTGGCTTCTGAGATAAAGAGATCAATCTCTTCTTTTGTCGAATCCCACAAAGAAAATATATCATCGATATATCTTTTCCACTCTAGTGGTTTCGTTTTGCTCTTGTTGATGATTTCGGTTTCAACTGCGGACATAAAGATATTGGCAAAAGCAACTGCCATTTTAGTGCCCATCGCAGTGCCGTGAGTCTGAAGGTAGTCACTTCCACAAAATTGGAAGGAGTTCTCCTTAAGTATAAGTCTTAGCATTTTCCTGAGCGCATTGGTTGGTATCGGAGTTTCTCGTTGGTAGAATGTTTCGTATGCCTTGCATACAGTTTCTATACCTTCTTCTTGAGGGATGTTGGTGTACAGACTGGTAACGTCTAGTGATACCATAATTGCGTTTTGTGGGACTTTCGTCTTTTCTACGAAATTGATGAAGTCTTTTGTATCCTTGAGATACGATTTTTGTGATTTTGCTATTGGCTGGAGGATGTAGTCTACAAATGATGATATTCGTTCTGTTGGACCATCACAACCTGATATTATGGGTCTACCTACAGGTGTAGGTTTGTGAATCTTAGTAAGTGTGTAAAAAACTGGTTTGCGCGGTGGGTCTGGCGTTTGACAGAGCCATTTCTTTGTCATATCGTCAATGTAGTTATGGCGGTGGAGCTCGTTTATGAGTTCTTGAACTCTGTTGAATGTCTCTCGAACCATAGATGTTTCTAAGGGCAGGTAATTATTCTTATCGTCTAGTTGTACCCTGGCCTCTTCAATCTTATCTTTTTTGTTCATTAAGACCGTTGTTGATCCTTTGTCTGCCTTTTTTATGTTTATTTCAGAATTTGTTTTAAGCTCTCTGATAGCTTGACGTTCTTTCTGTGGCAGGTTTTGTTTTGGCTTTGATAATTTAATTTCTGCGAGCTCTGTTTTGACTCCCTCTAGGTAATTTTCTAGAGCGACTGACGGTTGTACTGGTGGTTCCCAGTGTGATTTAACGTAGAAGGGATGCGGTTCTTTATCTTGGCCATGAAAAATGTATTTTAGGCGCATTCGCCTTTCAAATTCTTTGAAGTCTTGTAGGAGTTGTCGCTTAATGCGAGTTTCTCCCATGGTTGGTGTAGGAATAAATTTTAAACCCTTCGATAATAGATTTATCTGGTCAGTTGACATTTCGTAATCTGAGAGATTTTTAATGTATTTCCGTTTGTTGTTTGCGGATTTTTTGATTTTATCTCTCTTCTTTATTTTTCTTCTGTCATTATGTTTCTTGTTTTTATCTTTGCGCTTTTGTGTTTCCCTCCCCTTTGCCGTTTCGTCAGAAACAAGACAGGGATAAGATTCATTTTCTTTATTCTGGTTTTCTTCAATCTTTTTCATCATTACATCAAATTTCTCGATCCTCTGCATCAGTGTGTTTGCTAACCTAATTACATTCTCACTTCGTGCCTTAGGCTTGTTATCTTTGGCCGGACGTGGCCAGTTTTTTACGAGTTTCTGATTTTCAGTTTTCCTTGCTTTGGCCTGGTTCATTTTCTGCTCTGTTTTTATTAGTTTGTTCTTGGTGCGTTCTATTTTCCTGTAGTGGAAACGGGTTAATGCACCAACCAGCTTTTGTTCGGCGTCCTTTCTGATGTGGTTTATGTCCCGCTTAAAGCCTTCGTCCGGCACGATGTTTGCTCGGACGTTGTATCGTAATGATTTTGGACATGTCTTCTTTTCAGTGTGCGCCTTTAGCTTCTGGATAGAATCTTCAGATTTTTCGATTTTCCTCTTCAAGGCTATGGTGCTGTCGTCATATCTTGTTCTTTTGCTGGTGACTTTCGGGCTGTACGTCTCTGAGGGGCGTTTGCGGGTCGCCGGCGACCGTTGGCCGCTCTCCAGCTCGTCTTCACTGTACAACAGCTCTTCCTCGTTTACGGCGTTAATTTCATTTTCGCGGTCATCCGCTTGGCCTGAATTGGATGGGCCAGGTAACATGTTGCCGTCTTTGTCTAGTATTTTGTTCATTCTTCAACATCGGAAAAGATATATCGATGATATATTTTCTTTGTGGGATTCGACAAAAGAAGAGATTGATCTCTTTATCTCAGAAGCCAACAGGCAACATACTACCATTAAATTCACGGCTGACATATCAGAGAGAGATACAAACTTCCTAGACACTACAGTATTTAAAGGCGAAAGATTCTACGAAGAGTCAATTCTAGACATTCGCACACATTTTAAACCCACTGAAATTTTTCAGTACACGCATTTCTCTTCTTGCCACGCCCCCGGTGTGACAAAGGGCTTCATCAAAGGGGAAGCCCTCAGACTACTTAGAACTAACTCTTCAAAAGCACTTTTTGAAGAAAACATTAATAATTTCAAGTCGCGATTAAGCGATAGAGGCTATCCAAAAAACGTAGTTGAAAAGACACTAATAGAAGTCAAATTCGAAGAGAGAAAATACGCGCTACAGGAAAAACAGAAGGTGCGAAAAAACATACTGCCTTTCGTCACGCAATACAACCCATCAGTGCCAAATCTCAAAAAGGTTTTAATGAGCAAGTGGCATATCATTGAGAAACAACCCCTGCTTCGAGAGGTTTTTCGGGAACCACCCATTATCTCTTACAAAAGAGGCAGATCTCTAAAAGATATACTCGTTAGAGCAAAACTATAAAGGTCAAACTAATTATATACAACATCACAAAACACGCAGGAGTCGTGTCAGGCCTGTCACCCTTTAACATCATTTTGGGCACAAGTGGCTGTGCCTTCACAGGGGACCGGCTTGGCAATATGAAGTGGATAGTACCAACGAGACTGATGGTCCCTTGCTGGGTAATTTGGGTGCTTGTACAGAGGATACATCAGTGGAAGAAGTTGATATCATCCACAGTGCACTACAAGAGTCTTCACTTTGCTTGAATGATTTAGACCTGGCGAGTGACACTTTGGAAGATATCAACCCTGCAAATCAGTCCCTTGCGAATTCTGCCTCTGAGGGTGTGGTTCACATTTCCCATCTGTGGACTCGTGTATCTGAGAGTCAGCAACAGGAGATGGAGTTGGGATTAGTCTCCTCTCAAGAAATGGAGCAGCTGAATAGGATCCAACCCACTACCCACCAAATCCTTGGATGTATGATCCGTTAAAGGTTTGTTTGGCATAGATATGTGTAAGAGTGTTTCACTTTTATGCCCATCTTATGCATGCTTTTCTCCCATAGTATTGAACTGCATATCTTGTAATTAGTAATCTTATTGTTAATTGTGAATATAAATATTCAAGTTTGCCTTGTTGCAACATCCTAAGAAAAAACTGTCCAGAGTTTTTTTTTTCTAGGGAAAGATGTTAGGACAATTGTCAAGACTGCTTTTCAATAAACAACCCTTGCATACATGAAGGTTACATAGAACACAAGGAGCATAACTTTAATACCATCTCATATAATGTACCTATACAATCCCATTATTTCTTTTCAGAGTAAAGTCAATATTGCCAATGTTGTCAATATTTTGGGGGTACGACAGATCCAGAAGCGAATTACATCATCAGGATTTACCAAAACAGTTGATATTCAAGTAAGTTATAATTTAAAAACTGTTATTTGTAAGTTTTTGAGAGGTACACTGGGTTGGGTAATGAAATGAAGTTTCAACTGAATTTGAAATGAAATTTTCATCTGCCCAACCCAAATATTTGTCTACTATTAACAGTGTTTAGCAAGTTTTTTCAGTCACCCACATTGTATCATCGTATGTGGCTGATGCTGTAATTAATAAATTAAAATTATCTTCCAATTACTTTTTTGTTCCCCTTGTAAGCCAACACAACACAGTAAATAAAATAATATTATAAATAGTATTCATGATACTCCAATTCATATTGGAATGTGATCTCTATTTAGGTGGAAGCACTCAAACAGGCAAAGGAAACAAACCCACAAGGAAGGTGGTGGATAAAGGCAGATGCATGTGATGTTCGAAAGGGGTTGAGAGAGAGTAAGCGTGGAACATGGGCTGGTGATGAGGATCTAGGGGATGGTTCGTTGCAGGCCTTATATGCCGATTATAAAGCCAGATGTGTGTTTGTGAAGAGTGTTGGTACACCAGAAAGGTCTAGGCTAATTGGGAGAGATGTGAGAAGGTTGCAGGTGGAATTGGAAAGTGATTTGGAATTCCTGACTACTGGTGCTGAAGTTGCTAGTGGTGTGTACAGCAGGGCAATTCAGGGTGGTAGATCATCTGATCAAACAATGATGGAATTGGCTTGGACTGTTGTTGGGTGTGAGGAACTGGTAAAGAAAGTTAGAACTTTTCAGACTGAATTGAATGCTTTTTCACAAGATAGTGACAATGGTGCATGTGGAGATTTAAATTCTTTGAAATCTAATCTGTTAAGTTACCTCAAAGATCTCTTCACCAAGAAGCGTACTGCTGCCAGTCATGTTTTGGTGTTCATGATTGCTGATGAATTGCGTAATCGAAAACCATATGCCATTCCAGTGCGGTTTATGCCGTACAAGTCACTCACTGACTCCAAACTAAGGGAACTGGAACTTCAGCTGGAGGAAGCCATGAGGAATGTAGGAATGACAGTTGTGGGTATGTGCTAACAGCTGCTATCTAGCTGCTATCTAGCTGTGATTTTACGCAGCTATTTTCCTTGTTAGAATGCTTTAACGGTTCATTTATGAACAGGCGTCACTGCATTGAACCAAATTGCACTTTTTAACATGATTTTTTATTAAAAGCTTGGCATTTAACATTTATTTATTTATTTTATAATACATTGTATTGCTGCTGGTAAAACTGACTGGGCTCTGCATGCACCATTTGTTGTCACTTTTCAGATTTTACCACCGATGGTGAGTTCAATTCCCTCCGAACAGCAGGAAATGTACGAGCTCTTTCTGTCATTGAGCTGATTAAAAATTCAAGGAATGAAGCACGTCATATGAGTGCCAATACCATTGCTTGCTTCTTGCAGCTAGATAGACAAGGCAGGTGTTATTTTTATGGCTTAGCCATGATTGTATTCACTTTTTAGCATCCCACACTCGGAACTTGATAATAATTACTATCTTAGAAAAAACAACCTATTGGTCTGGAATTCCACCAAGGCATGATTTGTATGGAGTATTCAACAACCACTTATTAATTAAGTTGTACCTATATGCAGTATGGGGTCTTCACAGATTTTTACTACATGAATACAGGGAATTTCCCTTTGACATGAAAATTTCTCAATGTGTATGATCTTGTTTTCCCAACAGGAAATCCATTGCGTCAACACTCGGCAGTGCCTGTAGAGGATGTGAAGTGGCTACATTCATTCATGACCAATCAGAGAGAAAATCCAGTCCCTTTTGCGAAAGCCATATTGCTGCTAAGAAGGAAGTTATTTCCCTTTATGCATAACCCACACCCATGGGTTCAAGGTACAGTATAGAAGTGGTCTTGTTGTCATTTTAAAGTTAATTTGCCTAGCATAAGTTAGCTGTGTCCTCTTTGACCTTATCATTACTTAACCTCCTGACTGTGACACTTATTTTGCTATTAAGAAGCCTGCAGCTTAATATGACTAGGGGAGGGATTTGATATATGTGGGACATACGCACACACTTGAGGGAGTTGTTGGTTTAGGGTGTAATGGACATTGTTGAACCTTTTCCCGGCATATATTGCAATAAGTTTGAAACTAACCAAATTGAGTAATTCCGCTATCCAAGTGCACTGTACATTGTAAAGCTGGAGAAGGAAAACATCAATGAGACTGCTATGATTATTTTTTGATTATAGATAGAGCGGAAACAACACATGACGTGCTGAGATCCATAATGGCCATCTACCTCTATCGCAAAAAAATTGAAGATCTCAAAAATCATCCCAGTGATCCTGCAAACTTTTGTGACAATCTCTACCAACCAGAGAGAGATGCTAATGGTGAACGGATCCACCACCGTGAAGACCACAACCACCTACTGAAGGCCATATTCCAGGCATAGATCTACGTCACCTTAGGGATGCTTTGCATGACCCTTCTACTGGGTTGACATATGAGGCCCTCACAGGGAAGAACAAGCAGTCAGTGCCTGATTGTGAGCGCCTCATTAGTCCTGGAGTAATTTCCTTCCTGGAGCAAAAAGGTCACACAAGTGGAGCCGGTGTCCTTAGGCAGATCCACAACTGGCACAGTTGATGGGAGAGGACTTTCTGAAGAACAGCGATCTAACTACTGCAGGGAAATGAAAGAGTGGCTACTATCAGATTGGATGCCATGGTTCAATTATCAACCTTATTTCAGCACTATTGATGTAAACAGGTGGGATATGTTTATTTTCAATTGAGGAATCCTTGAAGATTTCTGGGAAACCATATTTACTCGATTAAGGACGGTGCCTGCTTTTGTTACTGCGCATATGTTCTGCGCATCTCAGGATATTGGGGTTTCTTAAGGAATTTGCCCACTAATACAACAACATTTTTTGCGTGGTTTATGACTATGTGGAAAAAGCAGATCTTACCAAGGGCTATTAGAATCCAAAAAGAAAATTGGGGGCAACCACACATTTTTCAGAGACAACTGAGGTTAAATTCGGAAAGAAATTGCTTTACATTCCTTGTATTAATGCTTTTTTTTTAGAATTAGGGTTGCTAAATTATCTCTGAAAAATGTGTAGTTACCCACATTTTTCTTTTTGGATTTCAATAACCCTTGCTAAGATCTACTTTCTCCCAAGTGAAATACATCTATATAAGGAGGCACCACTCCCAGTTAAGCACCCCATTTGAGGGAAGAAATGTTAAAGAGCACTGCCCTCGAATAAGCTCCGCAGACTCCCAGTTTTTGCTCAGCCAAGCAAATATTTGTCGCAAACTTTTGGTCAACCACTTGCGCTGGTATCTTGAATGATCATAATATATTTTGTACCATGATGATAGGGGGAAAACAGCTGGATCTATACATGCCTCTGAGGCTTGTTCCAAGTTAACTTATAACCACTGCCTCATTTTTTTTAGACCCATAAAGGGCATATGTGGCCTTACACAAGAAACTGTTGTTGGTCTGGTAGCAAACTTGGAGAGTAGAGAATTGCGCAGAGCTGAGTATCAGGAAAGAGGACTCCCCCCTGAGCATCCCTGGGCATCAGCAACTGATGATGTTGAAGGGATAATAGCCCTTATGCGTGAAATGCTTGGAGACATATTTGATGTCAAACAGTTTCTGGATGCACAACCCAAGATTCTCAGTGAATTCAAGAAACGAATTGATCCTGATCTGGAATTTTTTTACTGGACAGGAGCAAATGAACGCTACAGAGACTTTGAACTTCCGTCGTTTAACCAACCATCAGGAGAAGGCATCATTGAGAGACTTGATAGAATCAGTTTGTCAGGGCGAGGAGATCCAGGTGTCTTTGTAGCCAACAGAGCTTCCTTACCCAAGAGGGGACAGTTAACTGTTAGAGCCCAGTTTCATAGAACCCCAGTCGAGTTGCCTCCACCTCAGCTGGAAGGACAACCTTAACTGTTGACTTGTCATTGGGGTATATGGCTATTTCAATCAACAGTTGTATTCTTAAACCCCCAAGTTTAGTTCATCTGTACGCAGGTTATATGGGTAGCTGCAAGTCTTTTGTGATTCGACATAATTTCATGGCTGTCACTGCCATAGGATGGATGGACGTACCACAAACACTTGCCAAGAAATGTAATTAATAGGGAGCGATAGCTAAGTCTGGTAATTTCATTGACAGGTTACCCTATACCACCTTGCAGTCATATTGCTTAACTCTCCAAGGTTAATTGAAATAGCTGTATGTCCTAAGGTTTCAATTCTTGTAACTTTGCAAGGGGGTATGATTGTCATACAAATTGTATTTTCATGTACCTGTTGTGGCTCAGTTTTATCCTTTGTGCAATTTTTATCTTCTGGTTATCTTACATAACCATACAAGAATGAAATTAAACCACAACAAATGCTTTGTATCCTCCCAGAACTTCTAAATAACACGAAGCAAAAATATGCATTCATATCAGTGTTGACATAAAGGAGTTTTATTAATTTTGAGGTAGCTAAATTTTCTATGATATAGTGCTTCATGTTTTGAATGATCAAACAGGAAACTGTAGTTCCAGTTACCCAAGCAATGCAAACTTTTGAATTCACCTTTGCCAACCACACACACACACACACTGTTACTCACTTCAAGGACCGAGACAATGTTATATTTCAGCATACACACCTGAGCTAGCAATGGGGACTCTCTCTCTCTTTCTTTTCCAGGCAAAACCAAAATGAATGTTTTCTAGTGTAACTGGAACCACATTTCTTCTTTTGGATTAAGTAGTTAAAGTGCATTTTGTAAGAGTTAGTTGTCTTACCAAACAATAAAAACATGCATGTGGCATGACAGCCAATTTCACAGCTGTGTACAGACCTTGGTTTTTCAAAACAGTGTGATTTACAGGTTTTACATTTTCTTAGTTTTCTGCACTTGTTGCTAATCAGTATTTCTTCTGTGAGCTCCTTTTATGGACAAATTGGATGATTATCTTGTGGCCATGGATGAACTATTACAGCCACGTCATAGCCACAAATCATGATTAATTGTTTTACTTCACTTTAGAACTGGCTTTGACTACTTTCTTGTCCCATGAGCCTGACTTGGTGATATGGATGGTAATGTAAAAACCTATTTGTTGGAAAACAGTACAAAACCAAATTCTTTGCACTGACACTTCGAGTGTTGGATCCTTGAGTACAGGATGCACAAATTGAGTCAATTCACTAGCAATATAACCTACTTTTTCATAATTGGATGATGACATCACATACACAGCAATAGCATGTTTGTCAACAGGATTGTCTGGTTCAGCCTCAAGTTTGACAAAAACAGGCCTGTTGTGTTCATAGAGATATTCAAATGCCTCCTCTAGAGCTTTCTGTCTAGATGGTGAATAGCATGTTCCTAAAACTTTAAATGGTAAACAGTGAGAAATAGTTTCATTAGATTCATCTGGCTTGTCTAAGTCATGGTTCTCTTCAGACTCGTCATCATCTTCTGACTGATGGTAAAGGACTGATTGGAGATTTGTCTGGCCTGTCCTCATGGGGACAAGATTCCACAGCACTGTGTAATTCTTGTCTTGCACGTTTATGTGACAGTGAGAAGTACACATGAATTTCCCTCGTTGAGTATTGGTTGCTACCTTTTTTTGGATGACACCATCTAAAACCTCCGTACCAATTTTATATAAAACTCTTACAAATTCCAGTTTTATGACAGGAAAACAAGGAATTTCCCATTGGAATGAAGAAAACCGGTCAATATGTAAGATCTCGCACTGCATCTCTTGGTGCCTGTCACCATCACCTAATGAGGTGAAAACCACTGTTAGTTCAAAACAACTAGTAAATTATTTGTTGTAATAAATTAATTCCTGGTATTTTATCATTCAAGTAAATAACATACACATAAAAAAACAAAAATAATGATTTACCACCTGAATCAGATGTTGTAGATTGTCCTGACATTGTCCCAAGAGCATCATTTTCTGTTGTTGTCAATGCCTAAAAAGCAAAAAACTACATCAAGAAAAATGTTGATACATGTAAACATTTTATATGAAAATACCAAATGATCTAACTTGAATGTATATTTATCGGCCTTGACATTAAAATAGGTCCTTCGCCAGTCAATTAATTAATGGTGGTCACTCACTACTGTAAACAAGGGATAGCGGTCCAGGGTTTTCTCTCCACTTTTTGTATCCATATTTCCAACAGCTAAGTTGTTTGAGTATGAATTTTCCAATAGACTAGAAAGTCAAGGTCTGTTAACAGTCTACAGTTTCAAAACAGAAATATGTAAATGCACCAATGTTTTATTAAGGTGGCTTACTATAGTACTCTAAATGCACTCAAGCTCAAGACAAAAAAAAACCTTACATGTTTTGTTGTCATTGACCTCTGTCACCAAAAACTACTTTATAACTCATACTTGTTAGTGATTTTGACTGCAGATACACTTGGGAGCCACCTTTATAAGAATTATACTCTGGATCATACACTCTCCTATGCTATAAATTACTAGCCTGATTCTCAGATGCGAAGCGACCTGGACTGTGAGAATCAGGCTAATAAATTACCTGAGTTGGAATTTGTTGGATATGAATGTCATTGGCAAAAGGATACTTTCCGCACAGATACTGAACATCTGTGGGTGGATCAGTATCCCACTTCTCAAGAGACACTGTGGAGCAAGTACCGAAATCAAACACTGTTTGATGTTGAAATACTGCCTCAGCCTTTGCAAAGCATTCCCTGTATTCCTAGGAAGCTCCCCTACTTCCCAACAACTGCAGAAGATCTCCTCCTGGAGCAACCATTTGAAATGCCCTTTGAATGCCAACACCTTTGACATTTCTAAGATAATCGCAGCCCGCACTAATGCACATCATCCGAAACTGCTTCATGCTTAAATTTAAGCCACCCAGGATGTCAGACAAAATAAAACGTTCACCATCTCCACTCATAGAAGTCTTGACCATCACCTAACACAAAATATTTATAAATATGAGTTTCAGTTTTTTTGGTTGTTTGTTTCTACAAATGACACACTTCTATTTAAAATGCAACTAACAAAAAGGATAAAATTGGTAGCCCAGGATTGCATTAAATTACATGTGTATGTAAGTTATCTCTCTATGCAAATCACATAAAAGGCTACATTTACTAGCTCAGAATTAAAAAAATTTAAATAAAGCTTGAATAATATTATAGAGTAATACCTAAGTGAAACATAAGTTGACACTACTGAAAGAAAAACCCAACAAACCTTCTTGCAACCATATGCCAAAAGATCTGAATCTTCGCTTATGGCAAAATCCGCGTAGCTGTTTGCAAGCAGGAAAGCTATCTGGGCGTCAGACTCGTATGGGGCAATGATGTATTTCACATCTTCGGACAAACAAATCTGTCAAAGGAGAAAGAACAATGTAGAGTGAATACAACAATGTGGAGTGAATACAACTTGAGGTTAAGTTCTTCAAGTTTCAGAGAACACTCAAGAAACTTGGGATATGAAGAAGCTCAACACAAAGTTTGGAGTTAAGATTAAGCTTCATATGAAAACCAGTTAGCACGGAAATTTAATAAGACTTCAATAAGCAACACTCACGTTAATACACGAGATGACATCGTCAAATGTGACTGCCACTGCTTGCCCACGTAGTCTGTTGGCTTCTGCGATAGACAAATTTTCTTCCTCGGCTCTGGTTAGAAGATTTTCTCTGTCTCTGTTTAGCATTAATAAAACAGAAATAAGCTTTTTCTTTAGCTAAAGAAGTAGGCCTACGCATGAGATGTCGGTTGAATGTAGCTTTCTCACCTTTGCCTTCTGTCATTTTCGTTCGTTTTAGCTGGCAAAGGTAAGCCGTCAAAAACAACAAATGGTCTCACTCCGGCGTTCTTCACGCAACGCAGGTACGCTTGAAATATACCAATGAACCTTAAATTGAAAAGAGAATAGCATTTAATCTTTCATATAGAAACAGCGACAGCTTTAATGACCTTTAATCTTGACATAAATACAAAGTGACGAAACTCTCCTCACCTCTCTCGATTTCCACATTCGGATATCGACACATATAGAGCCTTGTGTAGCCAGCAAGAAGCATCGATAGCCGCAGTTTGACTTGAAAATTCCCGAAGATTAGTTTTTCTGCTGAACCTTTTTAGAAACGGCCACAGACAGTTAATCCTCATTACGCATTCAATGCCTACGCAAAAACTGACTTGAATTCTTAGATGAATGAAATGTTCACCCGAGCGCGTCTGCATGCAAATGACTCGAATTTCAATTTCACCCATGAGGCAACGCGGTCCCAGTGCGCACACCATGCAGAGAACGATTTATCGGAGGACGAGGTTCGAGTTCAGTTTTTTTTTTGTTCGGTTTAAAAACAATACACATTTATCTGTAATTTTCCCCTTCATTTTACTTAACCAAAGACAAGTACTCTTTCCGATTGAGAAGAAAACGTACATACCATATCCTTGACGGAGCTCAGCTATTATCCTCGGTAACAGTCGTTGACATGCATCCGAGGCTGACTGTTTCCACAAATATTCTTCCAAGGTATTGTTCAGTCCTGTTGTTTCAGTAAGGCTGGCCTACTGAAGTCTTCAGATGTTTACGTTTTAGTGTAAATGTAAAATGCTAATGTCGTAAATGGAATTGGCATCCTACAAAACTGAATGAATGGCCTTTGTACATTTCAAATGAATCAACGATTTTAAAAACTTTGACCGCCCAAAAATATTTTGAGATGTCTGTTAAAAGTGTCAATTAACGTGTCACGCAGGGTTATGTAACAGTTCTTTTTCGTTCCCAATTTACACATAAAAGGATGTTACTAGTCTTATGTAGAAAAAAAGTGCTTAACTTAATACACGAAACAACTGAAAAGAAGGTAAAATCGATTAACTTTTAAAATTTGAACTGATTGCATGCATGCCAGGTCGATCACGTTCCCCCTTAGCGTAGCCATGCCATACAGTTGACCTCCAGATGTGCGTTACAGGCTCATATTCTTCATCAAAAGCTAAATTGTACCGTTGTTGTCTGTTCGGGTTTTGAAGAAACGGCAGCCGTTTTGTGGAAAAGGCTTCTCAGGATCAAAGAGTGGCTTCGGTGCTTTAAAACGGCTGAAAAGCATGAAGTTGTTCAGACTGTTCTCATCACAAAATCGAATGACCGATATCCAGTCTGTTTATAGCGCATAAAATTTGAAGAGGGCCTTTGATATTAAGTACACCGTGCTCCAGGTAAGCTTCCTTTTTGTTCTAACTTTCCATGAATAGAAAAAGCGAATTTGTAATTAAGCCAGCCTTAGGACACTAGGAATCGACGAATTCTTCTCCGTTATAGGATTTGCCCACTATACCGGTAAATAATTAAGCGCCATTTTCGGTTTATGGAATTGAAACTGACTCAAAGCGAAAAGACCGAAAACAGAAGTCACTGTATGAACGAATGAATGAATGTTAATTTCCCATGAAGTGATTTAAGTACATTAGAATGAATACTAATTTAATAACTTGGGAGGAAGACTATAGAAACCCTCACGGGCTTTTACAAAGTAGTCCCCCTTTTGTAACAATTATAAAGAAAAATACATTCAATTTGTATCAGTCAGGTAGTAAGATTACAGTAGTAAGATTTTATACATGTACAATATTAACATCACTCTAATTAAGTAATTTCTTATTTTTTTATTTTTACTGAGCTATCGCTGCTTAGGATAAAATATACTGTTTCAGTTTCTTTTTAAATATTTTACACTGAGTGTTTGATGAACAAAGGTATTCTATTCCAAAAGTCAATCATTTTGTTTCTTGTCGAATATTTTCCGTAATTTGTTCTGTTATAAGTTTTATGAAGTTGCTTTGAGTTTCTAGTATTATATTCATGAACTTGCGCATTCCCTAAACAGAAGTGACTAAAATAGAATGGAAGTACTTTATTGCTAAGACTGAAACTGAAGGAGCCGATTAAGAAATCATTAATTTGGTATATATTTAAAAGATTCAGCTGTGTAAAGAGCGGAAGTGGTGGTGCTGTGTATGATGAAAAATTCATTATAATTCTCAATACTTTCTTTTGTAATGTAAACAACTTTCCAAGCCTTGTGGGGTAGTTATTGGCCCAGACAATATTTCCATAATGAAGATATGGGAAAATCAAACTATTGTATAACATTTTCAAATGGGTTTGGTTTACGTAAAGACGAATTCTACGAAGCAAACTTGTAGTTCTTATAATCTTTTTGGTGATATAATCAATGTGGTTCTTCCACGTTAGGTGTTGATCAATTATAATTCCCAGAAATTAGCTTTCTTCAACTCTCTGCAATTCATTTCCGCTTAATCTAAGATTCATTCGTCTAATCAACTGTTTTTTGTGTGATTTGAAAATAATAAAATTTGATTTTCCAATATTCAGAGTCAGTTGATTCAGTGTTAACCTTTCCTGAACTCGAGCTAACTCCGCATTTACTGTAGATTCAAGTTCTTGTATATTTTTTTCCTGAGCAAAAGAGATTAGTTTCATCTGCAAACAAAATAGTAGACAAATTATCTGTTTAGTTGTTTAGGTCATTTACATAGATTAAAAATAGTAACGGACCAAGAATAGATCCCTGTGGAACTCCACAAGTAACTGCTTGTTCAGATGATCTTGTCTGATTATATTTGACAATTTGTTTTCAGTTAGAAAGGTAATCCTTTATCCATGCATGGCAATTGCTACGTATACAATAAAAATAAAGTTTCTTTAGAAGAATATCGTGATTTACAGTGTCAATGCCTTTGATAAGTCAAGAAATATCCCGACTGTGAATTCGTTGTTTTCAATGGTTTTTGTTATTTTATCAACAAGTTCTATTACAGCATATGAAGTTGAACTGTTATCTCGAAATCCATATTGGCAATCAGTTAATATTTTATTTTTACGAATATAACCAATAATTCTTTTATACATTAGCTTTTCAAGGATTTTAGAAAAACACGGAAGGACAGAAATTGGTCTATAAATCGAATAAACATTTTTTTCAGATGATTTGTATACAAGTGTTACTAATGCTACTTTCAAATCATCTGGGATTTTGCCAGTTTCAAATGTTAAATTAAAAATATGCGACAATGGCATTGATATATATTGGGCCACATATTTAATAACTTTGCTATTAATTTCGTCAACGCCGCAACTAGACTTGCATACCATTTTTCCTATTACTTTATTTACCTCGTCGCTGGTCGTATTATATAAAAATATAGAGTCATTGTAACTTCCTTTCAGAAATTTATAGAATTCATCATTATTGCAAAAAATTTCTTAGCAAGATTTGGTCCAACATTTACAAAAAAATCATTGAAATCATTTCCAATTAATTTTGGATCACTGACTTCTTCATTGTCATCATTTAAAAAAGATCTCGGTAGATCGGTACTAGATTTCTTTTTACCAAGTAATTCATTGATAGTATTCCATGCTGATTTTATGTCGTTTTTACTTTAATCTAGTTTTTTACTGTATTAGCTCTTTTTACCTATTCTTATCAGATGATTTAATTTATTGCGGTAAAGTTTGTACTTTCGTTCATTTTTTTCACTTAGATTTTTTATAAAGTTTTTGTAAAGGATTTCTTTCGTTTTAGATGATTTCTTTAATCCTCTAGAAATCCATGGGTTATGAGTTCTTTTGGTGTTTTTAGATCGGTACTTTTTCATTGGAAAAGACTTATTGTATAGCTCAAAGAACTCTTTTAATATATAGATTTAGCCAAGCCTAAAAGCGGAACTCCAATTATTATTTATTTATTATTATTTATTTTATTTATTATTATTTTATTTATTATTATTATTATTATTATTATTATTATTATTATTATTATTATTATTATTATTATCATTATTATTATTATTATATATTTTAGGTAATTATTAGTAAATACACCTCTCATCAAATTAGAATCTGCATATCTGCCAACCTTATAAAATCAGAAATAGGGACCACCCCCCATGCTCACCCCAGTCCTGGGGTAGTGCCCTGCCCCCACTTCCCCCCAACACTGAGCAGGATCTAGGTTGCTCTAGGGTTTTTGCATTAATTTTTAAAAAAATATTGCCTGTACTGTACTGTCTTAGCATTAGAATTCTCAGGTGTTGTTTAATGGTCTCAAGCACCACATGTATTGCACAAAACGATAGGATGTAGAAAAGTCATTAAAGACCAGTCTTTAACAACCTAGTTCTAAATTGTCTTTTTTTTCCTTGAAAATCGGAATGTCCCGATTGTTTTAGGTTTTGAAACTCAAAAATCGGGACAAATCCCATTAAATGGGGACGGATGGCAGGTATGAACCTGTTTTACAAAATTCTAAATAAGCCCCAGTTTTAGGTTGTAAACTTAAATATTGGGCACAATAATTATTTTTGTTCACCTTACCTCGGCCTTTTCTCTGCCACAAGTCTACGGTTTAATTTATTTACATTATTGCAGAGTTGTCAAATTTTATAGACAAGGTAGTAATTCAAAAATACCTCCACCTCATTCAATGGTTTGACAGATAAGTTGTGTGGTATAGAGCGAGGAAAAATGTGAGCAATGAGTACCGGTAAAATGTCCTTGACCATTATCTGTAAAACCACTGAATGATATTTATTATTCCACTACAATATTTGCCTATCATTTTAAATGATTTATTTAATGAGTGATTTGAAACCGGGACACTACAGTGCAATACGCTTTCTACAGTGCAAGGCACTCTCATACTCTCATGTATGTGTTTTCTCCTTATATGATAAACTGATGCTATAGTGGAATAATAATGTACCTTGTTTACTCTTGATTCAGTCGTGAATCAACCACTCAACCACTTAGTTGATAAATCGGTCAATCAGTCAATAAAAAAATTCAATGTAATGAACTGACAAGAGGGGATCAGACTGTGGTGAATCCATCATTTGAAATAGTTTTCCCTGTCAAGTGAATTCAGTCAGATAAGTCTGAATCATCATCCCTGGGAAGTTAGTTGTGTGTGTGCGTGTGTGTGTGCGTGTGTGTGTGTGGGGGGGGGGAGTAGGGTTACTCCCAAATAAATGCTACTCGTGTATGGATGTGTTACTGAGGGAACATAAAGTGTATGTGGATACAGTCAAACTAATCACCAACATCAAAATTTGCCAAAAAAAAAACAAAAATATAAAACCTTATTTCAAAACTGCTCTTAAAATTTTTATTTCAATTGATAATGTCTGCCTGGGAACACACATGTAGCTAAGAGTACAAATTTATTAACCAAAGCCTTACAATAAACTGCCATATTTTTTCTGACATCAGGTCGATGGCATAAAAACCTGTATGGAAAACAAAGCAGAGTTTAATTATCTCAGTTGCCAAAAGTAAGCCCATGGCTTTAGGGAGGTTCTACGGATATTTGCGTAATTTATTTCTGCGCATCAATACTGCGCACACAATTCACAACATTGGCATTATGTCATGGCATGTCATGCACTGAGCATGCACGCTCGCATGAAAAACTACCC
Organism: Siderastrea radians; assembly: GCA_964017195.1. Classification (NCBI taxonomy): domain Eukaryota; kingdom Metazoa; phylum Cnidaria; class Anthozoa; order Scleractinia; family Rhizangiidae; genus Siderastrea; species Siderastrea radians. The sequence continues at coordinate 28,123,682 of OZ024893.1, forward strand.
CAAATGTTTTAACACACTGTAAACTGCCGCTTATAAGCCCTAGGCTGATACAACTCTTTGTAAGGGGTTTTGGGTGGGCTTATAAATGGAGGGGCTTATATCCGGGGGGGGGGCTTATAAGCGGAATAAGCAGCAATCAGCAGTGTTGATCAGGAACAATCAGCAGTGTTGATCGGAATACATTTTTAATGCACCAGTTTGTAATTAACCTTTGAAATGTCATAATAAATCGAATTCATTTCAATTTTAACAACAAAATCAAAACTGCAACAACACGAACGTAACCGGAACATAACAAAACAGAAGCTCAGAGTTAATCTTTGCAGTTTTCTGTGAGAGTGCTTAATACTAAGGAAACAGGGAAAACTAGAGGAGGGCTTATATCCGGGGGAGGGCTTATTATCGGATGTACTTTTTTGTTTACAGGTGTATGGGCCTATAGCCGGGGGGGGGAGCTTGTAAGCAGGCGGGCTTATAAGCGGCAATTTACGGTATTTGTTTTGAGTTTTGAGCATGTGCATTTAAACAAGTGGCATTGAAGCATTCCAAGTGGACAAAAGGTAAACTGTATTTTTAGAGATGGTTGGTCTCATGTAAATACTTATGCCAGTCTGAATTTCAGACTGGTCTCATGTAAGCAAAATTGCACCAGTCTGAGTTTACACTGCTTTAATGAAATCAGGGTTTTACTGCCCCTGGGTATCTGAGGATGTTGTTCAACATTCTTGAGAGCTGCTCAACTTTAGTCTGAGGGGGTGTTTGCATGACACCAGTTCATTGTATGCTTTTCATTCTGATACAAGTTCACCCCAGTTCCCTCTTGCTTCTCTGTATTTGTTACATGATTACAGCACAAAATCTCATAACAGTGCGAGCCATACCTGGGTGAGTTAATACCAGTATCATGTAAACATGGTATAACTATTTGATTCATTCTGCATTAAGTTAATTAACCATATAGCCATCCAGATAAATCTCACATCACCGTGGAAAAAGGATTTTGTAACTTGAGGAAGGGAGATTCTTAACTACAGATCTCGCATTGTTGCTAAGGGATTTTTGTGGATGGTATTCTGTCATACGCTGTTTTCAACATTTCGTGCCGCTATATTGGTGAAATAATGAAAAAGAACATCTGAATTCCACAACTGAACATTGCGCGTGCATAGCTACTGCCAGTCCCCAACCGCACATTAAAAAGAAAATCAGTAAAACTAAGAGGAAACTAGTAAAATTCCGATTTTTTTGCGAATCGCCCCACCCTTCTTTACAATCCGAAGCATGCAATTACTGTTTTTACAAAGAATAGAAGAACTACAGCACAAAAATGTATAAAGATATGTGCTTGTGCCATCATAACTTTTATATTCATAATAAAGCAAATTTCTAGAAACTGTTGCTTCAAATTTTGCATCCTCTAAATCTATATATTTGAATGATTTTAAAACTGTTTAATTATGTTTGACTGGGTTCAGAAATTGAATGGAATCAAACACAGCTGTATATATAGGCATATTTTTGGTTAATAATTATTGTGTTCAATTACCGAACCAAAATTCACCCAATGACTGCATTCAATCCAGTTCAATTTACTGAACAGTTAGATACGTAAGCTGGGCTAATTATATAACTGATATCTTCCACGTTCCTTAACTTCACTGTAAGAAAATGCTGCATCACTGATCACTGCTGGCATATATGCCTAGAACGGAAAAAAAGGATCAGTGAAAAAAAAAAAAACAAATTCAGGGCTAAAAATTGGCAGTCGCCCAGTTGCCAGTGGCGATTTAAAACTGACCAGGGCCACTAAAAGTCAAGGCTTAAATGCCTGATAGAGGACTGCAAATAAAAGTTACACTGTAGTTACAATTCGAATAAATTAGACTTTCATTGGAGCATCTCTGTTTTCTTTCCCCTCCTCAACTCTAAGTTCATCAATTGAAGAAAATTTTCAGTTCTTGGAGTGCAAATTCATGAGAGCGAGCGCCTGGCAAATTACTTTCATCCTTAAAATAATATTAACATTATTGTTTTTCTTTTGACAACATCAAATAACTAAATAAATATTGTATGTAACATACATTATCAAAGTATTCACAACGCAATTTTTGACCAATGTGACATTAATGAACAGAAAGAATGGGTGAACAGAATAGTAATTATACTCAATGTCAATTATTAAGGGAGTCGTCATTCACTTTGCTAGCATTGTCACTTCCAGCTTTGAAATGTTGTTGCCTAAGCTATACTTTGCTTTACGTTTGTGATCCACCTGATTCATGAGACGTACAAGTGCCTACTGTTCGAAATTTTTGCATCCACCCGTGAAAGTGTTCTTCTTTCCAGCTTTTGTGGAATCCTGACAAATGATTAATAAATCATCGCCTGAACCCCTCATTTGCAGCTATCCAAACTCTTTTAACCATTTGTCTAAAAAGTGGTTATGTCTTCCACCCTTTGCACGGTTCATTGCTATAATACAGGTAAGGTAAAGCACTTGAATATCGATCGATTGAATGAGCAACAAAATGGCAGGACCTCATTTAAGTTTACTGGATGTTCAATCATCTCCAGTCTCCTTTGCTTAACTCAGTAAAAAGCCAATTGCAATTAATCAAACATGTTCTAACTAATCCCAGCAGACAATTGTCAGTTAAACAAGCCAGATTGCCTTTAGGAAGCAAAAACACATCAGTACAAATATGTCAATTGTATAAAAAAATCTTTTGCTTACATCTGGACCCCCCCCCCCCTTGGGAATACAGTGGTTTTTGAGAAAACCAAAAAATGCATGCTGTAATTATTTAAACTTTCTAAAACATGAACATTCCATTATAAGTGACAAATAGTAAGAAGCAATTTCCACAATGCAGTGCTTTTATTTCATACATGTAGGTTAACTGAGATTGAAAAAAAATGGCAAATTGCAGTCGCCTTCTGAACTAATGCATGGTTCATTTTTGCCTGTTACCATCCCCCCACCGGGCAACCCCGGGGACAAGTCCAGCCCTCGAGCCCGGGGGTAGGGAATTGTTTGAAGTGGTCTTGTCCCGGGGGTAGGAGAGTGGAGCAAATCGAAAATAACTTCTTGTTGTTCTTGTAAAGTACGTCACTTCTCAGTTGATATGATGGCCCCAGACCGCGTGGAGAAGATTGCCTATTTCCAGTGAAAATCTCTAGTATTTGTAGCAGACTGTTTAGAGAAGAATAATCTCTCAAAATTAAAATCTGTGTTCGACGGTACGTTTATTATAAATTGTTGGACGAATGTGCATTTGATGCGTACTCGAATGAATGGTGGTCGTCACAAACAAAGAAATATTTCTTCAGTGTGTTTATATTTATAACAAGACGACTTAAATAGACTCTATATAAAAACGGATGCACAGCTTTATGTTAAACAGAGATCTCAGTCCAGTGTTCTTATGAAACAAGCTAAGAAAAACTCCCTTAAATGCTGCCTTCACTGAATTTGTTCATGGGCCTCTTGTGCGTATGCGCTATATTTAGAAAAAAACATGTGGCGAAGAAAATTTCTTTACTTGCCAGCCGTACGCCAGTGCAGGTAGAGTTTTTTCTTCAGTTTTCTGTTCATGTTTTTATTATATTATGCATGTAGTGTCCTTCGTTCAATAAACTCTAGAAAAGCGTTTAAATTCTTGTCAAAACGCCTGGTTTTGCTATTGTACGGAAATCAATATCGTCATTTAGGTTTTGTACACAAAACAACGTATTTGTGGTCGATGAGGAGTCTCGGGGTTGGGGAATCGTCTCTTTCTGTGTGCCCAGGGGTGGGGAATAGACTGCCAAGTGAGAAAAAAAATGCAAATCCCCGGGGGTAGGCCCGAGGAGGGGGGGATGGTAACAGGTAGAATTGAACCATGCATAATATTGAGTGATAAACAAAATTAATTCACACATAAGCTTAACTTGAGCTTAAGTGAAGCCAAATAAAATTATTGAAATTCAAGCAAACAATTCATAAGTGATAAACAAAATTAATTCACACATAAGCTTAAGTCTTGAGCTTAATGCACTTATCAATTGAAATCCCGACCCCCCCCCCCCCCCTCACCCCGGGCCAAGGTGGGGATTTGACTTGACATCATTGCAAATCTTAACAAACCCCTACCCTACTGGGGCATATTGACTGGTAAAAACCCCCACCCAGGTGGGTAAACCATCGTTATACCCTAGTACTGACCTTATATTTGAGAGGGAAGTCTCGAGCTGTGATATGTTTCGAGGGTTTAATAGACGTTCTTAGAGCCATTTAAAATTAAAACTTTGTGTCATCGTGTGTGCTAGCTGGATGGCACCTGGTTTGGTTTTCGGGTTCAGTTTAAATGCAAGATCTCTAGGCGCCTCTAAATAAGTGATGTTATCTGAAAGGATCCGTTAAATTTTTAAGAACGTGATTTGATGTTTGCTTGTGGTTTTCTGCAAGACCTGTATATTTCTTTAGGCACCAATCAATTCGAAACTTCAACATCCCGCCTTCCCGCGCATACCCCAGGCATTTCACTGTGCATTGTGCCCGGGGAGGGGACATTTGAACGTTGCGTTGGAAGGGTGGGGAATTTGAACCGCATTTATCTCTTGTTCTGACGTAATACACCCGTGAGTTTTTTTCGGTTTTTACAGGGTTTGACGGATTTACAAGAGAGTGGTGCCTTTGTTAGTGAATAACTCGAAAGGCTCTTTAAAAAAAATTGAAGGTGTCATTCTGGAATATCTCTATCTCTCTCGTGTTAAGTGTTTGATTGAAGACGAAATTTGTCTTTGAGGAGAGGTAGTTCACTACTAATTGGTGGAGTATTTGAACAGCCTTTTTGCCTCGACGGGAGGGAATTTGAACAAGCCCATCTTCAAAAGTTCAAATGCCCGGAGGGTTGACAAGGATGGGAGGGATGTTGAAGTTTCGAATTGATCGGCGCATTATCACAGATGTCATATATAGTCTAAAGGATCCAAGGTATTCTGTGACTCTTGCAGTTTCGGCTGATCTTATAAAAGCTACGGCTTCTTGAGTTGTCGTTTTAACTCCACTTTCATGGTTGTGGTTGAAATATATAGAAGTAGAATTCTTGGAGTTACCTCCATTGTCTTATGGCGTTACTAGCATCCAACATATCAGGTACACGAAGATCTCAAGCAGTCTAACTGCGCTAAGTAATTCTCAAAGAGGTCATGACATTGTTTGACTTTTCTCTGTCTGGATTTTCTAAACCTCCATTTATAAAGTCTGCAGTAGTTAAAATGCTGATTAAGTCTCATGGATGCTTCTCGTGAATGTATTGTGTTATTTCTCGAGCAATACTGCTGTTTCGACTCTTTTGTGAGTCTCGTCAGTTGCTCCAAGATAGTCTCTAGGAATGGATGAGTGTTTACTCCACTCTGTAGCTGCTACAGTTCTGACCGTTTACATATCTCTTACAGCGGTTGAGTGGATGGAAAAATCACGCATGTTTTTCTATTGGTTGTTTAATATCAACCACGGGGAGGCCGTATCCTGGCCAATAGGCTGTTGAGATTTTCGATCCTTACTTTTGCCAAGCTCAATCTGTAATCTCAAAAGGCTATTGTATGATTTTCCTTAGCGTCTTGTTATTTTCTAGCCACAAGAAAGAGCTTTCCTGTATAGAAACCTTTTGATGTATGTTATATCACAGTCGTTCTAGCTCTGAATTAAGCTCCGTTTATACTTCTGGTACACATGGATCTTTTCAGAAAACATCACTTATTCAGAGGCTTCTAGAGATCTTGCAATCAAACTGAGCCCAAAAACCATTCTAAGTGCCAGCCAGCTAGCACACATGAGGGCACAAAGTTTTTAAACGGCTCTAAGAACGTCTGTTGAACCCTCCAAACATATCACCGCTTGAGACTTCCCTCTCAAATATTGTCGTTTGTAACGCAATACTGCCCAGCACTATCTGGTCTCAAACATATACCAAGAGAGAAATGGTACCAGAAATTTTCAAGGAGCCTCCTCTCTTAACATACAGAAGAGGGAAATCTCTCAAAGACATTCTAGTTAAAGCTAAGCTATAAAGGCTTAGAAAATACCACATACGAACTGTACAGGAGTCGTGTTGGCCCGTCAACCCCTTTTAACTAAAACTGAAACAAAACTACAAAGCACGGCCGAGCAATCCAGCCAACGACACCAGTGACCATGTGCAGAAATTACCGTGAGGAAACTAGGCACGAGTCAAATCCCCACCTCGCTCCCCCACTTCGATGAATGTGCAAAGCAAATCCTGAGAAACCCCCCACCCCCACGGGCGAATCGTGCCTTCCAATACCATAAAAATCCCCACATTCCCCCACCTTGGCCTGGGGTGGGGGGGGGGGAGGGTCGGGATTTTAATTGATAAGTGCATAGGTGAAGCCCAATAAAATTATTGAAATTCAAGCAAACAATTTATAAGTGATAAACACAATTAATTCACACATAAGCTTAAGTCTTGAGCTTAAGTGAAGCCAAATAAAATTATTGAAATTCAAGCAAGCAATTCAGAAATCAGAATAAGGGTTAAAAATATTTAAGACCTACTTCAGTAGATACATAAATGAGGATGCGCTTTTTCATCGATTCGTTACTTGCATGGATTTTGGTAGGGGTTTTGCCGAGGATATTGTAAACAATGAATGGATTCAGAGTTTAAAAGAACGAAGCATATATCAATTATGTCCTGTTTTGTTATTCTTTTGTTTAGTCAATGAGTTAACGTCTTGACGATTCGCGTTGGTACTTGTTTTCGCCTTTTACTTCATTGCATGCTTTCATAAGTTGTTTTCTCCTTTGCCTGGCTACACTTTGCTCCGTGCAAACAAAACACACTGGTATTCTTCAAAGTTGAGAAAAGCGGGTTATCGTCGTAAAAGTAAATAACCTGGAAATATTATATTTATGACCAAAGCCAAGACAAGTTTCTCTTTGTTCGAGATAACGGGGAATTGGAAATAAGCGAGTTGAGCCAAGACAAATTTCTCTTTGTTCGAGATAACGGGGAATTGGAAATTAGCCAGTTGAGTTGAGATGAATAAAGGGATTTTCCCATACCGTAATATTCTGTGAAATGATTCCGAGAAACTCACCCGGGAAACTTAGCAAGCAGGTCTTCACGCTGGTTCAGTTAAAGCATCGGGCCAAAATAATCCATATTTCTCCTCTCAATAAAGACATTCATATTCCACTTAATAGGCATTCAGGACCGGCAATCGAGTTTCTTTAGCCTATCTTTTCATTTTTAACGTTGAAAAGGTATTGTGTCCTCGTTCTCAGCCACGCGCGCGGCCATATTGCGAAATCTTGTAATATGATACCATCACCTTTGCACTACCCCCTCAAATTGTGTTCCCTTTTTTCGTCTTGTTTTGGTTTGTTTCTTTTCCTCTTTTTTTCACTTTCTATGAGCAGTATTAAATGACATACCGTAAAAGGTGCGGTTTAAGTTTTGACGAAAAGTTCACTTTTGTAACAGTGCATTTTTTTTTTGTTAGACAAACTTTGCTAAAGCACGGAAATTGATTTTACCTGAACACCTTGTAACTTCATGCTGTCCTTGGCGTAAATTTCTTCTCCGTTCTCGATTACGACTTCTTTCCCCTTGATGATATGTAGAATAAAATACAAAAACGTAGACGTAAATTATTCGGTGGTACAAAATTATTTCCAATCACAAATAGATAAAAATCAAGAAAACTGTACCCCACATGTTTACAGTTCTCTGTCGGCGTCTCTCAGTTTTCCTCTGGCGTTGTTCTTCAGTACCGTTCCGTTTTATTTTTAGTTGCTTTTATCTCTCTGCTGTACTGTTCCTTCGTCTTTCTCGTTTTCGTTTCGGCTCTGCTTGACCGGGTGCTTGACGCTGTTCATCAGTAGCGTTTCTCCTTCTTTCCCGTTGTTGTTCTCTATCTCCGTCTCTTTCCCTTCGTCTCTGCTCTTCCAGCGAAAATTGCCTCATGTAAGAATGTCATGAAATGCGATGTACGTACGTATGTACGGCGCACGCGCCCGCGAGCCATTCCGCTTGCCATGACCATAAAAAAATTACCAGCATGCCTCTTAGTATGAGTATGGGGCTCCACTTTTGCGGCCTTCGGCCGCAAAGGAGTTCCGCTATAAATGCTGCATATGGCTCAGTTGGGTCCTTCTTTGATAGCGTTGATTGCCAATCGCAACTTTGCAGTTTACTAGAGAAAGATTCTAGAGACATATTTGTATATTTCCGAGCTGAGTACAACTGTCTAGAGATGGTTGTGGGGATTTTGTTGTGACCCTTGATCATGTTGAACTTGATAACAACTTGAGGAAGGTTGTTGGGACTTTGTTGAAGTCCCTGATGATCTTGACGTCTGTTTCGGCTTCTTATGTTCGCTTTAACTGTATGCATGCCAATATGGCTATAGGGTGAGCACACAACAATTGTCACGTCAAAATCAAATCAGAGTGTTTACACAGTTTCTCTTTCGGACTGGTGGGCATTGAAAACATACACGTGTTAAATCAACGAGCCGTTTTGTACCCAGTCTGCAGACTGCAGCCTGCAATTTGTCCCCAAGCTGCAGTTCATGTCTAATTTGCAGTCTACAGTACCTATTTAGTGGGCACAGTTTTGTACTGACCGCCATGAAATCGCTAATTTGCACATTGACTATTAAATGTGCAAGGTTTCAAATACGATCATGAATGTCCAATTCAACAGGCTGGTTTTAGAGAATCAAGACCATAAAATCAACTCTGACATTAGTTTTCTTAAGATGGAAATATGATGGCGTGACCTGACGGCTAGGGACATGTTGTCGTACCAACTAGTAGATTGCCTAATGTACCAAAACTAGAATACGTTTCATAGATACTAACGGAAGTATCCCATCTTTAGGTGTTTACTGGGTAATATTGACATTTAAGTGCTGTAGCAGCTTGGAGTTGGAGCTATGTTTTGAGAGAAGACGGCGTTGAGAAGTTGCCAATTCAACGTCTAAACTCGGGTACAAGAAAGTACCAGGGCTGGACGAGTGAAGGTAGTGGAAACATGAAAAGACGATATCGATTTATAGCACGGGAAAGGTTCGTGGAGGACGGAATGGAATCCTTGGCCTCGACCAAATGGAACTTTGTGGAGTGATATACTGCCTTTAAAGACCACTATTCTTTTGATAGGCTTTAGATTAACTAAGAATAACGAACAATACACCCTGCAAGTATTTACAGGAGACCTACGAAAAATCCAAGAAAAAATAGTAAAAAGAACTGAAGAGGATTATAATGAGGTTGTCTAACGGACAACACTCGAAATTAACAAAATCAATTTCGTTTTTTCTATTAAAAGGTGAAGGTGTTGGAAACGTTTGAAATTTCCAACGGTCATTTTTCGTTTATTTTTTCTTAAAAAAGAAACTTGACTATTCATTTTTCCTTAGGTTAAACGTATTAAGGGTTGAAATTTCAATGGGCATTTTGCATTTTCTGTAAAAATCGTATTGAATTTGTCTAAAATTGACGCTGAACTTTTCCATAGTCATTTTGAGTTTCTCTGAAAATGACGTTGGAAATTTCCATGTTCATTTTGAGTTTGTCTTAAAATGACGTTGGAATTTCCCATAGTCGTTTTGAGTTTATTTAAAAACGACGTTGGAATTTTCCATGGTCATTTTCAGTTTATCTAAACATGACGTTCGAAATTTCCATGGACATTTTGAGTTTTTCTGAATATGACGTTGGAATTTTCCATGGTCATGCTGCACTTTTCACTAAAAAAAAAAAAGACGTTGGAAAATTCCATCGTCGTTTTGTACGTTCTTTTGAGACCAGGGCATTATTTGGTGCATTTGATGAACAGTTTACCATAAACCAGGAAATGTTGCAAAAGTTTAGTTGTTTGGGGCATTTTCGTGCAAGAACCAAATTGTGTTTTCGAGAAATTGGAAGTTTTTTCTAAAATTGTCATAATTTGTCACATTTGTTTCTATTTCTGGCAATAAAATAGAATATTGTTGAATTTATTGCCGCTTTTATCAGGCAAAAAACGAGGTGTTTTGTAAAAAAGTTTCCACGATAATGCTCAAAACAAGAAAGCCGGTAATTTTAAAACCAATTCATGCCATTTTTGACATGTTGTGTTTGACGAAAAGTTGGTAATAACAGCGTTTATTCTGTTAGTATGTTACTATGATATTGCTTCCTTGGTAATTTTAGGCCTTAAAGACCTAATTTGTGCAAACTTTTGGTACTTTTCTGGCACTTTCTGACCCAAAACTATCGAATTTGTGCCAAAAATCTCCTTTTTAGAATATCGCAAAAGATTTTAGAACGTGTTCGAAAGTACAAAACTCAGTATCAGTTCGCTGGCGGCTTTGTTTTGTTCTGCATTGAAATAAAACTTTCGGCGAAAGTTGAACGAGGTTTTCCGCGTCTCTGGCCGTCAAAATTTTTTCGATGCGAGTTTCGAAAGTGGCTAAAAACAGCGTCCGCCGGCGGTGGTCATTTGAAATTATGCCCGATGCAAATGATATGCAACCGACAGAAAAGAGCCGACTGAAAGTATGTTTTCTATGCAGGCATTATAATCGATCAACACCTAACGTGGAAGAACCACATTGATTATATCACCAAAAAGATTATAAGAACTACAGGTTTGCCTTGTAGAATTCATCTTTACGTAAACCAAACCCATTTGAAAATGTAATACAATAGTTTGATTTACCCATATCTTCATTATGGAAATATTGTCTGGGCCAATAACTACCCCACAAGGCTTGAAAAGTTGTTTAAATTACAAAAGAAAGTATTGAGAATTATAATAACTTTTTTATCATACACAGCACCATCACTTCCCCTCTTTACAACGCTGAATCTTTTAAATATATACCAAATTAATGATTTCTTAATAGGCTCTTTCAGTTTCAGTCTGAGCAATAAAGTACTTCCATTCTGTTTTAGTGACTTCTGTTTAGGGAATGCGCAAGTTCATGAATATAATACTAGAAACTCAAAGCAACTTCATAAAACTTATAACAGAACAAATTACGGAAAATATTCGACAAGAAACAAAATAATTGACTTTTGGAATAGAATACCTTTGTTCATCAAACACTCAGTGTAAAATATTTAAAAAGAAACTGAAACAGTATATTTTATCCTTAGCAGCGATAGCTCAGTAAAAATAAAAAATAAAAAATTACTTAATTAGAGTGATGTTAATATTGTACATGTATAAAATCTTACTACTGTAATCTTACTACCTGACTGATACAAATTGAATGTATTTTTTTTTATAATTGTTACAAAAGGGGGACTACTTTGTAAAAGCCGGTGAGGGTTTCTATAGTCTTCCTCCCAAGTTATTAAATTAGTATTCATTCTAATGTACTTAAATCACTTCATGGGAAATAAACATTCATTCATTCATTCATTCAGACAGTGACTTCTGTTTTCGGTCTTTTCGCTTTCAGTCAGTTTAAATTTCATAAACCGAAAATGGCGCTTAATTATTTACCGCTATAGAGTGCAAATCCTATAACGGAGAAGAATTCGTCGATTCCTAGTGTCCTAAGGCTGGTTTAATTACAAATTCGCTTTTTCTATTCATAGAAAGTTAGAACAAAACGGAAGCTTACCTGGAGCACGGTGTACTTAATATCAAAGGCCCTCTTCAAATTTTATGCTCTATAAACAGACTGGATATCTGTCATTCGATTTTGTGATGAGAACAGTCTGAACAACTTCATGCTTTTCAGCCGTTTTAAAGCACCGAAGCCACTCTTTGATCCTGAGAAGCCTTTTCCACAAAGCGGCTGCCGTTTCTTCAAAATCCGAACAGACAGCAACGGTACAATTCAGCTTTTGATGAAGAATATGAGCCTGCAACGCACATCCGGATGTCAACTGTATGGCATGGCTACGCTAACGGGGAACGTGATCGACCTGGCATGCATGAATCAGTTCAAATTTTAAAAGTTAATCGATTTTACCTTATTTTCAGTTGTTTCGTGTATTAAGTTAAGCACTTTTTTTCTACATAAGACTAGTAACATCCTTTTATGTGTAAATTGGGATCGAAAAAGAACTGTTACATAACCCTGCGTGACACGTTAATTGACACTTTTAAGAGACATCTCAAAACATTTTTTGGCGGTCAAAGTTTTTAAAATCGTTGATTCATTTGAAATGTACAAAGGCCATTCATTCAGTTTTGTAGGATGCCAATTCCATTTACGACATCAGCATTTTACATTTACACTAAAACTTAAACATCTGAAGACTTCAGTAGGCCAGCCTTACTGAAACAACAGAAGTGAACAATACCTTGGAAGAATATTTGTGGAAACAGTCAGCCTCGGATGCATGCATGGTATATACGTTTTCTTCTTAATCAGAAAGAGTACTTGTTTTTGGTTAAGTAAAATGAAGGGGAAAATTACAGATAAATGTGTATTGTTTTTAAACCGAACAAAAAAAACTGAACTCGAACCTCGTCCTCCGATAAATCGTTCTCTGCATTGTTAATGTTAGTGTCATTTTACACATGATGGCTCAAACCTCTGTTTTTAATCCGACTGGCGTTTACGGTTCGAAATTTCGAGAGTTTGCCGTAATACACGTTGAATTGCTCCCCGCACAATTCAATAAAAGCTTAACTCGTATTTCATCTCTATCGAAAGGAACAAAAGGAAACCTGAAGCTTATGGCTGCCATAAACAAAGTCGGCCTTTCATCGGCCGGAGTCAACTCACAGGAAGCAAGAAAGGCATTAGAATCGTTGTAGAGACTGTTTGGAAGTAGAAGCAAAGAATATTGACGTTGACATAGAGAGGAAAGTTTCCTTGGTGCTCAGGATTTACCTTCAGGGTGGACAACAGAGTGGAAAGGAACATAGAAATTTCCATGTTTCGTTTCTTTTACGGAGAATAAAAAGCCTTAATATCTCAAATCCAGTTTGTCTTTGGTTTGGCAATAACAAAGATAAAATAGTAGTTTTGTCCCAAAGATTTCAATGGTATGTCAAAAAGTGGGAAAACTACTGTAAATTCTGGTTTCAGGGGAGAAGATGACGTTGGAATTTTCCATGGTCATTTTGGGTTTAAGTGGAGAAAATGACGTTGGAATTTTCCATGTTCATTTTGGGTTTCAGTGAAGAAAATGACGTTGGAATTTTCTATGGTCATTTTGAGTTTGCCTGAAAATGGTCTAGAAGTTTGCACACTCGGATGAATTGTTGGCAAAATCTGCACTAGATCAGCGAAATATTGCAAGCCCAAGCCTCACATTGGTAATAATTCACTGTTTTAGTTAAAATATTTACGGTCTTTAAGGAATACAGCGCATAAATGGAAAACATTTGACCAAGAAGGTCTTTTTTTTTTCCAGAATTTGGCTGTTTTAGAATATCGTGTTTGGTTTTAGAACGTGTTTGAAGTACAAAACGTCTCGGTTCGCTGGCGGCTTCGCTTTGTTCTGCATTGAAATAAAACTTTCGGCGAAAGTTGAAGGAGGTTTTCCGCGTCTCCGGCCGTCAAAATTTTTTCGATGTGAGTTTCGAAAGTGGCTAAAAACAGCGTCCGCCGGCGGTGTTCATTTGAAATTATGCCCGATGCAAATGATATGCAACCGACAGAAAAAAGCCGACTGAAAGTATGTTTTTTTTATACAGAAAGCTTCACGGCTCGCTGGAGGCTTCAATTTCGTTGGCATCGATCTTAAACTTTCGGTGAAAGTAGGAACAATTTTCCTGCGTCTTCGGCGTTATTATTTTCCTTTTAAATGGGATTTTTGGAGGAAAGGCGGGTTGAGTGGCCCAAAACAAGGTCCGCAAAAGTATTTGACGGGCTTTTGATATCTGACAGGGCTGCTTGTTGAAACTAAAAATTATTTACGACAGACATTTCAAACTCAGTGTTCATTTCTTCCTCGAGATGAGAGGCTGTAATTTTTCCTGTCGGTCGAATCAAAATAAGCAATGCGCAGTGCATCACGGTAAGTGTCAATGGGTCTTTAGCAATGAATCCGTGACATAACTGAACCACCCACGCGTGCGTCCCGATGACATCCCTTGGCGTCTGCCGAGGTCAAAATATAGAGAAAATCACATTCATATGAATCAGCCTCCTCTAACGCAAACGGAAGTCTTAGTAGGGCCACGCAAAGGTTTTGTTTCTTTTCTTTTCTTTAAGTATATAGACATTTTTTTTATTGTCGTTTTACTACGGAGACTTGCCAACAAAGAAAAAGTGTCCGCTTTATTGCGATAAAGCATTTCTCTTTGCGTTTTCTTTAACAGCTTCTCAACCAACTGCAGTTTTTACCCCTCTAGCCAATATGCCAGCAAGAGGGTCGATAAGTATGTACAATTTGAATCAAATTATTTATCACTGCCAGCATACTGGGTTATTCCTAGTTTCACAGTCGTTGTGAAAGGGAATATTTTTTCGAACCTCAACAATTAACAATGCGGTGGAAACTAAACCTTGAAAGGATTTACCTATGAGAGCGATGCAAATTATTTTCGATCGGCCTTAAGCATCTTCCGCAGTAAACTCTGTCGACGTCATGCATGTGCCATCTCAACCCGATGACTCCGTGGGGGTCGCCTGCGTTTAGTTTCGGCATCCAGCAAAACAAAATATATCAAACAACCCACGCACTTTGTCTAAGCACAAAACTTTGCTGCATGCTAAACCTTTCTTATATTGAGACTTGTTAAAAATAACAGTTTTACAGGGCTCTCAAGAAATGCAGCCAGATTTTTTAGTAGTAGGAAATAGAAATGTTAGATTTACCAAATTCCGAGTTAAACTCGGAAAAGCACATTTAAAAAGTAAGGCATACTATCTAAACGGTGTAATATCGGATAGCTGTTGCCGATACGGAAACTGAAATAAGCACGATATATTTCATATTGTAATGGCTCTAAATTTTTATGTTAGCAATTGTTGTTTACATGATGTGTGCAGTCGAACCACGCAACCACTTTTGTGAATTACTCACTGTTTTCCCCCTTTGTTTTAAAGTTTTCGTAACGACCACTCAGTCAACGCTTTAATCAAGCATTCATTTCTCGGTCAATTTTAGAGTAATGCATAACACAAACGCGAATGGTTCTTCAGTTTTTACATACGTGAATCTCTTCTGCAAAGCTCTCGTAGGCGACCACCCTGTATTGTTTCATCACTTGGTGAGTTACGAGAGCCTATCCTCGTAAGCGAGCAGCTCTAGTTGCGACCACTCCCCGGCGACAGGATGACCATGGTACCATTGTTTTTCATTGCCAACCACGTTTGACCATGGTTGACAGTGTTGTGGCAATGGTGTCTGACCATGGTCTCTGAATAAGAGTTGACCATGGTACATTGTCAACCATGGTCAAATGAGCACTTATCATAATTTTTTTTTTATTTGGAGCAAACCTCAAACTAAGATATCATCTTATTCTATTTGGCACTAAACAAAGGTAATAAAAATTCAAAAGATCATGCTTTAGCCTTAACATAACATCAGACCAAACATTTTTCCCCAGCAGTTTATGGTAAACCATGTTCAACCATGGTTTAGTTTTTGAACTATTTAATTTCTGAAAACTTATTGACACTGTGGTATGATTAAGGAAAATGTGCAAATGGTGGATGAAAACTATAAAAATTGCTTTTTTACAGCTGTAGCAGTGAAAATACTGATATTTGATTTCGCCAGGAAGCCATGATAAATCATGTTCAACCATGTTTTGCTAATTCAATATTAACCAAATTATTTCACAACATTATACCAACACAACTGGACAGTAAACCATCTTTAATATTTATTTGACAAGTAGCTAAGACTAAGGTGTACACGTGAAATGCTTTGGTGATGAGAAGAATGTAGTAACCGTATTAAAGTGATTTAAAAATCATGCCAATCCACAGTTTTCTTAAAACTAACAAAAGACCTTGTGTAAGGTTGAATTGAATTAAAACAAAACAAAACAAAAAAGTCAACACTAGTTTGTGAGTAAACATACAATAACTTTGAAAACCAACTAGTTTGACACTGGCAAATCTCGATGGATTACAAAAGCCATCATTCTCAGATTTTGAACAATTCTGGTTCATGTGACCATGGTTAACCATGTTGGACCATCTTTCACATTTTCATTCAAATATTCTACTGAAATTGATTCGGTTTTGCCAGTGGAATATGCTATACATTTTTATCCAATTCAATATTAATTGTTTGTAAATCTGGCTTTACCTTTCTAGTATGCTCGAGCTTCATCCTATTTTAATAGAGTCATACTTCAGTCGAAAGAGGTGGCAATGTGGCAGCGCAGTGAAGTTCGTTCTCACAATGGGATTCCATATTTTCCTTGCTTTACAAGAATATAGATGTAATTTTTTCTTGTCATCTATAGATCTCTTTAAATGGTTCCTCTTTGTTTTCTAGTAAAGCATAAACCCTTTAAACAGGGAAGAAAAGACTGATATGTAATCAGCAGTAATCAACATGTAACTATTACGGTCAGGCGCATTTTCAGTAAAAGGATGCGAAGGAGTTGGTGACTAGATAAGCCTGCGTGGTCAGCGAGTGGTCAGCGGCCTTTCACATGAGGGATCGTTCGATTTCGCCATTGCAGATCAACGGTCAGTTTCTTCACGTTTTCGTGGAGAAAATCATTTAAAATGACTCATAAAACGGTGAATATGGATCACTTACATTTTAAAAACGAGGTAAGTTTTAATAACAGATGATAACTTTTAAAAATGATGACTTTTGATAGGTAAGATCAACTTAAATACACGAACGCTGTGAAGCGCGTAAG
Organism: Siderastrea radians; assembly: GCA_964017195.1. Classification (NCBI taxonomy): domain Eukaryota; kingdom Metazoa; phylum Cnidaria; class Anthozoa; order Scleractinia; family Rhizangiidae; genus Siderastrea; species Siderastrea radians. Next base: position 28,140,484 of record OZ024893.1, read on the forward strand.
CTGAAGTCTTAATTTTCTTGGTTTGTATTTTAACCCACTTTGTGTGGTGAAGTGTTTGTATTTTAGACCTCTCTTTAAATATTTTGAAGTTCTTAGAGTGCACAGTGATATGATTTTAGTCTTGATGAATGAAAAAAAGCTGGATGTGTTATCAGACGTTATGTGTTATTTGTGTCACGCAGGCCATGGTGAGCTTACCAGCTTATGGATAATTTTAACTGGCACAAATACAACTATAATATGAAAACATTTTAAGCTACTGTAAAATGAATATCACTTGTGTGACTAGAGAGGAGGTATTAAACAAATGCTAACCGTTAGAAAAAATGATGCTGGTTTTAAGTGGTTTTAACAACACATTTGTTTTTGTTTTATTGTAGTTTAATGGCCTCTGATTGATGTGGATGCAATTTTTTTCGCTGGAAGTGCAGTATTACCAAAGAAAATTTACTGGCAGTTAATGAGATAAGTGTGGAACAGTGAAAACAGAATTATAAAATTGTAATTGTCAGTTGTAAGAACATGTTCTTTTGGAACAAGGTTACAAAATTAATTGTACACTGGGTAGCAGAGGCTTTTCTTACATGTTCTGGTGGCTGATAGACAGCTCCACTTAGCCTCTGACATCCAGGAGTATGTTATTAAGAGTTTTAATGTCATCTGTAGACTGTAGAGGCTTGCTTCGTAGCATTTTCAGTCAAACCCAGCAGTGCCCAGGCAGCCCCCCAGGCATGAGTGGGGGTTTTGCTCATATAAATTATAAATCCCGTGGATGGGACATTCAAGAGGTATGTTATTCTAGAATCTACCCCAGGGATGGAAATTCATCTTCAAAGAATCTTGGCTTTGTTTTCAGTAACGAGCTATCTAGGAAAGAGAGTGAATTTATGACTGGATCAATAAAGACATGCCTTACCCTTATAGGTTATTATTATTACTTTTACTACTAATTTTATTGTTATTGTTATTGTTGTTGTTGTTAGTCGTTGTTATGTTTCATGAATCTTTAAAAAAAAATTCAGACTTCATTAAGTGAAAATAGCATTTTTACGTGATTTGCAAAAGTGCAGACTTGCGTGTAACAAAATTATTACTGGAATAATACTGAGATGTGGCATTTTTGGAACTTTTACAGGAACCCTAAATTTATTTTGGTATTACAGAGTTGAACAACCCCAGGGTAATTTTTTAAATTTTCTAACTGTAACACCAGGTGTTGTGAATCATCCCACTTTAATTGGGCTACCATTTGCAAATGATACAATCCAATCACAGCCCTGTGGAGGAAACATGGGCACTGCTGGTGGTTATAAAGTGAGGATTTTGACTAGTGCAGTTTTAATTAAGGGGCTGAAAGTCTTGCAAACTGTTTTGGTTGATTGATCTGTGTAAGACATATTTCTCATGTCCACATACATTGAATTACTGTAGGTGTTCTGTCTTGTTAGATGTCATGTATGGATACTAATTAATTAAAGCATTAAAAAAATCAGAGCTCAGCATGTAGCAATAATTATTGATTTCCTCAAGACTTTATCAATCAATGAATGTTCTACAACTTTTGTTCGCTCTTCTCCTCCCTGCATTTTTGTAACAGTTTTCACAGCATGCCCCAGGTGTTGACAATGTAAGAAAGTTTTATGGGATGGATTTGTCATCTGCTCGTATCCAGTGCTTTGTTTTCCATCTAAGTATATGCTTGACCATGTTAAATGAAAATGGTTTGTTAAAATCTGACTGGGTTATTTCATGGTTTCTTTTAACCAGAAAACATGGTTGATCATGTTCTGTCATGGTTTGCCCCCCCCCCCCCTCCCCCATCAAAAAAAACATAGTTGACCATGATATGTCATGTTTGGTGTATCCCACGGTACATGGTTGACCATGCCATACCATGGTTTATATTATGAAAACAGAACACGGTTGACCATGTTATACCATGTTTCTTTTAAACCTGAAACATGGTTGATTATGTCTTTTCATGGTTTCAGTTTTGAGTAATTTACCATGGTAGACCATGGCTAAACATGTTATACAACCATGATTATACATGGTTGACCATGTCTTTTTCATGTCTATTTGCAACTTATCTTGACCATGGTCAACCGTGGTCGAATTTGTGCCATTTAACGTTCATGGTTAACCATGGTCAAACCATGGTTCTACCATTGACAGATCATGGTTGCTGACCATGATCAACCGTGGTAAAAACATGGTTGACCGTGGTTTGACTGTGGTGCTGACACAGGGGATTTTCTGAATTTCCAAGGTGGTCGCTTACAAGAGCTTTTACAGTATGTTTTTTTCCAGACTCATTAAGGCTATTGCATAACTAGCAATTGTTCTCTCTATAGCTGCCCCCACTCTTCTATAATTTTATCGACAATGGCAAGGTAAAATAAGCACAAACAATAACAAAATATATTGTTACAAAGACTTGCACAACTGAAAGGGTTATTTTAAAAACTACAGAAACGCAACAATCTGACTTAACCCAATGACTCGTGTGTTTTTACGTATTTCGCATAAGATAAATTTTGTCTGCTCAAGTTAAATATTATTAATACATTCTAGTACGTATCAAGTATTAGGCAGAAAACAATCTTAAAAACGATAAGTGCTGAAATCTCCCACACGTTGTTAAGAGTTGCTCCAATAGATTTTTGCAAATCGAAACAACGTGACTTCGCCGTGACTTCGCCGTTCACCGAACAAGAAAGAGAAAAAAAAAGCTGAACTCGAACCTCGTCCTCCGATAAATCGTTCTCTGCATTGTTAATATTAGTGTCATTTTACACATGATGGCTCAAACCTCTGTTTTTAATCCGACTGGCCTTTACGGTTCGAAATTTCGAGATTTTGCCGTAGTACACGTTGAATTGCTCCCCGCACAATTCAATAAAAGCTTAACTCATATTTCATCTCTATTGAAAGGAACAAAAGGAAACCTGAAGCTTATGGCTGCCATAAACAAAGCGGGCCTTTCATCGGTCAGAGACAACTCACAGGAAGCAAGAAATGCATTAGAATCGTTGTAGAGACTGTTTGGAGGTAGAAGCAAAGAATATTGACGTTGACATAGAGAGGAAAGTTTCCTTGGTGCTCAGGATTTACCTTCAGGGTGGACAACAGAGTGGAAAGGAACATAGAAATTTCCATGTTTCATTTCTTTTACGGAGAATAAAAAGCCTTAATATCTAAAATCCATTTTGTCTTTGGTTTGGCAATAACAAAGATAAAATAGTAGTTTTGTCCCAAAGATTTCAGTGGTATGTCAAAAAGTGGGAAAACTACGGTAAATTCTGGTTTCAGGGGAGAAGATGACGTTGGAGTTTTCCATGGTCATTTTGGGTTCAAGTGGAGAAAACGACGTTGGAATTTTCCATGTTCATTTTGGGTTTCAGTGAAGAAAATGACGTTGGAATTTTCTATGGTCATTTTGAGTTTGTCTGAAAATGACGTTGGAATTTTCCATGGTCATTTTGGGCTTCAGTGGAGAAAATGACGTTCGAATTTTCCATGGTCATTTCCGGTTTCGGTGAAGAAAATGACGTTGGAATTGACTTCGCCGTTCACCTTCGTTTATTCTTTATATGCATGCCCGCAAAGGATCAACAAATTTGTTGATTAAGTTCATGAAAATCGAGATTTTTTTCCGCTGTATCGAACCAACAATCCATCATTTCTCACTCTGTACGTATACGTGGGGGATACTAGGGTGCCTCCTCGGGTCCAGCCGTCTGGGCCGGAACCCTGTACTTTTCTTTTATTTAAACCATGGGGTGCCAAAGAGAACAGCTGAGCACTCCAATAAGCCTCCTTTGTAATTAAAAGCCTGTCGATCTCCTCCGAGTTGTTTGGGGCCTGCACCTGATCAATACATTGGAACGAAAAATTATCTAAAATGTGTGAAGTTTTGAAGAAATGCACTGCTACTTCACAAGTTGTTTTGTTTGTGAGCATAGCAGACTTGTGATTACGAAACCTAATTCGAAAATCAGTGGTTGTAGATCCTATGTATTGCAAACGACATTTCTTGCAAGAAACCAAATAAATCACATTTTTAGAATCACAAGAAAGTCTTGAATGAATGGTGTATTTTTTGCCCGTCTGCAAGCTAAGAAATGATTTAGATTCAACAAAGAAATTTCGACAAAGATCGCATCTATCCCTTTCGCATTTGAAACAGCCATTGCTTTGTTGAATTGTTTGTCCCTCTTTGGCGGTTTTAAAACGAGATGGTGCCAATAATTCTTTAAGATTTTTTGACCTACGAAAAGATGGTATGGAAAGGAATAGAATTTGTTATAATTAATTTTCGTTTTTGCGATTCTTCGTTCGCGATATATGGCCGTTGAAAGGCCCTTTTCTTGGATTTTGTCAGCCTCTTAGGTGTTGGGTATACTCAAAGGCCCTGTCCGGGGAACTTATTACGGTCATTATTGTTTAAGCCCCCCCCCCCCCAGGGATTTGGGATTTTGTTATGATCCATGTTTGCGTAAACGTAGGTTGCTTTCCTTTTGACTGCTCTTTCTTTTGCCGTTTTGCAAATGTCATCTTTTTTGAATTAGTAGTTTTTAGTTTTTAGTCTTATCTGTCATCTTTTGTTATTTATTTTTATAGTAGCATATTTCCGGTCTTTTGTTATATTTTTGCCTTGTATCGTTCATTTATTTAGTGTTGTACCTGTATCTACACCTTGTAATTACGTTTAATTGTTAGTATTGTTTAGTTTTCCTTTTTTCGTTATGTAATAGTTGTACTATATTGTTTTTATTTTTGAATGTTAGCGTCACTTATCCTCGTTTTAGTATTGTTATAATCACGTCGGTTACGTAACTCATAGCGTTGAATTGTATTTTGCGTCTTGCTTTATTCTGTAATTTTATTTAAGGTAGATTTGATAAGTTCAATTTTTTATGTAACTGATGAAGGTCTAAGACCGAAACGCTTTTATTTTTTATTAAATTTTTTAACTTTTTAGTCGTCAGAAGGTGTCCGTCCTCGCTTTCCTTCAACGAGTTTTGATTCCATGCAGTGAGGCTTGGACTGTGAATCTTTGATCCTCCTGACGCAGTGGCATTCTTTGTTGGCCTGAGGCAACCATTAACTGTTATGTATATATATATATATATATATATATATAAACTTCTCACAAGCATCCATTCTTGTAGTCTCTCATAACGATCATATAAATTTAACACAAATGAAGACAAACTCTAACTTTTTTTGTTTAACACCTATATTTCGAGTACATTTAGTACTCTTCTTCAGGGTGACTAAAAACCGTTACAAGGATCGTATTACAATACTCAAACTGTACATTTCAAAATTGCGTTACTAAGGACACGCGTCTTAAACGATTTTTATCGCGCGCGTACACCCGCACATGACTTCTTGTTTTATGCGTAAAATCCGTCATTGTCGTTGAGGCCATGGGGCGCCAAGGTCGCCAGTTTGTAAATCCAGTGATTTTCTCTTTCTCGTAATTCTTTTTCTCCTTTGACATGGTCTATCAGCTGTATTTGCATGTCTTCTATATATATATATATATATATATATATATATATATATATATATATATATATATATATATATAACAGTAAGAATTCACCTGATGATTGCCTCGCATGAGGCATGAAACTCAGAGTAGCGAGTAAATGTCCATAAAAACTAACTCTTGAATTCTTACTGTTATTCACCGCTCTAGTTCAGCTACTGAGCACTTTGTAGTAGATGAGAATTTCACTCCATTTTTTGGTTATATATATATATATATATATATATTATATTATATTTTTACAAAAAGTTCTTATTCGAGTTCCTTCAAAGGTTCTTTGCCAAGTTCTCCGCCAGGTTCTTCACCAGGTTCTATTCTAGGTTCTACTTTTTTTGCTGTGCAAATATGTTTTGTTTTAATTAACGCAGCATTTGCAACAGCTAGCAGTCTACCGCAGCGCAGAGGAAGATTGCCGGCCAAAGATGACAATTCCGAGTTGATGATGTAGTCTTTATAGAGGTCTTCTCGCAGAACCTCCACATCCTCAATTTCGATGACCATACCAATTCCCTTGCTAAGAAGTATCAAAAAGCTCTGCTTCAAACTCTCGGTAGTCTTGCTGTCTGCGTAGGCCTCGTACCGTTTGTAGTATTTTTCACATCCTTTTCCGTAAGGCGTTTCACCTGGTCATGTGTTAGCTGGACACCGATTGCCTTTTTACATTTGCTAGTGGAAACAAGCACGGCTAGCTTTTCACGTTGAGCTGGCGTGTCAATCACGGAAAGTGATGGGGGTGAACTTCCTGGACCTGCCTCAAGCAGGTTCATGACTTCATTGAGTGCAGCCTGTTTGTCAGCCATGGCTATATATTATTAATTTTAATTCCATAAGGATGCCTGTGATTAAACACGATGATTGAAAATTTGTGCCTTTTAAGTTACACAATGAGCTCTTGGTACGTTTCGTGAGAAAGTTCGCCAGCGTACTCTTCAGAGATAGCCTTTGTGGTCTTACCCGATGGAGTGTAAAAGAGAACAAGTGCGCCACGTTTTTCCAAAAGGGTTTTGCGATGCTGGTGATTTGCTGTGTCAGCACCCACACACTGATCCCTGCGTGTCGTGCACTGAAGTCAAGAGATACCAGCTGGCTTGTGCGTCCTTTCACGTCTTTTGATGCAGCACAGTCGTCCAAAATGATAAGCGTGTTTGTTTTCTGAAAGACAGAAGCTGACCAGCTTAAGCCAGTTTTCAACCTCTTCCTGTTGGCAATTAACCACAAAAATGTAAGAATCTTTGTCCACAAAACCGTCATAGGTTTTGTTGTAAACGAAGGTTGGGCATGTTAGCACAATGTAGTCAAACTTGCCACAAAGGGGCCGCGCAGCTCATTAACAACGTATTTTGTTTTCCCTGAGTTAGTTGGCCCAACTATAAGAGCGTTGAAGGGAATGTTGTTATGGTCCATTATATTTAATGCTGCAAATATTCTAGCTGACTGTTCATAATGTTCATTTGAGCATCGCTGATGGTGTACACGTGACATTTCACATTTCCAAAGCCAGAGGCCTTTCTTTCGATCTCAAGATGCACGCCGTCCTTGGTGTTCACAAGACGGGTGCCGCTGCCATGCACAGTGTTGTCTTCCATGGAGGGCAGATCGCTGAGCAGGCCAAACTTGTTGTCTGTGTAAATCTACGTAAGAGTCGTTCAGAAACTATCTCCAAAGTGGGCAATATAAAAATTATGAGTGCCAGCAGTCCTTTTTTCTTCTCCCCTCTCTCCCCTCCCTTCTCTTTTCTCTCCCGTGTGGTTTCTAGGCTCATGGGAGTCCAAAAAACCCGGTTTCGGTGTCGTTCCGGCCAAAATGGGCAAATCTTCAGGAGCCACCTTTTCAAAAATCCAGGTACATATTGCAAGCAATTGTTGTCAGATGGCAAAAAATGACCGAATTCTGGCTGATGAGCGGCCTCTTCAGCATTTCTTGGCCATTTTAGCCCATTTCATGCCAACATATACCCGGATTTTTGAAAACGGTACCGCTCGGTTGAGGTGTCCGAGCGGTGTGTCGCGAGCACTTTTTTGTCGTTCAGAAACTATCTCCAAAGTGGGCAATATAAAAATTATGAGTGCCAGCAGTCCTTTTTTCTTCTCCCCTCTCTCCCCTCCCTTCTCTTTTCTCTCCCGTGTGGTTTCTAGGCTCATGGGAGTCCAAAAAACCCGGTTTCGGTGTCGTTCCGGCCAAAATGGGCAAATCTTCAGGAGCCACCTTTTCAAAAATCCAGGTACATATTGCAAGCAATTGTTGTCAGATGGCAAAAAATGACCGAATTCTGGCTGATGAGCGGCCTCTTCAGCATTTCTTGGCCATTTTAGCCCATTTCATGCCAACATATACCCGGATTTTTGAAAACGGTACTGCTCGGTTGAGGTGTCCGAGCGGTGTGTCGCGAGCACTTTTTTGTCGTTCAGAAACTATCTCCAAAGTGGGCAATATAAAAATTATGAGTGCCAGCAGTCCTTTTTTCTTCTCCCCTCTCTCCCCTCCCTTCTCTTTTCTCTCCCGTGTGGTTTCTAGGCTCATGGGAGTCCAAAAAACCCGGTTTCGGTGTCGTTCCGGCCAAAATGGGCAAATCTTCAGGAGCCACCTTTTCAAAAATCCAGGTACATATTGCAAGCAATTGTTGTCAGATGGCAAAAAATGACCGAATTCTGGCTGATGAGCGGCCTCTTCAGCATTTCTTGGCCATTTTAGCCCATTTCATGCCAACATATACCCGGATTTTTGAAAACGGTACTGCTCGGTTGAGGTGTCCGAGCGGTGTGTCGCGAGCACTTTTTTGTCGTTCAGAAACTATCTCCAAAGTGGGCAATATAAAAATTATGAGTGCCAGCAGTCCTTTTTTCTTCTCCCCTCTCTCCCCTCCCTTCTCTTTTCTCTCCCGTGTGGTTTCTAGGCTCATGGGAGTCCAAAAAACCCGGTTTCGGTGTCGTTCCGGCCAAAATGGGCAAATCTTCAGGAGCCACCTTTTCAAAAATCCAGGTACATATTGCAAGCAATTGTTGTCAGATGGCAAAAAATGACCGAATTCTGGCTGATGAGCGGCCTCTTCAGCATTTCTTGGCCATTTTAGCCCATTTCATGCCAACATATACCCGGATTTTTGAAAACGGTACTGCTCGGTTGAGGTGTCCGAGCGGTGTGTCGCGAGCACTTTTTTGTCGTTCAGAAACTATCTCCAAAGTGGGCAATATAAAAATTATGAGTGCCAGCAGTCCTTTTTTCTTCTCCCCTCTCTCCCCTCCCTTCTCTTTTCTCTCCCGTGTGGTTTCTAGGCTCATGGGAGTCCAAAAAACCCGGTTTCGGTGTCGTTCCGGCCAAAATGGGCAAATCTTCAGGAGCAACCTTTTCAAAAATCCAGGTACATATTGCAAGCAATTGTTGTCAGATGGCAAAAAATGACCGAATTCTGGCTGATGAGCGGCCTCTTCAGCATTTCTTGGCCATTTTAGCCCATTTCATGCCAACATATACCCGGATTTTTGAAAACGGTACCGCTCGGTTGAGGTGTCCGAGCGGTGTGTCGCGAGCATTTTTTTGTCGTTCAGAAACTATCTCCAAAGTGGGCAATATAAAAATTATGAGTGCCAGCAGTCCTTTTTTCTTCTCCCCTCTCTCCCCTCCCTTCTCTTTTCTCTCCCGTGTGGTTTCTAGGCTCATGGGAGTCCAAAAAACCCGGTTTCGGTGTCGTTCCGGCCAAAATGGGCAAATCTTCAGGAGCCACCTTTTCAAAAATCCAGGTACATATTGCAAGCAATTGTTGTCAGATGGCAAAAAATGACCGAATTCTGGCTGATGAGCGGCCTCTTCAGCATTTCTTGGCCATTTTAGCCCATTTCATGCCAACATATACCCGGATTTTTGAAAACGGTACCGCTCGGTTGAGGTGTCCGAGCGGTGTGTCGCGAGCATTTTTTTGTCGTTCAGAAACTATCTCCAAAGTGGGCAATATAAAAATTATGAGTGCCAGCAGTCCTTTTTTCTTCTCCCCTCTCTCCCCTCCCTTCTCTTTTCTCTCCCGTGTGGTTTCTAGGCTCATGGGAGTCCAAAAAACCCGGTTTCGGTGTCGTTCCGGCCAAAATGGGCAAATCTTCAGGAGCCACCTTTTCAAAAATCCAGGTACATATTGCAAGCAATTGTTGTCAGATGGCAAAAAATGACCGAATTCTGGCTGATGAGCGGCCTCTTCAGCATTTCTTGGCCATTTTAGTCCATTTCATGCCAATATATACCCGGATTTTTGAAAACGGTACCGCTCGGTTGAGGTGTCCGAGCGGTGTGTCGCGAGCACTTTTTTGTCGTTCAGAAACTATCTCCAAAGTGGGCAATATAAAAATTATGAGTGCCAGCAGTCCTTTTTTCTTCTCCCCTCTCTCCCCTCCCTTCTCTTTTCTCTCCCGTGTGGTTTCTAGGCTCATGGGAGTCCAAAAAACCCGGTTTCGGTGTCGTTCCGGCCAAAATGGGCAAATCTTCAGGAGCAACCTTTTCAAAAATCCAGGTACATATTGCAAGCAATTGTTGTCAGATGGCAAAAAATGACCGAATTCTGGCTGATGAGCGGCCTCTTCAGCATTTCTTGGCCATTTTAGCCCGTTTCATGCCAACATATACCCGGATTTTTGAAAACGGTACCGCTCGGTTGAGGTGTCCGAGCGGTGTGTCGCGAGCACTTTTTTGTCGTTCAGAAATTATCTCCAAAGTGGGCAATATAAAAATTATGAGTGCCAGCAGTCCTTTTTTCTTCTCCCCTCTCTCCCCTCCCTTCTCTTTTCTCTCCCGTGTGGTTTCTAGGCTCATGGGAGTCCAAAAAACCCGGTTTCGGTGTCGTTCCGGCCAAAATGGGCAAATCTTCAGGAGCCACCTTTTCAAAAATCCAGGTACATATTGCAAGCAATTGTTGTCAGATGGCAAAAAATGACCGAATTCTGGCTGATGAGCGGCCTCTTCAGCATTTCTTGGCCATTTTAGCCCATTTCATGCCAACATATACCCGGATTTTTGAAAACGGTACTGCTCGGTTGAGGTGTCCGAGCGGTGTGTCGCGAGCACTTTTTTGTCGTTCAGAAACTATCTCCAAAGTGGGCAATATAAAAATTATGAGTGCCAGCAGTCCTTTTTTCTTCTCCCCTCTCTCCCCTCCCTTCTCTTTTCTCTCCCGTGTGGTTTCTAGGCTCATGGGAGTCCAAAAAACCCGGTTTCGGTGTCGTTCCGGCCAAAATGGGCAAATCTTCAGGAGCAACCTTTTCAAAAATCCAGGTACATATTGCAAGCAATTGTTGTCAGATGGCAAAAAATGACCGAATTCTGGCTGATGAGCGGCCTCTTCAGCATTTCTTGGCCATTTTAGCCCATTTCATGCCAACATATACCCGGATTTTTGAAAACGGTACCGCTCGGTTGAGGTGTCCGAGCGGTGTGTCGCGAGCATTTTTTTGTCGTTCAGAAACTATCTCCAAAGTGGGCAATATAAAAATTATGAGTGCCAGCAGTCCTTTTTTCTTCTCCCCTCTCTCCCCTCCCTTCTCTTTTCTCTCCCGTGTGGTTTCTAGGCTCATGGGAGTCCAAAAAACCCGGTTTCGGTGTCGTTCCGGCCAAAATGGGCAAATCTTCAGGAGCCACCTTTTCAAAAATCCAGGTACATATTGCAAGCAATTGTTGTCAGATGGCAAAAAATGACCGAATTCTGGCTGATGAGCGGCCTCTTCAGCATTTCTTGGCCATTTTAGCCCATTTCATGCCAACATATACCCGGATTTTTGAAAACGGTACCGCTCGGTTGAGGTGTCCGAGCGGTGTGTCGCGAGCATTTTTTTGTCGTTCAGAAACTATCTCCAAAGTGGGCAATATAAAAATTATGAGTGCCAGCAGTCCTTTTTTCTTCTCCCCTCTCTCCCCTCCCTTCTCTTTTCTCTCCCGTGTGGTTTCTAGGCTCATGGGAGTCCAAAAAACCCGGTTTCGGTGTCGTTCCGGCCAAAATGGGCAAATCTTCAGGAGCCACCTTTTCAAAAATCCAGGTACATATTGCAAGCAATTGTTGTCAGATGGCAAAAAATGACCGAATTCTGGCTGATGAGCGGCCTCTTCAGCATTTCTTGGCCATTTTAGTCCATTTCATGCCAATATATACCCGGATTTTTGAAAACGGTACCGCTCGGTTGAGGTGTCCGAGCGGTGTGTCGCGAGCACTTTTTTGTCGTTCAGAAACTATCTCCAAAGTGGGCAATATAAAAATTATGAGTGCCAGCAGTCCTTTTTTCTTCTCCCCTCTCTCCCCTCCCTTCTCTTTTCTCTCCCGTGTGGTTTCTAGGCTCATGGGAGTCCAAAAAACCCGGTTTCGGTGTCGTTCCGGCCAAAATGGGCAAATCTTCAGGAGCCACCTTTTCAAAAATCCAGGTACATATTGCAAGCAATTGTTGTCAGATGGCAAAAAATGACCGAATTCTGGCTGATGAGCGGCCTCTTCAGCATTTCTTGGCCATTTTAGCCCATTTCATGCCAATATATACCCGGATTTTTGAAAACGGTACCGCTCGGTTGAGGTGTCCGAGCGGTGTGTCGCGAGCACTTTTTTGTCGTTCAGAAACTATCTCCAAAGTGGGCAATATAAAAATTATGAGTGCCAGCAGTCCTTTTTTCTTCTCCCCTCTCTCCCCTCCCTTCTCTTTTCTCTCCCGTGTGGTTTCTAGGCTCATGGGAGTCCAAAAAACCCGGTTTCGGTGTCGTTCCGGCCAAAATGGGCAAATCTTCAGGAGCAACCTTTTCAAAAATCCAGGTACATATTGCAAGCAATTGTTGTCAGATGGCAAAAAATGACCGAATTCTGGCTGATGAGCGGCCTCTTCAGCATTTCTTGGCCATTTTAGCCCATTTCATGCCAACATATACCCGGATTTTTGAAAACGGTACCGCTCGGTTGAGGTGTCCGAGCGGTGTGTCGCGAGCATTTTTTTGTCGTTCAGAAACTATCTCCAAAGTGGGCAATATAAAAATTATGAGTGCCAGCAGTCCTTTTTTCTTCTCCCCTCTCTCCCCTCCCTTCTCTTTTCTCTCCCGTGTGGTTTCTAGGCTCATGGGAGTCCAAAAAACCCGGTTTCGGTGTCGTTCCGGCCAAAATGGGCAAATCTTCAGGAGCCACCTTTTCAAAAATCCAGGTACATATTGCAAGCAATTGTTGTCAGATGGCAAAAAATGACCGAATTCTGGCTGATGAGCGGCCTCTTCAGCATTTCTTGGCCATTTTAGCCCATTTCATGCCAACATATACCCGGATTTTTGAAAACGGTACCGCTCGGTTGAGGTGTCCGAGCGGTGTGTCGCGAGCATTTTTTTGTCGTTCAGAAACTATCTCCAAAGTGGGCAATATAAAAATTATGAGTGCCAGCAGTCCTTTTTTCTTCTCCCCTCTCTCCCCTCCCTTCTCTTTTCTCTCCCGTGTGGTTTCTAGGCTCATGGGAGTCCAAAAAACCCGGTTTCGGTGTCGTTCCGGCCAAAATGGGCAAATCTTCAGGAGCCACCTTTTCAAAAATCCAGGTACATATTGCAAGCAATTGTTGTCAGATGGCAAAAAATGACCGAATTCTGGCTGATGAGCGGCCTCTTCAGCATTTCTTGGCCATTTTAGTCCATTTCATGCCAATATATACCCGGATTTTTGAAAACGGTACCGCTCGGTTGAGGTGTCCGAGCGGTGTGTCGCGAGCACTTTTTTGTCGTTCAGAAACTATCTCCAAAGTGGGCAATATAAAAATTATGAGTGCCAGCAGTCCTTTTTTCTTCTCCCCTCTCTCCCCTCCCTTCTCTTTTCTCTCCCGTGTGGTTTCTAGGCTCATGGGAGTCCAAAAAACCCGGTTTCGGTGTCGTTCCGGCCAAAATGGGCAAATCTTCAGGAGCCACCTTTTCAAAAATCCAGGTACATATTGCAAGCAATTGTTGTCAGATGGCAAAAAATGACCGAATTCTGGCTGATGAGCGGCCTCTTCAGCATTTCTTGGCCATTTTAGCCCATTTCATGCCAATATATACCCGGATTTTTGAAAACGGTACCGCTCGGTTGAGGTGTCCGAGCGGTGTGTCGCGAGCACTTTTTTGTCGTTCAGAAATTATCTCCAAAGTGGGCAATATAAAAATTATGAGTGCCAGCAGTCCTTTTTTCTTCTCCCCTCTCTCCCCTCCCTTCTCTTTTCTCTCCCGTGTGGTTTCTAGGCTCATGGGAGTCCAAAAAACCCGGTTTCGGTGTCGTTCCGGCCAAAATGGGCAAATCTTCAGGAGCCACCTTTTCAAAAATCCAGGTACATATTGCAAGCAATTGTTGTCAGATGGCAAAAAATGACCGAATTCTGGCTGATGAGCGGCCTCTTCAGCATTTCTTGGCCATTTTAGTCCATTTCATGCCAATATATACCCGGATTTTTGAAAACGGTACCGCTCGGTTGAGGTGTCCGAGCGGTGTGTCGCGAGCACTTTTTTGTCGTTCAGAAACTATCTCCAAAGTGGGCAATATAAAAATTATGAGTGCCAGCAGTCCTTTTTTCTTCTCCCCTCTCTCCCCTCCCTTCTCTTTTCTCTCCCGTGTGGTTTCTAGGCTCATGGGAGTCCAAAAAACCCGGTTTCGGTGTCGTTCCGGCCAAAATGGGCAAATCTTCAGGAGCCACCTTTTCAAAAATCCAGGTACATATTGCAAGCAATTGTTGTCAGATGGCAAAAAATGACCGAATTCTGGCTGATGAGCGGCCTCTTCAGCATTTCTTGGCCATTTTAGCCCATTTCATGCCAATATATACCCGGATTTTTGAAAACGGTACCGCTCGGTTGAGGTGTCCGAGCGGTGTGTCGCGAGCACTTTTTTGTCGTTCAGAAACTATCTCCAAAGTGGGCAATATAAAAATTATGAGTGCCAGCAGTCCTTTTTTCTTCTCCCCTCTCTCCCCTCCCTTCTCTTTTCTCTCCCGTGTGGTTTCTAGGCTCATGGGAGTCCAAAAAACCCGGTTTCGGTGTCGTTCCGGCCAAAATGGGCAAATCTTCAGGAGCCACCTTTTCAAAAATCCAGGTACATATTGCAAGCAATTGTTGTCAGATGGCAAAAAATGACCGAATTCTGGCTGATGAGCGGCCTCTTCAGCATTTCTTGGCCATTTTAGCCCGTTTCATGCCAACATATACCCGGATTTTTGAAAACGGTACCGCTCGGTTGAGGTGTCCGAGCGGTGTGTCGCGAGCACTTTTTTGTCGTTCAGAAATTATCTCCAAAGTGGGCAATATAAAAATTATGAGTGCCAGCAGTCCTTTTTTCTTCTCCCCTCTCTCCCCTCCCTTCTCTTTTCTCTCCCGTGTGGTTTCTAGGCTCATGGGAGTCCAAAAAACCCGGTTTCGGTGTCGTTCCGGCCAAAATGGGCAAATCTTCAGGAGCCACCTTTTCAAAAATCCAGGTACATATTGCAAGCAATTGTTGTCAGATGGCAAAAAATGACCGAATTCTGGCTGATGAGCGGCCTCTTCAGCATTTCTTGGCCATTTTAGCCCATTTCATGCCAACATATACCCGGATTTTTGAAAACGGTACCGCTCGGTTGAGGTGTCCGAGCGGTGTGTCGCGAGCATTTTTTTGTCGTTCAGAAACTATCTCCAAAGTGGGCAATATAAAAATTATGAGTGCCAGCAGTCCTTTTTTCTTCTCCCCTCTCTCCCCTCCCTTCTCTTTTCTCTCCCGTGTGGTTTCTAGGCTCATGGGAGTCCAAAAAACCCGGTTTCGGTGTCGTTCCGGCCAAAATGGGCAAATCTTCAGGAGCCACCTTTTCAAAAATCCAGGTAGATATTGCAAGCAATTGTTGTCAGATGGCAAAAAATGACCGAATTCTGGCTGATGAGCGGCCTCTTCAGCATTTCTTGGCCATTTTAGCCCATTTCATGCCAATATATACCCGGATTTTTGAAAACGGTACCGCTCGGTTGAGGTGTCCGAGCGGTGTGTCGCGAGCACTTTTTTGTCGTTCAGAAATTATCTCCAAAGTGGGCAATATAAAAATTATGAGTGCCAGCAGTCCTTTTTTCTTCTCCCCTCTCTCCCCTCCCTTCTCTTTTCTCTCCCGTGTGGTTTCTAGGCTCATGGGAGTCCAAAAAACCCGGTTTCGGTGTCGTTCCGGCCAAAATGGGCAAATCTTCAGGAGCCACCTTTTCAAAAATCCAGGTACATATTGCAAGCAATTGTCGTCAGATGGCAAAAAATGACCGAATTCTGGCTGATGAGCGGCCTCTTCAGCATTTCTTGGCCATTTTAGCCCATTTCATGCCAACATATACCCGGATTTTTGAAAACGGTACCGCTCGGTTGAGGTGTCCGAGCGGTGTGTCGCGAGCACTTTTTTGTCGTTCAGAAATTATCTCCAAAGTGGGCAATATAAAAAGTATGAGTGCCAGCAGTCCTTTTTTCTTCTCCCCTCTCTCCCCTCCCTTCTCTTTTCTCTCCCGTGTGGTTTCTAGGCTCATGGGAGTCCAAAAAACCCGGTTTCGGTGTCGTTCCGGCCAAAATGGGCAAATCTTCAGGAGCCACCTTTTCAAAAATCCAGGTACATATTGCAAGCAATTGTTGTCAGATGGCAAAAAATGACCGAATTCTGGCTGATGAGCGGCCTCTTCAGCATTTCTTGGCCATTTTAGCCCATTTCATGCCCACATATACCCGGATTTTTGAAAACGGTACCGCTCGGTTGAGGTGTCCGAGCGGTGTGTCGCGAGCACTTTTTTGTCGTTCAGAAACTATCTCCAAAGTGGGCAATATAAAAATTATGAGTGCCAGCAGTCCTTTTTTCTTCTCCCCTCTCTCCCCTCCCTTCTCTTTTCTCTCCCGTGTGGTTTCTAGGCTCATGGGAGTCCAAAAAACCCGGTTTCGGTGTCGTTCCGGCCAAAATGGGCAAATCTTCAGGAGCCACCTTTTCAAAAATCCAGGTACATATTGCAAGCAATTGTTGTCAGATGGCAAAAAATGACCGAATTCTGGCTGATGAGCGGCCTCTTCAGCATTTCTTGGCCATTTTAGCCCATTTCATGCCAATATATACCCGGATTTTTGAAAACGGTACCGCTCGGTTGAGGTGTCCGAGCGGTGTGTCGCGAGCACTTTTTTGTCGTTCAGAAATTATCTCCAAAGTGGGCAATATAAAAATTATGAGTGCCAGCAGTCCTTTTTTCTTCTCCCCTCTCTCCCCTCCCTTCTCTTTTCTCTCCCGTGTGGTTTCTAGGCTCATGGGAGTCCAAAAAACCCGGTTTCGGTGTCGTTCCGGCCAAAATGGGCAAATCTTCAGGAGCCACCTTTTCAAAAATCCAGGTACATATTGCAAGCAATTGTTGTCAGATGGCAAAAAATGACCGAATTCTGGCTGATGAGCGGCCTCTTCAGCATTTCTTGGCCATTTTAGCCCATTTCATGCCAACATATACCCGGATTTTTGAAAACGGTACCGCTCGGTTGAGGTGTCCGAGCGGTGTGTCGCGAGCACTTTTTTGTCGTTCAGAAACTATCTCCAAAGTGGGCAATATAAAAATTATGAGTGCCAGCAGTCCTTTTTTCTTCTCCCCTCTCTCCCCTCCCTTCTCTTTTCTCTCCCGTGTGGTTTCTAGGCTCATGGGAGTCCAAAAAACCCGGTTTCGGTGTCGTTCCGGCCAAAATGGGCAAATCTTCAGGAGCCACCTTTTCAAAAATCCAGGTACATATTGCAAGCAATTGTTGTCAGATGGCAAAAAATGACCGAATTCTGGCTGATGAGCGGCCTCTTCAGCATTTCTTGGCCATTTTAGCCCATTTCATGCCAACATATGCCCGGATTTTTGAAAACGGTACCGCTCGGTTGAGGTGTCCGAGCGGTGTGTCGCGAGCACTTTTTTGTCGTTCAGAAATTATCTCCAAAGTGGGCAATATAAAAATTATGAGTGCCAGCAGTCCTTTTTTCTTCTCCCCTCTCTCCCCTCCCTTCTCTTTTCTCTCCCGTGTGGTTTCTAGGCTCATGGGAGTCCAAAAAACCCGGTTTCGGTGTCGTTCCGGCCAAAATGGGCAAATCTTCAGGAGCCACCTTTTCAAAAATCCAGGTACATATTGCAAGCAATTGTTGTCAGATGGCAAAAAATGACCGAATTCTGGCTGATGAGCGGCCTCTTCAGCATTTCTTGGCCATTTTAGCCCATTTCATGCCAATATATACCCGGATTTTTGAAAACGGTACCGCTCGGTTGAGGTGTCCGAGCGGTGTGTCGCGAGCACTTTTTTGTCGTTCAGAAACTATCTCCAAAGTGGGCAATATAAAAATTATGAGTGCCAGCAGTCCTTTTTTCTTCTCCCCTCTCTCCCCTCCCTTCTCTTTTCTCTCCCGTGTGGTTTCTAGGCTCATGGGAGTCCAAAAAACCCGGTTTCGGTGTCGTTCCGGCCAAAATGGGCAAATCTTCAGGAGCCACCTTTTCAAAAATCCAGGTACATATTGCAAGCAATTGTTGTCAGATGGCAAAAAATGACCGAATTCTGGCTGATGAGCGGCCTCTTCAGCATTTCTTGGCCATTTTAGCCCATTTCATGCCAACATATGCCCGGATTTTTGAAAACGGTACCGCTCGGTTGAGGTGTCCGAGCGGTGTGTCGCGAGCACTTTTTTGTCGTTCAGAAATTATCTCCAAAGTGGGCAATATAAAAATTATGAGTGCCAGCAGTCCTTTTTTCTTCTCCCCTCTCTCCCCTCCCTTCTCTTTTCTCTCCCGTGTGGTTTCTAGGCTCATGGGAGTCCAAAAAACCCGGTTTCGGTGTCGTTCCGGCCAAAATGGGCAAATCTTCAGGAGCCACCTTTTCAAAAATCCAGGTACATATTGCAAGCAATTGTTGTCAGATGGCAAAAAATGACCGAATTCTGGCTGATGAGCGGCCTCTTCAGCATTTCTTGGCCATTTTAGCCCATTTCATGCCAACATATACCCGGATTTTTGAAAACGGTACCGCTCGGTTGAGGTGTCCGAGCGGTGTGTCGCGAGCACTTTTTTGTCGTTCAGAAACTATCTCCAAAGTGGGCAATATAAAAATTATGAGTGCCAGCAGTCCTTTTTTCTTCTCCCCTCTCTCCCCTCCCTTCTCTTTTCTCTCCCGTGTGGTTTCTAGGCTCATGGGAGTCCAAAAAACCCGGTTTCGGTGTCGTTCCGGCCAAAATGGGCAAATCTTCAGGAGCCACCTTTTCAAAAATCCAGGTACATATCGCAAGCAATTGTTGTCAGATGGCAAAAAATGACCGAATTCTGGCTGATGAGCGGCCTCTTCAGCATTTCTTGGCCATTTTAGCCCATTTCATGCCAACATATGCCCGGATTTTTGAAAACGGTACCGCTCGGTTGAGGTGTCCGAGCGGTGTGTCGCGAGCATTTTTTTGTCGTTCAGAAACTATCTCCAAAGTGGGCAATATAAAAATTATGAGTGCCAGCAGTCCTTTTTTCTTCTCCCCTCTCTCCCCTCCCTTCTCTTTTCTCTCCCGTGTGGTTTCTAGGCTCATGGGAGTCCAAAAAACCCGGTTTCGGTGTCGTTCCGGCCAAAATGGGCAAATCTTCAGGAGCCACCTTTTCAAAAATCCAGGTACATATTGCAAGCAATTGTTGTCAGATGGCAAAAAATGACCGAATTCTGGCTGATGAGCGGCCTCTTCAGCATTTCTTGGCCATTTTAGCCCATTTCATGCCAACATATGCCCGGATTTTTGAAAACGGTACCGCTCGGTTGAGGTGTCCGAGCGGTGTGTCGCGAGCACTTTTTTGTCGTTCAGAAATTATCTCCAAAGTGGGCAATATAAAAATTATGAGTGCCAGCAGTCCTTTTTTCTTCTCCCCTCTCTCCCCTCCCTTCTCTTTTCTCTCCCGTGTGGTTTCTAGGCTCATGGGAGTCCAAAAAACCCGGTTTCGGTGTCGTTCCGGCCAAAATGGGCAAATCTTCAGGAGCCACCTTTTCAAAAATCCAGGTACATATTGCAAGCAATTGTTGTCAGATGGCAAAAAATGACCGAATTCTGGCTGATGAGCGGCCTCTTCAGCATTTCTTGGCCATTTTAGCCCATTTCATGCCAACATATACCCGGATTTTTGAAAACGGTACCGCTCGGTTGAGGTGTCCGAGCGGTGTGTCGCGAGCATTTTTTTGTCGTTCAGAAACTATCTCCAAAGTGGGCAATATAAAAATTATGAGTGCCAGCAGTCCTTTTTTCTTCTCCCCTCTCTCCCCTCCCTTCTCTTTTCTCTCCCGTGTGGTTTCTAGGCTCATGGGAGTCCAAAAAACCCGGTTTCGGTGTCGTTCCGGCCAAAATGGGCAAATCTTCAGGAGCCACCTTTTCAAAAATCCAGGTACATATTGCAAGCAATTGTTGTCAGATGGCAAAAAATGACCGAATTCTGGCTGATGAGCGGCCTCTTCAGCATTTCTTGGCCATTTTAGCCCATTTCATGCCAACATATACCCGGATTTTTGAAAACGGTACCGCTCGGTTGAGGTGTCCGAGCGGTGTGTCGCGAGCATTTTTTTGTCGTTCAGAAACTATCTCCAAAGTGGGCAATATAAAAATTATGAGTGCCAGCAGTCCTTTTTTCTTCTCCCCTCTCTCCCCTCCCTTCTCTTTTCTCTCCCGTGTGGTTTCTAGGCTCATGGGAGTCCAAAAAACCCGGTTTCGGTGTCGTTCCGGCCAAAATGGGCAAATCTTCAGGAGCCACCTTTTCAAAAATCCAGGTACATATTGCAAGCAATTGTTGTCAGATGGCAAAAAATGACCGAATTCTGGCTGATGAGCGGCCTCTTCAGCATTTCTTGGCCATTTTAGCCCATTTCATGCCAACATATACCCGGATTTTTGAAAACGGTACCGCTCGGTTGAGGTGTCCGAGCGGTGTGTCGCGAGCATTTTTTTGTCGTTCAGAAACTATCTCCAAAGTGGGCAATATAAAAATTATGAGTGCCAGCAGTCCTTTTTTCTTCTCCCCTCTCTCCCCTCCCTTCTCTTTTCTCTCCCGTGTGGTTTCTAGGCTCATGGGAGTCCAAAAAACCCGGTTTCGGTGTCGTTCCGGCCAAAATGGGCAAATCTTCAGGAGCCACCTTTTCAAAAATCCAGGTACATATTGCAAGCAATTGTTGTCAGATGGCAAAAAATGACCGAATTCTGGCTGATGAGCGGCCTCTTCAGCATTTCTTGGCCATTTTAGCCCATTTCATGCCAACATATACCCGGATTTTTGAAAACGGTACCGCTCGGTTGAGGTGTCCGAGCGGTGTGTCGCGAGCATTTTTTTGTCGTTCAGAAACTATCTCCAAAGTGGGCAATATAAAAATTATGAGTGCCAGCAGTCCTTTTTTCTTCTCCCCTCTCTCCCCTCCCTTCTCTTTTCTCTCCCGTGTGGTTTCTAGGCTCATGGGAGTCCAAAAAACCCGGTTTCGGTGTCGTTCCGGCCAAAATGGGCAAATCTTCAGGAGCCACCTTTTCAAAAATCCAGGTACATATTGCAAGCAATTGTTGTCAGATGGCAAAAAATGACCGAATTCTGGCTGATGAGCGGCCTCTTCAGCATTTCTTGGCCATTTTAGCCCATTTCATGCCAATATATACCCGGATTTTTGAAAACGGTACCGCTCGGTTGAGGTGTCCGAGCGGTGTGTCGCGAGCACTTTTTTGTCGTTCAGAAACTATCTCCAAAGTGGGCAATATAAAAATTATGAGTGCCAGCAGTCCTTTTTTCTTCTCCCCTCTCTCCCCTCCCTTCTCTTTTCTCTCCCGTGTGGTTTCTAGGCTCATGGGAGTCCAAAAAACCCGGTTTCGGTGTCGTTCCGGCCAAAATGGGCAAATCTTCAGGAGCCACCTTTTCAAAAATCCAGGTACATATTGCAAGCAATTGTTGTCAGATGGCAAAAAATGACCGAATTCTGGCTGATGAGCGGCCTCTTCAGCATTTCTTGGCCATTTTAGCCCATTTCATGCCAACATATACCCGGATTTTTGAAAACGGTACCGCTCGGTTGAGGTGTCCGAGCGGTGTGTCGCGAGAACTTTTTTGTCGTTCAGAAACTATCTCCAAAGTGGGCAATATAAAAATTATGAGTGCCAGCAGTCCTTTTTTCTTCTCCCCTCTCTCCCCTCCCTTCTCTTTTCTCTCCCGTGTGGTTTCTAGGCTCATGGGAGTCCAAAAAACCCGGTTTCGGTGTCGTTCCGGCCAAAATGGGCAAATCTTCAGGAGCCACCTTTTCAAAAATCCAGGTAGATATTGCAAGCAATTGTTGTCAGATGGCAAAAAATGACCGAATTCTGGCTGATGAGCGGCCTCTTCAGCATTTCTTGGCCATTTTAGCCCATTTCATGCCAATATATACCCGGATTTTTGAAAACGGTACCGCTCGGTTGAGGTGTCCGAGCGGTGTGTCGCGAGCACTTTTTTGTCGTTCAGAAATTATCTCCAAAGTGGGCAATATAAAAATTATGAGTGCCAGCAGTCCTTTTTTCTTCTCCCCTCTCTCCCCTCCCTTCTCTTTTCTCTCCCGTGTGGTTTCTAGGCTCATGGGAGTCCAAAAAACCCGGTTTCGGTGTCGTTCCGGCCAAAATGGGCAAATCTTCAGGAGCCACCTTTTCAAAAATCCAGGTACATATTGCAAGCAATTGTTGTCAGATGGCAAAAAATGACCGAATTCTGGCTGATGAGCGGCCTCTTCAGCATTTCTTGGCCATTTTAGCCCATTTCATGCCAATATATACCCGGATTTTTGAAAACGGTACCGCTCGGTTGAGGTGTCCGAGCGGTGTGTCGCGAGCACTTTTTTGTCGTTCAGAAATTATCTCCAAAGTGGGCAATATAAAAATTATGAGTGCCAGCAGTCCTTTTTTCTTCTCCCCTCTCTCCCCTCCCTTCTCTTTTCTCTCCCGTGTGGTTTCTAGGCTCATGGGAGTCCAAAAAACCCGGTTTCGGTGTCGTTCCGGCCAAAATGGGCAAATCTTCAGGAGCCACCTTTTCAAAAATCCAGGTACATATTGCAAGCAATTGTTGTCAGATGGCAAAAAATGACCGAATTCTGGCTGATGAGCGGCCTCTTCAGCATTTCTTGGCCATTTTAGCCCATTTCATGCCAACATATACCCGGATTTTTGAAAACGGTACCGCTCGGTTGAGGTGTCCGAGCGGTGTGTCGCGAGCACTTTTTTGTCGTTCAGAAACTATCTCCAAAGTGGGCAATATAAAAATTATGAGTGCCAGCAGTCCTTTTTTCTTCTCCCCTCTCTCCCCTCCCTTCTCTTTTCTCTCCCGTGTGGTTTCTAGGCTCATGGGAGTCCAAAAAACCCGGTTTCGGTGTCGTTCCGGCCAAAATGGGCAAATCTTCAGGAGCCACCTTTTCAAAAATCCAGGTACATATTGCAAGCAATTGTTGTCAGATGGCAAAAAATGACCGAATTCTGGCTGATGAGCGGCCTCTTCAGCATTTCTTGGCCATTTTAGCCCATTTCATGCCAACATATACCCGGATTTTTGAAAACGGTACCGCTCGGTTGAGGTGTCCGAGCGGTGTGTCGCGAGCACTTTTTTGTCGTTCAGAAACTATCTCCAAAGTGGGCAATATAAAAATTATGAGTGCCAGCAGTCCTTTTTTCTTCTCCCCTCTCTCCCCTCCCTTCTCTTTTCTCTCCCGTGTGGTTTCTAGGCTCATGGGAGTCCAAAAAACCCGGTTTCGGTGTCGTTCCGGCCAAAATGGGCAAATCTTCAGGAGCCACCTTTTCAAAAATCCAGGTACATATTGCAAGCAATTGTTGTCAGATGGCAAAAAATGACCGAATTCTGGCTGATGAGCGGCCTCTTCAGCATTTCTTGGCCATTTTAGCCCATTTCATGCCAATATATACCCGGATTTTTGAAAACGGTACCGCTCGGTTGAGGTGTCCGAGCGGTGTGTCGCGAGCACTTTTTTGTCGTTCAGAAATTATCTCCAAAGTGGGCAATATAAAAATTATGAGTGCCAGCAGTCCTTTTTTCTTCTCCCCTCTCTCCCCTCCCTTCTCTTTTCTCTCCCGTGTGGTTTCTAGGCTCATGGGAGTCCAAAAAACCCGGTTTCGGTGTCGTTCCGGCCAAAATGGGCAAATCTTCAGGAGCCACCTTTTCAAAAATCCAGGTACATATTGCAAGCAATTGTTGTCAGATGGCAAAAAATGACCGAATTCTGGCTGATGAGCGGCCTCTTCAGCATTTCTTGGCCATTTTAGCCCATTTCATGCCAACATATACCCGGATTTTTGAAAACGGTACCGCTCGGTTGAGGTGTCCGAGCGGTGTGTCGCGAGCACTTTTTTGTCGTTCAGAAACTATCTCCAAAGTGGGCAATATAAAAATTATGAGTGCCAGCAGTCCTTTTTTCTTCTCCCCTCTCTCCCCTCCCTTCTCTTTTCTCTCCCGTGTGGTTTCTAGGCTCATGGGAGTCCAAAAAACCCGGTTTCGGTGTCGTTCCGGCCAAAATGGGCAAATCTTCAGGAGCCACCTTTTCAAAAATCCAGGTACATATTGCAAGCAATTGTTGTCAGATGGCAAAAAATGACCGAATTCTGGCTGATGAGCGGCCTCTTCAGCATTTCTTGGCCATTTTAGCCCATTTCATGCCAACATATACCCGGATTTTTGAAAACGGTACCGCTCGGTTGAGGTGTCCGAGCGGTGTGTCGCGAGCATTTTTTTGTCGTTCAGAAACTATCTCCAAAGTGGGCAATATAAAAATTATGAGTGCCAGCAGTCCTTTTTTCTTCTCCCCTCTCTCCCCTCCCTTCTCTTTTCTCTCCCGTGTGGTTTCTAGGCTCATGGGAGTCCAAAAAACCCGGTTTCGGTGTCGTTCCGGCCAAAATGGGCAAATCTTCAGGAGCCACCTTTTCAAAAATCCAGGTAGATATTGCAAGCAATTGTTGTCAGATGGCAAAAAATGACCGAATTCTGGCTGATGAGCGGCCTCTTCAGCATTTCTTGGCCATTTTAGCCCATTTCATGCCAACATATACCCGGATTTTTGAAAACGGTACCGCTCGGTTGAGGTGTCCGAGCGGTGTGTCGCGAGCACTTTTTTGTCGTTCAGAAACTATCTCCAAAGTGGGCAATATAAAAATTATGAGTGCCAGCAGTCCTTTTTTCTTCTCCCCTCTCTCCCCTCCCTTCTCTTTTCTCTCCCGTGTGGTTTCTAGGCTCATGGGAGTCCAAAAAACCCGGTTTCGGTGTCGTTCCGGCCAAAATGGGCAAATCTTCAGGAGCCACCTTTTCAAAAATCCAGGTACATATTGCAAGCAATTGTTGTCAGATGGCAAAAAATGACCGAATTCTGGCTGATGAGCGGCCTCTTCAGCATTTCTTGGCCATTTTAGCCCATTTCATGCCAACATATACCCGGATTTTTGAAAACGGTACCGCTCGGTTGAGGTGTCCGAGCGGTGTGTCGCGAGCACTTTTTTGTCGTTCAGAAACTATCTCCAAAGTGGGCAATATAAAAATTATGAGTGCCAGCAGTCCTTTTTTCTTCTCCCCTCTCTCCCCTCCCTTCTCTTTTCTCTCCCGTGTGGTTTCTAGGCTCATGGGAGTCCAAAAAACCCGGTTTCGGTGTCGTTCCGGCCAAAATGGGCAAATCTTCAGGAGCCACCTTTTCAAAAATCCAGGTACATATTGCAAGCAATTGTTGTCAGATGGCAAAAAATGACCGAATTCTGGCTGATGAGCGGCCTCTTCAGCATTTCTTGGCCATTTTAGCCCATTTCATGCCAATATATACCCGGATTTTTGAAAACGGTACCGCTCGGTTGAGGTGTCCGAGCGGTGTGTCGCGAGCACTTTTTTGTCGTTCAGAAATTATCTCCAAAGTGGGCAATATAAAAATTATGAGTGCCAGCAGTCCTTTTTTCTTCTCCCCTCTCTCCCCTCCCTTCTCTTTTCTCTCCCGTGTGGTTTCTAGGCTCATGGGAGTCCAAAAAACCCGGTTTCGGTGTCGTTCCGGCCAAAATGGGCAAATCTTCAGGAGCCACCTTTTCAAAAATCCAGGTACATATTGCAAGCAATTGTTGTCAGATGGCAAAAAATGACCGAATTCTGGCTGATGAGCGGCCTCTTCAGCATTTCTTGGCCATTTTAGCCCATTTCATGCCAACATATACCCGGATTTTTGAAAACGGTACCGCTCGGTTGAGGTGTCCGAGCGGTGTGTCGCGAGCACTTTTTTGTCGTTCAGAAACTATCTCCAAAGTGGGCAATATAAAAATTATGAGTGCCAGCAGTCCTTTTTTCTTCTCCCCTCTCTCCCCTCCCTTCTCTTTTCTCTCCCGTGTGGTTTCTAGGCTCATGGGAGTCCAAAAAACCCGGTTTCGGTGTCGTTCCGGCCAAAATGGGCAAATCTTCAGGAGCCACCTTTTCAAAAATCCAGGTACATATTGCAAGCAATTGTTGTCAGATGGCAAAAAATGACCGAATTCTGGCTGATGAGCGGCCTCTTCAGCATTTCTTGGCCATTTTAGCCCATTTCATGCCAACATATACCCGGATTTTTGAAAACGGTACCGCTCGGTTGAGGTGTCCGAGCGGTGTGTCGCGAGCATTTTTTTGTCGTTCAGAAACTATCTCCAAAGTGGGCAATATAAAAATTATGAGTGCCAGCAGTCCTTTTTTCTTCTCCCCTCTCTCCCCTCCCTTCTCTTTTCTCTCCCGTGTGGTTTCTAGGCTCATGGGAGTCCAAAAAACCCGGTTTCGGTGTCGTTCCGGCCAAAATGGGCAAATCTTCAGGAGCCACCTTTTCAAAAATCCAGGTACATATTGCAAGCAATTGTTGTCAGATGGCAAAAAATGACCGAATTCTGGCTGATGAGCGGCCTCTTCAGCATTTCTTGGCCATTTTAGCCCATTTCATGCCAACATATACCCGGATTTTTGAAAACGGTACCGCTCGGTTGAGGTGTCCGAGCGGTGTGTCGCGAGCACTTTTTTGTCGTTCAGAAACTATCTCCAAAGTGGGCAATATAAAAATTATGAGTGCCAGCAGTCCTTTTTTCTTCTCCCCTCTCTCCCCTCCCTTCTCTTTTCTCTCCCGTGTGGTTTCTAGGCTCATGGGAGTCCAAAAAACCCGGTTTCGGTGTCGTTCCGGCCAAAATGGGCAAATCTTCAGGAGCCACCTTTTCAAAAATCCAGGTACATATTGCAAGCAATTGTTGTCAGATGGCAAAAAATGACCGAATTCTGGCTGATGAGCGGCCTCTTCAGCATTTCTTGGCCATTTTAGCCCATTTCATGCCAACATATACCCGGATTTTTGAAAACGGTACCGCTCGGTTGAGGTGTCCGAGCGGTGTGTCGCGAGCACTTTTTTGTCGTTCAGAAACTATCTCCAAAGTGGGCAATATAAAAATTATGAGTGCCAGCAGTCCTTTTTTCTTCTCCCCTCTCTCCCCTCCCTTCTCTTTTCTCTCCCGTGTGGTTTCTAGGCTCATGGGAGTCCAAAAAACCCGGTTTCGGTGTCGTTCCGGCCAAAATGGGCAAATCTTCAGGAGCCACCTTTTCAAAAATCCAGGTACATATTGCAAGCAATTGTTGTCAGATGGCAAAAAATGACCGAATTCTGGCTGATGAGCGGCCTCTTCAGCATTTCTTGGCCATTTTAGCCCATTTCATGCCAATATATACCCGGATTTTTGAAAACGGTACCGCTCGGTTGAGGTGTCCGAGCGGTGTGTCGCGAGCACTTTTTTGTCGTTCAGAAATTATCTCCAAAGTGGGCAATATAAAAATTATGAGTGCCAGCAGTCCTTTTTTCTTCTCCCCTCTCTCCCCTCCCTTCTCTTTTCTCTCCCGTGTGGTTTCTAGGCTCATGGGAGTCCAAAAAACCCGGTTTCGGTGTCGTTCCGGCCAAAATGGGCAAATCTTCAGGAGCCACCTTTTCAAAAATCCAGGTACATATTGCAAGCAATTGTTGTCAGATGGCAAAAAATGACCGAATTCTGGCTGATGAGCGGCCTCTTCAGCATTTCTTGGCCATTTTAGCCCATTTCATGCCAACATATACCCGGATTTTTGAAAACGGTACCGCTCGGTTGAGGTGTCCGAGCGGTGTGTCGCGAGCACTTTTTTGTCGTTCAGAAACTATCTCCAAAGTGGGCAATATAAAAATTATGAGTGCCAGCAGTCCTTTTTTCTTCTCCCCTCTCTCCCCTCCCTTCTCTTTTCTCTCCCGTGTGGTTTCTAGGCTCATGGGAGTCCAAAAAACCCGGTTTCGGTGTCGTTCCGGCCAAAATGGGCAAATCTTCAGGAGCCACCTTTTCAAAAATCCAGGTACATATTGCAAGCAATTGTTGTCAGATGGCAAAAAATGACCGAATTCTGGCTGATGAGCGGCCTCTTCAGCATTTCTTGGCCATTTTAGCCCATTTCATGCCAACATATACCCGGATTTTTGAAAACGGTACCGCTCGGTTGAGGTGTCCGAGCGGTGTGTCGCGAGCATTTTTTTGTCGTTCAGAAACTATCTCCAAAGTGGGCAATATAAAAATTATGAGTGCCAGCAGTCCTTTTTTCTTCTCCCCTCTCTCCCCTCCCTTCTCTTTTCTCTCCCGTGTGGTTTCTAGGCTCATGGGAGTCCAAAAAACCCGGTTTCGGTGTCGTTCCGGCCAAAATGGGCAAATCTTCAGGAGCCACCTTTTCAAAAATCCAGGTACATATTGCAAGCAATTGTTGTCAGATGGCAAAAAATGACCGAATTCTGGCTGATGAGCGGCCTCTTCAGCATTTCTTGGCCATTTTAGCCCATTTCATGCCAACATATACCCGGATTTTTGAAAACGGTACCGCTCGGTTGAGGTGTCCGAGCGGTGTGTCGCGAGCATTTTTTTGTCGTTCAGAAACTATCTCCAAAGTGGGCAATATAAAAATTATGAGTGCCAGCAGTCCTTTTTTCTTCTCCCCTCTCTCCCCTCCCTTCTCTTTTCTCTCCCGTGTGGTTTCTAGGCTCATGGGAGTCCAACAAACCCGGTTTCGGTGTCGTTCCGGCCAAAATGGGCAAATCTTCAGGAGCCACCTTTTCAAAAATCCAGGTACATATTGCAAGCAATTGTTGTCAGATGGCAAAAAATGACCGAATTCTGGCTGATGAGCGGCCTCTTCAGCATTTCTTGGCCATTTTAGCCCATTTCATGCCAATATATACCCGGATTTTTGAAAACGGTACCGCTCGGTTGAGGTGTCCGAGCGGTGTGTCGCGAGCACTTTTTTGTCGTTCAGAAATTATCTCCAAAGTGGGCAATATAAAAATTATGAGTGCCAGCAGTCCTTTTTTCTTCTCCCCTCTCTCCCCTCCCTTCTCTTTTCTCTCCCGTGTGGTTTCTAGGCTCATGGGAGTCCAAAAAACCCGGTTTCGGTGTCGTTCCGGCCAAAATGGGCAAATCTTCAGGAGCCACCTTTTCAAAAATCCAGGTACATATTGCAAGCAATTGTTGTCAGATGGCAAAAAATGACCGAATTCTGGCTGATGAGCGGCCTTTTCAGCATTTCTTGGCCATTTTAGCCCATTTCATGCCAACATATGCCCGGATTTTTGAAAACGGTACCGCTCGGTTGAGGTGTCCGAGCGGTGTGTCGCGAGCATTTTTTTGTCGTTCAGAAACTATCTCCAAAGTGGGCAATATAAAAATTATGAGTGCCAGCAGTCCTTTTTTCTTCTCCCCTCTCTCCCCTCCCTTCTCTTTTCTCTCCCGTGTGGTTTCTAGGCTCATGGGAGTCCAAAAAACCCGGTTTCGGTGTCGTTCCGGCCAAAATGGGCAAATCTTCAGGAGCCACCTTTTCAAAAATCCAGGTACATATTGCAAGCAATTGTTGTCAGATGGCAAAAAATGACCGAATTCTGGCTGATGAGCGGCCTCTTCAGCATTTCTTGGCCATTTTAGCCCATTTCATGCCAACATATGCCCGGATTTTTGAAAACGGTACCGCTCGGTTGAGGTGTCCGAGCGGTGTGTCGCGAGCATTTTTTTGTCGTTCAGAAACTATCTCCAAAGTGGGCAATATAAAAATTATGAGTGCCAGCAGTCCTTTTTTCTTCTCCCCTCTCTCCCCTCCCTTCTCTTTTCTCTCCCGTGTGGTTTCTAGGCTCATGGGAGTCCAAAAAACCCGGTTTCGGTGTCGTTCCGGCCAAAATGGGCAAATCTTCAGGAGCCACCTTTTCAAAAATCCAGGTACATATTGCAAGCAATTGTTGTCAGATGGCAAAAAATGACCGAATTCTGGCTGATGAGCGGCCTCTTCAGCATTTCTTGGCCATTTTAGCCCATTTCATGCCAATATATACCCGGATTTTTGAAAACGGTACCGCTCGGTTGAGGTGTCCGAGCGGTGTGTCGCGAGCACTTTTTTGTCGTTCAGAAACTATCTCCAAAGTGGGCAATATAAAAATTATGAGTGCCAGCAGTCCTTTTTTCTTCTCCCCTCTCTCCCCTCCCTTCTCTTTTCTCTCCCGTGTGGTTTCTAGGCTCATGGGAGTCCAAAAAACCCGGTTTCGGTGTCGTTCCGGCCAAAATGGGCAAATCTTCAGGAGCCACCTTTTCAAAAATCCAGGTACATATTGCAAGCAATTGTTGTCAGATGGCAAAAAATGACCGAATTCTGGCTGATGAGCGGCCTCTTCAGCATTTCTTGGCCATTTTAGCCCATTTCATGCCAACATATACCCGGATTTTTGAAAACGGTACCGCTCGGTTGAGGTGTCCGAGCGGTGTGTCGCGAGCATTTTTTTGTCGTTCAGAAACTATCTCCAAAGTGGGCAATATAAAAATTATGAGTGCCAGCAGTCCTTTTTTCTTCTCCCCTCTCTCCCCTCCCTTCTCTTTTCTCTCCCGTGTGGTTTCTAGGCTCATGGGAGTCCAAAAAACCCGGTTTCGGTGTCGTTCCGGCCAAAATGGGCAAATCTTCAGGAGCCACCTTTTCAAAAATCCAGGTACATATTGCAAGCAATTGTTGTCAGATGGCAAAAAATGACCGAATTCTGGCTGATGAGCGGCCTCTTCAGCATTTCTTGGCCATTTTAGCCCATTTCATGCCAACATATACCCGGATTTTTGAAAACGGTACCGCTCGGTTGAGGTGTCCGAGCGGTGTGTCGCGAGCATTTTTTTGTCGTTCAGAAACTATCTCCAAAGTGGGCAATATAAAAATTATGAGTGCCAGCAGTCCTTTTTTCTTCTCCCCTCTCTCCCCTCCCTTCTCTTTTCTCTCCCGTGTGGTTTCTAGGCTCATGGGAGTCCAAAAAACCCGGTTTCGGTGTCGTTCCGGCCAAAATGGGCAAATCTTCAGGAGCCACCTTTTCAAAAATCCAGGTACATATTGCAAGCAATTGTTGTCAGATGGCAAAAAATGACCGAATTCTGGCTGATGAGCGGCCTCTTCAGCATTTCTTGGCCATTTTAGCCCATTTCATGCCAATATATACCCGGATTTTTGAAAACGGTACCGCTCGGTTGAGGTGTCCGAGCGGTGTGTCGCGAGCACTTTTTTGTCGTTCAGAAACTATCTCCAAAGTGGGCAATATAAAAATTATGAGTGCCAGCAGTCCTTTTTTCTTCTCCCCTCTCTCCCCTCCCTTCTCTTTTCTCTCCCGTGTGGTTTCTAGGCTCATGGGAGTCCAAAAAACCCGGTTTCGGTGTCGTTCCGGCCAAAATGGGCAAATCTTCAGGAGCCACCTTTTCAAAAATCCAGGTACATATTGCAAGCAATTGTTGTCAGATGGCAAAAAATGACCGAATTCTGGCTGATGAGCGGCCTCTTCAGCATTTCTTGGCCATTTTAGCCCATTTCATGCCAATATATACCCGGATTTTTGAAAACGGTACCGCTCGGTTGAGGTGTCCGAGCGGTGTGTCGCGAGCACTTTTTTGTCGTTCAGAAACTATCTCCAAAGTGGGCAATATAAAAATTATGAGTGCCAGCAGTCCTTTTTTCTTCTCCCCTCTCTCCCCTCCCTTCTCTTTTCTCTCCCGTGTGGTTTCTAGGCTCATGGGAGTCCAAAAAACCCGGTTTCGGTGTCGTTCCGGCCAAAATGGGCAAATCTTCAGGAGCCACCTTTTCAAAAATCCAGGTACATATTGCAAGCAATTGTTGTCAGATGGCAAAAAATGACCGAATTCTGGCTGATGAGCGGCCTCTTCAGCATTTCTTGGCCATTTTAGCCCATTTCATGCCAACATATACCCGGATTTTTGAAAACGGTACCGCTCGGTTGAGGTGTCCGAGCGGTGTGTCGCGAGCATTTTTTTGTCGTTCAGAAACTATCTCCAAAGTGGGCAATATAAAAATTATGAGTGCCAGCAGTCCTTTTTTCTTCTCCCCTCTCTCCCCTCCCTTCTCTTTTCTCTCCCGTGTGGTTTCTAGGCTCATGGGAGTCCAAAAAACCCGGTTTCGGTGTCGTTCCGGCCAAAATGGGCAAATCTTCAGGAGCCACCTTTTCAAAAATCCAGGTACATATTGCAAGCAATTGTTGTCAGATGGCAAAAAATGACCGAATTCTGGCTGATGAGCGGCCTCTTCAGCATTTCTTGGCCATTTTAGCCCATTTCATGCCAACATATACCCGGATTTTTGAAAACGGTACCGCTCGGTTGAGGTGTCCGAGCGGTGTGTCGCGAGCATTTTTTTGTCGTTCAGAAACTATCTCCAAAGTGGGCAATATAAAAATTATGAGTGCCAGCAGTCCTTTTTTCTTCTCCCCTCTCTCCCCTCCCTTCTCTTTTCTCTCCCGTGTGGTTTCTAGGCTCATGGGAGTCCAAAAAACCCGGTTTCGGTGTCGTTCCGGCCAAAATGGGCAAATCTTCAGGAGCCACCTTTTCAAAAATCCAGGTACATATTGCAAGCAATTGTTGTCAGATGGCAAAAAATGACCGAATTCTGGCTGATGAGCGGCCTCTTCAGCATTTCTTGGCCATTTTAGCCCATTTCATGCCAACATATACCCGGATTTTTGAAAACGGTACCGCTCGGTTGAGGTGTCCGAGCGGTGTGTCGCGAGCACTTTTTTGTCGTTCAGAAACTATCTCCAAAGTGGGCAATATAAAAATTATGAGTGCCAGCAGTCCTTTTTTCTTCTCCCCTCTCTCCCCTCCCTTCTCTTTTCTCTCCCGTGTGGTTTCTAGGCTCATGGGAGTCCAAAAAACCCGGTTTCGGTGTCGTTCCGGCCAAAATGGGCAAATCTTCAGGAGCCACCTTTTCAAAAATCCAGGTACATATTGCAAGCAATTGTTGTCAGATGGCAAAAAATGACCGAATTCTGGCTGATGAGCGGCCTCTTCAGCATTTCTTGGCCATTTTAGCCCATTTCATGCCAACATATACCCGGATTTTTGAAAACGGTACCGCTCGGTTGAGGTGTCCGAGCGGTGTGTCGCGAGCACTTTTTTGTCGTTCAGAAACTATCTCCAAAGTGGGCAATATAAAAATTATGAGTGCCAGCAGTCCTTTTTTCTTCTCCCCTCTCTCCCCTCCCTTCTCTTTTCTCTCCCGTGTGGTTTCTAGGCTCATGGGAGTCCAAAAAACCCGGTTTCGGTGTCGTTCCGGCCAAAATGGGCAAATCTTCAGGAGCCACCTTTTCAAAAATCCAGGTACATATTGCAAGCAATTGTTGTCAGATGGCAAAAAATGACCGAATTCTGGCTGATGAGCGGCCTCTTCAGCATTTCTTGGCCATTTTAGCCCATTTCATGCCAACATATACCCGGATTTTTGAAAACGGTACCGCTCGGTTGAGGTGTCCGAGCGGTGTGTCGCGAGCATTTTTTTGTCGTTCAGAAACTATCTCCAAAGTGGGCAATATAAAAATTATGAGTGCCAGCAGTCCTTTTTTCTTCTCCCCTCTCTCCCCTCCCTTCTCTTTTCTCTCCCGTGTGGTTTCTAGGCTCATGGGAGTCCAAAAAACCCGGTTTCGGTGTCGTTCCGGCCAAAATGGGCAAATCTTCAGGAGCCACCTTTTCAAAAATCCAGGTACATATTGCAAGCAATTGTTGTCAGATGGCAAAAAATGACCGAATTCTGGCTGATGAGCGGCCTCTTCAGCATTTCTTGGCCATTTTAGCCCATTTCATGCCAATATATACCCGGATTTTTGAAAACGGTACCGCTCGGTTGAGGTGTCCGAGCGGTGTGTCGCGAGCACTTTTTTGTCGTTCAGAAACTATCTCCAAAGTGGGCAATATAAAAATTATGAGTGCCAGCAGTCCTTTTTTCTTCTCCCCTCTCTCCCCTCCCTTCTCTTTTCTCTCCCGTGTGGTTTCTAGGCTCATGGGAGTCCAAAAAACCCGGTTTCGGTGTCGTTCCGGCCAAAATGGGCAAATCTTCAGGAGCCACCTTTTCAAAAATCCAGGTACATATTGCAAGCAATTGTTGTCAGATGGCAAAAAATGACCGAATTCTGGCTGATGAGCGGCCTCTTCAGCATTTCTTGGCCATTTTAGCCCATTTCATGCCAACATATACCCGGATTTTTGAAAACGGTACCGCTCGGTTGAGGTGTCCGAGCGGTGTGTCGCGAGCATTTTTTTGTCGTTCAGAAACTATCTCCAAAGTGGGCAATATAAAAATTATGAGTGCCAGCAGTCCTTTTTTCTTCTCCCCTCTCTCCCCTCCCTTCTCTTTTCTCTCCCGTGTGGTTTCTAGGCTCATGGGAGTCCAAAAAACCCGGTTTCGGTGTCGTTCCGGCCAAAATGGGCAAATCTTCAGGAGCCACCTTTTCAAAAATCCAGGTACATATTGCAAGCAATTGTTGTCAGATGGCAAAAAATGACCGAATTCTGGCTGATGAGCGGCCTCTTCAGCATTTCTTGGCCATTTTAGCCCATTTCATGCCAACATATACCCGGATTTTTGAAAACGGTACCGCTCGGTTGAGGTGTCCGAGCGGTGTGTCGCGAGCATTTTTTTGTCGTTCAGAAACTATCTCCAAAGTGGGCAATATAAAAATTATGAGTGCCAGCAGTCCTTTTTTCTTCTCCCCTCTCTCCCCTCCCTTCTCTTTTCTCTCCCGTGTGGTTTCTAGGCTCATGGGAGTCCAAAAAACCCGGTTTCGGTGTCGTTCCGGCCAAAATGGGCAAATCTTCAGGAGCCACCTTTTCAAAAATCCAGGTACATATTGCAAGCAATTGTTGTCAGATGGCAAAAAATGACCGAATTCTGGCTGATGAGCGGCCTCTTCAGCATTTCTTGGCCATTTTAGCCCATTTCATGCCAACATATACCCGGATTTTTGAAAACGGTACCGCTCGGTTGAGGTGTCCGAGCGGTGTGTCGCGAGCACTTTTTTGTCGTTCAGAAACTATCTCCAAAGTGTTCAATATAAAAATTATGAGTGCCAGCAGTCCTTTTTTCTTCTCCCCTCTCTCCCCTCCCTTCTCTTTTCTCTCCCGTGTGGTTTCTAGGCTCATGGGAGTCCAAAAAACCCGGTTTCGGTGTCGTTCCGGCCAAAATGGGCAAATCTTCAGGAGCCACCTTTTCAAAAATCCAGGTACATATTGCAAGCAATTGTTGTCAGATGGCAAAAAATGACCGAATTCTGGCTGATGAGCGGCCTCTTCAGCATTTCTTGGCCATTTTAGCCCATTTCATGCCAACATATACCCGGATTTTTGAAAACGGTACCGCTCGGTTGAGGTGTCCGAGCGGTGTGTCGCGAGCATTTTTTTGTCGTTCAGAAACTATCTCCAAAGTGGGCAATATAAAAATTATGAGTGCCAGCAGTCCTTTTTTCTTCTCCCCTCTCTCCCCTCCCTTCTCTTTTCTCTCCCGTGTGGTTTCTAGGCTCATGGGAGTCCAAAAAACCCGGTTTCGGTGTCGTTCCGGCCAAAATGGGCAAATCTTCAGGAGCCACCTTTTCAAAAATCCAGGTACATATTGCAAGCAATTGTTGTCAGATGGCAAAAAATGACCGAATTCTGGCTGATGAGCGGCCTCTTCAGCATTTCTTGGCCATTTTAGCCCATTTCATGCCAATATATACCCGGATTTTTGAAAACGGTACCGCTCGGTTGAGGTGTCCGAGCGGTGTGTCGCGAGCACTTTTTTGTCGTTCAGAAACTATCTCCAAAGTGGGCAATATAAAAATTATGAGTGCCAGCAGTCCTTTTTTCTTCTCCCCTCTCTCCCCTCCCTTCTCTTTTCTCTCCCGTGTGGTTTCTAGGCTCATGGGAGTCCAAAAAACCCGGTTTCGGTGTCGTTCCGGCCAAAATGGGCAAATCTTCAGGAGCCACCTTTTCAAAAATCCAGGTACATATTGCAAGCAATTGTTGTCAGATGGCAAAAAATGACCGAATTCTGGCTGATGAGCGGCCTCTTCAGCATTTCTTGGCCATTTTAGCCCATTTCATGCCAACATATACCCGGATTTTTGAAAACGGTACCGCTCGGTTGAGGTGTCCGAGCGGTGTGTCGCGAGCATTTTTTTGTCGTTCAGAAACTATCTCCAAAGTGGGCAATATAAAAATTATGAGTGCCAGCAGTCCTTTTTTCTTCTCCCCTCTCTCCCCTCCCTTCTCTTTTCTCTCCCGTGTGGTTTCTAGGCTCATGGGAGTCCAAAAAACCCGGTTTCGGTGTCGTTCCGGCCAAAATGGGCAAATCTTCAGGAGCCACCTTTTCAAAAATCCAGGTACATATTGCAAGCAATTGTTGTCAGATGGCAAAAAATGACCGAATTCTGGCTGATGAGCGGCCTCTTCAGCATTTCTTGG
The DNA here is from genome assembly GCA_964017195.1 of Siderastrea radians. Classification (NCBI taxonomy): domain Eukaryota; kingdom Metazoa; phylum Cnidaria; class Anthozoa; order Scleractinia; family Rhizangiidae; genus Siderastrea; species Siderastrea radians. The sequence goes on from OZ024893.1 coordinate 28,176,772, forward strand.
CCATTTTAGCCCATTTCATGCCAACATATACCCGGATTTTTGAAAACGGTACCGCTCGGTTGAGGTGTCCGAGCGGTGTGTCGCGAGCATTTTTTTGTCGTTCAGAAACTATCTCCAAAGTGGGCAATATAAAAATTATGAGTGCCAGCAGTCCTTTTTTCTTCTCCCCTCTCTCCCCTCCCTTCTCTTTTCTCTCCCGTGTGGTTTCTAGGCTCATGGGAGTCCAAAAAACCCGGTTTCGGTGTCGTTCCGGCCAAAATGGGCAAATCTTCAGGAGCCACCTTTTCAAAAATCCAGGTACATATTGCAAGCAATTGTTGTCAGATGGCAAAAAATGACCGAATTCTGGCTGATGAGCGGCCTCTTCAGCATTTCTTGGCCATTTTAGCCCATTTCATGCCAACATATACCCGGATTTTTGAAAACGGTACCGCTCGGTTGAGGTGTCCGAGCGGTGTGTCGCGAGCACTTTTTTGTCGTTCAGAAACTATCTCCAAAGTGTTCAATATAAAAATTATGAGTGCCAGCAGTCCTTTTTTCTTCTCCCCTCTCTCCCCTCCCTTCTCTTTTCTCTCCCGTGTGGTTTCTAGGCTCATGGGAGTCCAAAAAACCCGGTTTCGGTGTCGTTCCGGCCAAAATGGGCAAATCTTCAGGAGCCACCTTTTCAAAAATCCAGGTACATATTGCAAGCAATTGTTGTCAGATGGCAAAAAATGACCGAATTCTGGCTGATGAGCGGCCTCTTCAGCATTTCTTGGCCATTTTAGCCCATTTCATGCCAACATATACCCGGATTTTTGAAAACGGTACCGCTCGGTTGAGGTGTCCGAGCGGTGTGTCGCGAGCACTTTTTTGTCGTTCAGAAACTATCTCCAAAGTGGGCAATATAAAAATTATGAGTGCCAGCAGTCCTTTTTTCTTCTCCCCTCTCTCCCCTCCCTTCTCTTTTCTCTCCCGTGTGGTTTCTAGGCTCATGGGAGTCCAAAAAACCCGGTTTCGGTGTCGTTCCGGCCAAAATGGGCAAATCTTCAGGAGCCACCTTTTCAAAAATCCAGGTACATATTGCAAGCAATTGTTGTCAGATGGCAAAAAATGACCGAATTCTGGCTGATGAGCGGCCTCTTCAGCATTTCTTGGCCATTTTAGCCCATTTCATGCCAACATATACCCGGATTTTTGAAAACGGTACCGCTCGGTTGAGGTGTCCGAGCGGTGTGTCGCGAGCACTTTTTTGTCGTTCAGAAACTATCTCCAAAGTGGGCAATATAAAAATTATGAGTGCCAGCAGTCCTTTTTTCTTCTCCCCTCTCTCCCCTCCCTTCTCTTTTCTCTCCCGTGTGGTTTCTAGGCTCATGGGAGTCCAAAAAACCCGGTTTCGGTGTCGTTCCGGCCAAAATGGGCAAATCTTCAGGAGCCACCTTTTCAAAAATCCAGGTACATATTGCAAGCAATTGTTGTCAGATGGCAAAAAATGACCGAATTCTGGCTGATGAGCGGCCTCTTCAGCATTTCTTGGCCATTTTAGCCCATTTCATGCCAACATATACCCGGATTTTTGAAAACGGTACCGCTCGGTTGAGGTGTCCGAGCGGTGTGTCGCGAGCATTTTTTTGTCGTTCAGAAACTATCTCCAAAGTGGGCAATATAAAAATTATGAGTGCCAGCAGTCCTTTTTTCTTCTCCCCTCTCTCCCCTCCCTTCTCTTTTCTCTCCCGTGTGGTTTCTAGGCTCATGGGAGTCCAAAAAACCCGGTTTCGGTGTCGTTCCGGCCAAAATGGGCAAATCTTCAGGAGCCACCTTTTCAAAAATCCAGGTACATATTGCAAGCAATTGTTGTCAGATGGCAAAAAATGACCGAATTCTGGCTGATGAGCGGCCTCTTCAGCATTTCTTGGCCATTTTAGCCCATTTCATGCCAACATATACCCGGATTTTTGAAAACGGTACCGCTCGGTTGAGGTGTCCGAGCGGTGTGTCGCGAGCACTTTTTTGTCGTTCAGAAACTATCTCCAAAGTGGGCAATATAAAAATTATGAGTGCCAGCAGTCCTTTTTTCTTCTCCCCTCTCTCCCCTCCCTTCTCTTTTCTCTCCCGTGTGGTTTCTAGGCTCATGGGAGTCCAAAAAACCCGGTTTCGGTGTCGTTCCGGCCAAAATGGGCAAATCTTCAGGAGCCACCTTTTCAAAAATCCAGGTACATATTGCAAGCAATTGTTGTCAGATGGCAAAAAATGACCGAATTCTGGCTGATGAGCGGCCTCTTCAGCATTTCTTGGCCATTTTAGCCCATTTCATGCCAACATATACCCGGATTTTTGAAAACGGTACCGCTCGGTTGAGGTGTCCGAGCGGTGTGTCGCGAGCACTTTTTTGTCGTTCAGAAACTATCTCCAAAGTGGGCAATATAAAAATTATGAGTGCCAGCAGTCCTTTTTTCTTCTCCCCTCTCTCCCCTCCCTTCTCTTTTCTCTCCCGTGTGGTTTCTAGGCTCATGGGAGTCCAAAAAACCCGGTTTCGGTGTCGTTCCGGCCAAAATGGGCAAATCTTCAGGAGCCACCTTTTCAAAAATCCAGGTACATATTGCAAGCAATTGTTGTCAGATGGCAAAAAATGACCGAATTCTGGCTGATGAGCGGCCTCTTCAGCATTTCTTGGCCATTTTAGCCCATTTCATGCCAACATATACCCGGATTTTTGAAAACGGTACCGCTCGGTTGAGGTGTCCGAGCGGTGTGTCGCGAGCATTTTTTTGTCGTTCAGAAACTATCTCCAAAGTGGGCAATATAAAAATTATGAGTGCCAGCAGTCCTTTTTTCTTCTCCCCTCTCTCCCCTCCCTTCTCTTTTCTCTCCCGTGTGGTTTCTAGGCTCATGGGAGTCCAAAAAACCCGGTTTCGGTGTCGTTCCGGCCAAAATGGGCAAATCTTCAGGAGCCACCTTTTCAAAAATCCAGGTACATATTGCAAGCAATTGTTGTCAGATGGCAAAAAATGACCGAATTCTGGCTGATGAGCGGCCTCTTCAGCATTTCTTGGCCATTTTAGCCCATTTCATGCCAACATATACCCGGATTTTTGAAAACGGTACCGCTCGGTTGAGGTGTCCGAGCGGTGTGTCGCGAGCACTTTTTTGTCGTTCAGAAACTATCTCCAAAGTGGGCAATATAAAAATTATGAGTGCCAGCAGTCCTTTTTTCTTCTCCCCTCTCTCCCCTCCCTTCTCTTTTCTCTCCCGTGTGGTTTCTAGGCTCATGGGAGTCCAAAAAACCCGGTTTTGGTGTCGTTCCGGCCAAAATGGGCAAATCTTCAGGAGCCACCTTTTCAAAAATCCAGGTACATATTGCAAGCAATTGTTGTCAGATGGCAAAAAATGACCGAATTCTGGCTGATGAGCGGCCTCTTCAGCATTTCTTGGCCATTTTAGCCCATTTCATGCCAACATATACCCGGATTTTTGAAAACGGTACCGCTCGGTTGAGGTGTCCGAGCGGTGTGTCGCGAGCATTTTTTTGTCGTTCAGAAACTATCTCCAAAGTGGGCAATATAAAAATTATGAGTGCCAGCAGTCCTTTTTTCTTCTCCCCTCTCTCCCCTCCCTTCTCTTTTCTCTCCCGTGTGGTTTCTAGGCTCATGGGAGTCCAAAAAACCCGGTTTCGGTGTCGTTCCGGCCAAAATGGGCAAATCTTCAGGAGCCACCTTTTCAAAAATCCAGGTACATATTGCAAGCAATTGTTGTCAGATGGCAAAAAATGACCGAATTCTGGCTGATGAGCGGCCTCTTCAGCATTTCTTGGCCATTTTAGCCCATTTCATGCCAACATATACCCGGATTTTTGAAAACGGTACCGCTCGGTTGAGGTGTCCGAGCGGTGTGCCGCGAGCATTTTTTTGTCGTTCAGAAACTATCTCCAAAGTGGGCAATATAAAAATTATGAGTGCCAGCAGTCCTTTTTTCTTCTCCCCTCTCTCCCCTCCCTTCTCTTTTCTCTCCCGTGTGGTTTCTAGGCTCATGGGAGTCCAAAAAACCCGGTTTCGGTGTCGTTCCGGCCAAAATGGGCAAATCTTCAGGAGCCACCTTTTCAAAAATCCAGGTACATATTGCAAGCAATTGTTGTCAGATGGCAAAAAATGACCGAATTCTGGCTGATGAGCGGCCTCTTCAGCATTTCTTGGCCATTTTAGCCCATTTCATGCCAACATATACCCGGATTTTTGAAAACGGTACCGCTCGGTTGAGGTGTCCGAGCGGTGTGTCGCGAGCATTTTTTTGTCGTTCAGAAACTATCTCCAAAGTGGGCAATATAAAAATTATGAGTGCCAGCAGTCCTTTTTTCTTCTCCCCTCTCTCCCCTCCCTTCTCTTTTCTCTCCCGTGTGGTTTCTAGGCTCATGGGAGTCCAAAAAACCCGGTTTCGGTGTCGTTCCGGCCAAAATGGGCAAATCTTCAGGAGCCACCTTTTCAAAAATCCAGGTACATATTGCAAGCAATTGTTGTCAGATGGCAAAAAATGACCGAATTCTGGCTGATGAGCGGCCTCTTCAGCATTTCTTGGCCATTTTAGCCCATTTCATGCCAACATATACCCGGATTTTTGAAAACGGTACCGCTCGGTTGAGGTGTCCGAGCGGTGTGTCGCGAGCATTTTTTTGTCGTTCAGAAACTATCTCCAAAGTGGGCAATATAAAAATTATGAGTGCCAGCAGTCCTTTTTTCTTCTCCCCTCTCTCCCCTCCCTTCTCTTTTCTCTCCCGTGTGGTTTCTAGGCTCATGGGAGTCCAAAAAACCCGGTTTCGGTGTCGTTCCGGCCAAAATGGGCAAATCTTCAGGAGCCACCTTTTCAAAAATCCAGGTACATATTGCAAGCAATTGTTGTCAGATGGCAAAAAATGACCGAATTCTGGCTGATGAGCGGCCTCTTCAGCATTTCTTGGCCATTTTAGCCCATTTCATGCCAATATATACCCGGATTTTTGAAAACGGTACCGCTCGGTTGAGGTGTCCGAGCGGTGTGTCGCGAGCACTTTTTTGTCGTTCAGAAACTATCTCCAAAGTGGGCAATATAAAAATTATGAGTGCCAGCAGTCCTTTTTTCTTCTCCCCTCTCTCCCCTCCCTTCTCTTTTCTCTCCCGTGTGGTTTCTAGGCTCATGGGAGTCCAAAAAACCCGGTTTCGGTGTCGTTCCGGCCAAAATGGGCAAATCTTCAGGAGCCACCTTTTCAAAAATCCAGGTACATATTGCAAGCAATTGTTGTCAGATGGCAAAAAATGACCGAATTCTGGCTGATGAGCGGCCTCTTCAGCATTTCTTGGCCATTTTAGCCCATTTCATGCCAACATATACCCGGATTTTTGAAAACGGTACCGCTCGGTTGAGGTGTCCGAGCGGTGTGTCGCGAGCATTTTTTTGTCGTTCAGAAACTATCTCCAAAGTGGGCAATATAAAAATTATGAGTGCCAGCAGTCCTTTTTTCTTCTCCCCTCTCTCCCCTCCCTTCTCTTTTCTCTCCCGTGTGGTTTCTAGGCTCATGGGAGTCCAAAAAACCCGGTTTCGGTGTCGTTCCGGCCAAAATGGGCAAATCTTCAGGAGCCACCTTTTCAAAAATCCAGGTACATATTGCAAGCAATTGTTGTCAGATGGCAAAAAATGACCGAATTCTGGCTGATGAGCGGCCTCTTCAGCATTTCTTGGCCATTTTAGCCCATTTCATGCCAACATATGCCCGGATTTTTGAAAACGGTACCGCTCGGTTGAGGTGTCCGAGCGGTGTGTCGCGAGCATTTTTTTGTCGTTCAGAAACTATCTCCAAAGTGGGCAATATAAAAATTATGAGTGCCAGCAGTCCTTTTTTCTTCTCCCCTCTCTCCCCTCACTTCTCTTTTCTCTCCCGTGTGGTTTCTAGGCTCATGGGAGTCCAAAAAACCCGGTTTCGGTGTCGTTCCGGCCAAAATGGGCAAATCTTCAGGAGCCACCTTTTCAAAAATCCAGGTACATATTGCAAGCAATTGTTGTCAGATGGCAAAAAATGACCGAATTCTGGCTGATGAGCGGCCTCTTCAGCATTTCTTGGCCATTTTAGCCCATTTCATGCCAACATATACCCGGATTTTTGAAAACGGTACCGCTCGGTTGAGGTGTCCGAGCGGTGTGTCGCGAGCACTTTTTTGTCGTTCAGAAACTATCTCCAAAGTGGGCAATATAAAAATTATGAGTGCCAGCAGTCCTTTTTTCTTCTCCCCTCTTTCCCCTCCCTTCTCTTTTCTCTCCCGTGTGGTTTCTAGGCTCATGGGAGTCCAAAAAACCCGGTTTCGGTGTCGTTCCGGCCAAAATGGGCAAATCTTCAGGAGCCACCTTTTCAAAAATCCAGGTACATATTGCAAGCAATTGTTGTCAGATGGCAAAAAATGACCGAATTCTGGCTGATGAGCGGCCTCTTCAGCATTTCTTGGCCATTTTAGCCCATTTCATGCCAATATATACCCGGATTTTTGAAAACGGTACCGCTCGGTTGAGGTGTCCGAGCGGTGTGTCGCGAGCACTTTTTTGTCGTTCAGAAACTATCTCCAAAGTGGGCAATATAAAAATTATGAGTGCCAGCAGTCCTTTTTTCTTCTCCCCTCTCTCCCCTCCCTTCTCTTTTCTCTCCCGTGTGGTTTCTAGGCTCATGGGAGTCCAAAAAACCCGGTTTCGGTGTCGTTCCGGCCAAAATGGGCAAATCTTCAGGAGCCACCTTTTCAAAAATCCAGGTAGATATTGCAAGCAATTGTTGTCAGATGGCAAAAAATGACCGAATTCTGGCTGATGAGCGGCCTCTTCAGCATTTCTTGGCCATTTTAGCCCATTTCATGCCAATATATACCCGGATTTTTGAAAACGGTACCGCTCGGTTGAGGTGTCCGAGCGGTGTGTCGCGAGCACTTTTTTGTCGTTCAGAAACTATCTCCAAAGTGGGCAATATAAAAATTATGAGTGCCAGCAGTCCTTTTTTCTTCTCCCCTCTCTCCCCTCCCTTCTCTTTTCTCTCCCGTGTGGTTTCTAGGCTCATGGGAGTCCAAAAAACCCGGTTTCGGTGTCGTTCCGGCCAAAATGGGCAAATCTTCAGGAGCCACCTTTTCAAAAATCCAGGTACATATTGCAAGCAATTGTTGTCAGATGGCAAAAAATGACCGAATTCTGGCTGATGAGCGGCCTCTTCAGCATTTCTTGGCCATTTTAGCCCATTTCATGCCAACATATACCCGGATTTTTGAAAACGGTACCGCTCGGTTGAGGTGTCCGAGCGGTGTGTCGCGAGCATTTTTTTGTCGTTCAGAAACTATCTCCAAAGTGGGCAATATAAAAATTATGAGTGCCAGCAGTCCTTTTTTCTTCTCCCCTCTCTCCCCTCCCTTCTCTTTTCTCTCCCGTGTGGTTTCTAGGCTCATGGGAGTCCAAAAAACCCGGTTTCGGTGTCGTTCCGGCCAAAATGGGCAAATCTTCAGGAGCCACCTTTTCAAAAATCCAGGTACATATTGCAAGCAATTGTTGTCAGATGGCAAAAAATGACCGAATTCTGGCTGATGAGCGGCCTCTTCAGCATTTCTTGGCCATTTTAGCCCATTTCATGCCAATATATACCCGGATTTTTGAAAACGGTACCGCTCGGTTGAGGTGTCCGAGCGGTGTGTCGCGAGCACTTTTTTGTCGTTCAGAAACTATCTCCAAAGTGGGCAATATAAAAATTATGAGTGCCAGCAGTCCTTTTTTCTTCTCCCCTCTCTCCCCTCCCTTCTCTTTTCTCTCCCGTGTGGTTTCTAGGCTCATGGGAGTCCAAAAAACCCGGTTTCGGTGTCGTTCCGGCCAAAATGGGCAAATCTTCAGGAGCCACCTTTTCAAAAATCCAGGTACATATTGCAAGCAATTGTTGTCAGATGGCAAAAAATGACCGAATTCTGGCTGATGAGCGGCCTCTTCAGCATTTCTTGGCCATTTTAGCCCATTTCATGCCAACATATACCCGGATTTTTGAAAACGGTACCGCTCGGTTGAGGTGTCCGAGCGGTGTGTCGTGAGCATTTTTTTGTCGTTCAGAAACTATCTCCAAAGTGGGCAATATAAAAATTATGAGTGCCAGCAGTCCTTTTTTCTTCTCCCCTCTCTCCCCTCCCTTCTCTTTTCTCTCCCGTGTGGTTTCTAGGCTCATGGGAGTCCAAAAAACCCGGTTTCGGTGTCGTTCCGGCCAAAATGGGCAAATCTTCAGGAGCCACCTTTTCAAAAATCCAGGTACATATTGCAAGCAATTGTTGTCAGATGGCAAAAAATGACCGAATTCTGGCTGATGAGCGGCCTCTTCAGCATTTCTTGGCCATTTTAGCCCATTTCATGCCAACATATACCCGGATTTTTGAAAACGGTACCGCTCGGTTGAGGTGTCCGAGCGGTGTGTCGCGAGCATTTTTTTGTCGTTCAGAAACTATCTCCAAAGTGGGCAATATAAAAATTATGAGTGCCAGCAGTCCTTTTTTCTTCTCCCCTCTCTCCCCTCCCTTCTCTTTTCTCTCCCGTGTGGTTTCTAGGCTCATGGGAGTCCAAAAAACCCGGTTTCGGTGTCGTTCCGGCCAAAATGGGCAAATCTTCAGGAGCCACCTTTTCAAAAATCCAGGTACATATTGCAAGCAATTGTTGTCAGATGGCAAAAAATGACCGAATTCTGGCTGATGAGCGGCCTCTTCAGCATTTCTTGGCCATTTTAGCCCATTTCATGCCAATATATACCCGGATTTTTGAAAACGGTACCGCTCGGTTGAGGTGTCCGAGCGGTGTGTCGCGAGCACTTTTTTGTCGTTCAGAAACTATCTCCAAAGTGGGCAATATAAAAATTATGAGTGCCAGCAGTCCTTTTTTCTTCTCCCCTCTCTCCCCTCCCTTCTCTTTTCTCTCCCGTGTGGTTTCTAGGCTCATGGGAGTCCAAAAAACCCGGTTTCGGTGTCGTTCCGGCCAAAATGGGCAAATCTTCAGGAGCCACCTTTTCAAAAATCCAGGTACATATTGCAAGCAATTGTTGTCAGATGGCAAAAAATGACCGAATTCTGGCTGATGAGCGGCCTCTTCAGCATTTCTTGGCCATTTTAGCCCATTTCATGCCAACATATACCCGGATTTTTGAAAACGGTACCGCTCGGTTGAGGTGTCCGAGCGGTGTGTCGCGAGCATTTTTTTGTCGTTCAGAAACTATCTCCAAAGTGGGCAATATAAAAATTATGAGTGCCAGCAGTCCTTTTTTCTTCTCCCCTCTCTCCCCTCCCTTCTCTTTTCTCTCCCGTGTGGTTTCTAGGCTCATGGGAGTCCAAAAAACCCGGTTTCGGTGTCGTTCCGGCCAAAATGGGCAAATCTTCAGGAGCCACCTTTTCAAAAATCCAGGTACATATTGCAAGCAATTGTTGTCAGATGGCAAAAAATGACCGAATTCTGGCTGATGAGCGGCCTCTTCAGCATTTCTTGGCCATTTTAGCCCATTTCATGCCAATATATACCCGGATTTTTGAAAACGGTACCGCTCGGTTGAGGTGTCCGAGCGGTGTGTCGCGAGCACTTTTTTGTCGTTCAGAAACTATCTCCAAAGTGGGCAATATAAAAATTATGAGTGCCAGCAGTCCTTTTTTCTTCTCCCCTCTCTCCCCTCCCTTCTCTTTTCTCTCCCGTGTGGTTTCTAGGCTCATGGGAGTCCAAAAAACCCGGTTTCGGTGTCGTTCCGGCCAAAATGGGCAAATCTTCAGGAGCCACCTTTTCAAAAATCCAGGTACATATTGCAAGCAATTGTTGTCAGATGGCAAAAAATGACCGAATTCTGGCTGATGAGCGGCCTCTTCAGCATTTCTTGGCCATTTTAGCCCATTTCATGCCAACATATACCCGGATTTTTGAAAACGGTACCGCTCGGTTGAGGTGTCCGAGCGGTGTGTCGTGAGCATTTTTTTGTCGTTCAGAAACTATCTCCAAAGTGGGCAATATAAAAATTATGAGTGCCAGCAGTCCTTTTTTCTTCTCCCCTCTCTCCCCTCCCTTCTCTTTTCTCTCCCGTGTGGTTTCTAGGCTCATGGGAGTCCAAAAAACCCGGTTTCGGTGTCGTTCCGGCCAAAATGGGCAAATCTTCAGGAGCCACCTTTTCAAAAATCCAGGTACATATTGCAAGCAATTGTTGTCAGATGGCAAAAAATGACCGAATTCTGGCTGATGAGCGGCCTCTTCAGCATTTCTTGGCCATTTTAGCCCATTTCATGCCAACATATACCCGGATTTTTGAAAACGGTACCGCTCGGTTGAGGTGTCCGAGCGGTGTGTCGCGAGCATTTTTTTGTCGTTCAGAAACTATCTCCAAAGTGGGCAATATAAAAATTATGAGTGCCAGCAGTCCTTTTTTCTTCTCCCCTCTCTCCCCTCCCTTCTCTTTTCTCTCCCGTGTGGTTTCTAGGCTCATGGGAGTCCAAAAAACCCGGTTTCGGTGTCGTTCCGGCCAAAATGGGCAAATCTTCAGGAGCCACCTTTTCAAAAATCCAGGTACATATTGCAAGCAATTGTTGTCAGATGGCAAAAAATGACCGAATTCTGGCTGATGAGCGGCCTCTTAAGCATTTCTTGGCCATTTTAGCCCATTTCATGCCAACATATACCCGGATTTTCGAAAACGGTACCGCTCGGTTGAGGTGTCCGAGCGGTGTGTCGCGAGCACTTTTTTGTCGTTCAGAAACTATCTCCAAAGTGGGCAATATAAAAATTATGAGTGCCAGCAGTCCTTTTTTCTTCTCCCCTCTCTCCCCTCCCTTCTCTTTTCTCTCCCGTGTGGTTTCTAGGCTCATGGGAGTCCAAAAAACCCGGTTTCGGTGTCGTTCCGGCCAAAATGGGCAAATCTTCAGGAGCCACCTTTTCAAAAATCCAGGTACATATTGCAAGCAATTGTTGTCAGATGGCAAAAAATGACCGAATTCTGGCTGATGAGCGGCCTCTTCAGCATTTCTTGGCCATTTTAGCCCATTTCATGCCAACATATACCCGGATTTTTGAAAACGGTACCGCTCGGTTGAGGTGTCCGAGCGGTGTGTCGCGAGCATTTTTTTGTCGTTCAGAAACTATCTCCAAAGTGGGCAATATAAAAATTATGAGTGCCAGCAGTCCTTTTTTCTTCTCCCCTCTCTCCCCTCCCTTCTCTTTTCTCTCCCGTGTGGTTTCTAGGCTCATGGGAGTCCAAAAAACCCGGTTTCGGTGTCGTTCCGGCCAAAATGGGCAAATCTTCAGGAGCCACCTTTTCAAAAATCCAGGTAGATATTGCAAGCAATTGTTGTCAGATGGCAAAAAATGACCGAATTCTGGCTGATGAGCGGCCTCTTCAGCATTTCTTGGCCATTTTAGCCCATTTCATGCCAATATATACCCGGATTTTTGAAAACGGTACCGCTCGGTTGAGGTGTCCGAGCGGTGTGTCGCGAGCACTTTTTTGTCGTTCAGAAACTATCTCCAAAGTGGGCAATATAAAAATTATGAGTGCCAGCAGTCCTTTTTTCTTCTCCCCTCTCTCCCCTCCCTTCTCTTTTCTCTCCCGTGTGGTTTCTAGGCTCATGGGAGTCCAAAAAACCCGGTTTCGGTGTCGTTCCGGCCAAAATGGGCAAATCTTCAGGAGCCACCTTTTCAAAAATCCAGGTACATATTGCAAGCAATTGTTGTCAGATGGCAAAAAATGACCGAATTCTGGCTGATGAGCGGCCTCTTCAGCATTTCTTGGCCATTTTAGCCCATTTCATGCCAACATATACCCGGATTTTTGAAAACGGTACCGCTCGGTTGAGGTGTCCGAGCGGTGTGTCGCGAGCACTTTTTTGTCGTTCAGAAACTATCTCCAAAGTGGGCAATATAAAAATTATGAGTGCCAGCAGTCCTTTTTTCTTCTCCCCTCTCTCCCCTCCCTTCTCTTTTCTCTCCCGTGTGGTTTCTAGGCTCATGGGAGTCCAAAAAACCCGGTTTCGGTGTCGTTCCGGCCAAAATGGGCAAATCTTCAGGAGCCACCTTTTCAAAAATCCAGGTACATATTGCAAGCAATTGTTGTCAGATGGCAAAAAATGACCGAATTCTGGCTGATGAGCGGCCTCTTCAGCATTTCTTGGCCATTTTAGCCCATTTCATGCCAACATATACCCGGATTTTTGAAAACGGTACCGCTCGGTTGAGGTGTCCGAGCGGTGTGTCGCGAGCATTTTTTTGTCGTTCAGAAACTATCTCCAAAGTGGGCAATATAAAAATTATGAGTGCCAGCAGTCCTTTTTTCTTCTCCCCTCTCTCCCCTCCCTTCTCTTTTCTCTCCCGTGTGGTTTCTAGGCTCATGGGAGTCCAAAAAACCCGGTTTCGGTGTCGTTCCGGCCAAAATGGGCAAATCTTCAGGAGCCACCTTTTCAAAAATCCAGGTAGATATTGCAAGCAATTGTTGTCAGATGGCAAAAAATGACCGAATTCTGGCTGATGAGCGGCCTCTTCAGCATTTCTTGGCCATTTTAGCCCATTTCATGCCAATATATACCCGGATTTTTGAAAACGGTACCGCTCGGTTGAGGTGTCCGAGCGGTGTGTCGCGAGCACTTTTTTGTCGTTCAGAAACTATCTCCAAAGTGGGCAATATAAAAATTATGAGTGCCAGCAGTCCTTTTTTCTTCTCCCCTCTCTCCCCTCCCTTCTCTTTTCTCTCCCGTGTGGTTTCTAGGCTCATGGGAGTCCAAAAAACCCGGTTTCGGTGTCGTTCCGGCCAAAATGGGCAAATCTTCAGGAGCCACCTTTTCAAAAATCCAGGTACATATTGCAAGCAATTGTTGTCAGATCGCAAAAAATGACCGAATTCTGGCTGATGAGCGGCCTCTTCAGCATTTCTTGGCCATTTTAGCCCATTTCATGCCAACATATACCCGAATTTTTGAAAACGGTACCGCTCGGTTGAGGTGTCCGAGCGGTGTGTCGCGAGCATTTTTTTGTCGTTCAGAAACTATCTCCAAAGTGGGCAATATAAAAATTATGAGTGCCAGCAGTCCTTTTTTCTTCTCCCCTCTCTCCCCTCCCTTCTCTTTTCTCTCCCGTGTGGTTTCTAGGCTCATGGGAGTCCAAAAAACCCGGTTTCGGTGTCGTTCCGGCCAAAATGGGCAAATCTTCAGGAGCCACCTTTTCAAAAATCCAGGTACATATTGCAAGCAATTGTTGTCAGATGGCAAAAAATGACCGAATTCTGGCTGATGAGCGGCCTCTTCAGCATTTCTTGGCCATTTTAGCCCATTTCATGCCAACATATACCCGGATTTTTGAAAACGGTACCGCTCGGTTGAGGTGTCCGAGCGGTGTGTCGCGAGCATTTTTTTGTCGTTCAGAAACTATCTCCAAAGTGGGCAATATAAAAATTATGAGTGCCAGCAGTCCTTTTTTCTTCTCCCCTCTCTCCCCTCCCTTCTCTTTTCTCTCCCGTGTGGTTTCTAGGCTCATGGGAGTCCAAAAAACCCGGTTTCGGTGTCGTTCCGGCCAAAATGGGCAAATCTTCAGGAGCCACCTTTTCAAAAATCCAGGTACATATTGCAAGCAATTGTTGTCAGATGGCAAAAAATGACCGAATTCTGGCTGATGAGCGGCCTCTTCAGCATTTCTTGGCCATTTTAGCCCATTTCATGCCAACATATACCCGGATTTTTGAAAACGGTACCGCTCGGTTGAGGTGTCCGAGCGGTGTGTCGCGAGCATTTTTTTGTCGTTCAGAAACTATCTCCAAAGTGGGCAATATAAAAATTATGAGTGCCAGCAGTCCTTTTTTCTTCTCCCCTCTCTCCCCTCCCTTCTCTTTTCTCTCCCGTGTGGTTTCTAGGCTCATGGGAGTCCAAAAAACCCGGTTTCGGTGTCGTTCCGGCCAAAATGGGCAAATCTTCAGGAGCCACCTTTTCAAAAATCCAGGTACATATTGCAAGCAATTGTTGTCAGATGGCAAAAAATGACCGAATTCTGGCTGATGAGCGGCCTCTTCAGCATTTCTTGGCCATTTTAGCCCATTTCATGCCAATATATACCCGGATTTTTGAAAACGGTACCGCTCGGTTGAGGTGTCCGAGCGGTGTGTCGCGAGCACTTTTTTGTCGTTCAGAAACTATCTCCAAAGTGGGCAATATAAAAATTATGAGTGCCAGCAGTCCTTTTTTCTTCTCCCCTCTCTCCCCTCCCTTCTCTTTTCTCTCCCGTGTGGTTTCTAGGCTCATGGGAGTCCAAAAAACCCGGTTTCGGTGTCGTTCCGGCCAAAATGGGCAAATCTTCAGGAGCCACCTTTTCAAAAATCCAGGTACATATTGCAAGCAATTGTTGTCAGATGGCAAAAAATGACCGAATTCTGGCTGATGAGCGGCCTCTTCAGCATTTCTTGGCCATTTTAGCCCATTTCATGCCAACATATACCCGGATTTTTGAAAACGGTACCGCTCGGTTGAGGTGTCCGAGCGGTGTGTCGCGAGCATTTTTTTGTCGTTCAGAAACTATCTCCAAAGTGGGCAATATAAAAATTATGAGTGCCAGCAGTCCTTTTTTCTTCTCCCCTCTCTCCCCTCCCTTCTCTTTTCTCTCCCGTGTGGTTTCTAGGCTCATGGGAGTCCAAAAAACCCGGTTTCGGTGTCGTTCCGGCCAAAATGGGCAAATCTTCAGGAGCCACCTTTTCAAAAATCCAGGTACATATTGCAAGCAATTGTTGTCAGATGGCAAAAAATGACCGAATTCTGGCTGATGAGCGGCCTCTTCAGCATTTCTTGGCCATTTTAGCCCATTTCATGCCAACATATACCCGGATTTTTGAAAACGGTACCGCTCGGTTGAGGTGTCCGAGCGGTGTGTCGCGAGCACTTTTTTGTCGTTCAGAAACTATCTCCAAAGTGGGCAATATAAAAATTATGAGTGCCAGCAGTCCTTTTTTCTTCTCCCCTCTCTCCCCTCCCTTCTCTTTTCTCTCCCGTGTGGTTTCTAGGCTCATGGGAGTCCAAAAAACCCGGTTTCGGTGTCGTTCCGGCCAAAATGGGCAAATCTTCAGGAGCCACCTTTTCAAAAATCCAGGTACATATTGCAAGCAATTGTTGTCAGATGGCAAAAAATGACCGAATTCTGGCTGATGAGCGGCCTCTTCAGCATTTCTTGGCCATTTTAGCCCATTTCATGCCAACATATACCCGGATTTTTGAAAACGGTACCGCTCGGTTGAGGTGTCCGAGCGGTGTGTCGCGAGCATTTTTTTGTCGTTCAGAAACTATCTCCAAAGTGGGCAATATAAAAATTATGAGTGCCAGCAGTCCTTTTTTCTTCTCCCCTCTCTCCCCTCCCTTCTCTTTTCTCTCCCGTGTGGTTTCTAGGCTCATGGGAGTCCAAAAAACCCGGTTTCGGTGTCGTTCCGGCCAAAATGGGCAAATCTTCAGGAGCCACCTTTTCAAAAATCCAGGTACATATTGCAAGCAATTGTTGTCAGATGGCAAAAAATGACCGAATTCTGGCTGATGAGCGGCCTCTTCAGCATTTCTTGGCCATTTTAGCCCATTTCATGCCAACATATACCCGGATTTTTGAAAACGGTACCGCTCGGTTGAGGTGTCCGAGCGGTGTGTCGCGAGCATTTTTTTGTCGTTCAGAAACTATCTCCAAAGTGGGCAATATAAAAATTATGAGTGCCAGCAGTCCTTTTTTCTTCTCCCCTCTCTCCCCTCCCTTCTCTTTTCTCTCCCGTGTGGTTTCTAGGCTCATGGGAGTCCAAAAAACCCGGTTTCGGTGTCGTTCCGGCCAAAATGGGCAAATCTTCAGGAGCCACCTTTTCAAAAATCCAGGTACATATTGCAAGCAATTGTTGTCAGATGGCAAAAAATGACCGAATTCTGGCTGATGAGCGGCCTCTTCAGCATTTCTTGGCCATTTTAGCCCATTTCATGCCAATATATACCCGGATTTTTGAAAACGGTACCGCTCGGTTGAGGTGTCCGAGCGGTGTGTCGCGAGCACTTTTTTGTCGTTCAGAAACTATCTCCAAAGTGGGCAATATAAAAATTATGAGTGCCAGCAGTCCTTTTTTCTTCTCCCCTCTCTCCCCTCCCTTCTCTTTTCTCTCCCGTGTGGTTTCTAGGCTCATGGGAGTCCAAAAAACCCGGTTTCGGTGTCGTTCCGGCCAAAATGGGCAAATCTTCAGGAGCCACCTTTTCAAAAATCCAGGTACATATTGCAAGCAATTGTTGTCAGATGGCAAAAAATGACCGAATTCTGGCTGATGAGCGGCCTCTTCAGCATTTCTTGGCCATTTTAGCCCATTTCATGCCAACATATACCCGGATTTTTGAAAACGGTACCGCTCGGTTGAGGTGTCCGAGCGGTGTGTCGCGAGCATTTTTTTGTCGTTCAGAAACTATCTCCAAAGTGGGCAATATAAAAATTATGAGTGCCAGCAGTCCTTTTTTCTTCTCCCCTCTCTCCCCTCCCTTCTCTTTTCTCTCCCGTGTGGTTTCTAGGCTCATGGGAGTCCAAAAAACCCGGTTTCGGTGTCGTTCCGGCCAAAATGGGCAAATCTTCAGGAGCCACCTTTTCAAAAATCCAGGTACATATTGCAAGCAATTGTTGTCAGATGGCAAAAAATGACCGAATTCTGGCTGATGAGCGGCCTCTTCAGCATTTCTTGGCCATTTTAGCCCATTTCATGCCAACATATACCCGGATTTTTGAAAACGGTACCGCTCGGTTGAGGTGTCCGAGCGGTGTGTCGCGAGCACTTTTTTGTCGTTCAGAAACTATCTCCAAAGTGGGCAATATAAAAATTATGAGTGCCAGCAGTCCTTTTTTCTTCTCCCCTCTCTCCCCTCCCTTCTCTTTTCTCTCCCGTGTGGTTTCTAGGCTCATGGGAGTCCAAAAAACCCGGTTTCGGTGTCGTTCCGGCCAAAATGGGCAAATCTTCAGGAGCCACCTTTTCAAAAATCCAGGTACATATTGCAAGCAATTGTTGTCAGATGGCAAAAAATGACCGAATTCTGGCTGATGAGCGGCCTCTTCAGCATTTCTTGGCCATTTTAGCCCATTTCATGCCAACATATACCCGGATTTTTGAAAACGGTACCGCTCGGTTGAGGTGTCCGAGCGGTGTGTCGCGAGCATTTTTTTGTCGTTCAGAAACTATCTCCAAAGTGGGCAATATAAAAATTATGAGTGCCAGCAGTCCTTTTTTCTTCTCCCCTCTCTCCCCTCCCTTCTCTTTTCTCTCCCGTGTGGTTTCTAGGCTCATGGGAGTCCAAAAAACCCGGTTTCGGTGTCGTTCCGGCCAAAATGGGCAAATCTTCAGGAGCCACCTTTTCAAAAATCCAGGTACATATTGCAAGCAATTGTTGTCAGATGGCAAAAAATGACCGAATTCTGGCTGATGAGCGGCCTCTTCAGCATTTCTTGGCCATTTTAGCCCATTTCATGCCAACATATACCCGGATTTTTGAAAACGGTACCGCTCGGTTGAGGTGTCCGAGCGGTGTGTCGCGAGCATTTTTTTGTCGTTCAGAAACTATCTCCAAAGTGGGCAATATAAAAATTATGAGTGCCAGCAGTCCTTTTTTCTTCTCCCCTCTCTCCCCTCCCTTCTCTTTTCTCTCCCGTGTGGTTTCTAGGCTCATGGGAGTCCAAAAAACCCGGTTTCGGTGTCGTTCCGGCCAAAATGGGCAAATCTTCAGGAGCCACCTTTTCAAAAATCCAGGTACATATTGCAAGCAATTGTTGTCAGATGGCAAAAAATGACCGAATTCTGGCTGATGAGCGGCCTCTTCAGCATTTCTTGGCCATTTTAGCCCATTTCATGCCAACATATACCCGGATTTTTGAAAACGGTACCGCTCGGTTGAGGTGTCCGAGCGGTGTGTCGCGAGCACTTTTTTGTCGTTCAGAAACTATCTCCAAAGTGGGCAATATAAAAATTATGAGTGCCAGCAGTCCTTTTTTCTTCTCCCCTCTCTCCCCTCCCTTCTCTTTTCTCTCCCGTGTGGTTTCTAGGCTCATGGGAGTCCAAAAAACCCGGTTTCGGTGTCGTTCCGGCCAAAATGGGCAAATCTTCAGGAGCCACCTTTTCAAAAATCCAGGTACATATTGCAAGCAATTGTTGTCAGATGGCAAAAAATGACCGAATTCTGGCTGATGAGCGGCCTCTTCAGCATTTCTTGGCCATTTTAGCCCATTTCATGCCAACATATACCCGGATTTTCGAAAACGGTACCGCTCGGTTGAGGTGTCCGAGCGGTGTGTCGCGAGCACTTTTTTGTCGTTCAGAAACTATCTCCAAAGTGGGCAATATAAAAATTATGAGTGCCAGCAGTCCTTTTTTCTTCTCCCCTCTCTCCCCTCCCTTCTCTTTTCTCTCCCGTGTGGTTTCTAGGCTCATGGGAGTCCAAAAAACCCGGTTTCGGTGTCGTTCCGGCCAAAATGGGCAAATCTTCAGGAGCCACCTTTTCAAAAATCCAGGTACATATTGCAAGCAATTGTTGTCAGATGGCAAAAAATGACCGAATTCTGGCTGATGAGCGGCCTCTTCAGCATTTCTTGGCCATTTTAGCCCATTTCATGCCAACATATACCCGGATTTTTGAAAACGGTACCGCTCGGTTGAGGTGTCCGAGCGGTGTGTCGCGAGCACTTTTTTGTCGTTCAGAAACTATCTCCAAAGTGGGCAATATAAAAATTATGAGTGCCAGCAGTCCTTTTTTCTTCTCCCCTCTCTCCCCTCCCTTCTCTTTTCTCTCCCGTGTGGTTTCTAGGCTCATGGGAGTCCAAAAAACCCGGTTTCGGTGTCGTTCCGGCCAAAATGGGCAAATCTTCAGGAGCCACCTTTTCAAAAATCCAGGTACATATTGCAAGCAATTGTTGTCAGATGGCAAAAAATGACCGAATTCTGGCTGATGAGCGGCCTCTTCAGCATTTCTTGGCCATTTTAGCCCATTTCATGCCAACATATACCCGGATTTTCGAAAACGGTACCGCTCGGTTGAGGTGTCCGAGCGGTGTGTCGCGAGCACTTTTTTGTCGTTCAGAAACTATCTCCAAAGTGGGCAATATAAAAATTATGAGTGCCAGCAGTCCTTTTTTCTTCTCCCCTCTCTCCCCTCCCTTCTCTTTTCTCTCCCGTGTGGTTTCTAGGCTCATGGGAGTCCAAAAAACCCGGTTTCGGTGTCGTTCCGGCCAAAATGGGCAAATCTTCAGGAGCCACCTTTTCAAAAATCCAGGTACATATTGCAAGCAATTGTTGTCAGATGGCAAAAAATGACCGAATTCTGGCTGATGAGCGGCCTCTTCAGCATTTCTTGGCCATTTTAGCCCATTTCATGCCAACATATACCCGGATTTTTGAAAACGGTACCGCTCGGTTGAGGTGTCCGAGCGGTGTGTCGCGAGCATTTTTTTGTCGTTCAGAAACTATCTCCAAAGTGGGCAATATAAAAATTATGAGTGCCAGCAGTCCTTTTTTCTTCTCCCCTCTCTCCCCTCCCTTCTCTTTTCTCTCCCGTGTGGTTTCTAGGCTCATGGGAGTCCAAAAAACCCGGTTTCGGTGTCGTTCCGGCCAAAATGGGTAAATCTTCAGGAGCCACCTTTTCAAAAATCCAGGTAGATATTGCAAGCAATTGTTGTCAGATGGCAAAAAATGACCGAATTCTGGCTGATGAGCGGCCTCTTCAGCATTTCTTGGCCATTTTAGCCCATTTCATGCCAATATATACCCGGATTTTTGAAAACGGTACCGCTCGGTTGAGGTGTCCGAGCGGTGTGTCGCGAGCACTTTTTTGTCGTTCAGAAATTATCTCCAAAGTGGGCAATATAAAAATTATGAGTGCCAGCAGTCCTTTTTTCTTCTCCCCTCTCTCCCCTCCCTTCTCTTTTCTCTCCCGTGTGGTTTCTAGGCTCATGGGAGTCCAAAAAACCCGGTTTCGGTGTCGTTCCGGCCAAAATGGGCAAATCTTCAGGAGCCACCTTTTCAAAAATCCAGGTACATATTGCAAGCAATTGTTGTCAGATGGCAAAAAATGACCGAATTCTGGCTGATGAGCGGCCTCTTCAGCATTTCTTGGCCATTTTAGCCCATTTCATGCCAATATATACCCGGATTTTTGAAAACGGTACCGCTCGGTTGAGGTGTCCGAGCGGTGTGTCGCGAGCACTTTTTTGTCGTTCAGAAACTATCTCCAAAGTGGGCAATATAAAAATTATGAGTGCCAGCAGTCCTTTTTTCTTCTCCCCTCTCTCCCCTCCCTTCTCTTTTCTCTCCCGTGTGGTTTCTAGGCTCATGGGAGTCCAAAAAACCCGGTTTGGGTGTCGTTCCGGCCAAAATGGGCAAATCTTCAGGAGCCACCTTTTCAAAAATCCAGGTACATATTGCAAGCAATTGTTGTCAGATGGCAAAAAATGACCGAATTCTGGCTGATGAGCGGCCTCTTCAGCATTTCTTGGCCATTTTAGCCCATTTCATGCCAATATATACCCGGATTTTTGAAAACGGTACCGCTCGGTTGAGGTGTCCGAGCGGTGTGTCGCGAGCACTTTTTTGTCGTTCAGAAACTATCTCCAAAGTGGGCAATATAAAAATTATGAGTGCCAGCAGTCCTTTTTTCTTCTCCCCTCTCTCCCCTCCCTTCTCTTTTCTCTCCCGTGTGGTTTCTAGGCTCATGGGAGTCCAAAAAACCCGGTTTCGGTGTCGTTCCGGCCAAAATGGGCAAATCTTCAGGAGCCACCTTTTCAAAAATCCAGGTACATATTGCAAGCAATTGTTGTCAGATGGCAAAAAATGACCGAATTCTGGCTGATGAGCGGCCTCTTCAGCATTTCTTGGCCATTTTAGCCCATTTCATGCCAATATATACCCGGATTTTTGAAAACGGTACCGCTCGGTTGAGGTGTCCGAGCGGTGTGTCGCGAGCACTTTTTTGTCGTTCAGAAACTATCTCCAAAGTGGGCAATATAAAAATTATGAGTGCCAGCAGTCCTTTTTTCTTCTCCCCTCTCTCCCCTCCCTTCTCTTTTCTCTCCCGTGTGGTTTCTAGGCTCATGGGAGTCCAAAAAACCCGGTTTCGGTGTCGTTCCGGCCAAAATGGGCAAATCTTCAGGAGCCACCTTTTCAAAAATCCAGGTACATATTGCAAGCAATTGTTGTCAGATGGCAAAAAATGACCGAATTCTGGCTGATGAGCGGCCTCTTCAGCATTTCTTGGCCATTTTAGCCCATTTCATGCCAATATATACCCGGATTTTTGAAAACGGTACCGCTCGGTTGAGGTGTCCGAGCGGTGTGTCGCGAGCACTTTTTTGTCGTTCAGAAATTATCTCCAAAGTGGGCAATATAAAAATTATGAGTGCCAGCAGTCCTTTTTTCTTCTCCCCTCTCTCCCCTCCCTTCTCTTTTCTCTCCCGTGTGGTTTCTAGGCTCATGGGAGTCCAAAAAACCCGGTTTCGGTGTCGTTCCGGCCAAAATGGGCAAATCTTCAGGAGCCACCTTTTCAAAAATCCAGGTACATATTGCAAGCAATTGTTGTCAGATGGCAAAAAATGACCGAATTCTGGCTGATGAGCGGCCTCTTCAGCATTTCTTGGCCATTTTAGCCCATTTCATGCCAACATATACCCGGATTTTTGAAAACGGTACCGCTCGGTTGAGGTGTCCGAGCGGTGTGTCGCGAGCACTTTTTTGTCGTTCAGAAACTATCTCCAAAGTGGGCAATATAAAAATTATGAGTGCCAGCAGTCCTTTTTTCTTCTCCCCTCTCTCCCCTCCCTTCTCTTTTCTCTCCCATGTGGTTTCTAGGCTCATGGGAGTCCAAAAAACCCGGTTTCGGTGTCGTTCCGGCCAAAATGGGCAAATCTTCAGGAGCCACCTTTTCAAAAATCCAGGTACATATTGCAAGCAATTGTTGTCAGATGGCAAAAAATGACCGAATTCTGGCTGATGAGCGGCCTCTTCAGCATTTCTTGGCCATTTTAGCCCATTTCATGCCAATATATACCCGGATTTTTGAAAACGGTACCGCTCGGTTGAGGTGTCCGAGCGGTGTGTCGCGAGCACTTTTTTGTCGTTCAGAAACTATCTCCAAAGTGGGCAATATAAAAATTATGAGTGCCAGCAGTCCTTTTTTCTTCTCCCCTCTCTCCCCTCCCTTCTCTTTTCTCTCCCGTGTGGTTTCTAGGCTCATGGGAGTCCAAAAAACCCGGTTTCGGTGTCGTTCCGGCCAAAATGGGCAAATCTTCAGGAGCCACCTTTTCAAAAATCCAGGTACATATTGCAAGCAATTGTTGTCAGATGGCAAAAAATGACCGAATTCTGGCTGATGAGCGGCCTCTTCAGCATTTCTTGGCCATTTTAGCCCATTTCATGCCAACATATACCCGGATTTTTGAAAACGGTACCGCTCGGTTGAGGTGTCCGAGCGGTGTGTCGCGAGCATTTTTTTGTCGTTCAGAAACTATCTCCAAAGTGGGCAATATAAAAATTATGAGTGCCAGCAGTCCTTTTTTCTTCTCCCCTCTCTCCCCTCCCTTCTCTTTTCTCTCCCGTGTGGTTTCTAGGCTCATGGGAGTCCAAAAAACCCGGTTTCGGTGTCGTTCCGGCCAAAATGGGCAAATCTTCAGGAGCCACCTTTTCAAAAATCCAGGTACATATTGCAAGCAATTGTTGTCAGATGGCAAAAAATGACCGAATTCTGGCTGATGAGCGGCCTCTTCAGCATTTCTTGGCCATTTTAGCCCATTTCATGCCAACATATACCCGGATTTTTGAAAACGGTACCGCTCGGTTGAGGTGTCCGAGCGGTGTGTCGCGAGCATTTTTTTGTCGTTCAGAAACTATCTCCAAAGTGGGCAATATAAAAATTATGAGTGCCAGCAGTCCTTTTTTCTTCTCCCCTCTCTCCCCTCCCTTCTCTTTTCTCTCCCGTGTGGTTTCTAGGCTCATGGGAGTCCAAAAAACCCGGTTTCGGTGTCGTTCCGGCCAAAATGGGCAAATCTTCAGGAGCCACCTTTTCAAAAATCCAGGTACATATTGCAAGCAATTGTTGTCAGATGGCAAAAAATGACCGAATTCTGGCTGATGAGCGGCCTCTTCAGCATTTCTTGGCCATTTTAGCCCATTTCATGCCAACATATACCCGGATTTTTGAAAACGGTACCGCTCGGTTGAGGTGTCCGAGCGGTGTGTCGCGAGCACTTTTTTGTCGTTCAGAAACTATCTCCAAAGTGGGCAATATAAAAATTATGAGTGCCAGCAGTCCTTTTTTCTTCTCCCCTCTCTCCCCTCCCTTCTCTTTTCTCTCCCGTGTGGTTTCTAGGCTCATGGGAGTCCAAAAAACCCGGTTTCGGTGTCGTTCCGGCCAAAATGGGCAAATCTTCAGGAGCCACCTTTTCAAAAATCCAGGTACATATTGCAAGCAATTGTTGTCAGATGGCAAAAAATGACCGAATTCTGGCTGATGAGCGGCCTCTTCAGCATTTCTTGGCCATTTTAGCCCATTTCATGCCAACATATACCCGGATTTTCGAAAACGGTACCGCTCGGTTGAGGTGTCCGAGCGGTGTGTCGCGAGCACTTTTTTGTCGTTCAGAAACTATCTCCAAAGTGGGCAATATAAAAATTATGAGTGCCAGCAGTCCTTTTTTCTTCTCCCCTCTCTCCCCTCCCTTCTCTTTTCTCTCCCGTGTGGTTTCTAGGCTCATGGGAGTCCAAAAAACCCGGTTTCGGTGTCGTTCCGGCCAAAATGGGCAAATCTTCAGGAGCCACCTTTTCAAAAATCCAGGTACATATTGCAAGCAATTGTTGTCAGATGGCAAAAAATGACCGAATTCTGGCTGATGAGCGGCCTCTTCAGCATTTCTTGGCCATTTTAGCCCATTTCATGCCAACATATACCCGGATTTTTGAAAACGGTACCGCTCGGTTGAGGTGTCCGAGCGGTGTGTCGCGAGCATTTTTTTGTCGTTCAGAAACTATCTCCAAAGTGGGCAATATAAAAATTATGAGTGCCAGCAGTCCTTTTTTCTTCTCCCCTCTCTCCCCTCCCTTCTCTTTTCTCTCCCGTGTGGTTTCTAGGCTCATGGGAGTCCAAAAAACCCGGTTTCGGTGTCGTTCCGGCCAAAATGGGCAAATCTTCAGGAGCCACCTTTTCAAAAATCCAGGTACATATTGCAAGCAATTGTTGTCAGATGGCAAAAAATGACCGAATTCTGGCTGATGAGCGGCCTCTTCAGCATTTCTTGGCCATTTTAGCCCATTTCATGCCAATATATACCCGGATTTTTGAAAACGGTACCGCTCGGTTGAGGTGTCCGAGCGGTGTGTCGCGAGCACTTTTTTGTCGTTCAGAAATTATCTCCAAAGTGGGCAATATAAAAATTATGAGTGCCAGCAGTCCTTTTTTCTTCTCCCCTCTCTCCCCTCCCTTCTCTTTTCTCTCCCGTGTGGTTTCTAGGCTCATGGGAGTCCAAAAAACCCGGTTTCGGTGTCGTTCCGGCCAAAATGGGCAAATCTTCAGGAGCCACCTTTTCAAAAATCCAGGTACATATTGCAAGCAATTGTTGTCAGATGGCAAAAAATGACCGAATTCTGGCTGATGAGCGGCCTCTTCAGCATTTCTTGGCCATTTTAGCCCATTTCATGCCAACATATACCCGGATTTTTGAAAACGGTACCGCTCGGTTGAGGTGTCCGAGCGGTGTGTCGCGAGCACTTTTTTGTCGTTCAGAAACTATCTCCAAAGTGGGCAATATAAAAATTATGAGTGCCAGCAGTCCTTTTTTCTTCTCCCCTCTCTCCCCTCCCTTCTCTTTTCTCTCCCGTGTGGTTTCTAGGCTCATGGGAGTCCAAAAAACCCGGTTTCGGTGTCGTTCCGGCCAAAATGGGCAAATCTTCAGGAGCCACCTTTTCAAAAATCCAGGTACATATTGCAAGCAATTGTTGTCAGATGGCAAAAAATGACCGAATTCTGGCTGATGAGCGGCCTCTTCAGCATTTCTTGGCCATTTTAGCCCATTTCATGCCAATATATACCCGGATTTTTGAAAACGGTACCGCTCGGTTGAGGTGTCCGAGCGGTGTGTCGCGAGCACTTTTTTGTCGTTCAGAAATTATCTCCAAAGTGGGCAATATAAAAATTATGAGTGCCAGCAGTCCTTTTTTCTTCTCCCCTCTCTCCCCTCCCTTCTCTTTTCTCTCCCGTGTGGTTTCTAGGCTCATGGGAGTCCAAAAAACCCGGTTTCGGTGTCGTTCCGGCCAAAATGGGCAAATCTTCAGGAGCCACCTTTTCAAAAATCCAGGTACATATTGCAAGCAATTGTTGTCAGATGGCAAAAAATGACCGAATTCTGGCTGATGAGCGGCCTCTTCAGCATTTCTTGGCCATTTTAGCCCATTTCATGCCAATATATACCCGGATTTTTGAAAACGGTACCGCTCGGTTGAGGTGTCCGAGCGGTGTGTCGCGAGCACTTTTTTGTCGTTCAGAAATTATCTCCAAAGTGGGCAATATAAAAATTATGAGTGCCAGCAGTCCTTTTTTCTTCTCCCCTCTCTCCCCTCCCTTCTCTTTTCTCTCCCGTGTGGTTTCTAGGCTCATGGGAGTCCAAAAAACCCGGTTTCGGTGTCGTTCCGGCCAAAATGGGCAAATCTTCAGGAGCCACCTTTTCAAAAATCCAGGTACATATTGCAAGCAATTGTTGTCAGATGGCAAAAAATGACCGAATTCTGGCTGATGAGCGGCCTCTTCAGCATTTCTTGGCCATTTTAGCCCATTTCATGCCAACATATACCCGGATTTTTGAAAACGGTACCGCTCGGTTGAGGTGTCCGAGCGGTGTGTCGCGTGCACTTTTTTGTCGTTCAGAAACTATCTCCAAAGTGGGCAATATAAAAATTATGAGTGCCAGCAGTCCTTTTTTCTTCTCCCCTCTCTCCCCTCCCTTCTCTTTTCTCTCCCGTGTGGTTTCTAGGCTCATGGGAGTCCAAAAAACCCGGTTTCGGTGTCGTTCCGGCCAAAATGGGCAAATCTTCAGGAGCCACCTTTTCAAAAATCCAGGTACATATTGCAAGCAATTGTTGTCAGATGGCAAAAAATGACCGAATTCTGGCTGATGAGCGGCCTCTTCAGCATTTCTTGGCCATTTTAGCCCATTTCATGCCAACATATACCCGGATTTTTGAAAACGGTACCGCTCGGTTGAGGTGTCCGAGCGGTGTGTCGCGAGCACTTTTTTGTCGTTCAGAAACTATCTCCAAAGTGGGCAATATAAAAATTATGAGTGCCAGCAGTCCTTTTTTCTTCTCCCCTCTCTCCCCTCCCTTCTCTTTTCTCTCCCGTGTGGTTTCTAGGCTCATGGGAGTCCAAAAAACCCGGTTTCGGTGTCGTTCCGGCCAAAATGGGCAAATCTTCAGGAGCCACCTTTTCAAAAATCCAGGTACATATTGCAAGCAATTGTTGTCAGATGGCAAAAAATGACCGAATTCTGGCTGATGAGCGGCCTCTTCAGCATTTCTTGGCCATTTTAGCCCATTTCATGCCAACATATACCCGGATTTTTGAAAACGGTACCGCTCGGTTGAGGTGTCCGAGCGGTGTGTCGCGAGCACTTTTTTGTCGTTCAGAAACTATCTCCAAAGTGGGCAATATAAAAATTATGAGTGCCAGCAGTCCTTTTTTCTTCTCCCCTCTCTCCCCTCCCTTCTCTTTTCTCTCCCGTGTGGTTTCTAGGCTCATGGGAGTCCAAAAAACCCGGTTTCGGTGTCGTTCCGGCCAAAATGGGCAAATCTTCAGGAGCCACCTTTTCAAAAATCCAGGTACATATTGCAAGCAATTGTTGTCAGATGGCAAAAAATGACCGAATTCTGGCTGATGAGCGGCCTCTTCAGCATTTCTTGGCCATTTTAGCCCATTTCATGCCAACATATACCCGGATTTTTGAAAACGGTACCGCTCGGTTGAGGTGTCCGAGCGGTGTGTCGCGAGCATTTTTTTGTCGTTCAGAAACTATCTCCAAAGTGGGCAATATAAAAATTATGAGTGCCAGCAGTCCTTTTTTCTTCTCCCCTCTCTCCCCTCCCTTCTCTTTTCTCTCCCGTGTGGTTTCTAGGCTCATGGGAGTCCAAAAAACCCGGTTTCGGTGTCGTTCCGGCCAAAATGGGCAAATCTTCAGGAGCCACCTTTTCAAAAATCCAGGTACATATTGCAAGCAATTGTTGTCAGATGGCAAAAAATGACCGAATTCTGGCTGATGAGCGGCCTCTTCAGCATTTCTTGGCCATTTTAGCCCATTTCATGCCAACATATACCCGGATTTTTGAAAACGGTACCGCTCGGTTGAGGTGTCCGAGCGGTGTGTCGCGAGCATTTTTTTGTCGTTCAGAAACTATCTCCAAAGTGGGCAATATAAAAATTATGAGTGCCAGCAGTCCTTTTTTCTTCTCCCCTCTCTCCCCTCCCTTCTCTTTTCTCTCCCGTGTGGTTTCTAGGCTCATGGGAGTCCAAAAAACCCGGTTTCGGTGTCGTTCCGGCCAAAATGGGCAAATCTTCAGGAGCCACCTTTTCAAAAATCCAGGTAGATATTGCAAGCAATTGTTGTCAGATGGCAAAAAATGACCGAATTCTGGCTGATGAGCGGCCTCTTCAGCATTTCTTGGCCATTTTAGCCCATTTCATGCCAATATATACCCGGATTTTTGAAAACGGTACCGCTCGGTTGAGGTGTCCGAGCGGTGTGTCGCGAGCACTTTTTTGTCGTTCAGAAATTATCTCCAAAGTGGGCAATATAAAAATTATGAGTGCCAGCAGTCCTTTTTTCTTCTCCCCTCTCTCCCCTCCCTTCTCTTTTCTCTCCCGTGTGGTTTCTAGGCTCATGGGAGTCCAAAAAACCCGGTTTCGGTGTCGTTCCGGCCAAAATGGGCAAATCTTCAGGAGCCACCTTTTCAAAAATCCAGGTACATATTGCAAGCAATTGTTGTCAGATGGCAAAAAATGACCGAATTCTGGCTGATGAGCGGCCTCTTCAGCATTTCTTGGCCATTTTAGCCCATTTCATGCCAATATATACCCGGATTTTTGAAAACGGTACCGCTCGGTTGAGGTGTCCGAGCGGTGTGTCGCGAGCACTTTTTTGTCGTTCAGAAATTATCTCCAAAGTGGGCAATATAAAAATTATGAGTGCCAGCAGTCCTTTTTTCTTCTCCCCTCTCTCCCCTCCCTTCTCTTTTCTCTCCCGTGTGGTTTCTAGGCTCATGGGAGTCCAAAAAACCCGGTTTCGGTGTCGTTCCGGCCAAAATGGGCAAATCTTCAGGAGCCACCTTTTCAAAAATCCAGGTACATATTGCAAGCAATTGTTGTCAGATGGCAAAAAATGACCGAATTCTGGCTGATGAGCGGCCTCTTCAGCATTTCTTGGCCATTTTAGCCCATTTCATGCCAACATATACCCGGATTTTTGAAAACGGTACCGCTCGGTTGAGGTGTCCGAGCGGTGTGTCGCGAGCACTTTTTTGTCGTTCAGAAACTATCTCCAAAGTGGGCAATATAAAAATTATGAGTGCCAGCAGTCCTTTTTTCTTCTCCCCTCTCTCCCCTCCCTTCTCTTTTCTCTCCCGTGTGGTTTCTAGGCTCATGGGAGTCCAAAAAACCCGGTTTCGGTGTCGTTCCGGCCAAAATGGGCAAATCTTCAGGAGCCACCTTTTCAAAAATCCAGGTACATATTGCAAGCAATTGTTGTCAGATGGCAAAAAATGACCGAATTCTGGCTGATGAGCGGCCTCTTCAGCATTTCTTGGCCATTTTAGCCCATTTCATGCCAACATATACCCGGATTTTTGAAAACGGTACCGCTCGGTTGAGGTGTCCGAGCGGTGTGTCGCGAGCACTTTTTTGTCGTTCAGAAACTATCTCCAAAGTGGGCAATATAAAAATTATGAGTGCCAGCAGTCCTTTTTTCTTCTCCCCTCTCTCCCCTCCCTTCTCTTTTCTCTCCCGTGTGGTTTCTAGGCTCATGGGAGTCCAAAAAACCCGGTTTCGGTGTCGTTCCGGCCAAAATGGGCAAATCTTCAGGAGCCACCTTTTCAAAAATCCAGGTACATATTGCAAGCAATTGTTGTCAGATGGCAAAAAATGACCGAATTCTGGCTGATGAGCGGCCTCTTCAGCATTTCTTGGCCATTTTAGCCCATTTCATGCCAACATATACCCGGATTTTTGAAAACGGTACCGCTCGGTTGAGGTGTCCGAGCGGTGTGTCGCGAGCATTTTTTTGTCGTTCAGAAACTATCTCCAAAGTGGGCAATATAAAAATTATGAGTGCCAGCAGTCCTTTTTTCTTCTCCCCTCTCTCCCCTCCCTTCTCTTTTCTCTCCCGTGTGGTTTCTAGGCTCATGGGAGTCCAAAAAACCCGGTTTCGGTGTCGTTCCGGCCAAAATGGGCAAATCTTCAGGAGCCACCTTTTCAAAAATCCAGGTACATATTGCAAGCAATTGTTGTCAGATGGCAAAAAATGACCGAATTCTGGCTGATGAGCGGCCTCTTCAGCATTTCTTGGCCATTTTAGCCCATTTCATGCCAACATATACCCGGATTTTTGAAAACGGTACCGCTCGGTTGAGGTGTCCGAGCGGTGTGTCGCGAGCATTTTTTTGTCGTTCAGAAACTATCTCCAAAGTGGGCAATATAAAAATTATGAGTGCCAGCAGTCCTTTTTTCTTCTCCCCTCTCTCCCCTCCCTTCTCTTTTCTCTCCCGTGTGGTTTCTAGGCTCATGGGAGTCCAAAAAACCCGGTTTCGGTGTCGTTCCGGCCAAAATGGGCAAATCTTCAGGAGCCACCTTTTCAAAAATCCAGGTACATATTGCAAGCAATTGTTGTCAGATGGCAAAAAATGACCGAATTCTGGCTGATGAGCGGCCTCTTCAGCATTTCTTGGCCATTTTAGCCCATTTCATGCCAACATATACCCGGATTTTTGAAAACGGTACCGCTCGGTTGAGGTGTCCGAGCGGTGTGTCGCGAGCATTTTTTTGTCGTTCAGAAACTATCTCCAAAGTGGGCAATATAAAAATTATGAGTGCCAGCAGTCCTTTTTTCTTCTCCCCTCTCTCCCCTCCCTTCTCTTTTCTCTCCCGTGTGGTTTCTAGGCTCATGGGAGTCCAAAAAACCCGGTTTCGGTGTCGTTCCGGCCAAAATGGGCAAATCTTCAGGAGCCACCTTTTCAAAAATCCAGGTACATATTGCAAGCAATTGTTGTCAGATGGCAAAAAATGACCGAATTCTGGCTGATGAGCGGCCTCTTCAGCATTTCTTGGCCATTTTAGCCCATTTCATGCCAATATATACCCGGATTTTTGAAAACGGTACCGCTCGGTTGAGGTGTCCGAGCGGTGTGTCGCGAGCACTTTTTTGTCGTTCAGAAACTATCTCCAAAGTGGGCAATATAAAAATTATGAGTGCCAGCAGTCCTTTTTTCTTCTCCCCTCTCTCCCCTCCCTTCTCTTTTCTCTCCCGTGTGGTTTCTAGGCTCATGGGAGTCCAAAAAACCCGGTTTCGGTGTCGTTCCGGCCAAAATGGGCAAATCTTCAGGAGCCACCTTTTCAAAAATCCAGGTACATATTGCAAGCAATTGTTGTCAGATGGCAAAAAATGACCGAATTCTGGCTGATGAGCGGCCTCTTCAGCATTTCTTGGCCATTTTAGCCCATTTCATGCCAACATATACCCGGATTTTTGAAAACGGTACCGCTCGGTTGAGGTGTCCGAGCGGTGTGTCGCGAGCACTTTTTTGTCGTTCAGAAACTATCTCCAAAGTGGGCAATATAAAAATTATGAGTGCCAGCAGTCCTTTTTTCTTCTCCCCTCTCTCCCCTCCCTTCTCTTTTCTCTCCCGTGTGGTTTCTAGGCTCATGGGAGTCCAAAAAACCCGGTTTCGGTGTCGTTCCGGCCAAAATGGGCAAATCTTCAGGAGCCACCTTTTCAAAAATCCAGGTACATATTGCAAGCAATTGTTGTCAGATGGCAAAAAATGACCGAATTCTGGCTGATGAGCGGCCTCTTCAGCATTTCTTGGCCATTTTAGCCCATTTCATGCCAACATATACCCGGATTTTTGAAAACGGTACCGCTCGGTTGAGGTGTCCGAGCGGTGTGTCGCGAGCACTTTTTTGTCGTTCAGAAACTATCTCCAAAGTGGGCAATATAAAAATTATGAGTGCCAGCAGTCCTTTTTTCTTCTCCCCTCTCTCCCCTCCCTTCTCTTTTCTCTCCCGTGTGGTTTCTAGGCTCATGGGAGTCCAAAAAACCCGGTTTCGGTGTCGTTCCGGCCAAAATGGGCAAATCTTCAGGAGCCACCTTTTCAAAAATCCAGGTACATATTGCAAGCAATTGTTGTCAGATGGCAAAAAATGACCGAATTCTGGCTGATGAGCGGCCTCTTCAGCATTTCTTGGCCATTTTAGCCCATTTCATGCCAACATATACCCGGATTTTCGAAAACGGTACCGCTCGGTTGAGGTGTCCGAGCGGTGTGTCGCGAGCACTTTTTTGTCGTTCAGAAACTATCTCCAAAGTGGGCAATATAAAAATTATGAGTGCCAGCAGTCCTTTTTTCTTCTCCCCTCTCTCCCCTCCCTTCTCTTTTCTCTCCCGTGTGGTTTCTAGGCTCATGGGAGTCCAAAAAACCCGGTTTCGGTGTCGTTCCGGCCAAAATGGGCAAATCTTCAGGAGCCACCTTTTCAAAAATCCAGGTACATATTGCAAGCAATTGTTGTCAGATGGCAAAAAATGACCGAATTCTGGCTGATGAGCGGCCTCTTCAGCATTTCTTGGCCATTTTAGCCCATTTCATGCCAACATATACCCGGATTTTCGAAAACGGTACCGCTCGGTTGAGGTGTCCGAGCGGTGTGTCGCGAGCACTTTTTTGTCGTTCAGAAACTATCTCCAAAGTGGGCAATATAAAAATTATGAGTGCCAGCAGTCCTTTTTTCTTCTCCCCTCTCTCCCCTCCCTTCTCTTTTCTCTCCCGTGTGGTTTCTAGGCTCATGGGAGTCCAAAAAACCCGGTTTCGGTGTCGTTCCGGCCAAAATGGGCAAATCTTCAGGGGCCACCTTTTCAAAAATCCAGGTACATATTGCAAGCAATTGTTGTCAGATGGCAAAAAATGACCGAATTCTGGCTGATGAGCGGCCTCTTCAGCATTTCTTGGCCATTTTAGCCCATTTCATGCCAACATATACCCGGATTTTTGAAAACGGTACCGCTCGGTTGAGGTGTCCGAGCGGTGTGTCGCGAGCATTTTTTTGTCGTTCAGAAACTATCTCCAAAGTGGGCAATATAAAAATTATGAGTGCCAGCAGTCCTTTTTTCTTCTCCCCTCTCTCCCCTCCCTTCTCTTTTCTCTCCCGTGTGGTTTCTAGGCTCATGGGAGTCCAAAAAACCCGGTTTCGGTGTCGTTCCGGCCAAAATGGGCAAATCTTCAGGGGCCACCTTTTCAAAAATCCAGGTACATATTGCAAGCAATTGTTGTCAGATGGCAAAAAATGACCGAATTCTGGCTGATGAGCGGCCTCTTCAGCATTTCTTGGCCATTTTAGCCCATTTCATGCCAACATATACCCGGATTTTTGAAAACGGTACCGCTCGGTTGAGGTGTCCGAGCGGTGTGTCGCGAGCATTTTTTTGTCGTTCAGAAACTATCTCCAAATTGGGCAATATAAAAATTATGAGTGCCAGCAGTCCTTTTTTCTTCTCCCCTCTCTCCCCTCCCTTCTCTTTTCTCTCCCGTGTGGTTTCTAGGCTCATGGGAGTCCAAAAAACCCGGTTTCGGTGTCGTTCCGGCCAAAATGGGCAAATCTTCAGGAGCCACCTTTTCAAAAATCCAGGTACATATTGCAAGCAATTGTTGTCAGATGGCAAAAAATGACCGAATTCTGGCTGATGAGCGGCCTCTTCAGCATTTCTTGGCCATTTTAGCCCATTTCATGCCAACATATACCCGGATTTTTGAAAACGGTACCGCTCGGTTGAGGTGTCCGAGCGGTGTGTCGCGAGCATTTTTTTGTCGTTCAGAAACTATCTCCAAAGTGGGCAATATAAAAATTATGAGTGCCAGCAGTCCTTTTTTCTTCTCCCCTCTCTCCCCTCCCTTCTCTTTTCTCTCCCGTGTGGTTTCTAGGCTCATGGGAGTCCAAAAAACCCGGTTTCGGTGTCGTTCCGGCCAAAATGGGCAAATCTTCAGGAGCCACCTTTTCAAAAATCCAGGTAGATATTGCAAGCAATTGTTGTCAGATGGCAAAAAATGACCGAATTCTGGCTGATGAGCGGCCTCTTCAGCATTTCTTGGCCATTTTAGCCCATTTCATGCCAACATATACCCGGATTTTTGAAAACGGTACCGCTCGGTTGAGGTGTCCGAGCGGTGTGTCGCGAGCACTTTTTTGTCGTTCAGAAACTATCTCCAAAGTGGGCAATATAAAAATTATGAGTGCCAGCAGTCCTTTTTTCTTCTCCCCTCTCTCCCCTCCCTTCTCTTTTCTCTCCCGTGTGGTTTCTAGGCTCATGGGAGTCCAAAAAACCCGGTTTCGGTGTCGTTCCGGCCAAAATGGGCAAATCTTCAGGAGCCACCTTTTCAAAAATCCAGGTAGATATTGCAAGCAATTGTTGTCAGATGGCAAAAAATGACCGAATTCTGGCTGATGAGCGGCCTCTTCAGCATTTCTTGGCCATTTTAGCCCATTTCATGCCAACATATACCCGGATTTTTGAAAACGGTACCGCTCGGTTGAGGTGTCCGAGCGGTGTGTCGCGAGCACTTTTTTGTCGTTCAGAAACTATCTCCAAAGTGGGCAATATAAAAATTATGAGTGCCAGCAGTCCTTTTTTCTTCTCCCCTCTCTCCCCTCCCTTCTCTTTTCTCTCCCGTGTGGTTTCTAGGCTCATGGGAGTCCAAAAAACCCGGTTTCGGTGTCGTTCCGGCCAAAATGGGCAAATCTTCAGGAGCCACCTTTTCAAAAATCCAGGTACATATTGCAAGCAATTGTTGTCAGATGGCAAAAAATGACCGAATTCTGGCTGATGAGCGGCCTCTTCAGCATTTCTTGGCCATTTTAGCCCATTTCATGCCAACATATACCCGGATTTTCGAAAACGGTACCGCTCGGTTGAGGTGTCCGAGCGGTGTGTCGCGAGCACTTTTTTGTCGTTCAGAAACTATCTCCAAAGTGGGCAATATAAAAATTATGAGTGCCAGCAGTCCTTTTTTCTTCTCCCCTCTCTCCCCTCCCTTCTCTTTTCTCTCCCGTGTGGTTTCTAGGCTCATGGGAGTCCAAAAAACCCGGTTTCGGTGTCGTTCCGGCCAAAATGGGCAAATCTTCAGGAGCCACCTTTTCAAAAATCCAGGTACATATTGCAAGCAATTGTTGTCAGATGGCAAAAAATGACCGAATTCTGGCTGATGAGCGGCCTCTTCAGCATTTCTTGGCCATTTTAGCCCATTTCATGCCAACATATACCCGGATTTTCGAAAACGGTACCGCTCGGTTGAGGTGTCCGAGCGGTGTGTCGCGAGCACTTTTTTGTCGTTCAGAAACTATCTCCAAAGTGGGCAATATAAAAATTATGAGTGCCAGCAGTCCTTTTTTCTTCTCCCCTCTCTCCCCTCCCTTCTCTTTTCTCTCCCGTGTGGTTTCTAGGCTCATGGGAGTCCAAAAAACCCGGTTTCGGTGTCGTTCCGGCCAAAATGGGCAAATCTTCAGGGGCCACCTTTTCAAAAATCCAGGTACATATTGCAAGCAATTGTTGTCAGATGGCAAAAAATGACCGAATTCTGGCTGATGAGCGGCCTCTTCAGCATTTCTTGGCCATTTTAGCCCATTTCATGCCAACATATACCCGGATTTTTGAAAACGGTACCGCTCGGTTGAGGTGTCCGAGCGGTGTGTCGCGAGCACTTTTTTGTCGTTCAGAAACTATCTCCAAAGTGGGCAATATAAAAATTATGAGTGCCAGCAGTCCTTTTTTCTTCTCCCCTCTCTCCCCTCCCTTCTCTTTTCTCTCCCGTGTGGTTTCTAGGCTCATGGGAGTCCAAAAAACCCGGTTTCGGTGTCGTTCCGGCCAAAATGGGCAAATCTTCAGGAGCCACCTTTTCAAAAATCCAGGTACATATTGCAAGCAATTGTTGTCAGATGGCAAAAAATGACCGAATTCTGGCTGATGAGCGGCCTCTTCAGCATTTCTTGGCCATTTTAGCCCATTTCATGCCAATAATTATACCCGGATTTTTGAAAACGGTACCGCTCGGTTGAGGTGTCCGAGCGGTGTGTCGCGAGCACTTTTTTGTCGTTCAGAAACTATCTCCAAAGTGGGCAATATAAAAATTATGAGTGCCAGCAGTCCTTTTTTCTTCTCCCCTCTCTCCCCTCCCTTCTCTTTTCTCTCCCGTGTGGTTTCTAGGCTCATGGGAGTCCAAAAAACCCGGTTTCGGTGTCGTTCCGGCCAAAATGGGCAAATCTTCAGGAGCCACCTTTTCAAAAATCCAGGTACATATTGCAAGCAATTGTTGTCAGATGGCAAAAAATGACCGAATTCTGGCTGATGAGCGGCCTCTTCAGCATTTCTTGGCCATTTTAGCCCATTTCATGCCAACATATACCCGGATTTTTGAAAACGGTACCGCTCGGTTGAGGTGTCCGAGCGGTGTGTCGCGAGCACTTTTTTGTCGTTCAGAAACTATCTCCAAAGTGGGCAATATAAAAATTATGAGTGCCAGCAGTCCTTTTTTCTTCTCCCCTCTCTCCCCTCCCTTCTCTTTTCTCTCCCGTGTGGTTTCTAGGCTCATGGGAGTCCAAAAAACCCGGTTTCGGTGTCGTTCCGGCCAAAATGGGCAAATCTTCAGGAGCCACCTTTTCAAAAATCCAGGTACATATTGCAAGCAATTGTTGTCAGATGGCAAAAAATGACCGAATTCTGGCTGATGAGCGGCCTCTTCAGCATTTCTTGGCCATTTTAGCCCATTTCATGCCAATATATACCCGGATTTTTGAAAACGGTACCGCTCGGTTGAGGTGTCCGAGCGGTGTGTCGCGAGCACTTTTTTGTCGTTCAGAAACTATCTCCAAAGTGGGCAATATAAAAATTATGAGTGCCAGCAGTCCTTTTTTCTTCTCCCCTCTCTCCCCTCCCTTCTCTTTTCTCTCCCGTGTGGTTTCTAGGCTCATGGGAGTCCAAAAAACCCGGTTTCGGTGTCGTTCCGGCCAAAATGGGCAAATCTTCAGGAGCCACCTTTTCAAAAATCCAGGTACATATTGCAAGCAATTGTTGTCAGATGGCAAAAAATGACCGAATTCTGGCTGATGAGCGGCCTCTTCAGCATTTCTTGGCCATTTTAGCCCATTTCATGCCAACATATACCCGGATTTTCGAAAACGGTACCGCTCGGTTGAGGTGTCCGAGCGGTGTGTCGCGAGCACTTTTTTGTCGTTCAGAAACTATCTCCAAAGTGGGCAATATAAAAATTATGAGTGCCAGCAGTCCTTTTTTCTTCTCCCCTCTCTCCCCTCCCTTCTCTTTTCTCTCCCGTGTGGTTTCTAGGCTCATGGGAGTCCAAAAAACCCGGTTTCGGTGTCGTTCCGGCCAAAATGGGCAAATCTTCAGGGGCCACCTTTTCAAAAATCCAGGTACATATTGCAAGCAATTGTTGTCAGATGGCAAAAAATGACCGAATTCTGGCTGATGAGCGGCCTCTTCAGCATTTCTTGGCCATTTTAGCCCATTTCATGCCAACATATACCCGGATTTTTGAAAACGGTACCGCTCGGTTGAGGTGTCCGAGCGGTGTGTCGCGAGCATTTTTTTGTCGTTCAGAAACTATCTCCAAAGTGGGCAATATAAAAATTATGAGTGCCAGCAGTCCTTTTTTCTTCTCCCCTCTCTCCCCTCCCTTCTCTTTTCTCTCCCGTGTGGTTTCTAGGCTCATGGGAGTCCAAAAAACCCGGTTTCGGTGTCGTTCCGGCCAAAATGGGCAAATCTTCAGGAGCCACCTTTTCAAAAATCCAGGTACATATTGCAAGCAATTGTTGTCAGATGGCAAAAAATGACCGAATTCTGGCTGATGAGCGGCCTCTTCAGCATTTCTTGGCCATTTTAGCCCATTTCATGCCAACATATACCCGGATTTTCGAAAACGGTACCGCTCGGTTGAGGTGTCCGAGCGGTGTGTCGCGAGCACTTTTTTGTCGTTCAGAAACTATCTCCAAAGTGGGCAATATAAAAATTATGAGTGCCAGCAGTCCTTTTTTCTTCTCCCCTCTCTCCCCTCCCTTCTCTTTTCTCTCCCGTGTGGTTTCTAGGCTCATGGGAGTCCAAAAAACCCGGTTTCGGTGTCGTTCCGGCCAAAATGGGCAAATCTTCAGGAGCCACCTTTTCAAAAATCCAGGTACATATTGCAAGCAATTGTTGTCAGATGGCAAAAAATGACCGAATTCTGGCTGATGAGCGGCCTCTTCAGCATTTCTTGGCCATTTTAGCCCATTTCATGCCAACATATACCCGGATTTTCGAAAACGGTACCGCTCGGTTGAGGTGTCCGAGCGGTGTGTCGCGAGCACTTTTTTGTCGTTCAGAAACTATCTCCAAAGTGGGCAATATAAAAATTATGAGTGCCAGCAGTCCTTTTTTCTTCTCCCCTCTCTCCCCTCCCTTCTCTTTTCTCTCCCGTGTGGTTTCTAGGCTCATGGGAGTCCAAAAAACCCGGTTTCGGTGTCGTTCCGGCCAAAATGGGCAAATCTTCAGGGGCCACCTTTTCAAAAATCCAGGTACATATTGCAAGCAATTGTTGTCAGATGGCAAAAAATGACCGAATTCTGGCTGATGAGCGGCCTCTTCAGCATTTCTTGGCCATTTTAGCCCATTTCATGCCAACATATACCCGGATTTTTGAAAACGGTACCGCTCGGTTGAGGTGTCCGAGCGGTGTGTCGCGAGCACTTTTTTGTCGTTCAGAAACTATCTCCAAAGTGGGCAATATAAAAATTATGAGTGCCAGCAGTCCTTTTTTCTTCTCCCCTCTCTCCCCTCCCTTCTCTTTTCTCTCCCGTGTGGTTTCTAGGCTCATGGGAGTCCAAAAAACCCGGTTTCGGTGTCGTTCCGGCCAAAATGGGCAAATCTTCAGGAGCCACCTTTTCAAAAATCCAGGTACATATTGCAAGCAATTGTTGTCAGATGGCAAAAAATGACCGAATTCTGGCTGATGAGCGGCCTCTTCAGCATTTCTTGGCCATTTTAGCCCATTTCATGCCAATAATTATACCCGGATTTTTGAAAACGGTACCGCTCGGTTGAGGTGTCCGAGCGGTGTGTCGCGAGCACTTTTTTGTCGTTCAGAAACTATCTCCAAAGTGGGCAATATAAAAATTATGAGTGCCAGCAGTCCTTTTTTCTTCTCCCCTCTCTCCCCTCCCTTCTCTTTTCTCTCCCGTGTGGTTTCTAGGCTCATGGGAGTCCAAAAAACCCGGTTTCGGTGTCGTTCCGGCCAAAATGGGCAAATCTTCAGGAGCCACCTTTTCAAAAATCCAGGTACATATTGCAAGCAATTGTTGTCAGATGGCAAAAAATGACCGAATTCTGGCTGATGAGCGGCCTCTTCAGCATTTCTTGGCCATTTTAGCCCATTTCATGCCAACATATACCCGGATTTTTGAAAACGGTACCGCTCGGTTGAGGTGTCCGAGCGGTGTGTCGCGAGCACTTTTTTGTCGTTCAGAAACTATCTCCAAAGTGGGCAATATAAAAATTATGAGTGCCAGCAGTCCTTTTTTCTTCTCCCCTCTCTCCCCTCCCTTCTCTTTTCTCTCCCGTGTGGTTTCTAGGCTCATGGGAGTCCAAAAAACCCGGTTTCGGTGTCGTTCCGGCCAAAATGGGCAAATCTTCAGGAGCCACCTTTTCAAAAATCCAGGTACATATTGCAAGCAATTGTTGTCAGATGGCAAAAAATGACCGAATTCTGGCTGATGAGCGGCCTCTTCAGCATTTCTTGGCCATTTTAGCCCATTTCATGCCAATATATACCCGGATTTTTGAAAACGGTACCGCTCGGTTGAGGTGTCCGAGCGGTGTGTCGCGAGCACTTTTTTGTCGTTCAGAAACTATCTCCAAAGTGGGCAATATAAAAATTATGAGTGCCAGCAGTCCTTTTTTCTTCTCCCCTCTCTCCCCTCCCTTCTCTTTTCTCTCCCGTGTGGTTTCTAGGCTCATGGGAGTCCAAAAAACCCGGTTTCGGTGTCGTTCCGGCCAAAATGGGCAAATCTTCAGGAGCCACCTTTTCAAAAATCCAGGTACATATTGCAAGCAATTGTTGTCAGATGGCAAAAAATGACCGAATTCTGGCTGATGAGCGGCCTCTTCAGCATTTCTTGGCCATTTTAGCCCATTTCATGCCAACATATACCCGGATTTTCGAAAACGGTACCGCTCGGTTGAGGTGTCCGAGCGGTGTGTCGCGAGCACTTTTTTGTCGTTCAGAAACTATCTCCAAAGTGGGCAATATAAAAATTATGAGTGCCAGCAGTCCTTTTTTCTTCTCCCCTCTCTCCCCTCCCTTCTCTTTTCTCTCCCGTGTGGTTTCTAGGCTCATGGGAGTCCAAAAAACCCGGTTTCGGTGTCGTTCCGGCCAAAATGGGCAAATCTTCAGGGGCCACCTTTTCAAAAATCCAGGTACATATTGCAAGCAATTGTTGTCAGATGGCAAAAAATGACCGAATTCTGGCTGATGAGCGGCCTCTTCAGCATTTCTTGGCCATTTTAGCCCATTTCATGCCAACATATACCCGGATTTTTGAAAACGGTACCGCTCGGTTGAGGTGTCCGAGCGGTGTGTCGCGAGCATTTTTTTGTCGTTCAGAAACTATCTCCAAAGTGGGCAATATAAAAATTATGAGTGCCAGCAGTCCTTTTTTCTTCTCCCCTCTCTCCCCTCCCTTCTCTTTTCTCTCCCGTGTGGTTTCTAGGCTCATGGGAGTCCAAAAAACCCGGTTTCGGTGTCGTTCCGGCCAAAATGGGCAAATCTTCAGGAGCCACCTTTTCAAAAATCCAGGTACATATTGCAAGCAATTGTTGTCAGATGGCAAAAAATGACCGAATTCTGGCTGATGAGCGGCCTCTTCAGCATTTCTTGGCCATTTTAGCCCATTTCATGCCAACATATACCCGGATTTTCGAAAACGGTACCGCTCGGTTGAGGTGTCCGAGCGGTGTGTCGCGAGCACTTTTTTGTCGTTCAGAAACTATCTCCAAAGTGGGCAATATAAAAATTATGAGTGCCAGCAGTCCTTTTTTCTTCTCCCCTCTCTCCCCTCCCTTCTCTTTTCTCTCCCGTGTGGTTTCTAGGCTCATGGGAGTCCAAAAAACCCGGTTTCGGTGTCGTTCCGGCCAAAATGGGCAAATCTTCAGGAGCCACCTTTTCAAAAATCCAGGTACATATTGCAAGCAATTGTTGTCAGATGGCAAAAAATGACCGAATTCTGGCTGATGAGCGGCCTCTTCAGCATTTCTTGGCCATTTTAGCCCATTTCATGCCAACATATACCCGGATTTTCGAAAACGGTACCGCTCGGTTGAGGTGTCCGAGCGGTGTGTCGCGAGCACTTTTTTGTCGTTCAGAAACTATCTCCAAAGTGGGCAATATAAAAATTATGAGTGCCAGCAGTCCTTTTTTCTTCTCCCCTCTCTCCCCTCCCTTCTCTTTTCTCTCCCGTGTGGTTTCTAGGCTCATGGGAGTCCAAAAAACCCGGTTTCGGTGTCGTTCCGGCCAAAATGGGCAAATCTTCAGGAGCCACCTTTTCAAAAATCCAGGTACATATTGCAAGCAATTGTTGTCAGATGGCAAAAAATGACCGAATTCTGGCTGATGAGCGGCCTCTTCAGCATTTCTTGGCCATTTTAGCCCATTTCATGCCAACATATACCCGGATTTTCGAAAACGGTACCGCTCGGTTGAGGTGTCCGAGCGGTGTGTCGCGAGCACTTTTTTGTCGTTCAGAAACTATCTCCAAAGTGGGCAATATAAAAATTATGAGTGCCAGCAGTCCTTTTTTCTTCTCCCCTCTCTCCCCTCCCTTCTCTTTTCTCTCCCGTGTGGTTTCTAGGCTCATGGGAGTCCAAAAAACCCGGTTTCGGTGTCGTTCCGGCCAAAATGGGCAAATCTTCAGGGGCCACCTTTTCAAAAATCCAGGTACATATTGCAAGCAATTGTTGTCAGATGGCAAAAAATGACCGAATTCTGGCTGATGAGCGGCCTCTTCAGCATTTCTTGGCCATTTTAGCCCATTTCATGCCAACATATACCCGGATTTTTGAAAACGGTACCGCTCGGTTGAGGTGTCCGAGCGGTGTGTCGCGAGCATTTTTTTGTCGTTCAGAAACTATCTCCAAAGTGGGCAATATAAAAATTATGAGTGCCAGCAGTCCTTTTTTCTTCTCCCCTCTCTCCCCTCCCTTCTCTTTTCTCTCCCGTGTGGTTTCTAGGCTCATGGGAGTCCAAAAAACCCGGTTTCGGTGTCGTTCCGGCCAAAATGGGCAAATCTTCAGGGGCCACCTTTTCAAAAATCCAGGTACATATTGCAAGCAATTGTTGTCAGATGGCAAAAAATGACCGAATTCTGGCTGATGAGCGGCCTCTTCAGCATTTCTTGGCCATTTTAGCCCATTTCATGCCAACATATACCCGGATTTTTGAAAACGGTACCGCTCGGTTGAGGTGTCCGAGCGGTGTGTCGCGAGCATTTTTTTGTCGTTCAGAAACTATCTCCAAATTGGGCAATATAAAAATTATGAGTGCCAGCAGTCCTTTTTTCTTCTCCCCTCTCTCCCCTCCCTTCTCTTTTCTCTCCCGTGTGGTTTCTAGGCTCATGGGAGTCCAAAAAACCCGGTTTCGGTGTCGTTCCGGCCAAAATGGGCAAATCTTCAGGAGCCACCTTTTCAAAAATCCAGGTACATATTGCAAGCAATTGTTGTCAGATGGCAAAAAATGACCGAATTCTGGCTGATGAGCGGCCTCTTCAGCATTTCTTGGCCATTTTAGCCCATTTCATGCCAACATATACCCGGATTTTCGAAAACGGTACCGCTCGGTTGAGGTGTCCGAGCGGTGTGTCGCGAGCACTTTTTTGTCGTTCAGAAACTATCTCCAAAGTGGGCAATATAAAAATTATGAGTGCCAGCAGTCCTTTTTTCTTCTCCCCTCTCTCCCCTCCCTTCTCTTTTCTCTCCCGTGTGGTTTCTAGGCTCATGGGAGTCCAAAAAACCCGGTTTCGGTGTCGTTCCGGCCAAAATGGGCAAATCTTCAGGAGCCACCTTTTCAAAAATCCAGGTAGATATTGCAAGCAATTGTTGTCAGATGGCAAAAAATGACCGAATTCTGGCTGATGAGCGGCCTCTTCAGCATTTCTTGGCCATTTTAGCCCATTTCATGCCAATATATACCCGGATTTTTGAAAACGGTACCGCTCGGTTGAGGTGTCCGAGCGGTGTGTCGCGAGCACTTTTTTGTCGTTCAGAAACTATCTCCAAAGTGGGCAATATAAAAATTATGAGTGCCAGCAGTCCTTTTTTCTTCTCCCCTCTCTCCCCTCCCTTCTCTTTTCTCTCCCGTGTGGTTTCTAGGCTCATGGGAGTCCAAAAAACCCGGTTTCGGTGTCGTTCCGGCCAAAATGGGCAAATCTTCAGGAGCCACCTTTTCAAAAATCCAGGTACATATTGCAAGCAATTGTTGTCAGATGGCAAAAAATGACCGAATTCTGGCTGATGAGCGGCCTCTTCAGCATTTCTTGGCCATTTTAGCCCATTTCATGCCAACATATACCCGGATTTTTGAAAACGGTACCGCTCGGTTGAGGTGTCCGAGCGGTGTGTCGCGAGCACTTTTTTGTCGTTCAGAAACTATCTCCAAAGTGGGCAATATAAAAATTATGAGTGCCAGCAGTCCTTTTTTCTTCTCCCCTCTCTCCCCTCCCTTCTCTTTTCTCTCCCGTGTGGTTTCTAGGCTCATGGGAGTCCAAAAAACCCGGTTTCGGTGTCGTTCCGGCCAAAATGGGCAAATCTTCAGGAGCCACCTTTTCAAAAATCCAGGTACATATTGCAAGCAATTGTTGTCAGATGGCAAAAAATGACCGAATTCTGGCTGATGAGCGGCCTCTTCAGCATTTCTTGGCCATTTTAGCCCATTTCATGCCAATAATTATACCCGGATTTTTGAAAACGGTACCGCTCGGTTGAGGTGTCCGAGCGGTGTGTCGCGAGCACTTTTTTGTCGTTCAGAAACTATCTCCAAAGTGGGCAATATAAAAATTATGAGTGCCAGCAGTCCTTTTTTCTTCTCCCCTCTCTCCCCTCCCTTCTCTTTTCTCTCCCGTGTGGTTTCTAGGCTCATGGGAGTCCAAAAAACCCGGTTTCGGTGTCGTTCCGGCCAAAATGGGCAAATCTTCAGGAGCCACCTTTTCAAAAATCCAGGTACATATTGCAAGCAATTGTTGTCAGATGGCAAAAAATGACCGAATTCTGGCTGATGAGCGGCCTCTTCAGCATTTCTTGGCCATTTTAGCCCATTTCATGCCAACATATACCCGGATTTTTGAAAACGGTACCGCTCGGTTGAGGTGTCCGAGCGGTGTGTCGCGAGCACTTTTTTGTCGTTCAGAAACTATCTCCAAAGTGGGCAATATAAAAATTATGAGTGCCAGCAGTCCTTTTTTCTTCTCCCCTCTCTCCCCTCCCTTCTCTTTTCTCTCCCGTGTGGTTTCTAGGCTCATGGGAGTCCAAAAAACCCGGTTTCGGTGTCGTTCCGGCCAAAATGGGCAAATCTTCAGGAGCCACCTTTTCAAAAATCCAGGTACATATTGCAAGCAATTGTTGTCAGATGGCAAAAAATGACCGAATTCTGGCTGATGAGCGGCCTCTTCAGCATTTCTTGGCCATTTTAGCCCATTTCATGCCAACATATACCCGGATTTTTGAAAACGGTACCGCTCGGTTGAGGTGTCCGAGCGGTGTGTCGCGAGCACTTTTTTGTCGTTCAGAAACTATCTCCAAAGTGGGCAATATAAAAATTATGAGTGCCAGCAGTCCTTTTTTCTTCTCCCCTCTCTCCCCTCCCTTCTCTTTTCTCTCCCGTGTGGTTTCTAGGCTCATGGGAGTCCAAAAAACCCGGTTTCGGTGTCGTTCCGGCCAAAATGGGCAAATCTTCAGGAGCCACCTTTTCAAAAATCCAGGTACATATTGCAAGCAATTGTTGTCAGATGGCAAAAAATGACCGAATTCTGGCTGATGAGCGGCCTCTTCAGCATTTCTTGGCCATTTTAGCCCATTTCATGCCAATAATTATACCCGGATTTTTGAAAACGGTACCGCTCGGTTGAGGTGTCCGAGCGGTGTGTCGCGAGCACTTTTTTGTCGTTCAGAAACTATCTCCAAAGTGGGCAATATAAAAATTATGAGTGCCAGCAGTCCTTTTTTCTTCTCCCCTCTCTCCCCTCCCTTCTCTTTTCTCTCCCGTGTGGTTTCTAGGCTCATGGGAGTCCAAAAAACCCGGTTTCGGTGTCGTTCCGGCCAAAATGGGCAAATCTTCAGGAGCCACCTTTTCAAAAATCCAGGTACATATTGCAAGCAATTGTTGTCAGATGGCAAAAAATGACCGAATTCTGGCTGATGAGCGGCCTCTTCAGCATTTCTTGGCCATTTTAGCCCATT
Organism: Siderastrea radians; assembly: GCA_964017195.1. Lineage (NCBI taxonomy): Eukaryota > Metazoa > Cnidaria > Anthozoa > Scleractinia > Rhizangiidae > Siderastrea > Siderastrea radians. The sequence continues at coordinate 28,221,517 of OZ024893.1, forward strand.
TCATGCCAACATATACCCGGATTTTTGAAAACGGTACCGCTCGGTTGAGGTGTCCGAGCGGTGTGTCGCGAGCACTTTTTTGTCGTTCAGAAACTATCTCCAAAGTGGGCAATATAAAAATTATGAGTGCCAGCAGTCCTTTTTTCTTCTCCCCTCTCTCCCCTCCCTTCTCTTTTCTCTCCCGTGTGGTTTCTAGGCTCATGGGAGTCCAAAAAACCCGGTTTCGGTGTCGTTCCGGCCAAAATGGGCAAATCTTCAGGAGCCACCTTTTCAAAAATCCAGGTACATATTGCAAGCAATTGTTGTCAGATGGCAAAAAATGACCGAATTCTGGCTGATGAGCGGCCTCTTCAGCATTTCTTGGCCATTTTAGCCCATTTCATGCCAACATATACCCGGATTTTTGAAAACGGTACCGCTCGGTTGAGGTGTCCGAGCGGTGTGTCGCGAGCATTTTTTTGTCGTTCAGAAACTATCTCCAAAGTGGGCAATATAAAAATTATGAGTGCCAGCAGTCCTTTTTTCTTCTCCCCTCTCTCCCCTCCCTTCTCTTTTCTCTCCCGTGTGGTTTCTAGGCTCATGGGAGTCCAAAAAACCCGGTTTCGGTGTCGTTCCGGCCAAAATGGGCAAATCTTCAGGAGCCACCTTTTCAAAAATCCAGGTAGATATTGCAAGCAATTGTTGTCAGATGGCAAAAAATGACCGAATTCTGGCTGATGAGCGGCCTCTTCAGCATTTCTTGGCCATTTTAGCCCATTTCATGCCAACATATACCCGGATTTTCGAAAACGGTACCGCTCGGTTGAGGTGTCCGAGCGGTGTGTCGCGAGCACTTTTTTGTCGTTCAGAAACTATCTCCAAAGTGGGCAATATAAAAATTATGAGTGCCAGCAGTCCTTTTTTCTTCTCCCCTCTCTCCCCTCCCTTCTCTTTTCTCTCCCGTGTGGTTTCTAGGCTCATGGGAGTCCAAAAAACCCGGTTTCGGTGTCGTTCCGGCCAAAATGGGCAAATCTTCAGGAGCCACCTTTTCAAAAATCCAGGTAGATATTGCAAGCAATTGTTGTCAGATGGCAAAAAATGACCGAATTCTGGCTGATGAGCGGCCTCTTCAGCATTTCTTGGCCATTTTAGCCCATTTCATGCCAATATATACCCGGATTTTTGAAAACGGTACCGCTCGGTTGAGGTGTCCGAGCGGTGTGTCGCGAGCACTTTTTTGTCGTTCAGAAACTATCTCCAAAGTGGGCAATATAAAAATTATGAGTGCCAGCAGTCCTTTTTTCTTCTCCCCTCTCTCCCCTCCCTTCTCTTTTCTCTCCCGTGTGGTTTCTAGGCTCATGGGAGTCCAAAAAACCCGGTTTCGGTGTCGTTCCGGCCAAAATGGGCAAATCTTCAGGAGCCACCTTTTCAAAAATCCAGGTACATATTGCAAGCAATTGTTGTCAGATGGCAAAAAATGACCGAATTCTGGCTGATGAGCGGCCTCTTCAGCATTTCTTGGCCATTTTAGCCCATTTCATGCCAACATATACCCGGATTTTTGAAAACGGTACCGCTCGGTTGAGGTGTCCGAGCGGTGTGTCGCGAGCACTTTTTTGTCGTTCAGAAACTATCTCCAAAGTGGGCAATATAAAAATTATGAGTGCCAGCAGTCCTTTTTTCTTCTCCCCTCTCTCCCCTCCCTTCTCTTTTCTCTCCCGTGTGGTTTCTAGGCTCATGGGAGTCCAAAAAACCCGGTTTCGGTGTCGTTCCGGCCAAAATGGGCAAATCTTCAGGAGCCACCTTTTCAAAAATCCAGGTAGATATTGCAAGCAATTGTTGTCAGATGGCAAAAAATGACCGAATTCTGGCTGATGAGCGGCCTCTTCAGCATTTCTTGGCCATTTTAGCCCATTTCATGCCAATATATACCCGGATTTTTGAAAACGGTACCGCTCGGTTGAGGTGTCCGAGCGGTGTGTCGCGAGCACTTTTTTGTCGTTCAGAAACTATCTCCAAAGTGGGCAATATAAAAATTATGAGTGCCAGCAGTCCTTTTTTCTTCTCCCCTCTCTCCCCTCCCTTCTCTTTTCTCTCCCGTGTGGTTTCTAGGCTCATGGGAGTCCAAAAAACCCGGTTTCGGTGTCGTTCCGGCCAAAATGGGCAAATCTTCAGGGGCCACCTTTTCAAAAATCCAGGTACATATTGCAAGCAATTGTTGTCAGATGGCAAAAAATGACCGAATTCTGGCTGATGAGCGGCCTCTTCAGCATTTCTTGGCCATTTTAGCCCATTTCATGCCAACATATACCCGGATTTTTGAAAACGGTACCGCTCGGTTGAGGTGTCCGAGCGGTGTGTCGCGAGCACTTTTTTGTCGTTCAGAAACTATCTCCAAAGTGGGCAATATAAAAATTATGAGTGCCAGCAGTCCTTTTTTCTTCTCCCCTCTCTCCCCTCCCTTCTCTTTTCTCTCCCGTGTGGTTTCTAGGCTCATGGGAGTCCAAAAAACCCGGTTTCGGTGTCGTTCCGGCCAAAATGGGCAAATCTTCAGGAGCCACCTTTTCAAAAATCCAGGTACATATTGCAAGCAATTGTTGTCAGATGGCAAAAAATGACCGAATTCTGGCTGATGAGCGGCCTCTTCAGCATTTCTTGGCCATTTTAGCCCATTTCATGCCAACATATACCCGGATTTTTGAAAACGGTACCGCTCGGTTGAGGTGTCCGAGCGGTGTGTCGCGAGCATTTTTTTGTCGTTCAGAAACTATCTCCAAAGTGGGCAATATAAAAATTATGAGTGCCAGCAGTCCTTTTTTCTTCTCCCCTCTCTCCCCTCCCTTCTCTTTTCTCTCCCGTGTGGTTTCTAGGCTCATGGGAGTCCAAAAAACCCGGTTTCGGTGTCGTTCCGGCCAAAATGGGCAAATCTTCAGGAGCCACCTTTTCAAAAATCCAGGTACATATTGCAAGCAATTGTTGTCAGATGGCAAAAAATGACCGAATTCTGGCTGATGAGCGGCCTCTTCAGCATTTCTTGGCCATTTTAGCCCATTTCATGCCAACATATACCCGGATTTTTGAAAACGGTACCGCTCGGTTGAGGTGTCCGAGCGGTGTGTCGCGAGCATTTTTTTGTCGTTCAGAAACTATCTCCAAAGTGGGCAATATAAAAATTATGAGTGCCAGCAGTCCTTTTTTCTTCTCCCCTCTCTCCCCTCCCTTCTCTTTTCTCTCCCGTGTGGTTTCTAGGCTCATGGGAGTCCAAAAAACCCGGTTTCGGTGTCGTTCCGGCCAAAATGGGCAAATCTTCAGGAGCCACCTTTTCAAAAATCCAGGTACATATTGCAAGCAATTGTTGTCAGATGGCAAAAAATGACCGAATTCTGGCTGATGAGCGGCCTCTTCAGCATTTCTTGGCCATTTTAGCCCATTTCATGCCAACATATACCCGGATTTTTGAAAACGGTACCGCTCGGTTGAGGTGTCCGAGCGGTGTGTCGCGAGCATTTTTTTGTCGTTCAGAAACTATCTCCAAAGTGGGCAATATAAAAATTATGAGTGCCAGCAGTCCTTTTTTCTTCTCCCCTCTCTCCCCTCCCTTCTCTTTTCTCTCCCGTGTGGTTTCTAGGCTCATGGGAGTCCAAAAAACCCGGTTTCGGTGTCGTTCCGGCCAAAATGGGCAAATCTTCAGGAGCCACCTTTTCAAAAATCCAGGTACATATTGCAAGCAATTGTTGTCAGATGGCAAAAAATGACCGAATTCTGGCTGATGAGCGGCCTCTTCAGCATTTCTTGGCCATTTTAGCCCATTTCATGCCAACATATACCCGGATTTTTGAAAACGGTACCGCTCGGTTGAGGTGTCCGAGCGGTGTGTCGCGAGCACTTTTTTGTCGTTCAGAAACTATCTCCAAAGTGGGCAATATAAAAATTATGAGTGCCAGCAGTCCTTTTTTCTTCTCCCCTCTCTCCCCTCCCTTCTCTTTTCTCTCCCGTGTGGTTTCTAGGCTCATGGGAGTCCAAAAAACCCGGTTTCGGTGTCGTTCCGGCCAAAATGGGCAAATCTTCAGGAGCCACCTTTTCAAAAATCCAGGTACATATTGCAAGCAATTGTTGTCAGATGGCAAAAAATGACCGAATTCTGGCTGATGAGCGGCCTCTTCAGCATTTCTTGGCCATTTTAGCCCATTTCATGCCAACATATACCCGGATTTTCGAAAACGGTACCGCTCGGTTGAGGTGTCCGAGCGGTGTGTCGCGAGCACTTTTTTGTCGTTCAGAAACTATCTCCAAAGTGGGCAATATAAAAATTATGAGTGCCAGCAGTCCTTTTTTCTTCTCCCCTCTCTCCCCTCCCTTCTCTTTTCTCTCCCGTGTGGTTTCTAGGCTCATGGGAGTCCAAAAAACCCGGTTTCGGTGTCGTTCCGGCCAAAATGGGCAAATCTTCAGGAGCCACCTTTTCAAAAATCCAGGTACATATTGCAAGCAATTGTTGTCAGATGGCAAAAAATGACCGAATTCTGGCTGATGAGCGGCCTCTTCAGCATTTCTTGGCCATTTTAGCCCATTTCATGCCAACATATACCCGGATTTTTGAAAACGGTACCGCTCGGTTGAGGTGTCCGAGCGGTGTGTCGCGAGCATTTTTTTGTCGTTCAGAAACTATCTCCAAAGTGGGCAATATAAAAATTATGAGTGCCAGCAGTCCTTTTTTCTTCTCCCCTCTCTCCCCTCCCTTCTCTTTTCTCTCCCGTGTGGTTTCTAGGCTCATGGGAGTCCAAAAAACCCGGTTTCGGTGTCGTTCCGGCCAAAATGGGCAAATCTTCAGGAGCCACCTTTTCAAAAATCCAGGTACATATTGCAAGCAATTGTTGTCAGATGGCAAAAAATGACCGAATTCTGGCTGATGAGCGGCCTCTTCAGCATTTCTTGGCCATTTTAGCCCATTTCATGCCAATATATACCCGGATTTTTGAAAACGGTACCGCTCGGTTGAGGTGTCCGAGCGGTGTGTCGCGAGCACTTTTTTGTCGTTCAGAAATTATCTCCAAAGTGGGCAATATAAAAATTATGAGTGCCAGCAGTCCTTTTTTCTTCTCCCCTCTCTCCCCTCCCTTCTCTTTTCTCTCCCGTGTGGTTTCTAGGCTCATGGGAGTCCAAAAAACCCGGTTTCGGTGTCGTTCCGGCCAAAATGGGCAAATCTTCAGGAGCCACCTTTTCAAAAATCCAGGTACATATTGCAAGCAATTGTTGTCAGATGGCAAAAAATGACCGAATTCTGGCTGATGAGCGGCCTCTTCAGCATTTCTTGGCCATTTTAGCCCATTTCATGCCAACATATACCCGGATTTTTGAAAACGGTACCGCTCGGTTGAGGTGTCCGAGCGGTGTGTCGCGAGCACTTTTTTGTCGTTCAGAAACTATCTCCAAAGTGGGCAATATAAAAATTATGAGTGCCAGCAGTCCTTTTTTCTTCTCCCCTCTCTCCCCTCCCTTCTCTTTTCTCTCCCGTGTGGTTTCTAGGCTCATGGGAGTCCAAAAAACCCGGTTTCGGTGTCGTTCCGGCCAAAATGGGCAAATCTTCAGGAGCCACCTTTTCAAAAATCCAGGTACATATTGCAAGCAATTGTTGTCAGATGGCAAAAAATGACCGAATTCTGGCTGATGAGCGGCCTCTTCAGCATTTCTTGGCCATTTTAGCCCATTTCATGCCAATATATACCCGGATTTTTGAAAACGGTACCGCTCGGTTGAGGTGTCCGAGCGGTGTGTCGCGAGCACTTTTTTGTCGTTCAGAAACTATCTCCAAAGTGGGCAATATAAAAATTATGAGTGCCAGCAGTCCTTTTTTCTTCTCCCCTCTCTCCCCTCCCTTCTCTTTTCTCTCCCGTGTGGTTTCTAGGCTCATGGGAGTCCAAAAAACCCGGTTTCGGTGTCGTTCCGGCCAAAATGGGCAAATCTTCAGGAGCCACCTTTTCAAAAATCCAGGTACATATTGCAAGCAATTGTTGTCAGATGGCAAAAAATGACCGAATTCTGGCTGATGAGCGGCCTCTTCAGCATTTCTTGGCCATTTTAGCCCATTTCATGCCAACATATACCCGGATTTTCGAAAACGGTACCGCTCGGTTGAGGTGTCCGAGCGGTGTGTCGCGAGCACTTTTTTGTCGTTCAGAAACTATCTCCAAAGTGGGCAATATAAAAATTATGAGTGCCAGCAGTCCTTTTTTCTTCTCCCCTCTCTCCCCTCCCTTCTCTTTTCTCTCCCGTGTGGTTTCTAGGCTCATGGGAGTCCAAAAAACCCGGTTTCGGTGTCGTTCCGGCCAAAATGGGCAAATCTTCAGGAGCCACCTTTTCAAAAATCCAGGTACATATTGCAAGCAATTGTTGTCAGATGGCAAAAAATGACCGAATTCTGGCTGATGAGCGGCCTCTTCAGCATTTCTTGGCCATTTTAGCCCATTTCATGCCAACATATACCCGGATTTTCGAAAACGGTACCGCTCGGTTGAGGTGTCCGAGCGGTGTGTCGCGAGCACTTTTTCGTCGTTCAGAAACTATCTCCAAAGTGGGCAATATAAAAATTATGAGTGCCAGCAGTCCTTTTTTCTTCTCCCCTCTCTCCCCTCCCTTCTCTTTTCTCTCCCGTGTGGTTTCTAGGCTCATGGGAGTCCAAAAAACCCGGTTTCGGTGTCGTTCCGGCCAAAATGGGCAAATCTTCAGGAGCCACCTTTTCAAAAATCCAGGTACATATTGCAAGCAATTGTTGTCAGATGGCAAAAAATGACCGAATTCTGGCTGATGAGCGGCCTCTTCAGCATTTCTTGGCCATTTTAGCCCATTTCATGCCAACATATACCCGGATTTTCGAAAACGGTACCGCTCGGTTGAGGTGTCCGAGCGGTGTGTCGCGAGCACTTTTTTGTCGTTCAGAAACTATCTCCAAAGTGGGCAATATAAAAATTATGAGTGCCAGCAGTCCTTTTTTCTTCTCCCCTCTCTCCCCTCCCTTCTCTTTTCTCTCCCGTGTGGTTTCTAGGCTCATGGGAGTCCAAAAAACCCGGTTTCGGTGTCGTTCCGGCCAAAATGGGCAAATCTTCAGGAGCCACCTTTTCAAAAATCCAGGTACATATTGCAAGCAATTGTTGTCAGATGGCAAAAAATGACCGAATTCTGGCTGATGAGCGACCTCTTCAGCATTTCTTGGCCATTTTAGCCCATTTCATGCCAACATATACCCGGATTTTTGAAAACGGTACCGCTCGGTTGAGGTGTCCGAGCGGTGTGTCGCGAGCACTTTTTTGTCGTTCAGAAACTATCTCCAAAGTGGGCAATATAAAAATTATGAGTGCCAGCAGTCCTTTTTTCTTCTCCCCTCTCTCCCCTCCCTTCTCTTTTCTCTCCCGTGTGGTTTCTAGGCTCATGGGAGTCCAAAAAACCCGGTTTCGGTGTCGTTCCGGCCAAAATGGGCAAATCTTCAGGAGCCACCTTTTCAAAAATCCAGGTACATATTGCAAGCAATTGTTGTCAGATGGCAAAAAATGACCGAATTCTGGCTGATGAGCGGCCTCTTCAGCATTTCTTGGCCATTTTAGCCCATTTCATGCCAACATATACCCGGATTTTTGAAAACGGTACTGCTCGGTTGAGGTGTCCGAGCGGTGTGTCGCGAGCACTTTTTTGTCGTTCAGAAACTATCTCCAAAGTGGGCAATATAAAAATTATGAGTGCCAGCAGTCCTTTTTTCTTCTCCCCTCTCTCCCCTCCCTTCTCTTTTCTCTCCCGTGTGGTTTCTAGGCTCATGGGAGTCCAAAAAACCCGGTTTCGGTGTCGTTCCGGCCAAAATGGGCAAATCTTCAGGAGCCACCTTTTCAAAAATCCAGGTACATATTGCAAGCAATTGTTGTCAGATGGCAAAAAATGACCGAATTCTGGCTGATGAGCGGCCTCTTCAGCATTTCTTGGCCATTTTAGCCCATTTCATGCCAACATATACCCGGATTTTCGAAAACGGTACCGCTCGGTTGAGGTGTCCGAGCGGTGTGTCGCGAGCACTTTTTTGTCGTTCAGAAACTATCTCCAAAGTGGGCAATATAAAAATTATGAGTGCCAGCAGTCCTTTTTTCTTCTCCCCTCTCTCCCCTCCCTTCTCTTTTCTCTCCCGTGTGGTTTCTAGGCTCATGGGAGTCCAAAAAACCCGGTTTCGGTGTCGTTCCGGCCAAAATGGGCAAATCTTCAGGAGCCACCTTTTCAAAAATCCAGGTACATATTGCAAGCAATTGTTGTCAGATGGCAAAAAATGACCGAATTCTGGCTGATGAGCGGCCTCTTCAGCATTTCTTGGCCATTTTAGCCCATTTCATGCCAACATATACCCGGATTTTTGAAAACGGTACCGCTCGGTTGAGGTGTCCGAGCGGTGTGTCGCGAGCACTTTTTTGTCGTTCAGAAACTATCTCCAAAGTGGGCAATATAAAAATTATGAGTGCCAGCAGTCCTTTTTTCTTCTCCCCTCTCTCCCCTCCCTTCTCTTTTCTCTCCCGTGTGGTTTCTAGGCTCATGGGAGTCCAAAAAACCCGGTTTCGGTGTCGTTCCGGCCAAAATGGGCAAATCTTCAGGAGCCACCTTTTCAAAAATCCAGGTACATATTGCAAGCAATTGTTGTCAGATGGCAAAAAATGACCGAATTCTGGCTGATGAGCGGCCTCTTCAGCATTTCTTGGCCATTTTAGCCCATTTCATGCCAACATATACCCGGATTTTCGAAAACGGTACCGCTCGGTTGAGGTGTCCGAGCGGTGTGTCGCGAGCACTTTTTTGTCGTTCAGAAACTATCTCCAAAGTGGGCAATATAAAAATTATGAGTGCCAGCAGTCCTTTTTTCTTCTCCCCTCTCTCCCCTCCCTTCTCTTTTCTCTCCCGTGTGGTTTCTAGGCTCATGGGAGTCCAAAAAACCCGGTTTCGGTGTCGTTCCGGCCAAAATGGGCAAATCTTCAGGAGCCACCTTTTCAAAAATCCAGGTACATATTGCAAGCAATTGTTGTCAGATGGCAAAAAATGACCGAATTCTGGCTGATGAGCGACCTCTTCAGCATTTCTTGGCCATTTTAGCCCATTTCATGCCAACATATACCCGGATTTTTGAAAACGGTACCGCTCGGTTGAGGTGTCCGAGCGGTGTGTCGCGAGCACTTTTTTGTCGTTCAGAAACTATCTCCAAAGTGGGCAATATAAAAATTATGAGTGCCAGCAGTCCTTTTTTCTTCTCCCCTCTCTCCCCTCCCTTCTCTTTTCTCTCCCGTGTGGTTTCTAGGCTCATGGGAGTCCAAAAAACCCGGTTTCGGTGTCGTTCCGGCCAAAATGGGCAAATCTTCAGGAGCCACCTTTTCAAAAATCCAGGTACATATTGCAAGCAATTGTTGTCAGATGGCAAAAAATGACCGAATTCTGGCTGATGAGCGGCCTCTTCAGCATTTCTTGGCCATTTTAGCCCATTTCATGCCAACATATACCCGGATTTTTGAAAACGGTACTGCTCGGTTGAGGTGTCCGAGCGGTGTGTCGCGAGCACTTTTTTGTCGTTCAGAAACTATCTCCAAAGTGGGCAATATAAAAATTATGAGTGCCAGCAGTCCTTTTTTCTTCTCCCCTCTCTCCCCTCCCTTCTCTTTTCTCTCCCGTGTGGTTTCTAGGCTCATGGGAGTCCAAAAAACCCGGTTTCGGTGTCGTTCCGGCCAAAATGGGCAAATCTTCAGGAGCCACCTTTTCAAAAATCCAGGTACATATTGCAAGCAATTGTTGTCAGATGGCAAAAAATGACCGAATTCTGGCTGATGAGCGGCCTCTTCAGCATTTCTTGGCCATTTTAGCCCATTTCATGCCAACATATACCCGGATTTTCGAAAACGGTACCGCTCGGTTGAGGTGTCCGAGCGGTGTGTCGCGAGCACTTTTTTGTCGTTCAGAAACTATCTCCAAAGTGGGCAATATAAAAATTATGAGTGCCAGCAGTCCTTTTTTCTTCTCCCCTCTCTCCCCTCCCTTCTCTTTTCTCTCCCGTGTGGTTTCTAGGCTCATGGGAGTCCAAAAAACCCGGTTTCGGTGTCGTTCCGGCCAAAATGGGCAAATCTTCAGGAGCCACCTTTTCAAAAATCCAGGTACATATTGCAAGCAATTGTTGTCAGATGGCAAAAAATGACCGAATTCTGGCTGATGAGCGGCCTCTTCAGCATTTCTTGGCCATTTTAGCCCATTTCATGCCAACATATACCCGGATTTTTGAAAACGGTACCGCTCGGTTGAGGTGTCCGAGCGGTGTGTCGCGAGCACTTTTTTGTCGTTCAGAAACTATCTCCAAAGTGGGCAATATAAAAATTATGAGTGCCAGCAGTCCTTTTTTCTTCTCCCCTCTCTCCCCTCCCTTCTCTTTTCTCTCCCGTGTGGTTTCTAGGCTCATGGGAGTCCAAAAAACCCGGTTTCGGTGTCGTTCCGGCCAAAATGGGCAAATCTTCAGGAGCCACCTTTTCAAAAATCCAGGTACATATTGCAAGCAATTGTTGTCAGATGGCAAAAAATGACCGAATTCTGGCTGATGAGCGGCCTCTTCAGCATTTCTTGGCCATTTTAGCCCATTTCATGCCAACATATACCCGGATTTTTGAAAACGGTACCGCTCGGTTGAGGTGTCCGAGCGGTGTGTCGCGAGCACTTTTTTGTCGTTCAGAAACTATCTCCAAAGTGGGCAATATAAAAATTATGAGTGCCAGCAGTCCTTTTTTCTTCTCCCCTCTCTCCCCTCCCTTCTCTTTTCTCTCCCGTGTGGTTTCTAGGCTCATGGGAGTCCAAAAAACCCGGTTTCGGTGTCGTTCCGGCCAAAATGGGCAAATCTTCAGGAGCCACCTTTTCAAAAATCCAGGTACATATTGCAAGCAATTGTTGTCAGATGGCAAAAAATGACCGAATTCTGGCTGATGAGCGGCCTCTTCAGCATTTCTTGGCCATTTTAGCCCATTTCATGCCAACATATACCCGGATTTTCGAAAACGGTACCGCTCGGTTGAGGTGTCCGAGCGGTGTGTCGCGAGCACTTTTTTGTCGTTCAGAAACTATCTCCAAAGTGGGCAATATAAAAATTATGAGTGCCAGCAGTCCTTTTTTCTTCTCCCCTCTCTCCCCTCCCTTCTCTTTTCTCTCCCGTGTGGTTTCTAGGCTCATGGGAGTCCAAAAAACCCGGTTTCGGTGTCGTTCCGGCCAAAATGGGCAAATCTTCAGGAGCCACCTTTTCAAAAATCCAGGTACATATTGCAAGCAATTGTTGTCAGATGGCAAAAAATGACCGAATTCTGGCTGATGAGCGACCTCTTCAGCATTTCTTGGCCATTTTAGCCCATTTCATGCCAACATATACCCGGATTTTTGAAAACGGTACCGCTCGGTTGAGGTGTCCGAGCGGTGTGTCGCGAGCACTTTTTTGTCGTTCAGAAACTATCTCCAAAGTGGGCAATATAAAAATTATGAGTGCCAGCAGTCCTTTTTTCTTCTCCCCTCTCTCCCCTCCCTTCTCTTTTCTCTCCCGTGTGGTTTCTAGGCTCATGGGAGTCCAAAAAACCCGGTTTCGGTGTCGTTCCGGCCAAAATGGGCAAATCTTCAGGAGCCACCTTTTCAAAAATCCAGGTACATATTGCAAGCAATTGTTGTCAGATGGCAAAAAATGACCGAATTCTGGCTGATGAGCGGCCTCTTCAGCATTTCTTGGCCATTTTAGCCCATTTCATGCCAACATATACCCGGATTTTTGAAAACGGTACTGCTCGGTTGAGGTGTCCGAGCGGTGTGTCGCGAGCACTTTTTTGTCGTTCAGAAACTATCTCCAAAGTGGGCAATATAAAAATTATGAGTGCCAGCAGTCCTTTTTTCTTCTCCCCTCTCTCCCCTCCCTTCTCTTTTCTCTCCCGTGTGGTTTCTAGGCTCATGGGAGTCCAAAAAACCCGGTTTCGGTGTCGTTCCGGCCAAAATGGGCAAATCTTCAGGAGCCACCTTTTCAAAAATCCAGGTACATATTGCAAGCAATTGTTGTCAGATGGCAAAAAATGACCGAATTCTGGCTGATGAGCGGCCTCTTCAGCATTTCTTGGCCATTTTAGCCCATTTCATGCCAACATATACCCGGATTTTCGAAAACGGTACCGCTCGGTTGAGGTGTCCGAGCGGTGTGTCGCGAGCACTTTTTTGTCGTTCAGAAACTATCTCCAAAGTGGGCAATATAAAAATTATGAGTGCCAGCAGTCCTTTTTTCTTCTCCCCTCTCTCCCCTCCCTTCTCTTTTCTCTCCCGTGTGGTTTCTAGGCTCATGGGAGTCCAAAAAACCCGGTTTCGGTGTCGTTCCGGCCAAAATGGGCAAATCTTCAGGAGCCACCTTTTCAAAAATCCAGGTACATATTGCAAGCAATTGTTGTCAGATGGCAAAAAATGACCGAATTCTGGCTGATGAGCGGCCTCTTCAGCATTTCTTGGCCATTTTAGCCCATTTCATGCCAACATATACCCGGATTTTTGAAAACGGTACCGCTCGGTTGAGGTGTCCGAGCGGTGTGTCGCGAGCACTTTTTTGTCGTTCAGAAACTATCTCCAAAGTGGGCAATATAAAAATTATGAGTGCCAGCAGTCCTTTTTTCTTCTCCCCTCTCTCCCCTCCCTTCTCTTTTCTCTCCCGTGTGGTTTCTAGGCTCATGGGAGTCCAAAAAACCCGGTTTCGGTGTCGTTCCGGCCAAAATGGGCAAATCTTCAGGAGCCACCTTTTCAAAAATCCAGGTACATATTGCAAGCAATTGTTGTCAGATGGCAAAAAATGACCGAATTCTGGCTGATGAGCGGCCTCTTCAGCATTTCTTGGCCATTTTAGCCCATTTCATGCCAACATATACCCGGATTTTTGAAAACGGTACCGCTCGGTTGAGGTGTCCGAGCGGTGTGTCGCGAGCACTTTTTTGTCGTTCAGAAACTATCTCCAAAGTGGGCAATATAAAAATTATGAGTGCCAGCAGTCCTTTTTTCTTCTCCCCTCTCTCCCCTCCCTTCTCTTTTCTCTCCCGTGTGGTTTCTAGGCTCATGGGAGTCCAAAAAACCCGGTTTCGGTGTCGTTCCGGCCAAAATGGGCAAATCTTCAGGAGCCACCTTTTCAAAAATCCAGGTACATATTGCAAGCAATTGTTGTCAGATGGCAAAAAATGACCGAATTCTGGCTGATGAGCGGCCTCTTCAGCATTTCTTGGCCATTTTAGCCCATTTCATGCCAACATATACCCGGATTTTTGAAAACGGTACCGCTCGGTTGAGGTGTCCGAGCGGTGTGTCGCGAGCACTTTTTTGTCGTTCAGAAACTATCTCCAAAGTGGGCAATATAAAAATTATGAGTGCCAGCAGTCCTTTTTTCTTCTCCCCTCTCTCCCCTCCCTTCTCTTTTCTCTCCCGTGTGGTTTCTAGGCTCATGGGAGTCCAAAAAACCCGGTTTCGGTGTCGTTCCGGCCAAAATGGGCAAATCTTCAGGAGCCACCTTTTCAAAAATCCAGGTACATATTGCAAGCAATTGTTGTCAGATGGCAAAAAATGACCGAATTCTGGCTGATGAGCGGCCTCTTCAGCATTTCTTGGCCATTTTAGCCCATTTCATGCCAACATATACCCGGATTTTTGAAAACGGTACCGCTCGGTTGAGGTGTCCGAGCGGTGTGTCGCGAGCACTTTTTTGTCGTTCAGAAACTATCTCCAAAGTGGGCAATATAAAAATTATGAGTGCCAGCAGTCCTTTTTTCTTCTCCCCTCTCTCCCCTCCCTTCTCTTTTCTCTCCCGTGTGGTTTCTAGGCTCATGGGAGTCCAAAAAACCCGGTTTCGGTGTCGTTCCGGCCAAAATGGGCAAATCTTCAGGAGCCACCTTTTCAAAAATCCAGGTACATATTGCAAGCAATTGTTGTCAGATGGCAAAAAATGACCGAATTCTGGCTGATGAGCGGCCTCTTCAGCATTTCTTGGCCATTTTAGCCCATTTCATGCCAACATATACCCGGATTTTTGAAAACGGTACCGCTCGGTTGAGGTGTCCGAGCGGTGTGTCGCGAGCACTTTTTTGTCGTTCAGAAACTATCTCCAAAGTGGGCAATATAAAAATTATGAGTGCCAGCAGTCCTTTTTTCTTCTCCCCTCTCTCCCCTCCCTTCTCTTTTCTCTCCCGTGTGGTTTCTAGGCTCATGGGAGTCCAAAAAACCCGGTTTCGGTGTCGTTCCGGCCAAAATGGGCAAATCTTCAGGAGCCACCTTTTCAAAAATCCAGGTACATATTGCAAGCAATTGTTGTCAGATGGCAAAAAATGACCGAATTCTGGCTGATGAGCGGCCTCTTCAGCATTTCTTGGCCATTTTAGCCCATTTCATGCCAACATATACCCGGATTTTTGAAAACGGTACCGCTCGGTTGAGGTGTCCGAGCGGTGTGTCGCGAGCACTTTTTTGTCGTTCAGAAACTATCTCCAAAGTGGGCAATATAAAAATTATGAGTGCCAGCAGTCCTTTTTTCTTCTCCCCTCTCTCCCCTCCCTTCTCTTTTCTCTCCCGTGTGGTTTCTAGGCTCATGGGAGTCCAAAAAACCCGGTTTCGGTGTCGTTCCGGCCAAAATGGGCAAATCTTCAGGAGCCACCTTTTCAAAAATCCAGGTACATATTGCAAGCAATTGTTGTCAGATGGCAAAAAATGACCGAATTCTGGCTGATGAGCGGCCTCTTCAGCATTTCTTGGCCATTTTAGCCCATTTCATGCCAACATATACCCGGGTTTTTGAAAACGGTACCGCTCGGTTGAGGTGTCCGAGCGGTGTGTCGCGAGCACTTTTTTGTCGTTCAGAAACTATCTCCAAAGTGGGGAATATAAAAATTATGAGTGCCAGCAGTCCTTTTTTCTTCTCCCCTCTCTCCCCTCCCTTCTCTTTTCTCTCCCGTGTGGTTTCTAGGCTCATGGGAGTCCAAAAAACCCGGTTTCGGTGTCGTTCCGGCCAAAATGGGCAAATCTTCAGGAGCCACCTTTTCAAAAATCCAGGTACATATTGCAAGCAATTGTTGTCAGATGGCAAAAAATGACCGAATTCTGGCTGATGAGCGGCCTCTTCAGCATTTCTTGGCCATTTTAGCCCATTTCATGCCAATATATACCCGGATTTTTGAAAACGGTACCGCTCGGTTGAGGTGTCCGAGCGGTGTGTCGCGAGCACTTTTTTGTCGTTCAGAAACTATCTCCAAAGTGGGCAATATAAAAATTATGAGTGCCAGCAGTCCTTTTTTCTTCTCCCCTCTCTCCCCTCCCTTCTCTTTTCTCTCCCGTGTGGTTTCTAGGCTCATGGGAGTCCAAAAAACCCGGTTTCGGTGTCGTTCCGGCCAAAATGGGCAAATCTTCAGGAGCCACCTTTTCAAAAATCCAGGTACATATTGCAAGCAATTGTTGTCAGATGGCAAAAAATGACCGAATTCTGGCTGATGAGCGGCCTCTTCAGCATTTCTTGGCCATTTTAGCCCATTTCATGCCAACATATACCCGGATTTTTGAAAACGGTACCGCTCGGTTGAGGTGTCCGAGCGGTGTGTCGCGAGCACTTTTTTGTCGTTCAGAAACTATCTCCAAAGTGGGCAATATAAAAATTATGAGTGCCAGCAGTCCTTTTTTCTTCTCCCCTCTCTCCCCTCCCTTCTCTTTTCTCTCCCGTGTGGTTTCTAGGCTCATGGGAGTCCAAAAAACCCGGTTTCGGTGTCGTTCCGGCCAAAATGGGCAAATCTTCAGGAGCCACCTTTTCAAAAATCCAGGTACATATTGCAAGCAATTGTTGTCAGATGGCAAAAAATGACCGAATTCTGGCTGATGAGCGGCCTCTTCAGCATTTCTTGGCCATTTTAGCCCATTTCATGCCAACATATACCCGGATTTTTGAAAACGGTACCGCTCGGTTGAGGTGTCCGAGCGGTGTGTCGCGAGCACTTTTTTGTCGTTCAGAAACTATCTCCAAAGTGGGGAATATAAAAATTATGAGTGCCAGCAGTCCTTTTTTCTTCTCCCCTCTCTCCCCTCCCTTCTCTTTTCTCTCCCGTGTGGTTTCTAGGCTCATGGGAGTCCAAAAAACCCGGTTTCGGTGTCGTTCCGGCCAAAATGGGCAAATCTTCAGGAGCCACCTTTTCAAAAATCCAGGTACATATTGCAAGCAATTGTTGTCAGATGGCAAAAAATGACCGAATTCTGGCTGATGAGCGGCCTCTTCAGCATTTCTTGGCCATTTTAGCCCGTTTCATGCCAACATATACCCGGATTTTTGAAAACGGTACCGCTCGGTTGAGGTGTCCGAGCGGTGTGTCGCGAGCACTTTTTTGTCGTTCAGAAATTATCTCCAAAGTGGGCAATATAAAAATTATGAGTGCCAGCAGTCCTTTTTTCTTCTCCCCTCTCTCCCCTCCCTTCTCTTTTCTCTCCCGTGTGGTTTCTAGGCTCATGGGAGTCCAAAAAACCCGGTTTCGGTGTCGTTCCGGCCAAAATGGGCAAATCTTCAGGAGCCACCTTTTCAAAAATCCAGGTACATATTGCAAGCAATTGTTGTCAGATGGCAAAAAATGACCGAATTCTGGCTGATGAGCGGCCTCTTCAGCATTTCTTGGCCATTTTAGCCCATTTCATGCCAACATATACCCGGATTTTTGAAAACGGTACCGCTCGGTTGAGGTGTCCGAGCGGTGTGTCGCGAGCATTTTTTTGTCGTTCAGAAACTATCTCCAAAGTGGGCAATATAAAAATTATGAGTGCCAGCAGTCCTTTTTTCTTCTCCCCTCTCTCCCCTCCCTTCTCTTTTCTCTCCCGTGTGGTTTCTAGGCTCATGGGAGTCCAAAAAACCCGGTTTCGGTGTCGTTCCGGCCAAAATGGGCAAATCTTCAGGAGCCACCTTTTCAAAAATCCAGGTACATATTGCAAGCAATTGTTGTCAGATGGCAAAAAATGACCGAATTCTGGCTGATGAGCGGCCTCTTCAGCATTTCTTGGCCATTTTAGCCCATTTCATGCCAACATATACCCGGATTTTTGAAAACGGTACCGCTCGGTTGAGGTGTCCGAGCGGTGTGTCGCGAGCACTTTTTTGTCGTTCAGAAACTATCTCCAAAGTGGGCAATATAAAAATTATGAGTGCCAGCAGCCCTTTTTTCTTCTCCCCTCTCTCCCCTCCCTTCTCTTTTCTCTCCCGTGTGGTTTCTAGGCTCATGGGAGTCCAAAAAACCCGGTTTCGGTGTCGTTCCGGCCAAAATGGGCAAATCTTCAGGAGCCACCTTTTCAAAAATCCAGGTACATATTGCAAGCAATTGTTGTCAGATGGCAAAAAATGACCGAATTCTGGCTGATGAGCGGCCTCTTCAGCATTTCTTGGCCATTTTAGCCCATTTCATGCCAACATATACCCGGATTTTTGAAAACGGTACCGCTCGGTTGAGGTGTCCGAGCGGTGTGTCGCGAGCACTTTTTTGTCGTTCAGAAACTATCTCCAAAGTGGGCAATATAAAAATTATGAGTGCCAGCAGTCCTTTTTTCTTCTCCCCTCTCTCCCCTCCCTTCTCTTTTCTCTCCCGTGTGGTTTCTAGGCTCATGGGAGTCCAAAAAACCCGGTTTCGGTGTCGTTCCGGCCAAAATGGGCAAATCTTCAGGAGCCACCTTTTCAAAAATCCAGGTACATATTGCAAGCAATTGTTGTCAGATGGCAAAAAATGACCGAATTCTGGCTGATGAGCGGCCTCTTCAGCATTTCTTGGCCATTTTAGCCCGTTTCATGCCAACATATACCCGGATTTTTGAAAACGGTACCGCTCGGTTGAGGTGTCCGAGCGGTGTGTCGCGAGCACTTTTTTGTCGTTCAGAAATTATCTCCAAAGTGGGCAATATAAAAATTATGAGTGCCAGCAGTCCTTTTTTCTTCTCCCCTCTCTCCCCTCCCTTCTCTTTTCTCTCCCGTGTGGTTTCTAGGCTCATGGGAGTCCAAAAAACCCGGTTTCGGTGTCGTTCCGGCCAAAATGGGCAAATCTTCAGGAGCCACCTTTTCAAAAATCCAGGTACATATTGCAAGCAATTGTTGTCAGATGGCAAAAAATGACCGAATTCTGGCTGATGAGCGGCCTCTTCAGCATTTCTTGGCCATTTTAGCCCATTTCATGCCAACATATACCCGGATTTTTGAAAACGGTACCGCTCGGTTGAGGTGTCCGAGCGGTGTGTCGCGAGCATTTTTTTGTCGTTCAGAAACTATCTCCAAAGTGGGCAATATAAAAATTATGAGTGCCAGCAGTCCTTTTTTCTTCTCCCCTCTCTCCCCTCCCTTCTCTTTTCTCTCCCGTGTGGTTTCTAGGCTCATGGGAGTCCAAAAAACCCGGTTTCGGTGTCGTTCCGGCCAAAATGGGCAAATCTTCAGGAGCCACCTTTTCAAAAATCCAGGTACATATTGCAAGCAATTGTTGTCAGATGGCAAAAAATGACCGAATTCTGGCTGATGAGCGGCCTCTTCAGCATTTCTTGGCCATTTTAGCCCATTTCATGCCAACATATACCCGGATTTTTGAAAACGGTACCGCTCGGTTGAGGTGTCCGAGCGGTGTGTCGCGAGCACTTTTTTGTCGTTCAGAAACTATCTCCAAAGTGGGCAATATAAAAATTATGAGTGCCAGCAGCCCTTTTTTCTTCTCCCCTCTCTCCCCTCCCTTCTCTTTTCTCTCCCGTGTGGTTTCTAGGCTCATGGGAGTCCAAAAAACCCGGTTTCGGTGTCGTTCCGGCCAAAATGGGCAAATCTTCAGGAGCCACCTTTTCAAAAATCCAGGTACATATTGCAAGCAATTGTTGTCAGATGGCAAAAAATGACCGAATTCTGGCTGATGAGCGGCCTCTTCAGCATTTCTTGGCCATTTTAGCCCATTTCATGCCAACATATACCCGGATTTTTGAAAACGGTACCGCTCGGTTGAGGTGTCCGAGCGGTGTGTCGCGAGCACTTTTTTGTCGTTCAGAAACTATCTCCAAAGTGGGCAATATAAAAATTATGAGTGCCAGCAGTCCTTTTTTCTTCTCCCCT
Source organism: Siderastrea radians (assembly GCA_964017195.1). Lineage (NCBI taxonomy): Eukaryota > Metazoa > Cnidaria > Anthozoa > Scleractinia > Rhizangiidae > Siderastrea > Siderastrea radians. The sequence continues at coordinate 28,240,622 of OZ024893.1, forward strand.
CTCTCCCCTCCCTTCTCTTTTCTCTCCCGTGTGGTTTCTAGGCTCATGGGAGTCCAAAAAACCCGGTTTCGGTGTCGTTCCGGCCAAAATGGGCAAATCTTCAGGAGCCACCTTTTCAAAAATCCAGGTACATATTGCAAGCAATTGTTGTCAGATGGCAAAAAATGACCGAATTCTGGCTGATGAGCGGCCTCTTCAGCATTTCTTGGCCATTTTAGCCCATTTCATGCCAACATATACCCGGGTTTTTGAAAACGGTACCGCTCGGTTGAGGTGTCCGAGCGGTGTGTCGCGAGCACTTTTTTGTCGTTCAGAAACTATCTCCAAAGTGGGGAATATAAAAATTATGAGTGCCAGCAGTCCTTTTTTCTTCTCCCCTCTCTCCCCTCCCTTCTCTTTTCTCTCCCGTGTGGTTTCTAGGCTCATGGGAGTCCAAAAAACCCGGTTTCGGTGTCGTTCCGGCCAAAATGGGCAAATCTTCAGGAGCCACCTTTTCAAAAATCCAGGTACATATTGCAAGCAATTGTTGTCAGATGGCAAAAAATGACCGAATTCTGGCTGATGAGCGGCCTCTTCAGCATTTCTTGGCCATTTTAGCCCATTTCATGTCAATATATACCCGGATTTTTGAAAACGGTACCGCTCGGTTGAGGTGTCCGAGCGGTGTGTCGCGAGCACTTTTTTGTCGTTCAGAAACTATCTCCAAAGTGGGCAATATAAAAATTATGAGTGCCAGCAGTCCTTTTTTCTTCTCCCCTCTCTCCCCTCCCTTCTCTTTTCTCTCCCGTGTGGTTTCTAGGCTCATGGGAGTCCAAAAAACCCGGTTTCGGTGTCGTTCCGGCCAAAATGGGCAAATCTTCAGGAGCCACCTTTTCAAAAATCCAGGTACATATTGCAAGCAATTGTTGTCAGATGGCAAAAAATGACCGAATTCTGGCTGATGAGCGGCCTCTTCAGCATTTCTTGGCCATTTTAGCCCATTTCATGCCAACATATACCCGGATTTTTGAAAACGGTACCGCTCGGTTGAGGTGTCCGAGCGGTGTGTCGCGAGCACTTTTTTGTCGTTCAGAAACTATCTCCAAAGTAGGCAATATAAAAATTATGAGTGCCAGCAGTCCTTTTTTCTTCTCCCCTCTCTCCCCTCCCTTCTCTTTTCTCTCCCGTGTGGTTTCTAGGCTCATGGGAGTCCAAAAAACCCGGTTTCGGTGTCGTTCCGGCCAAAATGGGCAAATCTTCAGGAGCCACCTTTTCAAAAATCCAGGTACATATTGCAAGCAATTGTTGTCAGATGGCAAAAAATGACCGAATTCTGGCTGATGAGCGGCCTCTTCAGCATTTCTTGGCCATTTTAGCCCATTTCATGCCAACATATACCCGGATTTTTGAAAACGGTACCGCTCGGTTGAGGTGTCCGAGCGGTGTGTCGCGAGCATTTTTTTGTCGTTCAGAAACTATCTCCAAAGTGGGCAATATAAAAATTATGAGTGCAAGCAGTCCTTTTTTCTTCTCCCCTCTCTCCCCTCCCTTCTCTTTTCTCTCCCGTGTGGTTTCTAGGCTCATGGGAGTCCAAAAAACCCGGTTTCGGTGTCGTTCCGGCCAAAATGGGCAAATCTTCAGGAGCCACCTTTTCAAAAATCCAGGTAGATATTGCAAGCAATTGTTGTCAGATGGCGAAAAATGACCGAATTCTGGCTGATGAGCGGCCTCTTCAGCATTTCTTGGCCATTTTAGCCCATTTCATGCCAACATATACCCGGATTTTTGAAAACGGTACCGCTCGGTTGAGGTGTCCGAGCGGTGTGTCGCGAGCACTTTTTTGTCGTTCAGAAACTATCTCCAAAGTGGGCAATATAAAAATTATGAGTGCCAGCAGTCCTTTTTTCTTCTCCCCTCTCTCCCCTCCCTTCTCTTTTCTCTCCCGTGTGGTTTCTAGGCTCATGGGAGTCCAAAAAACCCGGTTTCGGTGTCGTTCCGGCCAAAATGGGCAAATCTTCAGGAGCCACCTTTTCAAAAATCCAGGTACATATTGCAAGCAATTGTTGTCAGATGGCAAAAAAAGACCGAATTCTGGCTGATGAGCGGCCTCTTCAGCATTTCTTGGCCATTTTAGCCCATTTCATGCCAACATATACCCGGATTTTTGAAAACGGTACCGCTCGGTTGAGGTGTCCGAGCGGTGTGTCGCGAGCACTTTTTTGTCGTTCAGAAACTATCTCCAAAGTGGGCAATATAAAAATTATGAGTGCAAGCAGTCCTTTTTTCTTCTCCCCTCTCTCCCCTCCCTTCTCTTTTCTCTCCCGTGTGGTTTCTAGGCTCATGGGAGTCCAAAAAACCCGGTTTCGGTGTCGTTCCGGCCAAAATGGGCAAATCTTCAGGAGCCACCTTTTCAAAAATCCAGGTACATATTGCAAGCAATTGTTGTCAGATGGCAAAAAATGACCGAATTCTGGCTGATGAGCGGCCTCTTCAGCATTTCTTGGCCATTTTAGCCCATTTCATGCCAACATATACCCGGATTTTTGAAAACGGTACCGCTCGGTTGAGGTGTCCGAGCGGTGTGTCGCGAGCACTTTTTTGTCGTTCAGAAACTATCTCCAAAGTGGGCAATATAAAAATTATGAGTGCCAGCAGTCCTTTTTTCTTCTCCCCTCTCTCCCCTCCCTTCTCTTTTCTCTCCCGTGTGGTTTCTAGGCTCATGGGAGTCCAAAAAACCCGGTTTCGGTGTCGTTCCGGCCAAAATGGGCAAATCTTCAGGAGCCACCTTTTCAAAAATCCAGGTACATATTGCAAGCAATTGTTGTCAGATGGCAAAAAATGACCGAATTTTGGCTGATGAGCGGCCTCTTCAGCATTTCTTGGCCATTTTAGCCCATTTCATGCCAACATATACCCGGATTTTTGAAAACGGTACCGCTCGGTTGAGGTGTCCGAGCGGTGTGTCGCGAGCACTTTTTTGTCGTTCAGAAACTATCTCCAAAGTGGGCAATATAAAAATTATGAGTGCCAGCAGTCCTTTTTTCTTCTCCCCTCTCTCCCCTCCCTTCTCTTTTCTCTCCCGTGTGGTTTCTAGGCTCATGGGAGTCCAAAAAACCCGGTTTCGGTGTCGTTCCGGCCAAAATGGGCAAATCTTCAGGAGCAACCTTTTCAAAAATCCAGGTACATATATATATATATATATATATATATATATATATATATATATATATATATATATAGCCCTTTCAACCAGGTGCCGCATCCACCCCCTATCACGGAGGTGAACAAATTGAAATGCATACCATGCCCCAAGAACAAAGAGGGCTGCCCGAAACCTCTTTTGATGAAGACATTCCTTTGCTTGAAGGTTTTATACATAGAAATGACAAACCAGCAATGTTTGAAAAAGCCAGGGAGTCTATCAAAAAAGGTTTCTGAAAGTGGACATCAAAAAAATGTATCCAATTGGTTTTAGCAAAAAAGTGGAAATGAAACCAACATTGTTTCATTTGGCCCACAGGGCGGTGAATATAACATTTTCAAGCAAGGTAGTGAAGACCTTGTTGAATAATTTATAAAAAAAAAAGTTCAAAGGCGCTCATGGGGCAAAAGCTGATAAAATTATAGATAAAGATAATGCGTCTATAAGAGAAGATAGACAAAGGTTGCGAAAAGCAGAAAAACAACAGAAGGAATCGGAAAGAATGCTGTCCAACTTCAACGAACGAAAGATGATCTGCAGCATCTGAGAAACAGAATCGAGCAAACTCAAGCCAGGATTCACTCTTGAAGATGAACAAGGATCAAATCTTGAAAGTAAAAGCGAACTGCAAAGACTGAAACAGCTTAAAAAAATCTTCCAGGTGATCTTGAAAACAAGAGAACAGAACTAGACGCCCTTAAAAAGTTCGAAAAACAGAAGAGCAGAGAACAAGCCAGCGTTGATAAGCTGAGGAAAACCATTGCTTCCAAAGAAAAAGAAAGAAATGCTGTTGAAGAGAGACTCAACCGCACAAAGACCCTTGGAGAACTAAAATAACACGAGACAGAACTTATACGCCAAAACGAAGAAGATAGAGCGATGATCAATGATGAAAACGCTACGCCTTCTGAAAGAGAAGCTGCAGAAGCCAGAGTTGCAGAGCGTGAAGAAGAGCTGGCAAGGTTAAGGACACAGGTTCAAGAAAGAGAGGAAGCTCGGCCACTTTGGGAAAGGGTTAAAGAAATATTAAAAAAATATGGGTGGACCTTGCAAGCAGTTGTTTTGGCCGCTAGCTTGGTCATAGGCGCCGTGGTGCTCAAAATAATGACTGCCTTGAAATCGGGGATTAAAGCTGTGGGGAATGGTCTGAAAGAAATTTGTAAAGAAACAGCCTCTTTTTTGCCCGGCCTAATCGGCTCGATCGTGAGCTTCATTTTCAAAGCTGCGTGGCAGGTTATTTCTTTTCTGGCAGAACATGAATGGATATTGATCTTAGCCGTCATGGCGTTCTTGATTGAACGGGTTATAAAACGTAACCGCTAAACCCGCTAAAGTTTTTACGATTTTCGTGAAAACTAAACACAAGCAAACCAGCCACCCCAATCGCAGCAACAACGGTCATTATTTTATTTGCATCATGCTTTGTTCCAGCTCCCTTGTTAGGTGCAGGATCGGCTTGTTCAGTCTCAGAATCGGATTGTTTTTTGGGTACCTCTTTTTTTCGCCCTCCCATACCCTTTGCTTTCATTACCTCTTTGTGAATTGGGTTGGATTGGTGGCTATTTGGTACGTTAACCTTTGAAGGCCTACTGTCCATAAGGCGCAGGCCCACCTTTTTTGTCTCAGTGTTAACATTATTGTTTACACCGAGCTTCATATTCGTAGTTGCTTGCATGAGCTGGTTGTTGTAACCAACCGTGCTCGCTGTGTTGATCACCATCGGCGAGGGGGTAAGCCAGGTACCAGGGCAAGCGACAAAGTCCAAACGTACCTTTGCCTCATCAACAGCAAGTTGATATCTTTGCACACACTTGGACAGGTCCGGCTGTCTGATGGCATCTTCCATTAGCACCAAGAATTCGCTTTGCGCTTCTTTCGCCCTGCCGCGGTCTCCTAGAATGCTGCTGCGCACATTGACCTGTGAGCCCAGAACGCAGTAAACAAAGGCTTCAATACTCTGGTTGAGGTGCGACAGCCCTGCTTGAGTGAGTCCTTGTGCTTCATCGGGCACAAAGAAATCGAACTGGTTTTCGGTGCCGTCATCATTGCGGATAAAATACACAGCGTTGCCGTCGCTGGCCTTGCCACCCTCATCACTGAACTTAGCATGCTCTCTAGGGTATGTTAGGTACGTGGGCGTGGCGCTGACCCCTCCGAAAATCGCTGCTGGGGTCGATCCCAAACTCCTTGCAGATCCTATTGTAAGGCACAATGTCGTATTTGTTGTTAGTCTAGCTAAAAGTGGAGTCTCCAGGCAAGGCACTCACGCTCTGGATACCGCCCATCTCAAACAATATTCGCCTAATAGTGACATAAACGTGAAACAGATAAAAAGAGCGCAGCTGCTGACTAAATTTCAATTAAAAAAGAATTTTACGTGATATTCTGGAGCCAGTCGTTGCACACCACACGGCAAAGTTCAGCTGCTGTGGCCAGTAGCTCGCATTTGGGCCGGCCAACCATTTTTTTACCTCCTTTCCTGTTTCGTGTGTGATCTTTGTGTCCTTGAAAATGTTTCTGAAATTTGTTATGAAAAACTCCGTGGACGTTGCGTAGATTTTTTGTTACTCGAGGATAGCGACGTTTGAATTCTGCCCAGGCCTTATCTTTTGAATCTTGTGTGGCTTTTTGCCCTGCTTTTGAAGTAAGCCACTTCCACGTTGAATCCATATAAATATTATATGGTTTTTCTAATATATATATATATATATATTCCCCAAGATCCACCCGCTACACAAGATCTTCAACAGACACACGCTCAAGCTCAGCTACTCACGCATGCCAAACATGAAATCCACTATCGCATCGCATAACAAAAGCATCCTCTCAAATGTCACACCAGCGCCTACTCAGCAATCACGCGATGGGTGCAACTGTAGAAAAAAGAATGAATGTCCCCTAGAAGGCCAATGCCTCCAAACCAATGTTGTCTACCAAGCAACGGTGACAAGCGAAGCTTCCACAGAATCGTACGTAGGACTAGCAACAAACTTTAAAGAACGCTACAGAAACCACAACGCATCCTTTCGGCACAGCAACAAAAGAAACGAAACTGAACTTTCAAAACACATTTGGACTCTAAAAGACGCGAAAAAAGCCTTTCAAATTAAATGGAAAGTGCTAAAAAAATGTCAACCTTACAATAATATCAGCAAGAAATGTAACCTTTGTCTCCATGAAAAGTTTATTATTATCTGTAAAAAAGATCTTTGCAGCTTAAACAAACGTAACGAATTAGCGAGTTCATGCCCCCCATAGAAACAGATTTGTACTCAAAAACCTTAAAGTAACGTAATCTTCACAACTGCTACCTAGCAACCACATTTTGTATATCGTATATCTTATATCTTATGTCTTATATCTTGTATTTAACCGCCAGCATTTAAATTAATGGTTATTCGATAAAATTGCCTGAAGAGTGTGGTCATCCATTGACTATACGAAACAGACCTGTCGCATTAAATCGATGAAATACTTTTGAAGCCTGGAACCTTTTTGAATAATTTAATACTGCTCCTAAAAAGTTGAGCGCTCTCTGAAAACCGTTCCACACAAGAAATTTGAAGTTATTTATATATATCAAATCTACTGGTATATCAGCTCCTTTACGGTAGAGCACTCTCTTGGCTTCACTGGTGAAAATCACCTGAATATTTTATATATATATATATATATATATATATATATATATATATATATATATATATATATATATATATATACAAAATGGCTTTGATTACAACTGTCGCTCATAGCAATGAGCATACAATAAATGTCGACGAGCCAATTCCACAGCCTTCACATGTCAGGCTGATTTCAGCTTCTTTTTACAACTCATGGAATGTTTTGAAAAGCGCGGCTGAAATAACAATAACCAACCAAGACAGCAAAAAACAAACAGGTATAAACATTCCTCCAAGCCACTACACTCTAGAATCTATGGCAAACAAGCTGACTAAACTATTCAATAAGAATGATATCGATCTCTTGATAGAAACCAATACATCTCGTGGGGAAATGGTCCTCTTAAACCCTAACGAATACGCAATATGGCTAGACCTAAAGCTACACGAGTTATTTGATATCGATATGAATAAAAAAAAATGTTCCTGATTTAGTGTCAAAAAAAATTCAAAATCCTCAGATCTTTGTTTATTCACTGTGATATTGTTGATAAACAGAATAACTTGCTTAATGGCCGGCCTTCAACCCTTTTAGCCAAAATCGATGTAAAAGGAAAGTCTTTTGAGAATATTTATTATCAAATGCCTCAAAATCTGTTTTGTAAGGCAACAAAAAGTCGGCATTTGAACAGCATAACACTCTGTTGTAGATCAAAACGATACTTTAATCGACTTTGGTCAATTTCCATTAGAGTTTGTTTTAGAAATCACTTAATATAGGACCATGTCTTTTTCAAACGTGCTCCCAAGTTCGCCGCTAAGTGCACCTGAACTCTACCCAGAGTTGCCTGGTGCTGACAACTTTCGTTTAACTGGAATCACTGAAATCGAAAAAAAAATATTTTCAACGAGGCTGAACACTACAGGACAGTTGCTAAAAAATACAAAAAGGCCCAAACCGCAACGCATTATACTGCGGTCGGTTTAGGCTCTGTTGCTGCTGCACTGTCAGTCTCTGGTGTCGCCACAAGCCTCACAGAGCCCGGAGTCATTATGGGAGCTCCTCTTGGAGGAATAGGAGCCCTTTTGGGGGCTGCATCTGCCGCTCTCGCATAAACAAGCAAAAAACTAGGTCACAAAAGGACCAAACATGAAAAAAAATCTATTCTCTCGCCGTTTCTAAGCGCGCTTCACTTCAGGCCCTTGTTTTCAAGGCTTGGAATGACAACAGCATTACCGATCGCGAATTTCAACTTGTGAACTCTGTCAATTACGATTTAAAAAAAAAACATTCATATTAAATATCAACAGATGCAAATCGTTGGTTTTTACGAGGAAATGAGTCATATGATAGTCACTTGATACTTGCAACCAATCAAAAAGTTTACTTCTTAACTTCACAATTGTGAATTCTTTCAGTGAAACGCTTATTCATTTGTGAATTTTGTTATAGTAATGATGTCAATGAAATGCCTCAGTAACCACATAAAAAATGCATTCCTTTGCGCCGCAGAAAAATACGGCCTTAAGAACAACTTGGAATCTTGAAAAAAAATTTTTTACGGCGCAAAGGAATGCATTTAAATTACCTACGGCGCAAAGGTATGAAATTTATTGTTTATCACGTGCAAAACTATTGCTCTTTACTTAAAAAAAAATGAATATTCTCGTGATATTTAGCATGGAACGATGGCTTGATGACAGCTATGCCTGAGGGGTTTTTCCCAAGAACTTTCCAGAGCCAAACTTCCGTCCATAATGACACATGCACATGTCAACTGGCGATACTTTTCTACTGTCTGTTATTTTATTGTCACTAAGATTTCTTTATTTTTAGAATGTGTACAGGCTATTAAACATATAGAAAATTTACAGAAATGCTTGCGTGCGTTTTCTTCCTTGTGTCCTTTATAATCTAACTACTAACTCCTGAATGGCTGAGGGAAGCTTAAGACATCTCTATAGATGTGGTACAAGCGCTTCAAGAGGCCCGTTCAAGTAAGAATTTTGTCAGAGCTGTGAATCCCGAACCATGCAACTCTGTTACGAAATAAAAACCGAACAGAATTTTTGCTTTAAATGTCAACACTTTACGGAAACGGTCGACTATCGTATAAAACCAGAAATCTATTTTTGCCAAGACTGCCGTGTGCTTATGAAAATTACATCTTATGAGACTGAATATATCTGCCCGATTTGCCATCAGATGAAAGAAAACAAAAACTACACCCCAGTATAGCTTCCTCGCAGGCTCCCACAACCAAAGAGTATTACCTGTTCTATCCAAGGTTTTAGAACGGGCTGTACATATCCAACTGTACAAATATCTTCAGCAATACAAGATCTTGAGCCCTTATCAGTGCGGGTTTCGGAAGTGTCACTCGACAGAATTCGCTACTCTTAGTTTTTCTGATAATATTCGTAGAAACATGGACCAAGGTCAATTAACTGGTGCTGTGTTTATTGACCTCCGTAAAGCTTTCGACACTGTGGATCATGCGGTACTTCTGGACAAGCTTTCCAATTTGGGGATTGGGGATAAAGAGCATGGCTGGTTTACGGACTACCTGTCGAACCGCACCCAGGTTGTTGAGTTTCAAGGGGTGACTTCTACTCCGGAAGCCATCTCTGTTGGAGTGCCTCAGGGTTCTATCCTCGGTCCACTTTTGTTTATTCTACACATTAATGATTTACCAGAGGTGGTGTCCGAATGCAATATTTTGATGTACGCTGATGACACTGTTTTGTACTGCTCATCCTCTAAAGCCTCTATTATTCAAGACAAGCTGATTGCTGATCTGTCTAAAATTGAACACTGGCTTTCTTTTAATAGTCTGTTTATTAACGTCTCAAAAACTGAAGCTATGCTTTTCGGAACTGCCCCCAGATTATCGGCCGTAAACTCTTTTTCTATTACCTTAAATAACAATGTTATTAAGCGGGTTTTTCACTTCACTTATCTCGGTATAGTTTTTGATGACCGCCTTAGCTGGAACGAGCATATAAAACACCTTATTTCGAAGGCAGGAAAACGCGTAGGAATGCTCGGCAGGCTTCGTAGAGGTCTCACTAGAGAGAGTGCAAATATAGTTTATTGTACTCTAATTAGGCCAATTTTAGAATACTGTGTAAGTGTGTGGGGCTGCTGCGGAGTAGGTCACAAACAAGACCTTGAAGCCCTCCAAAACCGGGCTGCCAGAATAGTTGCAAGAACTGTGCGCAGCAACCCGGCAATGGACGTTCTGAAATGGCCCACGCTGGAGGAGCGCCGTCGTAAATGTTTTTAAACTCGTTAAGAAATGCCTGCAAGGGCAATGTCCCCAATATTTTAAAGAATATTTTAAACGTAATAATACAATCCATGCGCGCGCCACTAGACAAAGCAACCTTTTACATCCGCCTGCTGTGAGGACTGAGATCGCAAAACGATCCTTCTATTACTATGGTTGCACTCTTTTTAACGAACTATCTTGATGGTATTTTTCGTATTCATTTGCTTCTAAATCTTTTATTTGTACATAGTTTTCTATTTATATTATTATTAGTGTTAGTGTAATGCATATGTATGCATAGTTTTAGTACATTGTTGCGCTCAGGGCTCCCATTGATAACAGACAACTTTTTGTATCTGAAGGGGCTACCCTGAGCGGTATAAATCAATAAAGGTTCTTCTTCTTCTTCTATTTACAAGAAAGGTATAACGAGTCGATATGCGGTTTAACGCTTGATCATATTCAAAGAAAACAACTTAAAACTATGTTTAATGCTCTGGTTGAATTCATAGAGTCCCAAAAAAAAAAATATATATATATATATATATATATACCTCCAAAACGGTTAAACTACAAATCTTTCATTTCAAAAATATTTGAGCTTTTGTTTCCTTCTGAAAGAAACGTACAGCCTCCAAACAAACGAAAAAAAAAATCAAATGCTTTGGGACAGTCTTCTGGTATATCATAATATTGGCATTTACTTCAAAGGGGGTTCCCCCACACACCCAATGATATAATAAACAACTTTAGCGTGTGATAACACACGTGAGCACTAATTGATATCATTGTTACCAAGGAAACAATAACTAAGCAATAATTTCTTGACAGTTCACAAACCTGTACAGATTTGTGAAGAGATTGTGAAGAACCATGCCGCGAAGCATCAAGCAACTTTAAGAGAAACTGAAAGGATGTGTAGGAGAAATTACTTTAATAAAATAGCGGGGGTTGCTTTGGTTTCGATTTTGGCAGAAAGTTTGGTTCAAACTTAGGTGATACTGCTAACTTGTCATTAACGATGGCAATGCAACAATCTGAAAAGGGTGAAAAATGAGATAGGTAATCAAGGCGTAAATCACAAAAATAATGCTTAAAAAATTGGCAAAAAAGTGTAACAGATCCCCCCCCCCCTATATATGTGTGTCTTCATCAAAATAAGCCTTCGTAACAAGTTTCATCTCTTTGCTTGATTTCGTATTCATAGGTTGCATTCTTACTGAGATAGACCACACGCCTTCAGTTTTGAATTTACCTCAAATGAACGATAAAAATGTAACTTGACGTTTCGATGACTGCATGTCATCATTATGAAAAGTGGATTGTGGAATGTGGAATATGTTGATTTTCTTGTTGAAATGTTTTTCAAAATCTATTACTATTACCGCAAATGACTCAGTCCTTAATATACCTGAGTGGGAACTATTTCTAGTTATAATTGGGTTCCCTCTTCAGAGTAGATAATAAAAACTAATTTACATTAACATAAAATAACAATATCAGCAAGGTACTCACGTTGTGGTTAGTCTCAAGGAAAATAAAGAATATTTCAGTTTTATGACGTTTAAACTTAACAGTGTAAGGCGTCAGCCAGACGCCTGTTATCGGTGATGAACGCTTTATATTTTTTAAAGACCCGTTGGTACTTACCGTGATGCACTGTGCACTCTTTATTTTGATTCGACCGGACATGGGTCGCGATCTCTCGAGAGGAAAAATTACAGCCTCTCATAGTAATGGCGTCAATGAAATGCACCAGTAAGCACATTAAAAATGCACTCCTTTGCGCCGTAGAAAAATACGGCCTTGAGAACAACTTTGAATCTTGAAAAAACATTTTTTACGGCGCAAAGGAATGCATTTCACCTATGGCGCAAAGGTATGAAATCTATTGTTTATCACGTGCAAAACTATTGTTGTTTACTTAAAAAAATGAATAGGCTTGTGATATTTAGTATGGAACAATCGCTTGATCACAGCTATGTCTGAGGGTTTTTTTCCCAAGAACTTTCCAGAGCCAACCTTGCATACATAATGACACGTGCACATGTCAAATGGCGATACTTTTCTACTTCTCGAAGTATAAGGTTGAATTCACTGTCTGTTATTTTATTGTCACTAAGATTTCTTTATTTTTAGAATGTGTACAGGCTATTAAACATGTAGAAAATTTACAGAAATGCGCTTGCGAGCGTTTTCTTCCTTGTGTCCTTTATAATCTAACTACTAACTCCTGAATGGCTGAGGGAAGCTTAAGACATCTCTATAGATGTGGTACAAGCGCTTCAAGAGGCCCGTTCAAGTCAGAATTTTGTCAGAGCTATGAATCCCAAACCACGCAACTCTGTTACGAAATAAAAACCGAACAAAATTTTTGCTTTAAATGTCAACACTTTACGGAAACGGTCGAATATCGTATAAAACCAGAAATCTATTTTTGCCAAGACTGCCGTGTGCTTATGAAAATTACATCTTATGAGACTGAATACATCTGCCCGATTTGCCATCAGGTGAAAGAAAACAAAAACTACACCCCAAATATAGCTTGCTCGCAGGTTCCCACAACCAAAGAGTATTATTTACAAAAAAGGTATAACGAGTTGATATGCGGTTTAACGCTTGATCGTATACAAAGCAAACAACTTAAAACTATGTTTAATGCTCTGGTTGAATTCATAGAATCTATCACTGCACGAAAAGACGGATTTACCGAGCTTTGCAACTGAAGTAAATATGTAGCAAATTTAGGGCTCTAAATTTGTCACAAATTTGCACAAGCGGCATTGTCGAAGCAGAGACACACACTTGCTCCTGCTGAAATTAGGCGCAAATGTAACGTAAACACGAAGTTTGCATCAGATTGGTGTCAGTTTTGCCACCAAGGTAAATTTTCAAATTTCACATTTATTTGCTGTAGTTTTGCCACCCTTAAAAATTAATACTTTTACAGAGTCCGTAAATGTAAGCAAAAACGGTGAAAATCAACTTATTTGCATCAAATTACCATCACTTTTACTTGAGTGGCAAATAAACAAATTTGCATTACTTACTCTCACATTTACTATTATAGCAATTGTGCCTATTTGCACCAACTTTACGCCAAGGTCAAATCAAGAAATTTAGGTTTATTTACCCCATATTTACTAAAGGAGCAAACATACTCATCTCCGAACACGCAAACAAGTGGCGTAAATCAAAGTACTGTCACATTTATTTGAGTAGCAAATAAACAAATTTGGATATCTTACCCTTACATTTGCTATCATTATGGCAATTCTGTTTATTTGCACCAACTTTACACCAAGTCAGCAAATTTAGGTTTATTTACCCCAGAAGCAAATATGGAGCAAATATAACCATTTCCCTTTTCGCCAACCTACTCTTTTTTTTATGAAACCCGAAGATTTTCAAGTCATATTTCGTGTACTGTTAATCAGCAAATTTGTCCTAAACAATCCTTTTTGACCTCCGTAAGAAAGTGCACAAGTATATAAATCATGGCTGAAAACGTACTTAAAATGGCGAATTATTTCCCTCCAAACAAATTGCAAATCTTAGTAGTTTTCGTTCTCACATTGGATAATTCAGTCTTGAACGAGGTCAATCAAACGCACTATGGGATTCCAATGGGATAATGATCACGCGCGCGTCATGTTTTCACGCCACACGCAATTTTCGCGCCCGCTCGCGTGTCCTTTGTGCTAATCAACCCCTAGTGGATTTTGGAGGTGGATTCATTAGAAGAACAAAGAAAAATGTTTTCTATGCCAGAGGGACTTTGAATATTACATATCCCAGATGTGCCTAACATACAATGATTTAAGAACTCCACGATGTTTGAATTAGCAAGGATGCACAACATTTGCTTAACATTTTGTCTCAATCTGGTAATTATGTTGCATATTTCACAACATTTTCCTAAATCTTTTCGTCTCAAAATGCTTATTATGTTGCATATCCCAAAAGTGCTCAGGCATATGGTGATGCTAGGACTCCAAGCTGAGTCAGCCAGAAAGGATATTCAACATATCTAAAATTTTGCCGCTGTAAGGTTTTTGGCCTCTCCGTCCTGTACAGGGTATATAATTTTATGCAAGTTTGTCCCAAACAGGGTATGAACGCGTCCTAAACAACTTATACATAGCCAGTCATAGCTCGGAAACCTGACGTTTGCCGCCCAGTCTCTAAAATACTGTAAAATTGTCTCGAACGTGAAGAAAGTGTGTATTTTTTTTTCAATTGTTCTAAACAGGGACCTAAAATGGAGGGAGTTGTCCTAAACGGGATTGGTATTTTACGGCTTTTTGTCCTAAACAGGGTCAGGGTATCAGATCTTCAGCGGTACGCCTACACCCAAACATGAGTCAAGTACCACCCCCGGAAAACATTATTGCTCTGACAAATGAAATCTGCATCTTTCTTTACCGTTTTCATTCTCTTTCAAATGAGCATTTTCGCACTAGAACCATTTCACAGAAGTGCCAGTCATGAAAGATCAGCATTTTTTGTTTGCAATAGGCTTTACTGACTGCCTAAAGATGACTGCATCTTTGCAGTGGGTTTCCTAAATATGACCACATTTTGAAAATCCAACAGTGAATACTAGAACAAACAGAAAATGTCACTCATCATTTGTCATATTCGATTTGTGACTGCGATGCACGAACTTGGCTAATGAAATTCCTTTCTTCTGACATGCTGCACTTACAAAAGGTTTTTCTCTAGATTTCAAATGAGATCTTGACTTTGGATCTTTCTTCCTGGCTTTAAGCTTTCTGTGTTTCACTTATCTCATTCATTGCTTTCAATTTTGAAAAATATGAAACACAGAACTGTTTGTACTAAAATCTGCCAGTCATGAAAGATCAGCATTTTTTGTTTGCAATAGGCTTCACTGACTGCCTAAAGATGACTGCATCTTTGCAGTGGGTTTCCTAAAAATGACCACATTTTGAAAACCCAACAGTGAATACTAGAACAAACAGAAAATGTCACTCATCTTTTGTCACATTCGATTTGTGACTGCAATGCATGAACTTGTCTAATGAAATTCCTTTCTTCAGACATGTTGCACTTAAAAAAGGTTTTTCTCTAGATTTCAAATGAGATCTTGACTTTGGATATTTCTTCCTGGCTTTAAGTTTTTTGTTTTTCACTTATCTTATTCATTGCTTTCAATTTTGATAAGTATGAAACACAGAACTGTTTGTACTAAAATCTGCCAGTCATGAAAGATCAGCATTTTTTGTTTGCAATAGGCTTCACTGACTGCCTAAAGATGACTGCATCTTTGCAGTGGGTTTCCTAAAAATGACCACATTTTGAAAACCCAACAGTGAATACTAGAACAAACAGAAAATGTCACTCATCTTTTGTCACATTCGATGTGACTGCGATGCACGAACTTGGCTAATGAAATTCCTTTCTTCTGACATGTTGCACTTACAAAAGCTTTCCCTCTAGATTTCAAATGAGATCATGACTTTGGATATTTCTTCCTGGCTTTAAGCTTTTTGTTTTTCACTTATCTTATTCATTGCTTTCAATTTTGAAAAATATGAAACACAGAACTGTTTGTACTAAAATCTGCCAGTCATGAAAGAGCAGCATTTTTTGTTTGCAATAGGTTTCAATGACTACCTAAAGATGACTGCATCTTTGCAGTGGGTTTCCTAAAAATGACCACATTTTGAAAACCCAACAGTGAATACTAAAACAAACAGAAAATGTCACTCATCTTTTGTCACATTCGATTTGTGACTGTGATGCATGAACTTGGCTAATTAAATTCCTTTCTTCTGACATGTTGCACTTAAAAAAGGTTTTTCTCTAGATTTCAAATGAGATCTTGGCTTTGGATATTTCTTCCTGGCTTTAAGTATTTTGTTTTTCACTTATCTTATTCATTGCTTTCAATTTTGATAAGTATGAAACACAGAACTGTTTGTACTAAAATCTGCCAGTCATGAAAGATCAGCATTTTTTGTTTCCAATAGGCTTCGCTGACTGCCTAAAGATGACTGCATCTTTGCAGTGGGATTCCTAAAAATGACCACATTTTGAAAACCCAACAGTGAATACTAGAACAAACAGAAAATGCCATTCATCTTTTGTCACATTTGATTTGTGATTGCGATGCATGAACTTGGCTAATGAAATTCCTTTGTCATGACATGTAATGCACTTACAAAAAGTTTCTCTCTAGATTACAAATCAAATCTTGACTTAAGATCTTTCTTCCTGGCTTTAAGCTTTTTTTTTTCACTTATCTTATTCATTGCTTTCAATTTTGAAACGAGTATGAAGCACAGAGTTGTTTGTACTAGAATCTGCCAGTCATGAAAGATCAGCATTTTTTGTTTGTAATAGGCTTCACTGACTGCCTAAAGATGACTGCATCTTTGCAGTGGGTTTCCTAAAAATGACCACATTTTGAAAACCCAACAGTGAATACTACAACAAACAGAAAATGCCATTCACCTTTTGTCACATTCGATTTGTGACTGCGATGCATGAACTTGGCTAATGAAATTCCTTTCTTCTGACATGTTGCACTTACAACAGGTTTTTCTCTAGATTTTAAATGAGATCTTGACTTTGGATATTTCTTCGTGGCTTTAAGCTTTTTGTTTTTCACTTATCTTATTCATTGCTTTCAATTTTGAAAAGTATGAAACACAGAACTGTTTGTACGAAAATCTGCCAGTCATGAAAGATCAACATTTTTTGTTTGCAATAGGCCTCATTGACTGCCTAAAGATG
The DNA here is from genome assembly GCA_964017195.1 of Siderastrea radians. NCBI lineage: Eukaryota > Metazoa > Cnidaria > Anthozoa > Scleractinia > Rhizangiidae > Siderastrea > Siderastrea radians. Next base: position 28,257,460 of record OZ024893.1, read on the forward strand.
ACTGCATCTTTGCAGTGGGTTTCCTAAAAATGACCACATTTTGAAAACCCAACAGTGAATATTACAACAAACAGAAAATGCCATTCATCTTTTGTCACATTCGATTTGTGACTGCGATGCATGAACTTGGCTGATGAAATTCCTTTCTCATGGCATTTTGCACTTACAAAACGTTTCCCTCTAGATTTGAAATGAGATCTTGACTTTGGATATTTCTTCCTGGCTTTAAGCTTTTTGTTTTTCACTTATCTTGTTCATTGCCTTTAACTTTGAAAAGTATGAAACACAGAGCTGTTTGTACTAAAATCTGCCAGTCATGAAAGATCAGCATTTTTTGCTTGCAATAAGCTTCACTGACTGCCTAAAGATGACTGCATCTTTGCAGTGGGTTTCCTAAAAATGACCACATTTTGAAAATCCAACAGTGAATACTAGAACAAACAGAAAATGTCACTCATCTTTTGTCACATTCGGTTTGTGACTGCGATGCACGAACTTGGCTAATGAAATTCCTTTCTTCTGACATGCTGCACTTACAAAAGGTTTTTCTCTAGATTTCAAATGAGATCATGACTTTGGATATTTCTTCCTGGCTTTAAGCTTTTTGTTTTTCACTTATCTCATTCATTGCTTTCAATTTTGAAAAATATGAAACACAGAACTGTTTGTACTAAAATCTGCCAGTCATGAAAGATCAGCATTTTTTGTTTGCAATAGGCTTCACTGACTGCCTAAAGATGACTGCATATTTGCAGTGGGTTTCCTAAAAACGACCACATTTTGAAAACCCAACAGTGAATACTAGAACAAACAGAAAATGTAACTCATCTTTTGTCACATTCGATTTGTGACTGCGATGCATGAACTTGGCTAATTAAATTCCTTTCTTCTGACATGTTGCACTTAAAAAAGGTTTTTCTCTAGATTTCAAATGAGATCTTGACTTTGGATATTTCTTCCTGGCTTTAAGTTTTTTGTTTTTCACTTATCTCATTCATTGCTTTCAATTTTGAAAAATATGAAACACAGAACTGTTTGTACTAAAATCTGCCAGTCATGAAAGATCAGCATTTTTTATTTGCAATAGGCTTCACTGACTGCCTAAAGATGACTGCATATTTGCAGTGGGTTTCCTAAAAATGACCACATTTTGAAAACCCAACAGTGAATACTAAAACAAACAGAAAATGTCACTCATCTTTTGTCACATTCGATTTGTGACTGCGATGCATGAACTTGGCTGATGAAATTCCTTTCTTCTGACATGTTGCACTTAAAAAAGGTTTTTCTCTGGATTTCAAACGAGATCTTGACTTTGGATATTTCTTCCTGGCTTTAAGTTTTTTTGTTTTTCACTTATGTTATTCATTGCTTTCAATTTTGATAAGTATGAAACACAGAACTGTTTGTACTAAAATCTGCCAGTCATGAAAGATCGGCATTTTTTGTTTGCAATAGGCTTCACTGACTGCCTAAAGATGACTGCTATGCAAGAGGCAGTGTTGGTATTGTCTCAAAGCGAAAAAAATTGTTAATATGACCATTTTTTTCTTTTCCCTTTCTTTATAGAAATTATTAGTCTTGTTACTGAATGTATTTTTTGGCAGCTTTCAAACCAAACATATTTTGGCTTCCATCCAAACATTAAAACTTGCCAAAAAAATTTACATACACACCATGGCATTGACATAAAGAGGCATGTAGTGTTAGATAATTGGCTTTAAAGTCATTTAACACACCAGGAATGGTGGGTGCACCAACCCACCAGTTTTGAGCCTTTTTATTTACCAACAGATTTTACGTGTTAGCTCAGATCAGGTGCTACATAGAACAATAATCATTTTCAAATGAAGCAGGTGTCATAAAACGTAAACAAAACAATTACTCTGGTCAATCATAAGACACAGGCAATCAAATGAGCCAATGAGAGCTAGTAGCAAATACAAGTGACCAGTGCCAAGCGTAGGAAAAATGAGTGTGTGCGTTCAACGATTGGTTGTCGTTGCAGTATATGTCCCTAAGTCTACATGTACTTAGGCCCCGTTTACATGAGTTATTTCATCCCGGGATGAGTTTCATCCCGCGACGACTTTCGTCCCGAACCCATTTTTGCTCCAAATCATGTAAATACTCACAGGTAAATGACCAGACAACGGGATGAAAGTCACCCTGGGATGAGATGAAAATCATCCCGGGATGAGTTAACTCATGTAAACGGGGCCTTAGCCAGGTGACAGTAGGCTAACAAACTGTTTGAAGACAGTATCTTAATACTAGTAAAGGGTTTCCAACCATAGCCTTCTCAAGTTTTCATGGTAAGGTCATTATCATAAATTGTTGTCATTGTTATTGTTTTTTTTGTTTGTTTTTTTCTTTGCTTTTCATCAACTGCTCAGGGCATGTCAATATGAAGTGAGAAGTGAGAAGTGAGAAGGCTCAGGTTAATCGCGAATTCAGCAGCTAAAAGCTGCTATCGCTAAAAGTCGCTGCTTTGAACTTTTTTAATATTCCTATGTTCCCTTTGCCAGTCCGAGACTTTGTTATACAGGCTGTATGCATCCTTAATTCTACTCACCATGGTGGTAGACTAACATTCATGTATTGTTTCAAGAAATTATCCTAGTACAAAGATTTTCTTACCAGAGATTTCTTTGTTTTAGTCAGGGCCGGGTCATTATCATTAGATTATTTGTTTGTTTGTTTGTTTGTTTGTTTTGTTTTGCTTTTTACCAACTGCTCTCAGTAATCATGAGTTATCGACATTTATTTCTTGTATCAACAGCAAATGCAAACTGGCAAAAGTTGTGTCATCTTGGCAGTCCTGCTCATAAAAATTGTGTCACCTTAAGAGCAGGAATGGTTGCCAGTGCCACAAGGAAACAAATATTCTTCAATCAAGTTTCAATTCTTGCATATTTTTTCTCAAACATTACTGCTGTGAGAGCTGAGAAGACTCATTACAAAGAGAGACTGGCCTGTATCAGTTAAGTTATGGACTGGCAAAATGAACATAGAAATAAAACTTCTCAAACTCATTCATAATTCATTAAGAGAAAACAAAGCAAATCACAACTGTGACGGTGGTTTGGATACCGGATCTTAATTAGCATAAGATTTTGTGAACTTTTGCTTTGAATTTCTCCAAGAATTATGAATGGTTTGAGAGGCCACATCAAAAACTCGAAAGAGTGTTTCATCAGGTATCCAAACACCTTGAAGTCGGTCAAAAAAACTCGGCTGTGCCTCGTTTTTTCAACCCACTTCTTGGTGTCTGGATATCCTGATGAAACACTCTTTCTCGTGTTTGATATATTACTTCAAATATCTTTCCAAATCACACTTAATGAGTGACAAAAAAACTGCCATCTCAGTGGACAGTCCTTCTAACAAAGGAAGTGCCTCCATCATCTCACTTATAATAGAGCAAAAAAGCAAAGCCGAAAACATCGATTTCTTCTTATTGTTTTCTTAGCATCCTCATTCAATCAGACCTCATAAACAAATTGATGTGGATTAGCTGAGATTTTCTAAATAAATTTTGTATCTAACATGCCATGCAATGCTGTTTTTCTTACCAAAATTTTGCTTTCATGAAATACTGATCGAAGCCAATCCAAAATAGTGAGAAATGTGTTGTCCCTGTAAGAAAATGTCCAGTTCTTTAAAATATTTACCAGTGCCCCATGAGTGGTAGTTGACAAAGGCAAGAAATCTGAAAAAGACAAGGTTGAGAAGGTCATTTGTGACACTTGTACACTGTAAATCAAATTCACTTAATGAGAATATTAATTTTAACATGGATATGAGCAATGCCTGCATATCGTTTTGTATCCCATTGATAGTAGCCATAATAATGAGGTAGTTGCATCTTGATAAAGTGGTTGAGATCCTTAAGTGGGGTTCAACTGTATACTTAGATACATGTAGTTTGAATTTACAACAAGAGTAATCTTTAATTGAGGCAGTCATTAAGGTGGTAAAAATAATGTTGACTAATGACATTGACTGTAACAATGAATATCTGCTTTACCGACACACACTTAATAAGACACTCTGTTATACTCAACTGTTCATTGTTTGGACAATCTTTCAACCTTGGGCATTATCCTCTAATATACCAACTGCCGGAAGGGGTTGATTTGCTAAATAACACTCATGCCAGAAAAAAGTTGCCCTTATTTTTCAGCCTTGGGCATTATATGCATGTATCAGCTGTTGAAATGGGTTTATGTACGAAAATAATAATAATAATAATACATGTAATAATAATAATAATAATAATAATAATAAACTGTAATAATAACAGCAACAATAACATTATACCTCAAGTTGCTAGGGAACCAATCAGAATACAGTCAAAGCCCTCCCTGTGACTACTCTCGTAAGCGACCAGCTCAAGTTACAACCAACATTGTGAAACCCCATTTGAACATCACCTAAACTCTGTAATCAAAAGTTCTCATAAGCAATCGTTCCCGTAAGCAACAGTGTGACCACTTTTGTGAATTATTGCCTGGATTCTAAGTTCTCGTAAGTGACCGCTCAGTCAACACTTTACAGTGCTGCATGTTGTACGGTTGCCACCAGACAACGGTACAAGAGAGAGAGAGTGTGGAACTTATCAACTCCGCCTCCCACATTTCTTGCATTCTAATTGGCCAGTTGAAACAAAACCCATTGGGAAGTTGTCAGAAAGATGTCAAAAAGTTGTCACAAACTAATGAAAAACTTTGTCTGGTGGCAAGGGTACAGCAAGCAGCACTGTAATAAAACTACTCACTTTTTGGAAAAATTCAGAGTAATACATAGCATAAGCACTAATGGTTCATTGACTTGTACAAGCGCGATAATCTTGTATAAAAATGTTTAATATTTTTGATACAGTACTATTGGTGACCATCAACATATGCAGGCTTCATGCTAAAAGCTCTCATAAGCGACCACCCTCTTCTGTTGTACCTCGTGGTCCCTTTAATAAGAGCTCCTTCTCATGAGCGGCCAGCTCTAGCTGCGACCACTTCTCGGAATTCCAGAGGTGGTCGCTGATGAGAGCTTTGACTGTACTGAAACCTGTAATATTCACAGTAGAATATGTCTATAAAAGGCAGTCACATGACTTCTTGTGCAATTTGATCATGAGATAAGACTGGCAATATTCCTAGAAAAATTTGTAGTGCTCAAATTTCCATTCAAATGTTGCGGCTTCTTACACAACATGTACATGTAAGCCTAAATGAAGTGGCCGGGTGTTCTGAAATTGCTCCCAATAGCGTTCCCTTATATTAGGCCCTTTGGAAAGCCCAAGATGATATTAGTAGGACCAATAGTCAAATACAAAATAAAGTAGTTTGTCAACTTACCAGTTTCAACAGCGATGCATTTCATCATGGACTGATGAATTCCTTTTTTGTTCGGATGAGACGTGGACATATTTGCTGATGACCGGAGCTGATGATCCAAGTCGAAACGTCGGCTACCCGTATGTAGAGGGTGGTAAAGGGTATTTTCGTGATCCGTGATCGGCCCTTTTTTTTCCCGTGAAATGTGAAATGGCTATTTTTTTTCTCGTGAATCGTGATTTCTATAGTAGCCGTGAACCGTGATTTTCCAAAATTATTTTTCGCGAAATGAGAAATAAATGTTTATTTCGTCGTGAACCGTGATTTTTATTATGTTTTTTGTTATTTTTGACATCCGTCATTACGTAATGAAGACAAAAATAATATTGCGTGACGTGACAGGACAGTGGATCCTTGTGTTGACCACGTGGTGTGTGCTCTGGTGTTCGGTGACCTTTGGCCAAACCTGTCTGGACAGCCATCATTGTCACCCACCATGGCCGAAACACGAGCTGAACAAGATCGACAAAATCGTCAAGAAGGTTTCAAGGTTTTACCAAATGGGACGGTCCTACTAAGTTTTTATTTAAACGAAGGTGGCAAAAAAGTTTTGATTCATAAAGAAAAATCCCATTTTCCGTTCTCCACCACAGCCCACAGAGATCTGGAAGTCTTAAAAAAACGGGTTGCCCTCGGTGTAAAAACCTCACAACTGACGTCACAGCATCTATTGTTCAACCCGCAGTGATCTGTCGCAGTGATCTGTGGATCGTTAGATCGATGGATCAGTGAGTCGTTAGATTTTAGATCAGTATATCGAGGGATCAGTAGATCGATGGATCAGTGGATCAGTAGATCGATGGATCACTAGATCAATAGATCGATGGATCGCTAGATCAGTAGATGGATGGATCGATGGATCGGTAGATCGATGGATCAGTGGATCAGTAGATCGATGGATCGCTAGATCAGTAGATCGATGGATCGATGGATCGGTAGATCGATGGATCAGTGGATCAGTAGATCGATGGATCGCTAGATCAGTAGATCGATGGATCGATGGATCGGTAGATCGATGGATCAGTGGATCAGTGGATCGATGGATCTGCGGATCAATAGATCGATGGATCAGTAGATCGATGGATCAGTAGATCAATGGATCAATAGATCGATGGATCAGCAGATCGATGGATCAGTGGATCAGTAGATCGATGGATCAGTGGATCAGTAGATCGATGGATCAGTGGATCAGTAGATCGATGGATCTGTGGATCAATAGATCGATGGATCTGTGGATCAATAGATCGATGGATCAGTAGATCAATGGATCAATAGATCGATGGATCAGTAGATCGATGGATCAGTGGATCAGTAGATCGATGGATAAAATAGAATAGAATAGAAACCTTTATTTAAACACGGTAATTTTATCAAATTTACATATGTTATTATTAAACATAGAAAATCTGTTCTACCTAAAAGCCGTGAGGCATACAAATAATCGTTATAAAAGTGTATACGTTATGTGTAGATCAAGGGATCAATACATCGATGGATCACCACATCGATAGTCGGATCAGCGGATCGATGGATTACTAGATCGGTGGATGACGATAGTTCGATGAATCAGTGGACAGGGACGGTTATTAGATAACTGCAACAACTATTTTCCCGCTTTTCTATAGTGTGTCTGAGGGCTAGATTAATAGATTGCAAATGGCTATGATTAACGTTTTCTTTGTATGCACCTTTCAGGGCTTGTTTTGCTTATTATTTTAAAATTTGCATTTCCTGAATTTCGTGTTATGTCACATGAACCACAACCGGAAACCGCACAAGAAAAACCTCTGGCACTAGGGCAGTTATCTTATTGCCTCCAATGATAAAAATCTGTCTCTTTGTAGACTCATTTTGTGTGTTCAGGTTTTTTCATCTGGGGTGAATTTGATTTGTTATCTTATTGCTTCCCTAGCACTTACACGATCCTCTTTCGTACGAACTCTATTTTTATTTTTATTATTGCTATCACTTTGTCACGCTTTAACACTGGACAACAATAGTGAAAGACTTTTTAACGTGACAAAGACATTCCACGAACCAATCAAAAGGTGAGATTCCCACGTGTATTTTGTTTGGAGTTTTCCCTCGTATGCGCCCTTCATTTCGTTTCACTTCGCACAATGGCTGCTGTTGGAGGACTTGGAGAAGTAAATTCAGTAAGCGATCTTGAGAGAAAGCTTGCCGAAATCCACATTCCATGGGACGAAATTGCTCCGGCCCACATCCACGAATGGCTGGACGTATACTCGAAAAGCCACGGTACCTCACCGGAGCTACTCTTGGCTGGAATGTTACCATGCACCAGTGCATTGATTGGCAACACCACAGTAAAGCTGTTTGATTCCTTTCGAGAGAAGGGAAATCTGTTTATGTTAGGCCTGGCTCCGTCCGGAGCTGGAAAAACCCCCGCCTGCAACATTGGATGCGTTGGACCGTTAATTTCACACTTGGAGCCGCGAATTGATCGAAGCATTCTGGTTGACGAAACGTCGTCGAATGGTCTCTTTAACCATTTTGTTAACTTCCAAAAAGGTGCCGCCGGGGAATGTGTTCCCGTCTTGTGCATTGATGAAGGTTATACCTTCCTGAGCAAACTGATTTCAACGTCGAAGTCAGCATCGCATACTTGTCTGACAATGGAGCGTATGTGCAAGCTGTACGACGGCGATTATTGGTATTCCGTTAAGGGTAGTAAAGGAAAGCGGGTGGGCGTTCAGAGTGCGCGTATGAGTATGGCGACCTTTACAACACCTCGAAGATTTTTGACTGACATATGGCCAAAGGTTGTCGCGTGCCGCAACGGACTTGCGGATCGCGTCTTAATTATGTACCAGGATCGCCGCCAAATGGAAATTGAAGAGATGGAACAGTGTTCGTCTGATATCCAGCAAGGTCCATTGAAAGGCTTAGGGACCGTGTATGAACATATCTACACAGAACACCACCAGGAAAACCCTGTTGAATACACATTAACTGCATCCGCCCGCGAACTGTACATAAAATATTGCAAGGGAAAGACCAACATGTCATCTTCAGTCGGTGCGTTCAATCCTGAGTGCAACGCAAAAACAGGGAAAAACGCCCTCAGGTTGGCCCTAAATCTTCACGTGCTATGGCATCGTCTTGACAAGGCCTTAAATCAACTTGCTGGACCAACCCCAACGGCAGTCAGCGAAAGCACCATGAACATGGCCTTGACTCTGCACGACACCCTTCTTGCCTTCGGAGGAGTTGCTGAAGCAGTAAGTGTTCATTTCTTATTTGTTATGTTGTTTCGAGGCAGTTTATTTTACTTTGAAAATATGTACATAAATTACAGAAATATTTGAAATCAAAATTGACAAGCACGTGACTAAAGGCTGTTGCCCGCGCTTCTCGCGGCCTCGCCTTTCGCGCGGGTTCAACCGGTAGGAAAAGAAGAGACTGCTCGCAATCTATTTGTTATGTAACTATTTGCATTTTCGTTAAAGTTTCCAAAATGAAACGGTCTTAACTAGGCCTTTCACGAATGCACAGCCCAACTTTTGTGTACCTTTTTTTGAGTATTTTACATTTTGAGGAGCACACTTGAGTACTTTTTTGCGTTGGGGGCGACATTTCCGAAATATTTTACATTTTGTTGCAAATTTCAAACTAAAAACGGCAGGTCTGTTTCGGGGATAAGGGGTGTTAAGTGAGAGTTTAACTACGATTACTGGTAACCACAGTCCGGTAACTAAACTGCAGTTATCAGGTCAGCTGTTTACGTGGAAATTGACAACCACGGTACGCAACAGAGCGTGACTGGAAGTTAGCCTGCAACCAGGCTCACTTAGTGTGTTATTCGCGCCAGTATCTTGGCGGTAAGTAGATTCGTTGTTGTAAAAATAGTCGAGGCGATCACTTTTCCTCGCCATATTCTTCTTGCGGCTTCACTCGCCGACTTCCGCCGCCAAGACACTCGCGCGAATAACACACTAAGTGAGCCTGCTCGCAGGCTAGACTGGACGTTTATGCGGGAAATACTAAAGTAGAGCACAACACAAGCTTCACTAAAATGGTGTTCAATTGACTGCTGCATGTTTCAGTTAACTTTATACCCCAAACATAACTGACAGTCGCTCTGTATTTACTTAAGTTTTCTTCAGCTTTCGATTCACTCTGGCCTCACCATGTCCTCTTGACAATGCGATAAATTCGTCTGAATTTCCCAGACCCGAAGAGAGTTCAGCCATTTCGCTCTTCAACTTAGCGAAAAAGTGCCCGCGAAATGCGTGAATTACCTGATTCTGAAAGCACGTATAGAGTGACACTTTATTTTTTAGAAAAATGAAAAATGAATTTCTGTCTATTTTTCATTTTCCAATTTTTTTCACAAAAAATGAAAATTAAGCAAAACCTCAATTCATTTTTCATTTTTCCAGAAAAAATGAAAATTGAAAAATGAACCAAACGGAATTTAATTTGTTTTTCATTTTTCATTTTTCGAGCTTCGGAAAAAATGAAAATTAAAAAATGAATTACACGAAATTCGTTTTTCATTTTCTAAAGAGGTTAAAAATTAAATTGAGCCCACCCTTTTCATTTTTCATTTTTCAGTTTTGCGAAAAAATGTATGACCCTAATATACCAAGAGGCACGCATTGTTGTGATGCCGTTGTAGTCGGAACATGCGCCATTATTTATTATTTTTGCTAATCACGCTTCCTCGAGTGCCGTCCAGTAATTTTAGAAACGGTTATTACTTTATTTAAGGCGCTTCCAAAGATCGCGCATTGGCGCAACTTTGCTTATCAATCGAACCCAAATGAACTGAATTTCAATCGAACTCAACCGAACTCAAACCGTGGATTGAGTTCGATAGAGTTCGGCAATCGAACGAAATCGATCTCACACACACAAAACAATTGTACAGTCGAACTCAATTGGACATTCGATTTTCGAACTCTTGCTCTTTGGTAAAACTGGTTTTCAAAATCAAGTTCTTGGAGGCTCGAATTACTTCTGTATACCCGGGATTGTAGCACGTGTTTTTAGTACACGCAGAAATTCAGGAATGGCTTCAGATGTACTGTCGGTTGTTAGCTTTAAATACGTAGTAAAAGACTCCCAGGATTTCAGCTTTAACGTAACGGAAGGCGAAGACCATGTTTCAAAGTCTTAACAGTTTTCAATCCTAGACCAAGTTCTGGCGAGAAGATTTGTCACTGTAACTTTTGAAACCTTGGACAAAATCCACGGATTGAGTTCGATTGGGTTCGATTTTCGAATGCTCCATTAACTATGGGGAAATGCGCGTTTTCTAAGGACCAATCGCAACACAGCGAGTCTTTTGATTCTTAAACGTACACAGGTTAACTGCTACGTTAAGATGATTTGAAGTTAAAACAAAACATATTTCATTTGTTAACACCTCTCGTGAAAACACGAGGATATTCAAGGATAGATACCGCAACTAGGTATCTTTTCCATTCAAAGCGATTGCCCTATCGAGAGACAAATATGCTATTGTTAGAAAAAATGCGTAATCTCGCGCGATTGTCATACGTGTAGGTTGCGAGGATGCCACGCAAAGAAAAAAACAAGCAAATGGCGTCGACATTTGCTTTGTACGGCCTCCATTCCCGATTTGGCTCCTGTTGAAGGTTAAAGATGGACGGTGATGGGTGAAAGATGGGGAGTAGGAGATGAGAGATGATTTATGAAAAGAAATAGGGGGAAGGATGGCGGTGGGGAGGAGGGGGGAGGGTGACAGGTGACGTAGTGTAGGTTCGGTTCGTGTGAAATACAATATCCGTAACGGGCCTATTGTTTATTATCCAGCCGTAGTTTGCAGTTGTTTTTTTAAAATTTAAGGTGCCTAAACACAGTTTCTCCTGGGTGGTCAGCGACTTTGCACAACACCGCACGACTTTCAAAAATTACTCTCGTCCTCAGAGCTACGCGGTTTCTAGCACTATATTACATTAGGCATGCACTACAGGATGCCGTGAAATTTAACTTTTGCATCTGTGAAGTCTGAGCTCAAAACTTATAAGCATTTTTTGTTGTTGTTTTAGCCACGTTCTTGCCAAAGAAACCCATTTGTAAACCCATATGGCACAATTTTTTTGAGTGGTTTCTACTGATCAGGAATGGGCCGCTCCCTTCTTTGTCGGAAGTGGCCACCGAAAGTGAGAATACACATAACAAAATTTTTCCGTTTTGTTTTCTTTTACGACAGTGTTTGCAGTTGAAACAAGGGGCTGCAGCAATACGTATGGACGTCTCGAAAGAAGACATCAAGAAGAAAATTTTGTGCCTACCTGGGCCGTTTTGCAATGCAAAACGCGTCTACAACAGTTTTTCTTCAAGTTCGCGACCCAGCCCTCAAGTCACAGAACAGTGTTTTCAAGAACTGGCCAATGAATCTCTTGGTAGTTTCAAGAAGGTACAGAAGTCTACGTTCTTCTATAAAGCGCTACCACTAACCCTTGCTGCTTCCGAACATCATCTTGGTGCTCTTAACTTGTCCCTTGAAGATTATAAAGCAAATTTTTTGAAGAAGGATGACCTTCTTCCCTCCTCCCAGAGGGATAAGATGCTTGAAAATCACCCACAGGAAGACGAACTGAGGGCATACCTCCAACAAGAAGGAGTTCTAATTGTAGATGAGTAATTCTTCGAGTCAGACTGTATAGTTCTCAACCAAAATTACATCTTGTTACTGTAAAATGTTAGCCCCCTATCCCACCCCCTACCCAGAGTAAACTACTAGTCAACCTACCAATTGTTGAAAAGGGCAATAGAGTTGCATAGCACTGCTACTTGGGAAAATTAGTGTAGTTTCCCCAAAATGATGATTAGGTAAAAGTCAGTTTCAGTTTCAATTGATTTGGGACAGGGCCTCAATACCCGAGCTTGAATGGGTATTTACAGTTATTGCATTAGTTATTGTAGTACAGTGATCGATTACTGTCCAGCATTAAGTATGCCACGAGTAGGTCATGATTAAAATATTTGCTATAAGTTGCGCTCCTGTCTTGAGCTATTGATTATCATGGGCTTTAAGATAAAAAATTATAGATTGGTATAGAGCATTTCAGAAATTATTAGCAGAAGAACATGGTTTGATTGCATGATAATAAAAAATATTAACTTGGCTGGATTCGGAAGGTTTACGACGTTATTTTTTTATTGTTTGTGCCACAACTGTATAATATCCATAATAGCAATTTAAAATATTACTGACAATTCAATAACATTATACCCCCAAAGCCTTGAAATAATTTTTTATTAAAATAACGCCAATAAAAGAATTTTGAAATCCTCACCTACTCTTATTCTTCTGCACATGTTTTTGAAAATAAACTCTAGTAAAATACAGCATTTTTCCAGGATAATTTTAATGTTGACAAATAGAGGCTGTTACTTGATTTATTGTCATAAGGGAAATGTCATGATTTATTACAATATTTATTTATAATAAATTGTTATTGATGTTTGTACAAACACCTTTGTTACAGTTAAGCAGATGGGTGAAACAAATAAAGATATCATAGCAAAACAAATTATTACCAGGTTTACTTAGTCTTCAGTAAATATGTAAGTGTCCTCTGCTAATGTTTTGTTCTTCACAAAGAAGCACTTAAACTATATCACATGTTATATATAAGCCTGGACAAAACCAGTCAAAACAAAAGAAATGTGATTTAATATATACATAATTTATTGACTACCTGAAAGAAGGATTTGATGGGTAGTTCCTAAAATATTTAATCACCCCATACACATTCAATTTTAACAACCTGCATGGGATAATGACTGTGATTCGGTCTGATTGGTATGGTTGATGAAATGCAAATTATTTATAATAAACAGTTTGCACTTCCCTCCCCTCATGTTTTATAAGCACGTTCATATTGGCATATCAGAAATGCAACTGGTTCCAATCTTGGCATTCCAAATCCAGCAGACTTCAGATCAGCTACAAATGCTACATCTTATCCAAATTTTACAAATAGGCTTAGAAGTTGAGTTTGTTTCAGTCCTGCAGACTTCTGTGCTACACAGATTCTATAGGCTACTTACTAGGCGTAACCAGGGGGAAGGGGAGAGGGGTAAAAAGAGGGAGACTGGCGAAGAGGCCAGGGAGCATCTGCTGTAAGAAACCCCTTTTGTTCGTTTCTGCAGCCACTAGCGGCTGCAAAATACTGATTCCCCAAACTAACAATTAGTAACACATTAACTTGCATCAAACTGCATTCTTGTACCTGTCCTTTTCAGTATTTGAATATTCTGATTAGCAGTGATCTTGACAGATGACATAATAGGATTAGGGTGAAATTGATGGGCAGAATAAAAAATGGGGTTGTTATATCAGGCATTCCCCTCCCTTATCCCTTTTCTCCCTCTCCCCCTTCCCTTTCCCGTTTTTGTAGTTCCAGTAAATACATGTATCCATACACTCTCCACAGACGGTCACTGGAAATTCCTAGGAGGTGCGGGTGGGGCGAGGGGGTGAGGGAAATCTTAGAAGAAAAGTATAAAGTCGAACTGGAATTTCCTGAGTGGTGTGCGATGCAAAACAAAAAATATTTTCTAGAACTACACATCTACACATATTCATGTCTAATTTCCTGAATACAGTTCTAAGATTTTGAAATATACATGTATGCAATCAGATAAGGATTTTTCAACGTACTGGAAATTGATAAGTTTTCCTGAATGTCATACTTAAGGAATCTTACTGTGAACCAAACTACGAGAACCAATTCAACCTCACTTGCTCCTTTAACAAGGCCTTATAAACTCTATCGTCATTCAGAAAAGAAATTACCTTTCCAGAAATTTGAGCTTGAGACTTGGGATGAATTCCAGAGTTATCAACAAGCTGTGAGTATTGCATTGCAATGACATCAATATCAATATCACTGTCACCTGCAGTTAATGAGGACTGTACAATCTGGATAAGGGCTAGTTCTTCAAGAAGTGTCCATCTGCTAACACTCTCCAGGCAGGGTCTTTTAAGCAGAAAGTGTTTTCCAGACATACTCTCTGTTGTCATTTCCTGTGGTCGTCGTTTTCTTTTAATTGTTTCGGATGAATAACTCTTGTACTCTGTTTTTGCCTTTTTTCCATATGGGTTTTCACACCCTAGACATTGGCAATTGTCATTACAACCTTTCACACTTTGAAAACACTTGCACCTTTTTTTGAAGTTATCACAAGAGGTGATATTGGATTCTTTTTTCCTTGCGCCTTGACCACAACGACAAGATTCAGGATTGGTAGCCATGCTGCTGACTGAACATGATTGTGTTTCAGTGGACACTGAATGGCTTGTACTGTGTGCCACAGCATCATAGTGACCCTCACCTGAATGATCAAACGCGACAAAGATTGGTAGGCACTGAAGTGTTTCCCTTGGAGTAACTGGGACAATTGACATACTTTCCATTTGTGTGATTACTACAATTGGAAGATTGAGTAAATTTGCCATTGCAAGTGCCATGCAATTGCCTAACTCTGATGCGAAATAACCATCATTAAGAAATAAGGATGCTTCATGGTCTAATAAATGTCCAACACCAAGGAAGGGCTGGTAATCCTCTGGGTGAGAGATCCACTCATGCACTATTAATCCTCGCAGCTTATGACTCATTTCATTTGTGTCTTTGCAGTTCATCAGTCCAAGTGACTCCAGATGGCTGGCTAAATCAATTGATATTGCTTTATTTGGAATAATGCTATTGACTATTGCATATGCAATAGACAGGAAGAAACAGTTACCATTTGGTGGAACATTAACACGGACCATGTTGAAATTTGATAAAACATTATCAAGTGTGGAGGACTCTTTGTTGCTAACTAAACCAGAGTGAAAGAGTGTCAAGCTACTTTTGGAAAAGAACAAAAAGTTTGGATTAAATCTTGCATACTGGCCAAGTGACTGAATTTGTTCACAAAGCTCTGCCATACACTTTGCTGACTTCATAACTTTATGCTGCTGCTGTTTGCTCAAATTGGGAAAGGGTGGTGGTGAGCTGTTTTCAGTAACACTGGGTTCATCTTCATCTGAGGATATGTTTGATGACACGCCATCTAAAAAGTTATTTAATTGTTCTACAATTTCTCCCTGAGTGTTGTCTTGTCCATGGTTACTACAATATGAAGATAAGCCAAAGTCTCCAGTTTTTGGTAGGACCACATCTTGATCAGTTATTCCAAAATGATGATTACCAGATCGTTCTTGATTGCTTTCCAAATGTTCAAAATGTGATTCAATTGGTGGAGTCACCCTTATTCTTCTTTGGTCCTCAGTTGCTGTTATTTTCTTTTCGTTCCATATATAAAAGAAGATGCCAAGAAGTGCTAATGCAAATTGGATTCCAATTCTTGACTTCCTCAGAGTTTTGTTAAGAACTTTGTGAATTCCTTCATTCCGACTGGTACCTCCAGAAGGTGGAATATCTGACAAACAACCCTTTCGGACATGAACTAATAATTTCTCAATTTCATTAATAGCACTCTGGGGGATAACTTTTGTTCCTTCATATTCTACAGATTTCCACTGTATAAGAAAGTTATCAATGTTTTTCTCAATTATACTCGCTGATGGAGTTGGCTTTGATCTTTTCATTCCACGATCTGTTGGGTCCCTCAGAATCAATTTAAAGTCATGCAGCATTTGTGTGCGCAGTTTCTGGAGTGGCCCACTGCCACCCTTCTTTGGTGTTTTTGTCACTACTCTCTGTATTGCATGAAAAGGATCAAGCTTTATAGATACTCCATCAAAAACAGAATTCAGTTTATGCCTCCACTGGCAACAGTTGTCAATATAGAAATGGTTTAGAACACAACCTTTAGTGGCAAGTCTGTCTTTTAAACTGGTCAACAGATCTTCAACTTTATCAAAAGCTGTTCCCTTGCAAAGTTTCCAGGCTAAAACTATGCCGATTTCGTTCATAACTATAAATAAACTGTCATACAGCTGTATCCACTTTCCCTCACACCAAAAGCCAATATTTGCAGACACTTTAAATGTATGATCAGCACTTAATGAAGAAGCTCTCATTTGACACATTCTTTTGTGGTACAGATGTTCTTTTTCAAAGTATCCCATAATATAACAGCATGTTGCAACTTTTTCTCCAACTTTGCTGCCTTTCGGTGAAAAGCTTGGAAATGCTTCTGGGCTTTCGTTCTTCTCAGTGAGGAAACACATCTTTCGCACACCATACTCGTCAAACAGACTTTGATGCCAAAGGACTTGAACATCGGAAATTGTCATCCCGGCGCTTATGTGCGAGGTGAAAAACCGGAACAACTCTCTTGTGACTCCAATCTTGTGAAATAACAGAAATGGCGGCTGAAAATCTGCTCTCAATTGACATAAAATGCCTTGATCATGACTAAGAATTTGATGCTTATTTCTACACAGGTAGATTCGTCCAACGAGGAGCACATCGTTTCTTAGGCCATACAGAAGACGTGGCTGGTCGTAGTCGTTTCTACCATCTTTCCAACGAATGGGGTGGAGGGTCTCTTGAGTATTTTTCTCATCGCATGACGGACAGAGAAGGACTAGCTCTGGAAAATGTAACAGTGGATCCCACAACAAGATATCTGGTACCAGAAAAGCACTGGGGGAGTCACCAACTGCATTCTTGACACGCGTTCCACGAGGAATTGCACGAACAGGCCCACTTGAGAAGCAGATGACTTGTCCGTTGCTATTTTCAATGACAAGCCGAATAAATTCTTTTGTTTCCTTATTTACCTTAACTAAAGAACTCCGAGGCGTAAGACAAACCAAGAAAAACAGTGAAAACCATAGCTTTAAGGGTTTAGCCGTGACCGCCATGTTTTCTACCAGAAACTCTTTACCAGGGCTAACAGAGAGACCTCTTCCCCAGGCTGACTCATCCAGTATTTCTTACTGATCCATCGATCTGCTGATCCATCGATCTAGTGATCCATCGATCTGCTGATCCATCGATCTACTGATCCATTGATCTACTGATCCATTGATCTACTGATCCATCGATCTACTGATCCATCGATCTACCGATCCATCGATCTACCGATCCATCGATCTACTGATCCATTGATCTACTGATCTACCGATCCATCGATCTACCGATCCATCGGTCTACTGATCCATTGATCTACTGATCCATCGATCTACTGATCCACTGATCTACTGATCCATCGATCTACCGATCCATCGATCTACCGATCCATCGATCTACCGATCCATCGATCTACCGATCCATCGATCTACCGATCCATCGATCTACCGATCCATTGATCTACCGATCCATTGATCTACCGATCCATCGATCTACCGATCCATCGATCTATCGATCCATCGAGTGAGCGCTTGTATGGCTTCTGTCTGCACATGTGACGTCAGTTGTGAGGTTTTTACACCGAGGATGAGCCAAAAAAACTGTGCTAGATTTCTGCGGCGTGCACGCCATAGCCGAAGTTAAAGGCCTTGGGAAGAATATTGAGACTTCGTTTATGAGAACAGTCCGTTCTCTTGGAACTGTAGAAAGTTTTTGTCTTCGGACCCAACACCAATGGGAAAATGAAATGGTTTTCTTTCTGGAAAGGGAAAGTATTTTGCAAGGTATGTTGACCTATGTTATGTTAGCACCTTGAATAATTTATTGAATTATTTGGATTTGCATTTTGCATTGACTGCTTGCTGTCAGTCAATGTAATAATCTAATAGCGTTTGCATGCGTTTACGAGCAGAATTCGGTCGACAGAACTATGTAAGCAGTCGTAGTCATTGTAGAGAAATGTTTGAGTGATTTTCGCACCACAAGCACAAGCGAACTCGCACCTCAACGCTGCAAGAAGCTGGAGAGATGATGAAAACCGTGTCTGGGTACCTTCAAGGCACCGTTCAATCTGCACAGACATTACTGGACCGCAACAGGCACACCAATGGACCTGAAGGAACTGTTGCAACCAAGACAGTCAAGTCAGTCCACATGATTATAAAGGACTGGCACGGTTACAAAGCAACATCACAAAGATCAATCCAGAACTTACCCTTAATGCGCCGATCAATTCGAAAGTTCAACATCCCCCCCCGGGCAACCCCCCGGGCATTTGAACTTTTGAAGATTGGCTTGTTCAAATTCCCTCCCCTCGGGGCAAGAAAGCCGTTCAAATGCCCCACCAATTAGTACTGAACTGCCTCTCCTCAAAGACAAATTTGGTCTTCAATCAAACACTTTACATGCCTTTCAGAGAGAGATATGCCGTAATGACACCTTCAATCTTCTTTTAAAGACCCTTTTCAAAGAGTTATTCACTAACAAAGGCGAAATTCTATCTTGCAAATCCGTCATACCCCGCAAAAACCAAAAAAATTCACGGGCCTATTACGTTAGAACAAGAGATAAATCCGGTTCAAATTCCCCACCCTTCCAACGCAACGTTCAAATTCCCCCCTCCCCAGGCACGATGCACAGTCAAATGCCCGGGGTATGCCCGGGGGGGGGGATGTTGAAGTTTCGAATTGATCGGCGCATAACCCTGAAGCTCTCCTCACCGTGAAAGTCGAGAACCTCCACGCAGTTTCCCATTTTAAACATCCAACATGTATGCAATTGTACTACGCCAGGGATTAAACGAATGCCGCAGTGGTCAGCTTTTTACTTTACACACACGACATCGTATTATCCTGTGCCCTCAACACAAATTCATCTTCAAGATTTTCCAAGAATGTCGGAACAAAGCCTCCCTTTCATGAGTTCAGCCGACCAAGATCTGATGAGAAACTGGGCAAACACACACGGTAAGTGCATTAGACAACGCACCGTCCGACAAGAAACCACCAAGTATAAAGCTGGAACTCTTCCTCTAAATATGTATCAGATCGCTACCCATCAAAGAGAACGGTTAGAATTCGAAGAACAACCTGGATTATCTGAGGACGAGGGAAGAGAAGGCGCGTCTACATCGAGGGACCCAGGAGACGATCAGCAATCCGAATACGATGACGACTCATCCGACAGCGATTCTGATGATTTTATAGTGGAGAAAGATGGTGCTGTTCATCATACACAGAACTCAGAGCTTGGTTTCCTTTTTGAAGCGCCCAGAACGCGAAGCGGACGGATAGTGAAAACCTCAAACAAGGCTTTGCTTTGGATGTAACTTTTCAAAATGTAACGGTATGTTATGTCAGAAAAAAACTTTTTTTTTTTCGTGAAGCGTGAAATTCCATTATTATTTTTCGTGAATTGTGAAAGGGCCGATTTATTTTTCGTGAAACGTGATCTATACCCCCCCTTTACCACCCTCTATGTAGCTCCCATTTTGCTAAAACTGCGCAGTGGAAAGGCTATTTTCGTCCGCTGGGTGAACCTGATACATCCGAAAGTTAGAAACAGCACCGTTTTCATTTTACCAGGAACAAGAAACGTACAAAACTATAAAATATAACATGTAGCCATAGCCCTTGCTTTCACAACATCCGCGCCAAAATTCGTCAAGTCCCGCGCGATATTTGCCCGCGATACTTTTGGACAGTTGCAGTGTCAAAGGAGTGTGAAGTTTCCGGAGTCCCCCTGGGAAGATCGAAGGAATAGGTGGTATGAATTTGTTAGGTTTAACCAGAAACTCATAAGGAGTTGAAACGTGTAACTCGCGCTCGATGCTCGTGAATATTCATTTTTCAAACTACCATATTTGGAAACCCCTCGCTCCAGTCTACGAAGCTGCAGTTCATTTCGCTTTCTTTGGAAATTGAACTTATAAGCGATGCAAATGCGCAGTTGATTCAAAACTCAATCACTAGTTACCGTAAAAATCAAGACAGAACGAGAAAAAAAGGAGAAAGGAAAAAAGGGAAATAATCCGTCACATGACTGAAAGAATAAGGCGCCAAAACCGTGTTGCAGCGTTTCTTTGCAAAGCTGAATGGATCAATGAAACTGCTCCGAAAACATCCGACAATAATTTTTTGAAAAAGTCCTCCAAATATTGGCTCTAAAATGTGGTACAGGTTTGACCTTTCCTGAAAAATTGCTGTTTTCATCGTCCAAAGTGGATTAAAGCTACAGTATGATTTCAGCATTGAAGATGGCGAGTGGAAACGAACACAAAACGTAGTGGTTACAGGTTCAGAGGCCGCGGACGGAATGTGTCAAAACAACAATGAATCAAACATTCAACTTATTTTGCATTACAATCTCTTTATTTTAACATTTGGAGCTGCTTGAACTCAGAGCTAAATCAACAGCAGGTGAAACGATGTTTTTTTGTGTAGTAAGCTTTCTTATTCAGTTACAGTAATTGTTTAGCTTGGTTTTGGTAGCGAACAACCGAAAATGTGTGACATGTGACACTTAGATAAGCTTATTATTAAACGGTTCTCTTCAATTTTACTGTGTTAAATATTTTTGTATCATGTCTTTATATTTTGGTGTCAAAAATGTTCCGTGTAAAACCTACCTTTTGTGAACATTTCTTGATAGTGCCACGGTAAAAGAAATCGTAAACACAACGCTAGACTAGTTTGGTTTGGTTTCGCAGTCTGGTCTACTTCTAACCCCAGCGGTTCGCTCGATGTTGTTTCAATCACCAATTTTGTTGCCTGAAAAATTTCCTGCTCGGTCTTCGAAACCATTATTTCTTTTTGTTTTGTCGTTCCAACGTTTGAAAGCTTTGTCGGCTTGTTTTCCCCTGTTTGTCAGCCATTCTCTGAGCAAGCGGGCGAAGTTGGTGTGAAATTACGTCACGTCGTTCACGAAATTGATTGGTCAGTTCTCTTTCTCCTCATGTTCCAAATATGGTACTTGCGAAAATGAATAATTACGAGCATCAGTCAAAACCTACGTATGCGAGTTACACGTTTCAAGTCCTTATGAGTTTCTGGTTTAACCTTGATTCTCTCTTCTCGAGAAAAGGATGGGTAACTTTGTTCAAATTGCTACTTTTTGATAGGGATGACATTTAAAATTTCTATGCAAATTGAGTTTGTGCTTATCGTCCCTCCCCTCCCCTCCTCTCTCTTTTCAAGTTAATTTATTCTGTGAAAGCCGTTATAAAATTATGCTATGCGCGCGCAGCCCTAGCTGGTAGGCGTTTATAGAAGGACTTCGTTTCATTTCGTAACAAAATGGTAGAAAATAGCGAGGTTCACGTCGCAAAAGCAGTTCACAGAGGTCAGAATGAAGGACCAGAAGCCGACGGGTCTCTAAGAAACTGTTTCACAATGTTCTGGGGATTCCACGGTTGACACTGGAACGATGGAACCGAACAACCGACCTGGACTTTCAAGGTTAGTGTGAATTGTGTTCAATGATTTCCCCTAACCTCAACCGGTTTCTCTGAAAACCAGAGCAAGTCATGAATACTCAACAAATTGTGCAGTTCCCTATTTACTTTTTAAACAAGTGTTGTTTTGCTGCAACTACAGGACGTGTGAATGAGCGTATGGCCTACGTGCATGTAATGTTTTTATACAGCATTTGCATGAAAGCCCTTCGACTGGCAGGCTAACAGAGATTATTACTTTAAAAGAAAAGTCGCGTTTTAGTGTTGTTAAGCTTTTCATTCAGACTGAATATTACAAAAATAATATTCCTCAGTTGCTGTTGCCAGACACATGCTCAATATACTGGTAACTATAGTCACTCAATAGAAATTGATATCAGAAATAATAATTATTGATAAATTATCAATTAATTATCATTTTCTGATTGCTAGTAATTGGTTTTGGCAGTCAAACTTATAGAACAATCACTTAAAAAGCCATCTTTAGTGATTTCAGTTGCACAGCTTGCCTTCTTCAAGTGGGGCCAGAGGTCTTGGGACTAATGCACAAGTCATTTGAAACCACTGCCCCCCCTCCCCCCCCCCCAGGCATGGCCGGGGTAATGAGGGGACTTTCACTTCATATTCATTCCATTTTCGTCCCCCGGTAGACAGGGAACACACAAGAAATCACGGCCTTAGCCTCCCTGGCCGGGGAATAAGCGGGGCAGTTACTCCATGGTCGGCGGTTCTCATTTTCATGCCGCATAGTAATTTTGCATACATTATCATCACTCCTTTGATTGAACGATCGAAGCGAATTGCAAAGCGAAGCGATACAAAGCTGCAAATTAAAATGCTCTGTGAAACTTCTTTCTGCCTTTCCATAAGGAAAGGTGGGCATATTTTCAATGATACTGTATAGATGTTAAAATATTATGCATTTAAACTCACTGACTTAACCTATCGATGAACAAGTTAAGCTATTATCAATGTTAATATTAATGATTAAGTTACGCGTTGTTTTGTGTTGTTTCGATTAGTGTCTAACTGGGGATTGCTTTTTTATGACCTACTTTCATTTTGACAAGAAATACATTTGTTAAGCTTGAGTTATTCTAACTTCAGAAGACTATTGCTAAAACATGAGTTGTAATTTGTTGTGATCATTTTCTGACATCAAGATGTAAAATAGAAAGATTATGTTGAAACAGTTGTCTCTTCTAGTCCATGGAGGGGTTTCAAGTGTTGCCACACAATGTTTTCATTTCACGGCTATCATCATATTTGTCATCCCTTGTTACGAGTTGACATTTAAAAGGGAGTACCCTGTTTGTTAGACATACATGTATGGGGGTGGGGAGTTCACCATTCACTTTCCCCTGGGGACTGGGGAATTCACTGGCTTTCATTTGCATAAAAAGTGAATGCCCTGGTCATGCCCGAGGGGTGGGGGGGGGGGGCGGTTCGGGGGTTTTAAATGACAGGTGCATAATAGTCTTTGCCTCAATCTACTGTTTAATTTTGTCTATTGAAATTATTTTGTCTCTATGTTTTGATGTTTATTTTGGAAGGAAGATAGCCCTAAGAAGTGACCTTGTTTTTGATTTGTGTTTTTGTTAAAAGTCTGAACTTCTGGGATCTATGGCAATTAATAACAAGCATTCTTCATTGCTATCAGCAATCTGAATTAATAAAAGTCACAAACCTTTTTCTTCATTGATTCTCACTGATTGCTAAAATCATTTGAAATCATTCATTGATATTGTTTACTCTTGATTGTTGTTTTGTGACTTTCAAAATTGCTCTTTTAAAAATGTGTCTACTTAAGTTTTTCCCACAGTACCGGCCTCCACTGCAGAGCAAAGTAAATATTTGTGTGCAACTAAAGGCTCATTTACATGCTGCGACTTCTCAGGCCGATTTGTCGGCCACGACAAATCAGGGAGCAAATCAGCGCCTGTGAATGGCAATCCGATGGGGGCGCGACTCCAATCCGACAAGCCGGCCGACTCAGAAAAATCCGTGACCGCTTCACAGATTTTCACGTGTCGGGCCCAATTTTAAGAACGAAAACGCAACCTACAAAAGAAATGGGGCAAAACAAATTATATCTGCAGTATTTTAGCTGAAAACAAACTAACTATCTAGCACCTACCATTTTGTTTTCCAAAACGTTTTATAAAAAAGCTTTTACTATAAAAAAAATGCATGTGCAGTGCTTGCACTGTACCTAAACCAATTCGCTTCCCGATTTATCGTGGCCGACAAATCACAACCTTAAAATGCAATAGTATGACATGTATCTTTTAGTTATCATGGTTTAGTTTGACTGTGTTGTGTCTTCACAGAAAAAAAAAAAAGACAACAGCATTGGGCAACAAATTAGTCAAGACGGACAAGAAGAACAAGTGCATGGAAAGCAGGGATTATCTGCTGAACATTAGGTCTTAAAGGCAGACACCAATGATGATTTTAAGATCCAAATTGTTATCTTACAAGTTTAAGTACTATGCACTAGCACAGCTCAGAATGGGACACATTTGACTACAACTACCAGAATCCTTCAGTTTTTCTTTTCTGATTAAGAGT
This sequence comes from Siderastrea radians, assembly GCA_964017195.1. NCBI lineage: Eukaryota > Metazoa > Cnidaria > Anthozoa > Scleractinia > Rhizangiidae > Siderastrea > Siderastrea radians. The sequence continues at coordinate 28,281,693 of OZ024893.1, forward strand.
TACCAACATGCCAGCCAGTTGCACGAGCAACACAAACATGTAAGTCCACAATTCTGAAGAAAAAGGCTGAGGGTACAGCTGTAGAAATGAGTGTTTCTTACATGCAATGCTGAAGAAAATTGAGAAATTCAATTGAGTCAGCAAGTCCACAGCGGTCAAACACTTTATGGAAGCCTAAGCAAACTGTCATATAACAGTTGCTGAGTTCAGCAGTGTACATGTACATGTAAGAACATTGTATGTCGTGCTCGATTTAGATGTTTTGACTTACTCTTACATCTGTTGCACCACTGCAAATCCACCTATTTAGACAGTACAAGTTTGTTGTATGCAACATGCTAACAAAAAGCCTACTGTGCTCGTTGTTTTATGTGAATCAAAGGTACATTTTTATCATGACTGTTGCCATGACAAAAACAAAACAAAACAATTCCAGGATAAAGACAGATAAATTAAAGAGCAATCGAGAAGAGAAATGACCTTCATAATCAAAGGAAATTGCTGCCTCACTGGTCTGAGTAATCGAAGATAGGGAAAGAAAACTACAGTAGGATTAATATTAATATTATACTGTGCCTTGCATGTGACTATGTGCCTTGCATCTTGCACTCTTGGCTCGCTAACAAACATGCCTCACTGACTCACTCATTGTTCATACACCCAAATTAGGTCCATTGTCATTAAGCTTCACTGGGATTACACAATTTTAATAGGAAAGGAAAAACTAATTTGATTGTGGTAGTTGTAGTTGCAAATGTCCTACAATTGTTAATGAAACAGACTATGCCAATCCAAAAAAAGAACGCAATCCTTATGCTTGCACTGTTCCTGGAGACGCTAAACCCTTTACATTTTCAAAGAAAAACTGCTGAACAACAAAAATTGGTTCTAAAGTAGTCAATATTTGGCCTTGTTAATGCAATTCCATAGAAAACAACCTAATAAGCTAGCATGTGTGGGCTGGATTTGGGCCCACACATTTCTTTTGGTTCATTTAGCAGGTGTACATGTGCTGTGCCCAGTTCCCTCTTTGATCACAATTTAAAGGTATCGTGGTTGTTGTATTTAAAGTGGCATGTTTGGTCATTTCCTGTGGTTCTCAGGGTGTCTAGGTTGCAAGATCCAAAGATTTGAATGATTTTTAATCATAAAACAAACTACTGGATTTCATTTCATGTACTGAATAAGACTTCTGGGTAAGCTCATTTTGGACTTGTTTTGCTACATACAACTACCATGATGCACCAATGGCATGTTTATAGAGGGAACTGAACATTCAAAAATTATTCATTTTCATTTGAGCATTCACTAAGATATTTTCATAATTTTTCAATCAAATCAAGCATAAAATTTATGGTTACTAATTGACTGAGGTCAGGCTGAATGGGAAAATATACGGCTCTTGGTGCACAAACCTTTGCTTCCCAGTTGTCAACCCCAAGACCTCCCATCAAATGTTTCCCACCCAGCCTTCTCACTCAGTTAACAGGTCATTGGGATCAGTGTTCATATGAAAAACTAACTGCTCAGCTGCCTACTTTACAGCCCTTGTCATAACATCATTCAAGCATGTAAGTGGAATTTAGCACAGAGTGCTTATTGGAGACACTGTTTTTTTCACTACATTACTACACTAGCCTGATAATAAGCTCTTCCACTGAAATTTAATGCCATTATATATACATGTAATGCATCAGTCAGTTCCAGCAGTGCCCATTCCCCCCCCCCCCACTCGCAGGCATGAGTGGGCCATTTTTCCTATTGTCCCTCATGGGGCCAGGCATTAGTCTACCCCAGGGCATTGGCCATCCCATGATTTTCATGTCACAGTACTGTAACTTCCTTTTAGTGATAACTTCATTGGGCAAATTCAATTTAGCTTTGATTACTAGAATGAAGGTAAGCCCAAAAACTAAGAAATTAACATGTATTTTTTTTTTACCTTACCTGGGGGCATTTGCCAGGTTGTTCTTTAAAAATCCTAACGCCCAAGGGTTGACCTGGTGAAGGGGGGGAATGGGCACTGCTGGAAATGACTGATTCATAGTTAATTGCTGCTGGTGCACTTAGTTGTAAGCAGTGAAAAGTGCATTCTGTTGAAGAATCTCTTACCTGTAAGACATTCAGAAAATAGATCAGGGCACAGTTGCTTAAAACAGGATTAAGCTAACCCAGGGTTAGTATCAGTTTTGAATTCAAGTTTGTAGCTTATGATGTGGATACCTGTTAATTCTTTTTGTTCAAACTACAACTAAAAATAAGCAGTGGAAACGGTCTAAAAAAAAGAGATAAAGAATCATTTGTTAAAACTTTTACTCCTGTGTTAGCTGTAACCGGCTTTCAAACAACTATGCAGTTTAGCTCTTGCAAAGCTTTCCAGTGAAACATATGACTCTACTTTTCCCACCCTTACTTTGTTGATGAAAGTGTCATTAGTTGTGCAATTTTAGTATTCTTACACTTAAGGTGGCAGTTTTTACAAAGGAGAAATTGATTAGTTATGACACTTCTACCTAGTAATGAAAAAATAAGAATTTGTTGGTCACCACTGATTACAATTCAAGAAACTGATCGTTTTGTGTTATAGTGTGCTGTTAGTTTTGTGACCACAAAAATTGATTTGATATTGTACATTTGAATTAATAATTGCAAGTAGAACTGTACTTGAAATAGGGAACTTGGGTGCATTAGTTGATATACAAAAACTTTGGTGATAATACATGTATTTAGCCGTTAAAATTATCTTTACGGTCAGCTAAATTAACTGTTGCATCTACAAAGACTAACACTCCCTGAAATAAGAATAAATATAGGCATTTTGCTGAACATGCTTTAGAGTACAGTTGTTGTCGAGAGGTTATTGTTAAGTTTTGCCTAAAAGAGCAAGCAAATGTGACCAACGGAAAGCAAACCTGGCATTTTTGTCATATTTCCTATTCAGGTAAAACATCTTTTCGTACAGTAGATACACTGTATTTGACCGTGCTTCATAATTACTTTTGGGGTGCATTTGTCTTAAATGTGTACAAATTTATCACGTTTGCTACGGTATGTAAATATGGAGCAAAGACCTGTATTCACCTTCTTTGCTTCACTGGTAAATGTGGCCCAAACACGAGATTTGATTCATGTGCAAATATGACCAAAGAAAACATTAACATGGCATTTCCTTCATATTTCCTATCCATGTAAACATCGAGTAAAAGTGGTATTTACCATCTTTGCTTTGTTTATAAATGTGGTGCAAACACGTCATTTGATTTATGTGCAGATATGGCCAAAGTAAAGCAAAGGTGGCATTTGCTTCATATTTGCTATCCATGTAAACATCGAGTAAACGCGGTATTTACCATCTTTGCTTTGTTTGTAAAAGTGGTGCAAACACGTCATTTGGTGTACGTGCAGATATGGCCAAAGTAAAGCAAACATGGCATTTGCTTCATATTTGCTATCCATGTAAACATCGAGTAAACTCGGTATTTACCATCTTTGCTTTGTTTGTAAATGTGGTACAAAGACGTCATTTGATTTACGTGCAGATATGACCAAAGTAAAGCAAACATGGCATTTGCTTCATATTTGCTGTCCAGGTAACTATCGAGTAAACGCGGTATTTACCAACTTTGCTTTGCTTGCAAATGTGCTCCAAACACAAAATTTGACTGGTGTGCAAATATTATCAAAGTACAGCAAACATGGTATTTGGTTCATATTTGCCACCCATGCAAACCCATCTTTTGGGGCAGCAAATATTTAACTTCACTTCATAATTCCTGTAGGAGTAAATCCGTCTCAAATGTGTACTTCCTGTTCACATTTGCTACGTTGCATAAATATCGAGTAAACGCGGTATTTACCATATTTGCTTTTCATGCAAATGTGGTGCAAACATGACATTTGAATTTGACCAAATATGATCAAATTTAATCATGTATGGTATTTACTTCATATTTGCTGCGATTTTGCTATCCTTGTAAATCCGTTTTTTCGTGCAGTGTTTGCTCTTTTAAAGTTACTTTCATTTCTCCATTTTGAATAAACTCCTCCTGCCTGAATCCTAGGGTTGTTCTCAAATTTGTTCCTCTTAATTATAACAATTTAAATCTTCTTGAAATTTCGTAAGAAATTACACACTTCTCTCTTTGCTCTCTGTCTGTAAAAGTCGATTGATTGCAAGTTTTTAAGCAACTGGTGTGGAAATTGAAGCGACAATAAAAATAGACATATCAATATTTGCCTAAATAAACATTGTTCCTGCAATTACAGTTCCAATCCAGGTTAGTCAAGTGAATTATCCACTTAGAAAGACAGGCTAACTAATAATTATTTTTACTTTCCGTGGTGAATAAAGCAAGCGAAAGTGTCGTTTCCACAGCGGTCCGCATGTTTTCGCTTGGCCTGAATTTCAGATAAGTCTTGCCTTTTGAGAAGAAGAGTTAATTTTCTGCGGCTTTTGACTACGAGCTTTTTGCCGTTACAATGACATAAGGAAGCTCCAAATTCAATAAAAGGCCTTTTCATTCGTCTCCGGGTACGTCGAAAATTGTACAAACTTGCCTATTTCCAGTTTGAAGAATCAGCTGTGTAGTGCAACCATACAACGACTGTAAATCAAATTTGTCAAACATTCATGATGAACAGAAAAATTCTTCCCTAACCGATGAGATCAATATCCTGAATCTCGTTGAGATGCAACGACAATTTTGACAGCAGGCAATCACAGCTGCAGGCACAGCTCGAAGTTGGTGTGAATTAAAACCAGACATGTAGTACACGATGAAAACAAGTATGAAGTGACCGAAGATCTTTACAAGGACAGAAGACGGATTGTACCCGACGCTTCTCAGAGCTGCTCAGTTAGCGGACATCCATGTGATAAACGAGGCCAAGAAGAGTGAAAGGGAGGTGAAGTTTCTTGTAAAAAATAATATTCAGTAGGACAAGAGGAAAACTTTTACCACCTCCTTCGCATTCAAGTCCAGTTGGCGAAGTCTCTCGCCCCAGAAAAAAGTTTTGAATCTATCCTGGTTGCTCATCCAGTCAATATAATTGCAAACATATGTGACTTTTAATAAACTGAAGTAAGGCAAGCGGTAAATTTGAAGAAAACGCTGAAATAAAACCGCACTTCCACGTTATAAACTTCGCTGATCACGCAGAAATCGAAGCGAAGAGCACAAAATCTGCGTGACGTCAGGACACCACAGTTTTTCCCGCCTACTGAATGCTGATTGGTTAATTCAAGTTTCACCGTATGCAAGGCTTGTCTTCATATTTGTAGAACAAGCTATGTGAGAATAAAATTAAGTGTAATAATTTGGTGAACGTAATTTACAGCCTATTTGAGCCCCAAATGCTAGAATTTTTGTGATGTTGCAAATCATCTTCCATTGATTTTTTTTTAAAAGCAAATGCGTATACCTTTTAGGAAATTGGTAGAACTTGACCTATTTGTTCTTTCTTTCACTCAGAACTATGATTTACTAAAATGCTTTCCAATCAATCTTAAGAACATTGTTAAAAACGTCTCAGGCTCAAATCGGCAAAAAATAAGAACATTCAGTTCCTGTCCAGCCTCAGCTAAAAAATTCGACGTTCTTATAAAAAAAAAAGAGAGTGTAAGTAGTAGGCTATGCATAGACTGGAGCCTCGGCTTAAGCTCCAGAGTCGGTATCATCATTATCACGCCCTTTCCCTGCTTTTTCCACTAAGCGTTTCTTAACTGGCAGACGACCAAAGAAGCCGGTGATCTGTTGTTCACTAAGACCTTGTCGGGTTGAAATCGACGCGCCCTGATTGGTCCCTCACTGACGTCGTAAGGATTACATTTATGTCCAGTTTCTCCTCTTTTTTGAAACTGCTCCGTTAGATTTTTTTCTGCTTGCCAGTGGATCACGTCTCCTTTCTGATAGTCTTCAAGGCCCAACCCATTGTAGGCGGCGGTTATCCATCACCAGTCTGCAGGTTACTCTGAAGAGTACGAATTCATTCGTAAACCTCCGTCAACTTGCAAGCATACAATCTCGTTGCTTTATCATACAGAGTTTCCTCTTACAGTGCTATTTTATGTCTTACTGTATCGCGGTATGCCTACAGGTAGGTAAAATGGCTGTACGCTGTCACGCTTCTTTCTTCAGAGCAGGGAAGAGCACGCCCTCCTTCCTGTCATTAAAATCGTCTCCAGACAGGGATTCTGTAAAAGAGTGTAGAGAGGCTTTCTTAAAGTGTCTGTGCCTGACAGCTCTAAAAGTTCGCGCATTTGTTATACGCTGGAATGGAGGAACCAGAACTTCAATTGGTAATTGTATAGCTCCTTCGAAGTTGGCCCATGGAATTAGACTGTCAGATCCCAATGCTCACTCGAGAACTAGCAAGTCTGCCCTAAGCTAGCAAGGAACTCCTGTGCTGAAAAGGATAGACTTTCGAACAGAAGCCCAACATGCAGCCAAACTTCTGTTTAGTGTTCTCTTGCTCCTAGACTCGAAGTTGGTCTAACAACAATATTGCTGATACTGTTGAACGATACGCTTTGATATTCTCGTGCTAGCTGACAACGTTTGGAATTCTTATTGTCTCACATGTTGGCATTTTCAGGAACTTTTCGCTAAAAGGGAGAACCTAAAAATACGTGGGGACTCGTAATAAATGAAGTCAAGTCTTTGCGGGCTCAATTCGCATTCTTCTGGTCTCATTACTAGGTACAGGAGCAGCCCTCCTATGAAACAAGCTATGGAGTCGCACGATATTGTAGCGATAGTTGGTGATCGTTAGGAAGAATTCTCGTAACTCATTGAGAGACAAATTTCCTGCCATCGACCGTATTTGCCGTCGAGTGCTCCAGTGTTGCGCATTCAAGTGGCTTTGCGCAAATGCCTCGAGAAATTTCACTTCTGTTCGCTTCTACTACTGACGTTGTTTTAGACAGCATGCATATGCAGGAGGATGAGTAAGGGCTCCGTCCAAACAAACCATCGGCTTTGACTAAATGTAGCTTGGTTATACTGCAAAAAAACAAGTTCCTCGCAAATCTGAAACCACACAAATATATGTATTTACGTTGTACAAAGTAGATATGTACGTAGTTCACAAACAGGGAACAGTATAATATCCACTAACTAGCCTACCCGCATCTTTGCCGCAACGCAGGAAAGAAATTTGAGTTTTGTGTGCGCAGGTTATCCTCTTACTTTTCCGTCCTGAAATAGATCCTCTCATACACTTCACCCGTACCATCCTCTTATCCTCTCAACATCGTGTTTTTTAGATCTTTTAGCCTTCGTAACAAGCGTTTCCATAGGGTTTTCCGCAGGTTGAAAGCATTTTTTGCCTTTTTTACCGCGTAAAAATTGGGGCGGGTGCACTGTTTCCGCCCTCGCCCCAATGTTTACTCGGAAACGCTTGCTACGCAGGCTATGGTTTTTTCGGCCATTTTTTGTTTCAGTTTCATGATCAAGTTGTAAAAATAGATCCCAGATTATATTCAGAAATGCCAAAAAACTCAGTATTTACGGGCGACCGTTGAGCTAGTCTCTATTTTCTTATAGTTTTCTTTTTAGGGTGGGGGGGGGGGGAGAAGTTGGAAGCAAGGGATAGAAGAAGAGAAGGAGTGAGGTCGATTAAAAAAAATAGCAGAATGGGAAGGATTTATCCTGAAAATTCGAATAGCTAGGACAATAAAACTATAATCAATTACCAGAAACGAGCGGGATAAGTTGTTTTGTTAGTTCATACAGCTTCCTGGAAGTTAGCAAGTAAATCTCCCTTTCCGCTTGTGGTACCTGCTTTCTATGGCTCGAAATTTTCTGAGGAACACAACATAATTTCTCGTTCACCCCCATCCTATCTCAAGACTTGATCAGTAGGACGGACAAATGGCAATTTCCGAAAAATGCTTTGTATTCTGAAAAATTCCACATCTCGCTTAAATCAAACCAGCTTCCTTTTCAACCCTGGAGAACTGTAAAAACGTCTCGTTCGCATGATGATATTGGTATGTCCGCAGATGAACAATTTCTGTCGCCAGTTAGGCCATCCCCACCGACCCAATTTTTTTTTCAACAACTTCAAAAAACGAAAAAAATAGAAAGCTTCTGATGTAGTTTCCCTCTCCATTTCCTCTGTTATTTCCAAGTTTATGCTTTGTACACATCTCAAAGTGACTACCTGTAAATTTACCGACAGACCCTCCCACATTTACAAGAGAGAGGCGATGGGAAACAAACAATTCATGGGGATGGCTTTATCTGCTCCGCAAACACCACCTGCAAAGACGAAAAATGAGCAAAACATTCTCTATCGAAGTTGGGACCCTTTTTTGATTAATAGTTTTTGCCACTAGTATTTTAAACAAAATGAAGAGGTATTTTAGCTTTCTTACTTGGGTAACAATGAGTGCTTCCCATGAGCAAACAAAAGTGCGTGTTTCAGGTGTTTCTTCAATAGTCGAGACTTACAAATAATAATTTTTCGCGCCTTTTTCTTGTTTACCGTTTGCTTTGCTGTCGCATTACGGACGGACCATTAGAAAAGTCATGGGGGGGTGGGGGGGGGGCGAAGAACAAAAAAAAATAATAATGCAAGGAAAAAATTGAGAAAAAATCATACACAGCGAGTAGCCCAGAAAAGAACTTCTTGAATACGGAAAAAAATATCCCTGCAAGGGAAATGTCGACGAAAAAAAAATTGTGCAGCTCGAAAATCCCCTATCCCGACCTCACTTTTCTCAGTTATGGTACGTCACTTTTAGTAAGTTCAATTTTCGTATAACTGCATGTTACGTGACACGTCTATTTTGCGTAGGAAAGAATTGGAACAGTTGGTATTGTTTCTTGATTTATTTGAGTCCAAACCAGAATGATAGTGCACCGTAAAAAGTCTATAATGAGAACTTTTAAAGTAAAAAGTGCTTGTGGAGAAAATCAACTAGGGATGTTTACAAGGCTTGGCTTTACGTGTTATCGACAACTGACAGCCGCCAGGCTGGTAAGTCTCATAAACTGAGTCAGTGATCTTAAACACACCAGTATTGAGGAGAATTTCAAGACATCGGCAAAACGGTTTGATCTAAAGGTAATTTTATTGCTGTGAGTCCCGGTGAAAGTAGTTTTGGTTTCGTGCTGTGTGGCATATAAATTCAGTTATATGTAACCGAGTTGCGTGTATAAAATTACAATCATGACTATGTTCGGTCGTCGCGTGTAATCGGTCGATTTTAGCTGTTTTAGTTGTACACATTTAAGCTTTATTGTACGGGAGAGATGCAAAACAATGTTTTTTACCTGATTCACCTAATTTGAGTGATTTGAATCAGATATAAGAAGTTACTGGACGGAAGATTTCCGTGTTTATCGCATGCCGCACTTTTAACGTTATTGAATTGCGTCATGGCGTCACTTGTGTTTTGCCAAAATTCAGTTGGCGTTTGCATTGATAAATGAGAAGGTTGCAAAAATACAAAACCATAACTTTTTAGAACTATGTTTCAAGACTCTAAGTTTACAATATTAGACATTTTGATGCACTACCACATACATTTCTACGAAGCTGTTCCGGGCATGCTTTGGCGTGTAATCGAACGGCTGAAAATATAACTTCAAAATTTGTGCTTTTTTTCTTCAGGAAGACCCTGAGACTAAAAAGAACACCATATCCCAATTAAATAAGACCCAGTGTGTACATTTGTAGCTGTAGAAGGTCTGGCTGTTGTATTTTCTTTCGAACGGCAATCTTGCAAAAAGTGCAAAATTTCGGGCTCGCGCACCACCAAATTGGATCAGATGGTTTTTAACCGTTAATATTGTTCAAAATGGATATTTCAAAAAACTAACCCCATTTTACTTTGTTTAGTACCTTAAACTTGCTGTAGACAAAGAATGAGCGAAATCGATTTTTTGACCGTGGCCGCGATTTTACGGTTTTTCTTTGATTTTTACTGACATTCCCTCTTAATGTTTTGCTTTTAAACTACTTCATTAAACGTTTATTTTTCCCGAGGGGGAGAGATCTAAGCGGATTTTTGATGAGGAATGGTACGATAGCTTGTGCCAAAGCACGTACAATTAAGGCAGTACGGAGTGGAACCTGAAGTAACAATGATATCACGCGTCCTTATCGTTCTTTACTTGCAGTAGCTAAGACTGAAATTTATTTGGCAGCAGTCACTAAATGTCGATGGTTAATATCACTTCCGGCGGCGTACCCGTCTGTAATGACCGACAAGCTCGGCTTATATTCCGCCCCCCAGACGGGGGGAGGGGGGGGGGGGGGGAGGGGGATCTCATATATAATTATCTGCCGCGGAATAGGGTATGGGGTACAGTCCTTAAGCAAGGTATCCATTTTGCCCTTTTGGTATTGTGACCCCGGTGTGATTCTTAGACATGGTTTTAAATTGCTGTACGTAAACTGTAAATTATGCTGTAAATTATGTACGTATGTAAATTATGTACGTATTTTTGGCATGTACTCTTGATGCATTCTTTCAGTTCTCTCCGTTGTTCAGAAGCTCTACAATTCTTAGCTCAGCTTTGTCGCAACGTTATTCAAAGTCATGGTTTCCCGAATAGAACAAAATGCATGTGAACATAACAAATTCACATATTATATCGTCGATGCCTTGAACATTACACCCGAAGCTGGAGCAATTTCTGACTCGAAGTCGTGCTGTTGCCGAAGCTAAATTGCAGCTCGGGATCTGCATGGCAGAAAAGCGATGTCACATTCACAAAGCATGAATGGAGGCCATCTATAAATGCCACATAGAACTTTACGAGAAAAGGAAAAAGAAATTGTCAGCGAAATACAGGGCGTGGCTTTTGTAAGGACTGCTTGAGTTATCGGTGTTTTCGATGTTGTCCGGTCAAAGAATAGTGTCGACCAGCTTGATAAAGGAGCCGCTTTTAACCCCAGGCACATTAAGGCCTCTACTCTCTTTTGTGCACCTGGATAGCGCTGATAAATAAACAAAGTTTGTTCTCTTCAGATACACTGTATCAACATTTTTTTCAAACCACCGAAAGTTTTCTTCTCTCCAGTTGAGGACTGTAGAATTAAAAGAAAGCCGCCTAAAACTTAAAGATCACGAGGCAACAGAAAGTACAGAAATAACTCAATCTCGACCTAACAACCTGAAACACTTAGTGCTCGTGTTTCAAACGACGCGAATATCCACGCTCTAAAAACGAGCTGTTCTCGAATTTTTTTGTCAATTGCTACACATAGCTAAACCGGTCAGAATTCATGAAAGAGGCAAAGGACAAAAAAAGGGAATTTAACAGCCATCTGATGGACAGAATTATTTGCATCTGTTTCGTTGTAAGTACAGATTTTGGCTAGATAAAACTTTGTAAGTTGCTAAGAAAATGAAACCGTTTTCCTGTTTGCCTTGTTTTTCAGTAAAGAATATTGCAAAAGTCTTAATGTCCATTACCTTAACTGATTGCTGTACAATTTTTCATATCTTTGCTTTAAAAATTGGGTGTTATATGAAAACGCTATGTCATGGGTGTTTTGATATATGAGTTGTTAGTCTGTAAATGGTTTGAATCCAGGAGTCATATCATTATTCGGTAAACGGTGATCGTACGGGTGAGTGTAGTCCTGAGGAGGGCTGTTTGAGGTGACATTGACTGACGTTTCGACAACCTGAGCGGAAGTCTTCCATTCACTCCCAGAGTCAGTTATGGAGACGTTAAGGTGATTCTAACTTCTGAGTCTGTGGACGAAATCCTATGGTGTGACCATTCAAATGAAACCTTGTCAGCAGTACTTTCACGTGGTACTATTTATATTTAAGGATTTTACAAAATTAAATTTGGGATTCGTCTTGAAGTTTTATTTTAGGCACTCTTGGGAGTAAAAGGGTTAAACAGTACTTCCCTGAAAGCTGGTTTTATAAATTTCTTATTATATTGCAGCTAACCCTTGCAGATAGTTAAGTAAATCCGATTGACTGCAGCATTAACGGTATTTTGACAACCGTAAATTATCGAGTCTGTGTCAGCTAAATGATCCGGAATAAACAGTTTAAACAAGGAAGTTGTAAGGGTTAAGGAAGTATAATTTTATTAAGTTAATTTAAGTATAATTGGAGGCCTCAAGGACTTTTGTAGGTGAAACGATCGACTTCCAGATTGAGAGTGAATGGGTGTTTTGTATTTTGTATGTATTTCATTCGGTTCCCTAAGCAAAAGTAAGTTCTATTAACAAGCCTAAAAGAAAACCAAAAGGGTTTTCAGCCTGATTAGGCTTCCTCATCTGGGAGCAGAGACCGTTACCAGTTACACTGATAACAAATAACAACATCAACCGAATTAAACTGTGGTTAGTCTCAAATTAAAATAAAGAAAGTTACTTACACAAAACAAAGTTAACCCATTCTGTTAAACTACACTATAGGGTGTCAGCGAGACGCCACTTCAAGGTGATCTCAATTCCGACTATTAGATGTTGTTCCCTCACAGGTCCGTTTTGTGGTTGGTCGGCTGTTGTGCTTTCTGATCGTAGGTATCCAAGCTTCTGGAATTTCGATTCCGCTATCTCTATTGATGTTATTAGGATGAAGTCTTATATGGATAGCCTCTTTGACCCTACGTGTGTACCAGTGAGGGTCACGATCAATAAACTTAACTTCTTTCCAAATAGGAAGATGCCCCGTTTCGTTAGCGTGTTCCGAAACTGCGGAGGTTTGCCTACGAGCAAGCCGTATATCTCTGTCGCGTTCTTTTATCGTGTCTTGCATCGTTCTCCCTGTTTCCCCGATGTATACTTTGCCGCACTCACATGGACTTTTATAGACGACACCGTCTTGTTTAGTTGGTTCAAGGGTGTCTTTCGGTCGCACTAAGTGAGACCTAAGAGTTGTGTCTGAGATCCAACGGACCGACTTAGCCGAAAACTTACTGAAAAGCTTCTTAAGCTTAAAACGAAGCGGACATCTTTCAGAAACTGTCTATAACAAAATCAAACCTAGGCACAAACAGCCACCTAGGATATCTGGTCAACCTAAGATACACAAGCCCGAGATACCATTAAGACCTATTGTATCGTGTGTAAACACCTTCGCTTACGATTTGTCGGCTCACTTAGCTGACATCCTGTCCCCGTTGACAGGCACATCAGACTACACAGTTACCAACTCTTCTCATTTTGTGTCTACCATCAGCCATGAGCGAATACAAGAAAATGAAGTCATGGTATCTTTTGACGTAGAATCGTTATTTACGAACGTGCCGATCGAGGGTGCCGTAAAGGCCACATTATGCAAACTAGAAAACGATCCCGGTCTTGCCGACCGCACAAACCTTACACCTACACAAATTGCCGACCTTTTAAACTTTGTCTTAAGATCCACGTATTTCCAATACAACGGGTCGATTTACGAACAGAAAGACGGAGCAGCCATGGGGAGCCCTGTCTCCGCGGTTATTGCTAACCTTTACATGGAAGAGTTTGAGGAACGTGCGATAGCAACAGCGGCCTATAAACCTGAGATCTGGAAGCGATATGTAGATGACACTTTTACAGTCTTAGGTAAAGACTATGTAGACGGCTTTTTACAACATCTAAACAGTCAACAGCCTACTATTCGTTTTACCATGGAAATCGAGAAAGATAACACTATCCGCTTTCTCGACACTTCAGTTTCAAGGGATTCAAACGGTCTTCTCATCACCACTGTTTACAGAAGGCCCACCCACACTGACCAATACCTAGCCTATGATTCACACCATCCTCAGTCAGTGAAACGTGGTATTGTTAAGTGTCTATACGACCGAGCCAAGAACCTCACATCTAAACCATCAGCTATCTCTAGAGAAAAGAAACATTTATCATCGGTACTTGTTTCGAACGGATATCCTTCTTCGTTTGTACGAAAGCTCACAAAGACAACAAGACCAACAACCAACAAAGAACCTACGCAGGAATTTAAATCTACTGCGGTTCTACCCTTCATAAAAGGTGTATCAGAGGTCCTTCGCTGCTGCCTACAACAACAAGGCGTGCGTACCGTCTTCAAATCAGACACAACTCTTAGGTCTCACTTAGTGCGACCGAAAGACATCCTTGAACCAACTAAACAAGACGGTGTCGTCTATAAAATTCCATGTGAGTGCGGCAAAGTATACCTCGGGGAAACAGGGAGAACGATGCAAGACAGGATAAAAGAACACGACAGAGATATACGGCTTGCTCGTACGCCAACCTCCGCAGTTTCGGAACACGTTAACGAAACGGGGCATCTTCCTATTTGGAAAGAAGTTAAGTTTATTGATCGTGACCCTCACTGGTACACACGTAGGGTCAAAGAGGCTATCCATATAAGACTTCATCCTAATAACATCAATAGAGATAGCGAAATCGAAATTCCAGAAGCTTGGATACCTACGATCAGAAAGCACAACAGCCGACGAACCACAAAACGGACCTGTGAGGGAACAACATCTAATAGTCGGAATAATAATGAGGATCGAAATGCACCAATAGCAGCAAACCAGGATGCTACAAATAGCGACACGTAAACAATTGACCTCATCGCCTGATGAAGACTAGCAGTATTGCAGTCGAAACGTCGCGATCAACAACTCAAAGCGATTCCATCGTGAGACAAACGAATAAACGTTCATCTCACCTGACAAAGAAATGTTTGATCATCGTTTTTAGCGTAGCATTAGTTTCCAGCTGTGTTGTGTTTAGGCGCCGAGCTAGGCTTGAATAGTGCCGACACTAGTTACAACATACCAGGCGCCTCAACTCTATATCAATGGTCAAATCTTTTGCTGTCTTTTGGCATATCCAAGAAGTTCACCAAACGGCTTGTTTACCAAAGCATAAACAAGACATTTTTCGATTTAAGTGGAAAAGAAACGCCCAACTTCACGAGAGAACAATCGCAGGCTTGTTTTCTCGCTGATAAATGGCTTTTGTGTAGGCGGCATTCCTTGTCAGTGCATTCCATTGTTGTTACTCTCATGGAGCGTGGGAAAAGGGAGTCGCTTGAAACTCTTCACAACAAATGTATATAAACTTGATGAATTTAATGCGTTCAAAGAGTCATACTTTTTAGAGTTATCACAGGCAGACCACCCTATGTGTTCGTGGTTAATAATTGTTGACATTAGACGATGTTCAAATCAACGGCGCGTATAGAAGAAATATAGAGAAACATTACGTCGGCTTTGATTTACTACAAAATATAAAATTTACTCTAAACGATTCAATAAAAGTTAAGATGAAATGTTGACTGAGTCTTATGTCATATTTTTTTGCTGGTCCGAGCCGTTTAAGGCGTTATTTTGCGAGGTCATTTATCGTCCGGTAGAAAGAGAGAGAAGGGAGAACAAGGCATGCAGCAAAACAGCCGGCGGCCGCGACCTTGCACAATTCAAGCTAGAACTGACGCCAAACCATCAAAATTCTCACCTGGAAAACACCGGCATCCGATCGACTAGAGCTTTATCCGTCCAATATTTCCGAGAAAAGTGATCCTGAAGTCTCAAAAGTAGCTTTCTCAACATGATCGGTGCAAGATTCCAGACCAAAGGAATTTGAAGAACGCGAGTCCATTCGAATCTACCAATCAGCGCGTCTCGCCCGTTAGCAGTTCAAGGTCGCGGCCGCCGGCTGTTTTGCTGCATGCCTTGTTCTCTCTTCTCTCTCTCTTTCTACCGGTCGATAAATGACCTCGCAAAATAACGCCTTAAACGGCTCGGGACGGCAAAAAAATATGACACAAGACTCAGTCAACATTTCATCTTAACTTGTTTTGAATCGTTTAGAGTAAATTTTGTATTTTGTAGTAAATCAAAGCCGACGTAATGTTTCTCTAGATTTCTTCTATACGCGCCATTGATTTCAACATCGTCTTATGTCAACAATCATTAATCACGAACACATAGGGTGGTCTGCCTGTGGAGTTTTCAGTTTTAATACGACAAGCACGAGTACATTAGTGTTTATATTGAGGATAATTTACAAGATATTGAATTTATTGAAATATACATGTTATGAAACTAATGGATCTATTATACAAACATCAGCGCTCAGTATTTCCGAAGCCGTCCAGACGTTGAATGTGTTACCCGTAGGCGCTTTGATCCTCTGTTTGTAGATCTTTGTACGCTTTGAATTCAGTCATTCGAAGGGAAAAGCGTCCACGTAAGTTTCAGTGGTAACGTCCTTAGTTCGAAATGTTAGCAGATCAATTGATTTCGGCGGGAAAAAGCGGCATATCACGGTTTTATCGTGATATTTACAGCATGATGGTACACCTTTTAGCTCCACGTTTCCAAAATATTGCCAGGGCCAAAGCCAGTGTCATACACATGGTGTTAAGGGACTCCTCAAGTTCAGCGGGACCATTGTCTGTTACAAAGAAAGTTGTGAAGGTAATAAGCAAAAGAAGTTGAACTATAAATCTGATTCATGATTCTGCTAAGATTATAGATGGTTGTATCAAAAAGGTTATATACATATTTTGTTGTCAAGAACTGTTGTGGTCATGCCTTGACTGAGATCACAACTGATCCACTGGTTAAAAATATGTGGACATCTGGTCTCACTGCTAAATCACCGTAAAGCAAATCCTAGCATTCATCGAAAATGTGTAATGTATTATATCGCTACAATTGCCTGACTTTAGAAAGGTTTCTTTAGAAATATTAGTTTGTAGTGCATTATTTACCACTCATTTTATACCTGTGGCGTTTTAAAAATACAATACATTAAAATGCTGTTAAGATACTATTGTGATTCCATAAAACTGTAACAGGTATGAGTCAGGACATTACTAAGGTTGTATGATTATTATTTTTTTTCCTTTTTTAGGTCCATAATGTTTGGATTCTGGTCTGTAGCAAGGCATGTCACATGCACGTTTGAGTCATCAGAGTGTGTATTACGGGATCCAAGCGGGACACCCTACTCATAGTGGACCTTGCCACAGACCAACCATTACCACTGTAAGCTAAGACCCGGCTGTGAAGCACCTTTCAAGAGGAGTGCCTGTGTGGCAGCCCTTAAGGTCCCATTAAAGTATCTCGTTGCTATGATACGCCGTTGCCATGCACGTGCAATTTTACTTCCGGTCGTCCGCAAATTTTTCGCGCGCTTTCTGGCCTCCCAGCGCCGGCCCGTCGCAGGTTCAAGTCGCCGATAATTTCAACCTCGTTCCCAGGGTTCTCTCTCTTCCTCCCTCGAGAAAGTACCCTGGTTTCGGCTGGTCACGTGTCTCCCTTAAGCAAACAGCTCCCCACCAGGGTGGACTCGCTTTTCTTCAAGAAGCGAAGGGAAAACCGAATGCAAATCTTTTCAAACTCGCACGAACACAGAGGAATGGAAGTCATTAGCTCACTTTTTTTCAAAGACAGGGACGCTGAAAAAAATCTACAGTCTAATATCTGCGGCGTTTCAGAACCACAAATAATGCAGATTTCCCAACAACAAAATATTTTATGGTAGGCTCGATCTGTTTTGAATTTGCCGAAGGCGTTTGATAAGAAGCTGCTCGTATTGCCCGAACAAAATGTCACGCACTCATTTGTTTGCTATATATTTTATTTATTGGCCTAATAATGCAAGTAAAAGTCTGATAATAAAAGCCCACGCTGCACTTGTGTATTTTTATCTGCAAGCTCCAATGTAAAGGTATAATCCTGCAGACCAGAGTAAAACCTTCTTGTCAACAAAGCTCTTAATTATAAATGTTATTTAGTTTAGCACATTTTTCATTTTGTCATGTCACTGTTTTGTGGTGAAAATAGTGAGATTTTTTTTCG
Organism: Siderastrea radians; assembly: GCA_964017195.1. Lineage (NCBI taxonomy): Eukaryota > Metazoa > Cnidaria > Anthozoa > Scleractinia > Rhizangiidae > Siderastrea > Siderastrea radians. The sequence continues at coordinate 28,299,467 of OZ024893.1, forward strand.
GTCAATCGGCGGTGTGAGAGCAATTTCGCCTACTCGACAGGAATAAAACAAATTACCTTCAAATTCTTACAAGAACGGTGGTTTCAGTCGGTTGACGCGGCGTATTTTTAAAAGCTGATTTTACTATCGCGCCGTTTGTCTGTCTTGTATACGGTTGCCGAAAATTCTGCTGCTCCTTGGAGATGCCAAAAATAAATTAGTCCTTCCTAATCCTTGACACTCCATTTCATTTCGAGCTCCGTAAAGCATAAAGCCGACGGCTCTCCTTGTTGTAAATTTGTTATGTTGTGACTCGTGCCGGCTTCCGTTGACTCTCCTGATGGCGATGGTTAACGACAGTGTTTTGAAATTCAGACTTGTAAACGTGTTTTTCTGAGTCGAAAATAACATGGACCGCTTCGATGTCGAACGTTCATATGTAATGAAGAAATACTTGTCTATAAAAGGAGTTCTTATCACCACAAATATTCCTGAAAAAGCTTACATCACCTCCGGTACTTTCCACCATTCTGACGCTAGTGACAATCTTACACTTTGCTACCCCTCCCCTGTAGCACATTCTTGTTAGCACCCAGATTTTGGGTGCCACGTGACCAGCCGAAACCAGGGTACTTTCTCGAGGGAGGAAGAGAGAGGACCCTGGGTACGAGGTTGCGATAATTTTTTTTATTTCGTTACGACAAACACAAAAGAAACTTTTTTGTTTACTTTTTAAATTGATTTTAATTTTTTGCTTTACGTGTACAACATGTGAGTTGTGCCTTTATTTCTTAAACTGGGTGTTTCAGTTGAAAATGAGCTCGAAGCTATCCACGTACGCACGTAAACAGAAAGCGCAGTGATGGCTGCAAGTCGATGGGGAAATGTAGATCACGAAAAGCCGACATTCAAAGATTTTCAGTGTCAGGTCGGGGATAGAAATGTCAGTGATGCGAAGGCAAACCGAAATAAGTACTGTGCCATCATCCCGAACCCGTAACGAAATCCCTGTGTCCGCAGCCGTGACTTCGACTGCTCCCAAGCTACCTGACATCGCTTGCTAGAAAACTGTAATCGATGTGCGAACCTGTGAACTGTCCTTCCGAACCTGAGCAACTCCAGTGTTTAGAAAGCTCTTCAAGAAACGAAGCTCTCGAGGCCACTGACTTGCAGCCACTGTCGCAAGACAGCGTGGAGCAGCATACAGCAAGAAAGGAAGCTTCTATTAAAATTGTCCTTGAAAGCAGCTCTATTGCGCGAATTTCATTATGCTATTATTAAGGCACACGATAGAATACCTGACAAATAATGGTGAGCTCGATACATCTGATGGGCAACGTCTGCTAACAACATCACTTGAGAAATTAGCAAAAAGTAATTTAAGCGATCTAAAAGACTGTGACTGTAGAAAGGACTGAGAAATACAAATTTTGTTCGGTAAAACAAAACACAGTTGAAGAGTTTGAGTTCGAGTGCAGTCGATGTGGACAGAAATTCAGCTTGAAGAGTGATACCTCTGTCGTGAAAGCAACAACTCGTCCAAGGTCTGCAATACGTAACGTAATCGTTGCTCTTTCATTCCTTGTCAGTGGGCAGTATTTCAAAGATTATCATAAAATTCTCTGGACTCTAAGTCTGGACCAAGTCAATTTGACTCCGTGGATCCACATTGTTGAATGGCTTGCGCCGTTCGTAAAACAGATCGCCGACTGGAGCGTGAAAGAAGCGAGAACTGAAGCAATCCAACGGAAAAACCAATCATCATTACACATCCAGTTCGACGGCTTTTATCTGACTCGCGGCCATTATTCCAACAACAGCTCAGCTCAGCTCAGCTACCGTCCACGATGCCAAGAATGGGAAAATTATCGCCTTAGCGACCTAGCCATTTAACGCTTAGGCACCTGGCCATTGAAAAAAGTAGCGTCGCTTCCGGTGCCGCGAAAAATGTACTTTTCTCGTCGAGAAGTAAACGTAGCTGCTGCATTTTAAAAGAATTCGAAAAAACATCTTTTTTTCTCGAAATTGAAGCATCCTTTTTGCGAAAAAACAGAAAACAAAAAAATTATACCCAAAAGAGTGGTCAAAGAAACACATTTTTCATTCTTATTTGTTTATTTTTGAAATTATGAATTTATGATATTCATATATTTGAACTGCGGAATGAAGAAATAAATGTAAAGAAGATCCTCGCAGTTATTAACGCAACTTATGCAGTTGCGAAAAGAAAGCCTGAAAAAATCAGGCTTGCTGGGACTCAAACCCTGACCTCTGCGATACCGGTGCAGCGCTCTAACCAATTGAGCTAACAAGCCAACTGGGAGCTGGTCATTAAATTGGTTCGTAATATACCCAGGGAAGATGAAGATGAAATTATGAATATATGATATTCATATATTTGAACTGCGGAATGAAGAAATAAATGTAAAGAAGATCCTCGCAGTTATTAAAGCAACTTATGCAGTTGCGAAAAGAAAGCCTGAAAAAATCAGGTTTGCTGGGACTCGAACCCTGACCTCTGCGATACCGGTGCAGCGCTCTAACCAATTGAGCTAACAAGCCAACTGGGAGCTGGTCATTAAATCACCTTAAATCACCTTTCGCAACTGCATAAGTTGCGTTAATAACTGCGAGGATCTTCTTTACATTTATTTCTTCATTCCGCAGTTCAAATATATGAATATCATATATTCATAATTTCATCTTCATCTTCCCTGGGTATATTACGAACCAATTTAATGACCAGCTCCCAGTTGGCTTGTTAGCTCAATTGGTTAGAGCGCTGCACCGGTATCGCAGAGGTCAGGGTTCGAGTCCCAGCAAGCCTGATTTTTTCAGGCTTTCTTTTCGCAACTGCATAAGTTGCGTTAATAACTGCGAGGATCTTCTTTACATTTATTTGTTTATTTTTCTTCGTAAACCAAAACGCATGCTTAAACTTCCTCAAGACGGCTTATGAAATGGTACGGTACAAGAAATTATGGACAAAAAGGTAAGTCTTGAAGTAAAAACGCATTTTTCTGTTTCTGATCACGTGACATGGGGCGTGGTCCGATGACGTCATAAACTGAACCATACTTGCCCTCAATGAATGTTGTCCAAATTTGGTCCAATGAAAGCATACATGTGTTGAGTTACAGCAAACTCATTTTTCCCTAGCAACGGCCTAAAAAGATAGTGTAATGGGCCCTTAAGGTGATTCCCTGGTTTTGCACTGCGCACCTCTTCTGCGCATAACATTGCAACATCCAAAATGGCGGCTATTTTAAATGCCGACCGCGAAGGTGTAAATAAGGACAGAAAAGGCAGGTTTTGCAATCACGGAAAGCTTAAACGAATGAAAAGTCTCTCGGTCGCAATGAAGGCGAAGTGGTCAGCTAGTGAAAATGAACGTTCTGAGGCAAGTATTGGATTTAGCGATGCTTTTCAACTAAGTGGAAGACGAGTTGTCGAGCTGGGAGTCTTAGCTGAAGCTCTTGATGGAGGCTGTAAAGTGTGCAGTACGCCACTAAAATTGTCTAGTTCTACAGATGAGACTGTATCTGGTCTAGGATCTTTCCTTTACATCGTCTGTTCAAACTCAGAATGCGGGGAGATCAACGTTTGTCACACGAATAAGACCCATCGTGTTGCCGCAGGCGGTGTGCGTCACGGCCCACAAAGGGTCATGGGTAAAAATATAACTGATGTCCATTACACTCGAGACACGATGGAGTAAACATCTCACGAGAGACCTTACAATGGCGGTAAAAATGGGAATTAAGACTCTTGTTTCCCGTTGTGAAGAGAATAACTGAAGGCACGAATTTAGATTGTTTTGACTGGTTAATATTTTGGTTTCATGGACCAGGTGAATAAGTTTTTCACGATCCGGAGTCGATCGAATGTGCGAACGTGCAGACTACGTTCGTTTCTCGGAAAGTGTTTCGTACTTGTTTGGTACTTTGACTAGATCAGCTTTAAAAGAGATCCACATGACTTAGTTTGCTGGTATCGTTCACGGACTTACGCTACCGGGAAAGATTAGAAAGCGCGGACAACGAGCAAGGTGAGAAAGCCGGCTGACGTGTGATTACGGTTTTTTACAAACATGGAAATCAGATCTTCCTTCAGGCGAAGGACGCAACACAAGGATATAGCCTAACAACTTACTAAAAATGTATTAGACAAAAAATAATTTGCGGTAGTCGTCCTGGAAATTCAAGTATTTCCTGATAACAGCCATTCAAAGGGATTCCCCAAGTTTGTTGATGTAAGTTCACGGCTGCATAAAAATAAAAACTTTGTTGTCTTAATAACATCATTTATGCTCTTGTCCTTGATTTTACTAATGGCTTTTACTTCATCAACCATGTTTTATTTTCCCTTATATCAAACACTGCACATTAGTTTTCTCAACCCTGCTATATGACTAGTGATGCTGATCCCAAAGCAGAGCCATATTTCCATGTATATATACTCCTCTGTTTCCTATTTTAACAAGTTACTAACCTACATTCCTGCAGTCACATTTATCATAAAAAACTGATACCGATGTTGTTCATTGACCTTCTTGTCTGCTTAAGAGTGCTGTTTCCTTTTACAGAAAATATGTGAAAATAATTTTGTCCACAGGTCTCACTGTAAAAGATTGAATTCAAGCAAATAATAGAAAAACGTTTGCTGTGTTTGCATAGCCCAATATAAACACGTGAATGGTTGGGAGAATTCAAGACAGTTATGAAAACCCTTGAGGGTTGCAGGGAGTGCCCAGCCCAGGTTGCGTATAAACTTATGAGAATTCCCCCCACTTGAGTATTTACTGTATATCAGGCTATCCAAACACAGCAAAAGTTTTTCTTTGCTTTATTCGACTGTATTAACACACTCGCATGCAAACACACATCTCAGCCACTCAGAGTGCACATAATGTCTTAGTTATTTTATTAAATAAAATGTATTTCGCTGTCTTTTCTGTACCAAGTCAGTTGAAAGTATGGAACATTTGAGTGGATTGCTCCTTCACATGGACATGTGTAGGCTGGATAGTGGGCTCAATAGTAAATAATTTTAACAATGTTATCTGTTCTGGTAATTGAAACGTCACATATATGACAGAGTGTAATATCAAAGCAAGTGCTCGTGCTGAAGTTTGATGAGATGAAATTTATAGCAAAGCCAGGAGCTTACAGCTTTGCCATGAATTTTTCTTTACCACACTCCAGTAATACCACAAAAGACAAACATGAGCTAAGGCATGCTGATGGTTCCAGAAATACAGGCAAGGATTGTTGAGAAAGCCCTTCATACGTGACAGCTTCAATTATCACTTTCAGGTCACTTCAAATTTCCTTTTAATCCCTGAGGACACTTTGTGATGGCTATCATGATAATTACTTCTAAAATATCTCACTTGCCTGTGTTTCTGGACCTACAGCTATTTCAATTAATGTTGTTGGAAAACCTTTGCAACAAGACTGAAAGCTGATATGGGTAATTTATTAATAAATTTACCAAACTTAGGCTATTGCTCAATTCTTCAGAAAATAGATCACTTGGACAAGTATTTATGATACTTTTACCCATCTTATGGCAGCGGCAGCTGTGAAATTACAGCCGAACCACAAAAGATGTACAACATACAGCTACCCATACTTACTTTCGGTCTTGTCGCATAAGCTTGAGGCTTTAAAATCCTACAACTTTAATTGAAATAGCTGTATCTGAAAGGTAGTTAGCCACCCCAGACCTGTATACATCACGAGCCACAAGCAAACGGAAGTTCAAATATTCGAGAAGGCTCGTTGCTATGGCGTGACGTCATAATCCGGCTAAGTTTCCATCATCGCGTTGACAGCTTGTAGAAAATTGCTTTTGTAATGCTTTATATTTTGTACAAACGCCGTTCCTGCTGTGTACGTGTACGGTGAAACCTGTTTATTTTGAGGAGTTGGAGCGGCCTTTTGACATTTCGAGATTGGATTTCATATAAAATATGCGCAGGCAAAAAGTGGGAAAGCTCAGTTTCCCGTGGTCGAGTGCAGTTATGGAGGCCTTCGAACTTCGAAGAGCTGAATTGCTGCATTCTACTGCTACACTCGCATCAAGGCAATGGTTTGTCCTTAATGCAAAGATATGTGGCATAAAGGTGGGCAAATTTCTTTCAACTAGCCCGTTAGTGGCAACTTTCCCGAGCGAATTTTCCACGGTCCAGCTCACGGACTTGAAAAATGGCGGGAGTTTGGACCGACGATGTTTACAGGAAAACAGAGTGGCCATCGCCTCATTATTTGGAGTTGTTGCTGCTATCCTCCGACAGAAATTTAAAGAAGGAGAAGAAGCCAAGTATATTTGGCTTATTGATGCCATCAATTCCCTTAGCATCGGAACGGAGCCTGATGAGATCCGTGCAGCGTCGAGCGACATCTTTCGCGAGGAGCTGAAAGCTGCGTCTGATGCCACAACAGATGTTGAAAAGAAAAACGATCAACTAAAAGCTGATCTCGATCGAGCATGGGAGCAACTGGAATCTCTCTCTAAAGATATACAAAATTTCAGCCGAAAACAAACACCAGACGGAAACGAGATGAAGCCAAAGCAGGAGAAGGAGGAGGAAATCGCCGAGGATGTGTGGGCCTCGATCAGCGATGTTTGCGACAAATTTCACGTCCATCTCGCTGATTTGATCGCTGGTGAGGTCCACAATCCTGATGTAGCGCGATTGCTCAGCGACATCGCTGAAAAAGTCATAAACAAGAGCAGTCCACTGCAAGCGTTGGAGACCATGCTGGGGGACAGTACCCCCCAGTTTTTAAATCTCTTAGGGTACCAGACTGGACCCTATTGTACTTCAAGCTACAGTCCAGGGTCCCCGACCAAGCGTGGCAAACTTTGCTTAGCCTTACCAAGTTAGGACGAACCGGCGTAAGTCATACTGTTGATTTTTTATTTAGATTAGAAAAAAGTGTTCTTGCTTTTTTACTTTGTTGTGTAGGTGGGTTAAGTGGTAAATCACAACTTCATAATGTTCTTAGCTGACAAAATTTAACATTAGTTAAGATTAATTTTCGAGAAAGAAAATTTGTATTAAATGGCAGCTTTTGGTTTTATATTTATGATCACTTTCCATGGCCACATTAAGAATAATTTTCAGTTTGTTTTTATCCTTATCCTTATTCTATTTGTGTTTTTCTACTTTTGGTAATTGTAGCAACTGGGGTTTAAAAGACACCTTTTTTGGCATCAGATGATAAAAGAGGCCATATTTGAGAGGCCCTGTTAGGGGGGGGATCTGAATAATCCATATTCCTGGGTAAATTTTGAAAATAATCCGTATCCCAATTTTGTAAACAAATATATCCCTAAAATAAAATTTTAAAACAATCTATATATAGTAACCCCTAATTACCATTTCGTGTCACATAAATATTGATAAATAGACTTAGTTACCGTATGTCAGGTATGTCAGGGGTTGTATTTCCATACCCCTGACGAAATGTAGGGGTGGTTCCTGAGGCTGTGTTGTTAAAAACAGTGACGGGCCTGCACGACTTTTGTGCGCTTGTTTTAGCCTTTTAAAATGACCTTAAAATTTAAGCCAGTGGTTGTAACTGCAGTTTTGATTAGTGTTATTTAAAGTCTTGATCCACTTTTTAGTGTTAAAAAGAATTACAGGCCCGTACGACTCCTACGCACGTGTTTTTGCCTTTCTAGAGTTTTGCTCTCAGGAGCAAAGCTCATTAAGCAATGGTTGCTGTTTTATGAAATGCCAGCTGTTCATGAGTATTGGTTTTACGTTTGGCACTGCCGAGTAATATTGCATTACAAAGGGCTGAGTGAAGATTTTCTTGTTTTGTTTTTGCACCAACTCGGTTTTAAATCTTTCGCCTTTGTATTCATGCAGTAGTGTCAAAGAACTTTGTTTCTGTTTCGGATACTTCAGCTGCAAGCTTGATAGTTTGACGGTGTTTGTTAAAAACTGAACTGTGTAATCTCTTCTCTGGCTGTGTCCCAGAGGGAGAAGATGTCACCAATGAATAGTTTCCAGACAAGCTGTTTTAAAGTGCTTTTTTACCTTAACCATGAAAATATTTGAGGGGAGCAGGGATGGTGCAGTGGTGAGAGCGTTCGCCTCCCACCAGTGTGGCCCAGGTCCAATTCCCGGTCCCGGTGTCATAATTATGTGGGTTGAGTTTGTTGTTGGTTCTCGTCCGAGAGGTTTTTCTCTGGGTACTCCGGATTTCCCCAGACCTGCTCTCCTCAAAAATCAACACTTCCAAATTCCAATTAGATCTGGAGCGCACGAACATGTCTTAATGAGGTCAGTGCACATGAAGTACGTATTCCCTGTCTAAGGACACTATATGACAAATAAAATTCAATCCCACTGTAACATCTGAAAATTGTCTCAAAATGTACCAGATTGCATCTCAGCGCATATTCATTTCAAAAATTTCCGGGGGGGACATGCCCCTAAAACCCTAACAGGGCCTCATTTGAATCACATTGTTCTGTTGATCGAGTAATAAAACCACCCCCTCCCCCTAACAGTTGCTCATTAAGCAGTTGATGCCATAAAGTTCCATCAATTTATGTGGCATTTTGCTGTTTGGATATGATGATATGCAGACATCACATCTAATAGCATTTTTAATTCTATTTGTCTGTGTAGGCTAAAACTGATGTCCCAATCCTTATGAACAAAAATCAAATAAAGGCGCTGCGCCAGATGATTTTTGGTGTAATAAAGAAAGCTATGGGCATCAGGCCCTTACCAGATGGAGCGCCACGTGGCTTCCAGGTGAACCTTTCTGCAGCAGTGGCTTGGGCTGCAAGAGAAGCCAGGTTGCACCACCCTGACAAGCAGACTCTTGAGGTCAACCTTAAGCTTGATGGCAGACCATTTTTTGGTATGTTTAACAATAGTTTTTCTTAATACATTCAAGATTTCAGGTCAACATATACTAGTTTCAGCTGTTGCTGAAGAGTCAATGCAACATGCTTGAGAAGTTCTTTATGAATGTTTGCCATTGTTACCTGGACTATTGGTGTCATCGCAGCATAATGTGCATTGCATTTGGCTACAGAAGGACTTAGTTTCCTAGTATGTAATTCTGAGTTGCTGTGAGAATTTTTCCACTGTCTCTACCCTTGTAAAATGGCTACCGGGATCCCGGCGGGATCCCGCCAAGAATCCCGCTTCCTACCGGGATCTTGCCGGGAAATGAAAAATCTTGCCGGGAAACGGAATTTCCCCGCCGGGATTCTAACGGGATCTTGGCAAGAAAAAATCTTGGCCGGGATCTTGGCAAGAATCCCGGCGAGAGTTTCGGTCCCCGGCGTGATCTTGCCAAGACATCAGTGATCCCGCCAAGACAACCGTAATCTCGGCAAGACAGCTACGATCTTGGCAAGATGCGCAGATTCAAAACTGACCATGATGAGACTTCAGAAAAAATATTACAAGTTGTGGTATGTAAAGCCCGAGCAAACTTTAGCGAGGTCTGTTGCAACTGATATTTTTATCAGAGTGCGTTTCAAACAGCGATCTTGTGTGGCTCGTTATGTTGATGAATAAAAAATAGGGCGATCATCGCGCGGGAGTTCGCGCTGGCACGTTGTGCGAGATTGTAAAGACGATGGTCATTAATCCCGAACTCTATTAATCTTCAAAAGTTTATAATCTTCAAACGGGATTAAAGTGACAATTAACGCAGTGCTGTATCCGTAAGGAGAATCATTCCGGGTTCTCGATATAACTGAAAATAACAATCGACGAAGAACAATGTTAACGGTTGTCCGGTTTTGTAGCTTTGCCGCTACGCGCGACATCTACCAAAATAACAACGATCAGAAACGCTGCTGGCTCTGATCGGCTCTGTTTTACAAGTCATTTCATTTTATCAGACCACTGATGTCTATTTGTTGTCACTTAAGCTTACCTTTTATGCAGAGGACTTCGTTTTCGCATCCCTGTATTTTGAATGACTACTTCTGTCTAGGTGATGTCATGCCATCTCTTTGTTGGACTTTCTTTATAAGCCACCACGGAAGAGTTAAGCAAGGGTTTTTAAATACTGTTTCCTGTGACTAATATGTTGTCGTTCTGAATTTAACTTTTTTCGCTGCTTGCCGGCCATGTACCTAATACCGTAGTCGCGCCAAAAAATCCCGCCTTGACTCCCGCCATTGCGTTAATGGAACAATGTGATTGGTTGATTCAATCACGCCATCGGCGAGCGCTGCTCGCGTAATCCAAAAAATGCGAGAACTTTTCCACAAAACAAGTTGAAAATGGCTTCTTTTTATTGTATGTACAGGAGAAAATTGAAACGTTTAACTTATTATTTTTACCGAAAACAACATGGTTCTGTCAAGTTTGAAGCAAGAGAACGCTTTGCAAGAAACTCAAGAAACTGTTGTCAACGAGAGAACGGCCGGCATGCTAAACCCAGCTAAACATGCCACACTAAAGTGTACTGAGAATGAGCATAAACAAAGGATGAGTAGATATTGTGGACAAAGCTACATTTGAGGAATGAACAATCGAGTTAAATGCTTTCAAAAATTTCCAAAGGACGTCTATAGTCTCTACAGCTTACTAATTTGCCGCGATGGAAGCCGCTTAACTCAACTGGGTTTCTTTCCTTCGACAAGTCTGGTCGCTCCAAGCATTCAACATGTGAGGAAAAGGTCAGTGAGTTTCACTTTTATATTTCACTCAAAAGCGTCAGCGTGCACTGCTTTTCGTTGCCTTCTGTTTTTTTTTTTTCGCTGAAAGAACCCTTTTAGATGTCGTCGACTGTTAACCTTTAATTTATTTTAATTGGTGATGTTGATTTCAGTCAAGTGAACTGACCATTGGCGGGACTTTCACAGAAAGAGGTTCCTTTGTGAGAAAAAATCCACACTGAAAAAAAGCTTGACTTACCTATAAAAATGCGGAGGATGGTATAAATAAACTTACTTACCGGTAACTAATTTGCTCTTAGACATTACTTAAGCATTCATTTTGTGAGTTCAAAAAGTATAAGCTTAATTTTCGCCGTCTTCTCCAGATTTGCGTAAACTTGACACAATTTACCCCGATAGCGAACAGAACAGCCAGGTGACAAGTCTGACAAATTTCAGAATTTGCGGCAAGTTGCAGAATCTAATACTGAAAATGGTTCCTTGTTAAATGGTTTTAGATGCAAAACAACAACAACAATATATAAACAATTTGCGATCGACAATTTCACGAGCTTTAAACTACATGACAAAAAAATCGTGACTTGCGTGACCACAGTTTGGCGAGCAGCCAATTTCTGCAAGACGAGAAGACGCCACAAAACAAACACTTTATTTTTACATTGTCATTTTTCTTGTTCAGTTTCTTTACTCGAACCTTTAAGGAAAATAAAAAAGGTTCGAGGTATTTGAAGGTTTGTCACTTATCCAGGACAAAATTCTGTAGGAAATGTTGTGAAGAGAAAAAAGCGTTCACCTCGAGTTATAAAGTTGGCGGGAGGTTCGATTAACTGAGGCTTCAAGTTACCGGGAAGTATAGTTTGTTTGTAACCCCTTGAATTCTATTTTTCTTTGTTCGGTGTTGTCGGTTTCACCTTTCTATTCTCCATAACGTGTTCTCCTTTTGTATTCTTTTCCAAGGCGAATAGTTGAGGAAGAACTACGCAAGATAAATTCCATAACAAATTCGGAGACAGTCTAATTAGATGTACATAGTTTTCATTTAAAAAGTCCTCGCACATTCTGTTTTCAGTTGAACTATCCAAAATAAAGCACAAAGACAAAGGAAAATAATGGGATTATTTACTAGATACAATTTATTGGGTTCTTAGGGTTATACAAAAACAGATGGTCATCCCTGTTCATCCCTGCAGATCATATTTCAGTGTTTACATTTATAAACAAGTTGAAGCGCAATGCAAGCGGCGCAGATGTTTTCAACAAATTCCCCAAATTTGCTAGTATTTGGCGATTTAATTTGTGTTTTGCATAAGCTTCGCCCAATTACAGACCCTGCATGTATGTTCAGGCAGAACGCGTCAACAAAATTTAATACACTTACGTTTATTAAAGAGAGAGTAATCTTGAAATAACGATGTAGATTAACCTTAACAAACGGTGTGCATGTTATAAAATAAAACCCAAGCCTTTCCACCTGTCTCCTCCAATGGGGCGGTTCTGTGAAATTCTGAATACTTTGGAGTACCAAACAATTTTTGTTCCTCTGATGACAATTGTAAAAGGTGCTTCGCAAAACTGCGTTGCCAGATACTTCAGATTTCACACGTTTCTTTCACTCAGCATTTAAATTTCCACTGACAAATTCTCGTCCAGCACACTGTTCCTTTCTTAGATGATCATGAACAAGCCTGAGTTTCTGCACGGCCGCTATTCCATGCTTTGTCTTGACTACAAATAAATCGATCTCTCTGAACCGCGAACACATATAGTTTACATTTGAGAGTATAAAATGCAAGTGCGAACAAACACAAAAATGCTCAAAACACCATCAAACTCTTCCTGTTTGTTGGTTATTCTCCTGCAGATGCTACGGATTTCACAGCAAATAAATAAGAAAGACACTTGCCTCCTTCCACCAGCAACGCTCCTGGCACCACGAGGCTTTCATGTGGAACGTGGAAATCAATCAACAACGTTAAATTCGGCGCGCTGAAGTAACATCACATGCACGTGAACTATTCTTTGTCTTCTCGTTATTGTCACATGGAAATAGTACCACATAAGGGATAATTCAATTAAGAATCAGGTGCAAGGCTGATAACAATCATGTCAACAATACTTGGGACTGCAATATAGGACATAGTTTTGTCAGCGTCTGCTAGTTTGATTAATGTTAATTATGGTTCTCATCGCGAATCCTGGCAAGATTCCAGACAGGACCCCCGGAGATTTTGGCTGCCGGGAAGATTTTGACCGCAAGGAATTTTGTTTCCCGTCGCAAATCCCGGCAACACTCCCACCGAGATATCCGGTTACCCGCCAAGAATCCCGGCAAGACTCCCGCCGGGATCCTGCCGAGATTTTGGCCGCCGGGATCCCGCTTCCCGCCAAGAATCCCGGCAAGATTCCCAGCGGGATCCTGCCGAGATTTTGGCCGCCGGGAATCCCGTCTCCCGCCAAGAATCCCGGCGGGAATCTTGGCGGGATCTTGGCAAGATCCCGCCAAGATCCCGGTACCATTTTTACAAGGGTTAAGATTTTACATGCTTCAGCTATATAATCATCCAACAATACTCATGACATTTAAGGCTCACACTGCTTAGCTCACCATTGTAAGGTTAATAGACATCATCAATACATCATGAACAATCAGTATAACGTCAGTTATAAAAACTAACTGTTTTTTTATTTTTGTTTAAAAACTTGTCACCAAAAGACTATCCCTCTCTTGATATAGTACAGAAATATCAGTGTGCATCTAAATGTACATCATGTGTTTCTGTGCTTTCACAGGTAGGCAACAGGTAATGTTTGGGATTGTGCCTATCAATGTCCATCATGCTTCGAGTGAAAGCTGTAAGAGCGTTTACCCAATAGCAATTGCTAACTGCAAAGAAAACAGGTGAGAATCATCTGGACTTTCAAGCCAGTCAACATATCTCTTATTAAAAACACTGCATTATTTTATATTAGAAGCCAGCCCTCTGTAATTCTGTTGAAATAAATTTCTAGTAAGTTACCTCATGCCCATAAGACAAAATTAATGAAAAGGGTGAGTTGTAACAAGTTCTTATTAATTTCACAATGTCACATTTTTTCTATAGGGAAAATGTTGAAGCCCTTATTAAAGATATTAATCACCAAAAGAATGCCATTAAGAAAAATGGAATAATGGTTGATGGACAACACTTTAAAGTTAAATTTACAGGTAATTTGCATCTTCCATTTGATGACTCTTTGTAGTCAAACACCTGGGATGCATGTTTGTTAAGTTTTTTATGTGTAAGTAAATATGACATGTAATTTCTTATTCTGCTTTTCTTTGGGAAGCCACTTTGACTCAAAGGAAAAAATGTAAAAGACTCTAACAGAAGAATGAAAAAACAGCACATTATTGTGTAATAATGTTTTTATGTTACTTGTCTTGAATTAAGTCTAGACTTGGCAATGTTAGAAAATATCAAAGAAAGTAAAGTTCAATATAAAAATCCACCATTTTAGATCTAGTTATATGGGATATGGCTGTTTAAACTTCAAACTTGACAAATATTTATCAGTTACCTTCTTGTCTTTTTTTGTGACAGTTACTCTTGATTACAAAGCCTTAATAATGCTTCTCAAACGAAAAGATGGTAATGTCGACGGAAATATTGATGAACTTTGTAAACGGGGATTGGACACGGAATGCTGTGTATTCTGCAAAGTTATCAGGGTAGGTTATCGCTGCAGTTGCTATATGTGTTGTTGTTGCTCAAAATGAAATCCTGCTTAAAATGATTTCAACCAAGTTTGATTCTCAATTTCCTTTGTCTCCTAACCCTGTTCATTCATGATTATGAATAATTAGGGTTAGGAGAGTAAGGAGAATGAGAATCAAACTAGGTTGAAATCGTATTAACCTGATCAAATTTCATCTTGAGCTACAACATTTGCATGTATTATGAATTCTGTAATATAACCCTAAACTGTCGAGTTATTTGTGATGCAAGTTATTTGTAATCAATGAGCGGGAGCTTAAGTTGCATTCATTTGATTTTATAGAATGGCATCAAATAGTTGTCCATAAAGAGTACATATTTTGTGATTGGTGAACAGTGATTAGCTGCAAATGTTAGTGAAATTTATTTAACCCCAATTTATTCAGTATCAAGTTCTACATGCACTTTATTTTTAGGGATGTGCCTGTCCTGGTGTTCCTCGTGGGGAAGCCTGTGCTGAGTGTTTCCTTAAGAGCAAAGCAAATATTGGGGGGTAGGTAACCCTGCATTTTATCTTTTGTATGGGCATAACAATTAACATACCCCACCCGTTCTTCTCTAAGTTCTGCAAGTCAAAATTACTTAGTATGGACATAATGACAGTTCAACAATACTGCCCATCCCTTTATGTCCATTACACAACAACCAGAGACAAAGAAACACCTGTATTGTTCAATGTCCATCTCGCCAAGCAGTAAATGCAAAACTTGTAGGACCAAGTGTAAGAATGTGCAACTTGCAGCACTTCACTTTCTATTAAAAAGCGTTTGTTTAAATCTCACATTGGGACACTTAAGTTTCTGCTTGCCAGTTTCTAGCAGAAACTGATCAGTAGGCTTGGGTTAAGGTAGAAACTGAATTTCACCGTTTTGTATATCTGTTTTAGATGGAAGGGGTTAAGAGATGACTTGCTCTTTCTCCTAGAGGAGGAGCTATGTGATGTGAATTTATGCGCTCTGTATTGTGAGCTTAGGAACACTGAGCAGTTGCTAAGTTCACTTGGCATGTTTGCATATGAATGTGGAAGTTTTAAGGACTGCAATGCTGTTTTAGCTGAATATGGACCAGACAGTATGAAGGAGAGGGACAGAATCGTAGTTAAGACAAAACCAGGGCAAGAAAGTGCTATTGAGAGGCATAACATTCAAGTAGTATCATTTTCAGGTACATGTTTCTTTATTTGTTATTTTTGGAAAGATTCTAACAACATCAGTAGATCATATAATTACAGCTAATTAGTTAATATCCAGGCAGTCAAAGATTGTGCATGACTTTCAAGGAGATGTTTCTTTTTTTAATTTCTTACAAGCGGTTGTCTAATCCACAAAAAATAACCTTGGTCACCAAGCCAATACTATTGTTGACAACCCTTAACCATAAAACAGATTAAATATTTGTAAAACATATTAATCAGACAATTTGTTTACTTCTCAGGATCAACGGAACGTGGGTTTCTCGACAACATTGATGAGATTGTGACTCGGTCACTGCCAGTGGAAAACCTGAAGTCATTCTTCAAGAACAAAGATGTTGCTGAAACATATCTGTTCAATCAGGTTACATTTTGTGAGGAAATGGTTCAGGTACACTCAAGTTATCGTAGACTTCCAACAACAGAGGACTTTCCTATAAAAATTAGAGTAACTAGCAGCATACCATTGAAATTTGTAGGTTTGTGCACCCACTGGAGTAACACAGTCAACATTTATTTTGGAGATATACATTTTCTTGAAGATTTATTCTGTAATCTTGGCATTTAATTTAATGCCTGAGTGCTTCTGAAACTCATAGCATGGTTATTATTATTATTATTTTTTGTCATTCACAGGTTAATCTAGGCCAATGTTGTCTATCCTTTCTGGTTCATCCAGGCTGAAGTCCTGGCATTCAGCATAATGCCTGAGCACTTCTGGGATATATAACATATTTAGCTTGACATTCACGGTTAATTGAGGTAAACGTTATGTATCCTTTCTGGTTCATCCAGGCTGAAGTCCTGGCATTCAGTGCAATGCCTGAGTGCTTCTGGGATATATAAGATATTTAGCTTGAAATTCACGGTTAGTCTAGGCAAATGCTATGTATCCTTTCTGGTTCATCCAGGCTGAAGTCCTGGTATTCACCGTAATGCCTGAGCACTTCTGGGATATATAACGTACTTCGTTTGACATTCACAGTTAATTTAGATGAATGTTATGTATCCTTTCTGGCTCATCCAGGCTGAAGTCCTGGCATTCAGTGCAATGCCTGAGCGCTTCTGGGATATATATAACATATTTAGCTTGAAATTCACGGTTAGTCTAGGCAAATGCTATGTATCCTTTCTGGTTCATCCAGGTTGAAGTCCTGGCATTCACCGTAATGCCTGAGCGCTTCTGGGATATATGACATACTTAGTTTGACATTCACAGTTAGTCTAGGCCAATGCTATGTATCCTTTCTGGTTCATCCAGGCTGAAGTCCTGGCATTCACCGTAATGCCCGAGCGCTTCTGGGATATATAACGTACTTAGCTTGACTTTCACAGTTAATTTAGGTGAACGTTATGTATCCTTTCTGGTTCATCCAGGCTGAAGTCCTGGCATTCAGTGCAATGCCTGAGTGCTTCTGGGATATATAAGATATTTAGCTTGAAATTCACGGTTAGTCTAGGCAAATGCTATGTATCCTTTCTGGTTCATCCAGGCTGAAGTCCTGGCATTCAGTGCAATGCCTGAGTGCTTCTGGGATATATAAGATATTTAGCTTGAAATTCACGGTTAGTCTAGGCAAATGCTATGTATCCTTTCTGGTTCATCCAGGTTGAAGTCCTGGCATTCACCGTAATGCCTGAGCGCTTCTGGGATATATGACATACTTAGTTTGACATTCACAGTTAGTCTAGGCCAATGCTATGTATCCTTTCTGGTTCATCCAGGCTGAAGTCCTGGCATTCAGTGCAATGCCTGAGCGCTTCTGGGATATATAATATATTTAGCTTGACATTGACAGTCAATTTTGGTGAATGTTATGTATCCTTTCTGGTTCATCCAGGCTGAAGTCCTGGCATTCAGTGCAATGCCTGAGCGCTTCTGGGATATATAAGATATTTAGCTTGAAATTCACGGTTAGTCTAGGCAAATGCTATGTATCCTTTCTGGTTCATCCAGGCTGAAGTCCTGGCATTCACCGTAATGCCTGAGCGCTTCTGGGATATATGACATACTTAGTTTGACATTCACAGTTAGTCTAGGCCAATGCTATGTATCCTGGCACTCAGTGCAATGCCTGAGAGCCTTTGCATGTATAAACATAAATGATGGACTCAGATGGAGATGGACTGGTTAATATAGCCCAATGTCCTAATCTTTACTAGCTCGTGAATGTTGTTCCACTGTAGTACAGCAATGCTGTGCTCTAATATTTAAAGAGAACACACCAAAAATAGCTAGTTCTGGTTTTCTTTGATTGTTTGGTCAGCTATTTAGGAATTATTTGCAAGTCATTGTAGAAGAAAAATAATTACAATCCAGTAATTAATTTTTTTGTAAATGGTTTGATCCCGGTAGTTATATCATAGGTCGGTAAATTATGATCGTCCGGGCGAGTGTAATCCTGAGAGGGACTGTTTGTGATGACATTGACTGACATTTCAACAACCTGAGCAGAAGTCATCGTCAGAGTCACGTGAAGTGTGCATCTTCAGTAGATGTTATAAGTCTCTGGTCATTGTCCTGATTACAATGGGACAACAACCAATTAGGACAACAACTAGTCGAGCGGGACAACGACCAGTCGGGATCAATCAGGACAATGACCAGAGATTTGTAACATCTACTGACGATTCACAGTTCATTTGGCTCTGATGATGACTTCCACTCAGTTGGTCAAAGTGTCAGTCAATGTCACCACAAATAGTCCTTCTCAGGACTACACTCACCCAGGTGATAATAATTTACCGACCTATAATTTATTTTTTTTTAGCACTACACTAAACTGAAAAATACAGGAACGTTT
Source organism: Siderastrea radians (assembly GCA_964017195.1). Classification (NCBI taxonomy): domain Eukaryota; kingdom Metazoa; phylum Cnidaria; class Anthozoa; order Scleractinia; family Rhizangiidae; genus Siderastrea; species Siderastrea radians. The sequence continues at coordinate 28,317,868 of OZ024893.1, forward strand.
TTGAGAGACTGGGGAACACACTCAGACACAGTTAACATCAGTGATACAGGTAAAGATTAGTTGATGGTTCATCAGTGAGCATTACTTCTCGTTGTTTTGTTTTTAAATATACATCCGTGGATTATGACAGTAAAATTTTCATTAGTTTTGGACACTGAGGATAGTACGTTTAGCTCTTTCTGTTTTTATTTTTCAAGTGGGGGAGTCAAAGGTGCTAATGGTGAACTAAAGTGACATTGATATGACCCTCCAACCAGCAAGCTGCATAATAAATAATAGTTATTGAAGTGTCTGCTTTCTTGTTTTAATCCTGAGATATGGTTAATTTTGCATATTTAAGAAGGAAAATGCGCCAGACAGGTTAATATCATGACAGAGGGTTGTCGGTACACTTATTTTCAGCCAGGGGAGGGTCAGTAGATTTTATGCCTTGAAAAGGGGGGCCATACGTTTTTGGGTCACTACTCAATTTTAACACATGGTGATGCTCTGGCTCACCTCTCCCCGATACTTTTTTACCATTCCGGGTTTCTATCAACTTACAGATTGATGTATATATCAGTCAGTATGGCAGTTTTCATTTGTATACTGAATACTAGAAAGAGTGTTTCATCCGATATGCAGAAACCAGTGAGTGGGTTTTCAAACAATAAGGACCGGCTGTGTCTCTTTTTTCAAACTTCTCTGTTTCTGGATGATGGATGAAACAATGTGCCGAGTGTTTGATTTTTGTTTTCAAGTGTTTAATAGTTCTTAAGTAGAATGAAATTTATGGTAACTGGCTAAACCTTTGAGAATACAAAAACGGATTATTTAGTGCTGTGCAGTCAACAATCAAACCAATATCCTAACCTTTCATTCATTTTATGCCAAACTACATACACAGGCCAACAAACTTGAAAACTGACTTTCCCTTTCCATGTGGAAATATATCAGATAAGCATGTATGAATATCAGAACTTTGAAAATGAAAGGGAAATGCATGTGACCAAACATAGTAACATCTTAAAAGCAAACATGTTTTACTGGAAACCTAGTAAAAGTTGCATTAGTTTTGTCAATGAGTAAATCCGTATTATAATATTATCCATAGTATGTTCTATTTTTATGCTGTTTTAACGAGAACTCTTATCATTGGTTCTCCTAAAACAGGAGATAAATGCAAAGCTGACATTCTGGACGGCAAAGCAACAGGAAGTTGTTTCAAAGCTAACCATCCTACAGAAAGACAAAAAGTACCCAGAAGATATTCACAACTATGTTGCTGAGTATCAACTTGATGCCTACCAAAATGTAAGTCATTGGCTTTACTGACTTGCCAGTAGTGCTTCATATCAAACTAGCTGGGTGCCTTCAGTGCACATTATATGCACTTTTTATAATAAACTGTAACCTTAGAAAGTGTTTTAGATCTAGTAGCTCATTCGTTTGACAGAAACCTGTCCTTGATTCGTTTATTTGTTGACACAATTCGTGGCAAGATAAAAAATAACGTTTAAACGTTATCTTTCATACCAAAACTGAAATCGTACTGTTAATTTTCCATAGTCTCCGCAACTTCGAAACATGTTGGGCCACCAAACTAGTTCAAATTCTCTTGTTGCTCTACCCTCCCCTGTAGATTTCACAATTTCAGAACTCCTTCGAGACCTCAACAACTTTGATGATTCCATTTTCAGGCATCCACTAGGTGAATGAATAGGTCAACTGAAGTTAACTGTCAGAATAATTAGTGATACTTTTGCTTGTATTGCCCTCGCACAAGTTTGTATGTATACCGGAATAGCGTGAATTTATTTTGTCTTTTTCTGTGTCGCGAAAAAAAATTGTCATTTATGGCAATAGGGCATTGAAAACCGCAGAGAAGAAAAGACCATCGATGTTTTGTTCACCAATCATGCTTACAGTTAACAGCCTCTCTGTTATTTAGTGCTAAATCCAAGCAATAATACCGTGAGAGAAGCCAGGGAGAGCGCGCAGCAGGAAGCAAGAGGGTGGGGATGGGAGGCACTCCTTCGCGCTCTACTTTTCCACTCATGTCTTCGTAGCTCACTCAGCTGGTTCGGGGTCGATTCAAGCTGCTACTAAAATACGTATTAAGCAGAATTTGCTTGATTACTAAAGAACGCAGCTCTGCTACGCATTTTCATTTTAAGACATATATATATATATATATATATATATATATATATATATATATATATATATATATATATATATATATAAATTATTTACACTAAACTGCCAACTAAGTTGTCAAAGCTAAATGATTTTTCCGTTAAAGGTTTTCTGCAAATGGCGTGAGATTGCGATGACCATGAGGCAAAAAGTCTTTGACGACGACATGGAAGAAGAAATCGATATTTTCGACATTGAGGTTTGTGATTTGGTTCATTTCCCTTTTAACGTCAAAAAAATCCTCTTTATGTAAATAAAACGTGCTGATTCTTCTTCCCTTTATTTCTTTCAATGTCTTTATACAGTGCAAAGAATGGGGATTTTACTTGAGGGAGCTGTTTGGTCTGGGCCTTGGTACTGGTGACTACGGTCATTTGACAGTTGAACATGCCTCCATGCTTCTACGAAACTTCAGATCCTTACGGCACTACAGTAACCAAGGCTTCGAGGCTGCGCATAAACTGCAAAAACAAATATTTAGCAGGGCAACCAACCATGACGGAAGTGGTGAAGCGACTTCGTGTACGTAATAAGAAAAATTTTACTAGCTCCTAGTCCCACCGATGGAAAAGCAAACACCAACAACATGGAATACCACAAATGATACTCTTAGCATTTCTATTTTATTCAGTTACCAGTTTGTGCGTCAATAATAAGAAAAATAAACTAATTTTAATGAATCAATCCGAATATGTTAATTCTCTATAGTGCATTTTCAGAAGCTTCTAGATTATGACAGACTATCATATAGGCATTTTTACGAACCGGAAAACAGTCTTCAAAGGCACAGTGTATTCCTATTTATGAGGATGCGTACCGTTTTGTTTTCTTTTTTTTTGTTAGTGGACCAGATATTGACACATCATTATGCTGAAAAGCTCCTGTTCTTGAGACTGTGTTTCAGAAATGCCAAAGAATGTGCAAGAAAAGGTAAGACCGCTAAGAACACACGCTAACTCCCTTTTTATATCGATTAGTTTGTGGATGATAGAACCATACTGCTGTAATGTCGACTACGAATCGTTACGTCAACAGAAGACAATAAACAATCCGTTTTTAAAACTGTAAAATGATTTTTGATTCAGCACGAAGTACGCGGACACTTGATGACGCCAATTCACGAATTGTTTTGTCAAACCACGTCAGATTCTATTAGCGTGCACTTTACTTTAACACTCCCTGTTGCTTTTGTTTGTTTAGGAAAGAAATTTTACTTCCGAGGATGCGGCTGGCCAAACTGCATTAGTACTAAGGGGTGGAGTGCAACGCACAAGCGCTGGATCGAAATCATGGACGAGCTCTTTACTACATTTATGTGTAAAGACTTCCTGTCTTATGAGTACACAGAAAAGTTGTGTTGCATCGTGTCAGAATCTGATCACCCAAGGTTTGAATACGACGATACTACTTGGGAAAATATTATCAAGCAGAAAATGACCGAACGTGAGTGGGTGGAAAAGGAAACGCCGCGTGCACGGAAGGCAAAAAAGGTGCGAGTGCCCCAGAAAACTCGGAGAAAGCTATTTAAGGTCCGCAAATGTAAAAAGAACGGTTCCAAGTCATTTGTGGCTTCATTGTCCTCTTCAAGTCCCTCGCAGCCGCAGAAATCACCCACAACTTCTAGCCTCAGTACACGTAAACTCAAATCGCTGTCTTCACCCGTAACTTCCAAACGAAAGTTGTTGTCATCGGCATCACATGCTGCAAAGCCACACATTCCCAAAACTCGACGATGTCTATTCGAGTTGTCTACTGACAAGAAACGTAAGCAAGCATCACCCTTGCAAACTTCACCTCCCAAGCGTAAACCGTCAATGACAACACCAACATCGTGCACAAACGGTCTGTTCTCTTCAGTAGCCTCAGCCTATACAAATCTGTTATCATCAGAATCTTCATCATTTGACTCAAGTGGTCTGTTAAGGCACGAACACCCTTTGTTTCATTTTACAGACGGGAGCCCAAACACGAAGCGTAAACGCAACAACAAGAAATGTGACGGCAGTAGGTTTCGTAAAATGGTCAATGTCCTGTCTGTGAACTCAGACAAACAATCTGACAACGAGAGCGGCTTTCACTCAGTTTCGCAAAACCAGCCACCAACCTTAATCTGTCGAGGAACTTTTCACCAGGGCTCGCATGATTCATTTCATTATTCGGGGCAGCAGTGTTCTGCTATCGCGTTAGCGGCCATCTTCTACAGTTCTTTAACTGCTGTGGACACTTGGGAATCGAGCAATGTTGACGAGATTTTGCTTTTAGGAGACAAGATCCACTTTAATCAGTTGTGCCATTTAAAGAGGAATCCAAACGGTGATCAAAAATTGACCCTTGACGAAGTTCCAAATGGCGTCATGATGCTAAATTATACTTTTAGCAATGAGGACAAAGAAATTGTGGCAGGGACTATAAGGAAAAAAGGTGACCTCGACAACGATTTTCCTACATTAGAAGATGCCCTCAGAAAGTGCCAAGGTAAAAACGCGGCCGGCATAGTACTGCGAATTTTGGACTACTGTGTCGGTTGCATTAATGTGTCTTCATCTTGGTACCTTGTAGATTCGCATGCAAGAAATTCAGTGGGCTTGACTGATGAAAGTGGAACAGCCGTCGTCCTAAAGTTTGCCTCTTCAAGTGAGCTTGCAAGTCACGTAAGGCACTTTGTGGAGAATCAAACAACATTGTCACGCGATACTGATTTATCATTTGAGGCGCTCATCGTGAAAGCCAGAAAAGTTCAATGCAAAGAGAACAATGTTTCTGTTGTTCCAAGCGTAAAACTGTTTTCGTGGACATCATTGCACGGGAAATGCGAGATTTTCAGTACATCCGTGTGTCGCCTTGAGGAAGGCAAGAAGATAGACGATAACACTGTGGATTTTTTTATTTTGCACTCCATTGACTCGCTGTTAGAGGAAGATAAAAGAGACAATTTGCATGTTTTTAATTCGTGTTTTTATGCGAAAATAGCGAAAAACTTTAACCCAAAGTCCACAAGGCATTGGACAAAGAAAATAAACATCTTCGAAAAAGACTTTGTGATCCTTCCAGTGTGCCAGAATGACCACTGGATTTTAATCATAGTCAAAATGGTTTTTCCGAAAGTGTCAGTGATGGTTCTGGACTCTGCAAATGAGGAAAGAATTCCACGTGTAAACGTTGAAAGGACGGTTAAACGTTACTTGGAAGACGAGTGGTGTGCTAAGCGTTCTGTGCAGCAGGATTTAATATTTCAAAGTACCAAGTATCCAGTTGTTCCCCAGCAAACAAACAACACTGATTGCGGTGCGTACTTGCTGAAAAACGTTACGGATTTTCTCAAGTGCTATCCTGTCGAGGAGTCGGCGTGGCATAACTGGAGACCAGCTTACGGACAGGAAGACGTATTGGCGCTCAGAAGGCAAATTAAGGTGTTGATTCAAAAATTAAGTTTTGAATCTAGAACTTTATAGGCTAGTCTCGAAATATTAAACTTCATTTTTGGCTCCGAAGCTGAAGGGAATAAACAAATTTATCACATTGAGGTTCCGCGATAAATATCTCAGTTGTTGGTTGTATTGCCCTCGGCCTCGGAGCCAAGTAAGAAATTTAATATTTCAAAACTGGGTGATTCGCTTAGCTAAGCGTCCCTCTGAACCGATGTGCATTAACCCTTTAAGTCCCAGTAGTGACAAGCATCTAATTTCTCCTTACAGTATTACTACTTGATCAAACATGAAGGTCATGAGAATAAACAAAATGATCACCTATGATCAATGTCTTGATTTTTAATCAAATTCTCCCAACTAGTAACATAAGAAATATAAGGAGAATAGTGGGGAGAATATGGATGTTAATATTGGGGCTTAAAGGGTTAAACACCGATCTCTCTAGTTCAATAATCCATTTGAAAGCTATGAGAATTCACATAATTCTTGACACGCTGATTTGGAGGTCAAAAGTGACGAAGAGGCTGAAAAGCGAAAAAAAATGCCGTAGGTTAAGCATTCATCATAGGCAATGTTCCACTGGCTGATCAGCTTACGGACAGTGGGGTTGTGGCTTTTACGGTTAACGGTTAAAATTTTGGCTTTTTTACGGCTAACGGTTAATTTCTTTCCGTTACGGTTATCAGAAATCTTAAAAATTAGTTTCTATTGGTTTAAAAAGTTTAAAAAATTAATTTCCATTGTGGTGAGATTCATTTAAGGTCTTAGGACCATTCAGGGATGAGAAGGAAAACGAGTAATTATTATAAGAATTGTAATTTTGCTTTTCTTTCGGTACCAGGGCAGAATGGGAACCCTTCTTTTCTTGCTTTCGCAGCTTTTTGACGTTTGACTACCCCAGATCATTATGGGAGAACAGTTTCTTGCTTGAAGGGTTATTTCACGTGCATTACCTTGCCTTATTAAATGACAGGGGGCCGTGAGCGTACAAGATTAGAAGCAAATCTTGCGTTTTGATTGGCTACCCGAGGGCCTATCTTGTCCTCTCGGGATTACCCGCCTTGCACCAGCGAGAGAATAATTTATTTTGCCCATATAATAAAATCCTTTACTGACCAAGTTTGTTCGGTCAAGATGGCTGGATATTGGCCTCGTTTTGCATTTTATGTTATTTGATTTTATTTATTACTATTATTATATATATATATATATATATATTTTTTGGCTTTCTTATGGACCTCCACATCGTCTTGAAAAACGAAAAAACAAACTTGGCCAATCTCCAGCCATGTTAACCTCATGCTTGGTTAATAATGCGTTATCTGTGTTCATCTATTACCGCGCTCCTTGTTAACTCTAAAAAAGTCCCGCGCACACAACTAGACTACTATCTTGTTTTCAGTTAGTTTATGGGAAAATGTAAAAACGCCCCAACCCTTATTGAAATCTGTCTTCAGTGGTTAAAGGACGTCCTCTTGTCTTAAAACACTTTGTCAAAGGCATTAAAATTCAACTTGATCCAGTCCACCGTGTTATAAACGAAGGTTGGTCTCAGTCTAAACTCTTTTCTCTCCTCCCTTCTCTTTCCCTTTATTGTTGAACTCCACATTGCACGCCTAATTACCTTTCAGTTAGTAAGCTGCCCACTTGTTCAACTTCTTGACTGTGACTCTGAAATAGGGCCGAAATGTTGTATAATTTTCCCACATGATAATAAACTAAAACTTGCTTTAAAACAGTGATTACCATCCTCGGTCTCGTTTATTCACGATTTAATCATCATTGCAGAGGGGGTAACGCACAAAGCTTTACAACAAACGTGAAGAAGAGGTCACTTTAGCCTCCAAAAATACCTTAAGTAATTAAGTTAAATCTTACCTCCGGTGCAATCATAACAAATCTACATCGTTTCTACGGAGACTATTAAGCTTTCGCAGCTGTCTCAATGGCCTCATGAGCAGGAATAAAATGCCAGAGACAAACGACTCAGTGAGTACTGTGTTTATAATATTTTGGCCACAGGTCAACAATTATAAATGCGATGTAGAATATCTGGGAATATTGAAATAGCCATGGAACATTTATCGTGAACAGCGAAAGTAAATAAAGGTTATATTTGGACGTGTTCATTCCCAATGTTTTGGTAATGGCTGCTGCAAAATAGTACTATGCTCATGGCCTGGCTTTCTGTCATTATCCAAAATCAACTATCCAGCACCGAACGTTTTTTAATATTCTATCGAAGCTGTCCAAGTTCAATCCTAAATTTGGCGATACGGAGCACTATAAACAGAAAGAAATCTTTGGTTATTTTGTTTCCGATCCGAGAACAAAAGGTCTGGTGAACATGATTAGAAAACAAAATACTCGGTCCGTTAATGTCGGAAGCCGTCGCAGGCTTTGTTAATATTGGGATCGGCTCTATTTAAACACGCAGTCATTGAAATGTTTCTTCTATGTGTATTATATTACCGCAACTTGACGAGCGCTTTGTCTAATCGCTATTTTAAGCGCCGACAATGTACACTTTCTTTTCATACCGTTCTTTTAACTTTCACGCTTTAGGATGATGACATGATTGCGTGAAAGTTAACGCCTCCATCAGATCAGAAGCGAAATGCGATCATAGATTAATGGATTAGGAATGTTGCAAGCTACTGGACATCCAGCTGAGATAGGGGACTAAAAGTCACCTATCTCAGCTGGATGCCCGCCTTTTTTTTGGTTGCTAAGAGCGTGTGGCTCGTTATGTGAACATTTTAAAGAGAAAGCAGTATGGGCAAAGCTCCAACCAGAACCTGATAATGACCAGGAGTCAATTCAATAAAACTTTTACAAGTGCAGCTATTGTTTAACAGTTTGAAAAACAATAGCTACAGTATGTTGCCCAGTTTTCGTACGGGCCCAGTTTTCATACAAAAAGAACTTTATTTGATTATTTTCGTCGGTCATTTAAATCCTCGTCAACCGAAGAATTCCAAAAGTAAAAGGAACATCTCAGCTATAAATTGCCGGTTTTGCCGGGCTTTTTGACGAAGAGGCAGGTCAGTGCGGACAATTTCTTTCGAGGTGAGTAAAAGTTTAGCGGCTAATATTTGCACTTTTCACTGCACAGTAAAGGTATTGTAGATGAACAAATAGCCCGTTTTGCTGGTAATTTCGCAAGGAACTTCATGATTTTTGGACAGATGATAGACAAAAGATGAAAGTGAATGGAAAAACTTTCAACGCCAGCTTAAATTTAACTGCTCCTGAATTTTAGCGGTGAGAATCTTTGCATACATTTTGACCTACTGTGCCAGTTTTCGTACACTTAGCTGCGCCTTTCTCAACACCTATTTTTAGATAAGTTAAAGAACTGAATTTTAAACTTTACTGTTCGAAAACTAATAGGTCGCAAGTCCAGCAAAGATTACACAACAATCCTTGCAAAGTACGATACACTACTTGTATTTGTTGTGGTATAACAGCGACGCTTTACATCCAGGTCACGCAAAGGTCACGAATATTTAATAAACGTAATCCCACGCAAACAATCTAAATCGTCAAATAATTAACTAAGGTAGATGTCTATGCATAGAATGTTGACATACACCGTGAAATATCGTTAGCTTACCGGTTTTACTGATTTTTTCACTCCGTTGTGATTCTAATAAACATTTACAAAAGTAGGTAAGAAAAGCAAGCGTAAGCGGAAACGGAAGTAAAGAGTTTGCTATTCTAAAGGCGTAAGCGGAAACGGAAGGAAAACGTCGAATCTCATACAGGCCTTTTCTTAAGAGTTGTAATACGCAGAATAGTAACCTGTCAACTACCTTTACCAAGGCAGTAAATGACGTACGAGACAGTGGATTGAGCGTAAGAAAAGCCGCCCAAAAGTGAGGGACCAAAAAATCAACACTGCAGGATCGATTAAACATCCACCCCCCGAATAACCATTTGCTTTGTACGCCAAATTTTGGTCGCTAAGCCGATATTTATTCACAAACCGAAGAGAAAACACGACAAGCACTCAGCAGGGTGGCTGACACATCAGTTTGCGTCGAGCGTTTTCGTGGAGAAATGTTGTTTTGTCGATGTACGAAAACTGGGCCAGGTGTACGAAGACTGGGCAACTTTGGAGTTTCGGGAAAAATGGCATAATTTTGAACGTACGTCGATCAAGCGGCCAATCGTTTTATATATTGAAGGTAAGTAAATGGGCTATCTTTAATAGAAAATTCAGAAATTTTCGTCCGACAGACGAAAAGATATAGCGATTACAAACTAAAGTGTACGAAAACTGGGCAACACACTGTACACTTGCAAATAATAGTTGTAAAAGTTTTACTGAATTGGCCCCTGAATGCAGCTGTTCTTCTGAACTTTGGTGTTTGTTATGTTGCCAACAGGAGTCAGTAAGTTTAATACTTCACTATTGTCTTGTTAGTAAGAGGGTGTAGTTCATTAACTGTGCAAAAGCACAGTGCTAAAATTTACTTGCAATACAGCCAACTTTATTCCAGCTATTTCACTTTGTAGTCTGGGTTATAAGGCTTCCAAGAATATCAAGTAAATATTTATTTCATCTTCTCTGTGAGAAAAGACTGGTGTACACAGTGTATCTCAGTAGCAACACTATGGCAAAAATAGTGGTAGAAGACAACCAAATGAGACATACACATTTCTGATTTTTTTCTTGAGGAGGACGGGCGGCTGTACAGAGGCTACATGCACACAGAATACCTATTTCTTTTTGCACTGATTACTATTTTCACTGGGCACTTATATGAACACACGCCTTTTTTTTTTCAAGTACTCATGCATGAATTTGGGTGCCTAACTTCAATTTGGGCTCTAAAGTGATCACCAATTCCATGTGTTTGTCTTTCTTTAATTCCAAGGTTACAACTTAGCAAACACCTTCTGTCAGTCCGCTTATATACCGATAACTCCTGCCTATGATCACATTTTTAAATTGCATCTGATAGTGCAAAATAGAGCTCAGTTTTTAAAATGTGTACACAATATTACATTTTGGATACCCAGTAACACAGCACCAGTCTGTGCCACTGCACAGACACCAAGTGTGGACATATCCATAAACAATACTATCTTAGGCCGATAAGCTATTAGAAATCAAAATTAGCTTCACAATTCTTAAGCACTCAGATATAGTTCATACATAATCTATTCCACTGGTGGCAGAGACGTGCACAGTTGTTGTAGAGCTGACTGTCAGAAAATAATGGTAAGATTACACACAAAACAGTGACAAAACAGTAACAACTTTTGCTTGTACAAGTTGTTTTGTTCACCATTTTATTACTAGAATGTACAAATAAAGTCACTGTTTACGTCTTGTGATAAATAAACGAAAGAAACAGCTTCACTGGCGACTCGTATATTTATAAAATAAGCTCACTTTGTACAGCACCCGAGTAACCTGCTTTAATTTAAAGAAGGACCTCACAAACACAACCAAGGGAGATAAAATGCTGAACTGACCTAGACATTATAGAAATTGACCTTTTTCCCCTTTTCTGGTTCAAATTTGAGCAGAGTCTTTCGAATTTCGATGTTATTCCCTTCGTCTCGGCTTTCAACTCGGTCTACTTTTCTTAGCCGGTTTCCCGGGAGATCTGCTACTTGATTTACACGATCTCTTCATTCTACGATACTTTTAACGGCTTGTAACGGAAAAACCATAAGGGGTAGACCCGGGTAGACCCCGAAATTTGAAAAGAAGAAGAGTTATACTAACTAACTGGCCAAGTTAATGGGCAAATACCGTTAAGAGTAAGCAACTTCGAGTCCAAGAAGAACTGTGACATTAACAGTGAAATCAACATGGCGGCTTTCAACTAGCCGCCCAATTTGAACTTCTCATAAACACGACTAAAACGTTTACCTTCAACGACAACCTGACCAGAACTAAGATATGGTATTCCAAAAACTGTAGGATGGGGTACAATTCCGAGAACAAAATCACAAGCGTCGAAAATAAAGAGAATTTCACCTCATACACTTCTCGAAGCGGCTCTTTCCGAGCGCGAAAATGCCTACACGAATGACGCGTTCTGATTGGTCAAATCTCGTGACGCACACCGCCTGGTGTTGCCGGTAACTCTCGCGGACGGCCCATCTTTGATGTCAACACCAAAATCGCGGCAGGATAGTCTCATTCCTTGTCTTTTTTCGAAGCTTCTTTTGTACAGCAAAATACTAGCTTTCTAAAACACTTTAAAACTGGCGTATTAAACGGGGTATATTTTACACCTTTTAGGAATGTTACACGCAGGAATAGGGCCCACTCATGTAAATGCTTTACTTTCATCGATCAATATACCAGTGATTGGGGATTCGACATTGAAGGCAAGGGAACGCGAGATTGGACCAGCGATAGAAGAAGTGGCCAAGTCATCCTGTATTACAAGCATGGAAGAAGAAAAGAAAAAGTGGAACCAAAATGGTGCAGGGCAAGACAATGAAGCAGTATCGATCGGGGCGTCTTACGATATGGGATGGCAAAAAAGAGGGAAAGGGCACAATAGCCTTACAGGTACATGTCCAATTTCCTCTTTCTGTTTTGTTTGTTATTGCATCAACTAGACAAACAGAGGAGGTGAAGAAATTTGATATATGTTTTCCAAATACTTTTTCTCCAATATTTTTGCTGTGTTAGTGTAGTATGGATATCCTCAGTAATCCAAGCTTCAGTGTAATGTTGTGAAAATATCCCAAACCCCACCTTGTTTAAGAAACTTTTATTCTATGTATTCAGCACAAAGTGCTAATTTAGGACAATGTGAACAAAAGAAAGTAAAATGACTAATTGAACATTGTCAAATGACTTAATCAAATCAAATTGCTTTCTGGCAGCTATGTTATCTGCTGGATAAAATGTATACTGAAGTTAGTGCCTTCTATTCTTTTGAAAACATATTAACTGGGATGGTAGTGCTTCTCTAGGTTCTGAGCACCCACTCATTTTCTGTGACAAATTAATGCCTGAGTTATGTTGAACAACTGGAAAAATGTTTTTGTTACTTAAGTCACATGCCAGTTGGCTGTTCTCAGCCACAGAATATTAACTAAATCGGTACTGTGTAAATTCAATAATAATAATGGCAATTGATAAAATTAATAAACATTGTAAATGACTTTTAAAAACCTAGGAGTCATGTCAGAACTTACACAATAATGTATGATCCCCTTGGTGAATGAAGTCTGAAAAAAAGACTGTTGTTTGTGACATTTTCTGAAAAGGCAGGGGTTATGAGTATAATTTTTTAAGTCACGATATTTGAAGAAACAAATACAGAATATGGGATATTGAAAGAAGAGAGTTTATATTGAGCAACAAATTTGGGATAAAAGAAGGTACGTTTAAGGAAGTATGGAATATTTAGGCCAAAGGATAACGGAAATCTGTCTACAGGGTACCACAACACTACCCCCAGTGAAGTTATCATTATTTTGACTCTGAAGATGACTGTTGAAATGCTGGTTAATGTAATGTGTTCTTCCAGCAAATATCCATACTCCCCCATGGAGGTGTTTTTGGGTTTGAACCCCCCCCCCCACCCCTCCAGAAATTCCAGTTTAGGCTCCTACATTCCTCTTAAAATTTTGGCCTTTAAGACCCTGCTCCCCCTTGGAATTTCCAATGACCCTCTGTGGTGGAGTTATGGATATTTTCTGGAACCACACTGACCATCAACCAATATCTATACAATTAAAAAGGATAATTTTATTATTGTTCAAATAATACAAATTAGCTAAATAAATTGCATTTTGTCTGTAATCGATAAAGTAGATGGTGGAGATATCAGTTTTTGTAATATTAACAGATACAACATAAAAATGAATATTATTGTTTTCTAGAGATTGAACAATTTAATTGTTTATGTCTGAAAGGGAGGCCTATCGCAAGAGGTGCTTAAACGTGGGAGGCCATAAAGGAAATGCAGTATTCCATGTAGTGAACACATTTGTAAATACAAAAGAAATTGAACCAGAAAGTGCACATGAAGAACTGTCATGCTTGCAGTGTCACTGAACCTATTTGTTTTATTTATTTATTTATTTATTTATTTATTTATTTATATTAACAGGAGTTGGTTCAATGATCGGAATTAAGTCAGGGAAAGTCATTGGTTATGGGACAAGGAACAAAAGGTGTGCCATTTGTGAGGCGGCTGATCGCAAAGGAAAGCAGCCAAGGCAACATGACTGTCGTCTAAACTGGAATAAATCTTCGAAGGCCATGGAGGCAGATGTGTGTGCTGATCTAGTTAACAATTGCAGTTTAAGACACAACACACAAGTTACAATTCTGGTCGGTGATGATGACTCTTCCACAATAAAGAAAGTGAGGGAAACTGTCAATCACGAAGTAGAGAAATGGTCGGATATAGTTCATGCGAAGAGGCCTTTTGGAAGTGCTTTGTACAGCCTTCAATTCAGGTATAAAGGAAACAAAAACCTCAGTGCAAAAGTGATTGAATATCTGCAAAGATGTTTTACTTATGCACTGAAGCAAAACAAAGACAATCCTGATGGTGTGAAGACTAGTTTGGGTGCTGTAATTCCCCATTCACTTGGAGATCATGCTGCCTGTGACATCAGTTGGTGTGGTTATTTGCAAAATCCATCCAATTACAGCCATGCATCTTTACCAAATGGGAGAGACCTCCAGGGAGACAGCCTCAAACAAGACCTGCAAGAAATAATGGATGTCTTCATAAACAATGCTGAAAAGCTAGCTCCTTTGGGATCAAGCCAGGCAAACGAAGCACTAAATAACACAATTGGAAGCAAAACACCCAAGATCAGACATTACGCTTCTAGCGAGAGTAATGATTATCGAGTAGCCTGTGCTGTCAGCCAAAAGAATATTGGCCATTCCTATGTATCACAGGTTAGCAAATACCATTACAACTACCACCAACCCACAGTACAGTGTAGCTACATTGTACACTAAACTGTAGGTTAGTGCTCAACACAGAATCTACATACTGAAATTATGTAAAGTTAACTTTTAAATAGCACAATAATAAGATAGTGACTTCCAGCTATTAGCAGTTTGTTTTAAATGGTTGTGGGTCAATTGTTGTAGCTCTTCGAAAATATATTCACAAACATTGTGAGATAGATAGAAAGATTGGACAGCTTTGACAGCTTTTTTTAATAGTTAGCCCTTAAGGTCCCTTCACCTCTCTTTGTTGTAGGCTCTAGAAAAAATTCAGCTATCACCAGGAACCCACTGTGAGAAGTATTCTCATAAGATAGACAGAAAGATTAATCAGCTTAGAGTGAGGGAGAACACACGGGAATTCAAGAGAAAGAGAAGAGCAAGAAAGGAACAGCGACTGGCAAAGACTAAACAGTTAGAGACCAGAGAAGGTCCTCAGTATGAGACTGGCTTGGGGTACAGATGTGAAAATGAAACGGCTGGAGAAATCCCACCACCTTATCAGCCACCAGAGCACAAAGAAGTTTCATTGCCAAATGTGCACACTAAAGTGGTGTTTGATCTGGAAACTTCCTCACGAGGTAGTTCAGAGCAATATATAGAAAAATCAAATCAGTTTGAAGTTATGTGGCTATAAGAAGACTGTAAACAAAGGGCATTTAAGAGGGCTTTATACTACTTAATGACTAAGTAGGAGAGCTGTACAGGAACATATTTGTCTCAAAGTCTGTGTTTTATCGTATGACCAGTAAATTACTTTCTCAAACTCATTAATAATTCATAAAGAGAAAACAAAGGAAATCACTACCGTGACGGTGGTTTGGATACCGGATCTTAATTAGCATAAAGTTTTGCGAACTTTTGCTTTGAATTTCTCCAAGAATTATGAATGGTTTGAGAAGCCATATCAAAAACTCGAAAAAGTGTTTCATCAGGATATCCAAACACCTCGAAGTCGGTCAAAAAAACTCGGCTGCGCCTCGTTTTTCCAACCCACTTCTCGGGGTTTGGATATCCTGATGAAACACTCTTTCTCGTGTTTGATATATTACTTAAATCATTTCTAAATGATTTAAGTATCTGATTTTAAAGTAATTTACTGTTGATTCAGATACTATAATTTTGAAACAAGCACTGGTAACCAACACAAAATTAACTGTCAATCTGTAAGATGTCATCACAAGTTAAGTTCAAGGTTAAATTTGATGATTATGTGTAGAATTTTTTTTAATCACATCTATCTGGGCAATACGGCTTCTTCTGGCCCTGTTGCAACTTATATTAAGCATTTTTTTATACTTGCAATTTTAACCAATAAAAGCTCATGAGGACATACAGGGCAAAAGATAATATATTGCCAGATTTGGATAAAAACCTGATATGATCTTGTTGATTAAAAAAGCATATGCTGCATTCACAAACACTTCCATTTAACATAGTTACTTCTTTTCCTATACGCCTTTAGGTAATAACACCGAAATCCTCCAGATAGCCGCTACAGATGGCAGTGAAGATTTCAATATATATGTCCTACCACAGCACAGGATATCACCAGCAGCATCTGCTGTCAGCAAACTTACCTTTCTTCATGGCACTCTGTTCTATGATGGGCGACCTGTGACAGCACTTTCCATATCCGATGCCCTGAAGGAGTTTGTCAGTTGGTTACGGACAAAGGCCCCATGTATGCTTCTGGCTCACAATGCCAAATCATTTGATGCCAAGCACCTAATGAGAACCCTTGAGGCCAACAACTTGTCAAAGGATTTCAAAGAAGTAGTCCTGGGATTCTCAGATACCCTGCCAGCATTCCGAGAGCTTCAGCCAGAACGGAGCTCGTGCAGCCAACCAAATCTGGCCAAAGACCTGCTTGGTGGAAGCTACAGGTATCACGCCCACAATGCTCTGGCAGATGTCCAAACACTATACAAGCTAACATCTAAATCGCTGAACACAGATCTGCTTATCAAGCACAGCTTTACAACTTCTTTGATCACAGAGCATGCTGCCTTCTTCGATCAGACGCGGCACAATCTGATGTCTTTACAACCTCTGATCAATGGCAAAGCTATCTCAGTAGGAATGGCTGGCAAAGCTGCAGCTTCTGGCCTCAGACTACAGCATCTACTGTTGGCATTTCAGAGAGGTGGAGTGGATGGCCTTTCCCAAATTCTAAAGGAAAAATTCAATGGAAAGCCTAGAGTCACAACAAATAGGCGAATAATAGAACAGATTTGTCAATATTTTCAGTCAAAATAGGCGAGAATTCCTGGAAATATTTAATTTTTACTTTCATGCAAGCCAATTGTGGGAACATTCAATCTCTCTCAATCGACATTTAACTTTTATTAAACATTAAACGTATGCATAAATTTTCATTTTATAAGACGACTTCTGCTCCACATTCGAGCATAGCACGGTCACATTTTGTACTTGAAGAGTCTAAAAAACGTCGCTTTCTCGGATCGAGTTAGCTCAATCCAAGGTTACATATGAGGGATTTGTACTTGTACATGTATAAGCTTTACTTGTAGATAAAAAGCTTAATAAGGTCAAAAAATTGAGTTAAGTATAAAAACAATGAAATTGTCTGTCACCATTGTTGAGGTCACGCACGAGGCCTGACCAAATATTCTGCATCAAAAACGAATTAAAACTTACAGAATTTCTGAAATTACTGACCTACTGTGTTCATTTCCTGTCTTTGTGGCGTCGACAACTGAACTCAAGTTTGTATTTCAATGTAAACGGACATTCCCTGCAAGATCGAAGCCTCCTTCCATCCACGCAGCCGGCAGCCATCTTGAAACTCGCCCCAGTTTTCTCTCGGAAAACTGCTTTTGGAAGTCGACGATCGCCATTTTCCCCAACAATTGCGCAAAAACGAACTCGGTGACCCCCCTTTTTTATTCCATTTATTTAAGGAAAGTACGATTCTACATGATATACCCAAATATGAAGAATTTTTCATTATTCAATTTTTAAATATTCCAATTGATTCACTGTTGCAATCTTATTTTATGCGTTTCTCTGGAAGCGTGCAGACGCTGGATTCGACCTACTATTTCATTACTTTCATTTTTACGGCAACTTTGAGGCATTTTACTGCAACATTATATTGCTATCATAAGAATAATACTGATATTTCGTTGTTAGTAACAACTTTGTTTAAGTAATGGGTGTCTCTGGTACAAGGATAGGCTTTTTAATATTGCTGTGGAAAGCTAGCAAAGTACCTATGTACGACAGGCCTGTAGCGTGAAATCAAGCACGGTGACCCCCTCTTTTTATTTAATTTTTTTGATGTACTAGGAGTAATTAACAACTGTGCAAAGTTTCAAAAAATTCTCATTACAACTTCTTTTTCGATGGAATCACCTTAAGGGACGGCAGAAATGGTGTTTGCCTTAGCATTGCATCATCTGAACTGCAGCACACACTTATGTGCAACATAACAAAAATGTTTTTTTTCTGCAGACAATTGTGAAAATGATGAAATTGATGATGGATATGAAAATTCATAAAATGATATCACTGGAGTCTTTCATGGATGTTTTAAAAGGAATCAGCGCCCAGTTGTTCAAAGCAGGGTTAAGCCAACCCAGCATTAGTGTCAATTTTTAATTCACTATTAATCCATAACGACATGGATTCCAGTAACTTATTTTCACTCAACAGTTAGAATCAGAAACTTTGGACAACATTTAAACCAAGGTTAGCGCTAATCAGCTTTCGAACGACCGGGCTTAGGGTGATACTGATGTAAGTTGTTCTGCCAAATGGTCAATATTGATTTTATGATAATCTGAAGCAAAAACATAGGTAAAGAAATTTGAGTATCTTAGATGTTGTGTTCTTATTTGTTTGTTGTTTTTTCCCTTCCAATCCAATAAATAGGTTTATTATTTAAGGTTTATGTATACATTTATTGTTTGAGCTAAGCATATTTATAATTTCCTTGGCCCAGTGTGATATGAGCACAGGTTACAGAAATTTGGCAGCATGTGTTCTGAGCAGAGGCTGCAGAAATTCTGCGGCTTGTGTTCTGAGTACAGGCTGCAGTAATTCTGCGGCTTATGTTCTGAGCAGAGGCCGCAGTAATTCTGCGGCTTATGTTCTGAGCAGAGGCCGCGGTAATTCTGTGGCTTAGGTTCTGAGCAGTGGCCGCAGCAACTCTGTGGCTTATGCTCTGAGCAGTGGCCGCAGTAATTCTGTAGCTTATGTTCTGAGTAAAGGCGGCAGTAATTCTGCGGCTTATGTTCTGAGTACAGGCCGCAGTAATTCTGCAGCTTATGCTCTGAGGAGAGGTCGCCGTAATTCTGCGGCTTATGTTCTGAGCGGAGGCCGCAGTAATTCTGCGGCTTATGTTCTGAGCAGAGGCCGCAGTAATTCTGCCGCTTATGTTCTGAGCAGAGGCCGCAGTAATTCTGTGGCTTATGTTCTGAGTACAGGCCGCAGTAATTCTGTGGCTTATGTTCTGAGTTCAGGCGGCAGAAATTCTGCGGTTTATGTCTGAGTACAGGCCGCAGTGATTCTGCAGCTTATGTTCTGAGCAGAGGCCGCAGTAATTCTGTGGCTTAGGTTCTGAGCAGAGGCCGCAGTAATTCTGTGTCTTATGTTCTGAGCATTGGCCGCAGTAATTCTGTGGCTTATGTTCTGAGTACAGGCGGGAGTAATTCTGCGGCTTATGTTCTGAGTACAGGCCGCAGTAATTCTGCGAGTAGTATATCATGGATTTAACAAATACCACCTGGTTCTCAGCGGTTTATTTCCGAATTTTAAACCCCCACCATAATAAAGTAACAAGCTTCTTTTGCTCGCTTGTTTATTATGGCGGGGGTTTAAAATTCGAAAATAAACCGCTGAGAACCAGGTAGTATTTGTTAAATCCATGATATACTACTTACCCGAAATAAACCCCCCAGCATGAAAATTTTTTAATTAAAGAATTACATATCTTTGTTATATCCAAACTACAATGTCTGTACTTAACATAAACATTGAAGAACTTTTGAAAGAACTTGATCCAGCGACGTTACAGGCTTTAGAGCAATTACTTGCAGAGGACGCTTCTGCTGTTCGAAAAACTATTCAGAACATATTGGATGAACCTTTTTCTGAGAAAGTGGAGAGGAGTTTAGATAAACCTTTACTTCCTAAAACTTTTCAACCGACCGCTCCTCCTCGTAAAAGAAGGGGGAGAAAAACACAAGAAATTTTGAGGAAGTTCGATCCAGTTACCCGAGAGAATATCCGAAATGTTACAAACTATCAGAATGAAATTCTTGATTTATATGATAACACCGAATATGAGGGAGAAGAAGTAAGAGGGCGCCGTCTCATTAGATGGCGTTTTATTCGAGATCTTGAAAGAGATCTTACACCCGATTTCATGACAAAAATACGAGAGAAAGTTCACACATCTTTTTACGCTAGACATATTTTTTCACATCAGCTAAGCAACATTGAAGACGATTCGTCAATGGTATGGTACGTGGGCATTGGCCCGCCTTGGTTTGAACGTTTCTCTGAGGCGGAGAAATGACTGAGTGAGCGGGAGAAGGTACGTCTGGACTCTGACAACATAAATAGACCGGACACGAAATGGGTGTTTGAAAACCATTTTAATGTTGATATAAAGGCTGTGCTTGATCGTCAACCACTTTTAGGTACAGGACCATTACCAGATTGGCTGCGTAACCTTGCACATAGTCGTTATATGCTGGCTTTAGACACTTACAGAGACAATTTATGTCTTTGGCGCTGTATTGCGGTACACCGAGGTTCAAGACCAGATCGAAGTACAACGGCAGTAGTTTAGGAAATGAGAATTCGAGCACACCTGTCAAATCTTCTGCTAAATTTGGCAGAAAACTTTTTCAGTCAAATTTTGAGCACACCTGTCAAATCTTCTGCTAAATTTGGCAGAAAACTTTTTCAGTCAAATTTTGAGAACACCTGTCAAATCTTCACCTAGATTTGAAACAGGAAGCGCCCCCAGTCACAAATCTTTCCCACATACATTTTTCCTAAATTTGACAGGAAGCGCCCCCAGTCACAAATCTTTCCCACATACATTTTTCCTAAATTTGACAGGAAGCGCCCCCAGTCACAAATCTTTCCCACATACATTTTTCCTAGATTTGAAACAGGAAGCGCCCCCAGTCACAAATCTTTACATACATTTTTCCTAAATTTAACTGAAAGCACCCCCTCCAGTTTCAAATCTTCAGTCAAATTTAACTGAAAGCGCCCCCAGTCACAAATCTTTACATACATTTTTCCTAGATTTGTGACTTATAAAAGCACGAGCGCCCCAGTCACAAATCTTCACCTAAATTTGACTGAAAAATATTCAAAGTCTATTATGACCGTAAGCATAACTTGTCACACCATTTTTATGAATATATCTTTTGTCGTCGAAGCAGCTGAGTGATATTTTATTCACCACATAGCTACCAATTTGATGTTTTTCACTTTTGATTAGTCTCATCGTGTGACGCATCTGCTTTTTATTGAAAAGCGTATCTTTGTAATTCTCATGTCGTATTTTTTGTTTTATCACATTCTTTTTTATTCCCTTTGCTGTGCGACTACCCTGTTTATTGTCTTTCATGTAAGAATACATTTTTGACCTCAAACCAACAAACTCCACGATTGGGATTCCTGCTGCTTCATCCTTAAATTTACCAATGACTTTCTTGTTTGAGTTATCAAAAAACGGGCTATTCTTTGGATAATCACTGTTATCGAAAAGATGTTTGTCTTTCCAAAAATCTTGATAAACATCATCTGCTTCAATTTCATAGGTCAGACTGTCAGTATCTGTGAACAGCAGCCGAGCTTTGTCACCATACTGACTTTTGTTGTAATTGTAATGAAAATCATACATCAATGTTTTTGATAAGTCTAGGATGCACATTCCAACATATGCCGGTCTGTTCAATTTCAAAGTTGGTTTGATTTTATGAACAGCGATTAAATCCTCATTGAATATTTTGCTTCTTATGAAACTCGGTCTGCTGGCCCACTTTAATAGTTGTTCTTCATCAGTCACAAGTCTGATGTCCTGTCGCTTTCTCAGATTCTCCATTGTCTTTCCGAACACCGAATTGTTCATCAACTTGAAAAAATCCTTTTCAAAAGAGTTCTTTGCCTCTGCTCTCTTTTTTGTGTTAAAATCGATGTAAGGTTTCAACCATGGACTCTGATTGAATTCGAGAGCTCCATGAATCTTTGTTAGTTTCAACCCCGAAGACATATAGAGTTGCAAGTTGCGATAATGCAAAACATATCTCTCTTTATTTGACAACGTCGGCACCAACTTTTTAACCAGTCCAACCTTTACTTTAAATTTTTCAGCAATTTCTCGACAATAAGGTGACAACATATCTTCAGTTACTTTGATTTTTTCTGCTGCCAGCGGATAGTCGTTGTGGAGATCATGCAACTCCTCTGGATATTCCAAATCAACCTCCAATATCAATCCTTTTTCAGACTCATCATTATACTTGGATAAATCCACCTCTTTTTCAGTCAACCATTTGAACCCACCTGTTGGAAGATATTGACTCATTGCCCAACCATAAAGATTATTTGCATCCAGATAGACGATGTATTTTGATGCCTCCTCCGGATTGTAGTTTTCCATATACTTGTTGTTTGCCTTTCCATATCGATTGGCGATGTAACTGATTCCACCACGCATACCTTTTTCAATGAATTGAAACATATCAACATCACTTATCAACTCCAATTCAGTTTCTGTCCTTTTCAACATTGCATCCCAACTCAGACCGGGTGCTGTGAAATAATGAGCAGGATCCAATTCATAGTATTGTTGACATGCTTTGCGGAAATTTTCAAAAACATCAGTCAACAATAAAATATCCGATTTGAGATATAGATCGTGATACTCTCCCATTGATGATAGACCAAATTCATTCCAAACATTCTGTGCATGTTGATACTCTTCATCTGTGATATGTTCATTATTCATAATACTGAAAAAATCTTCTTTCTTCGGCAACCTGCTGTCCTCAAACTTTTCAAAACTATTCATATAGTCATAAGGATAGACACCTTTCTTTGTCATCAAACTCAATTTTTCACCTTGAAATACTTGTCCCGTGTGTTTGAACGCTTCAGCAGGAAGATTATTCACCAAATTACTCAATGACGAGCTCATGAATTGAAAGCTGTCGATGAACACAAGGTGTCGACCCAACATGAAGGCCATGTATTTCTCCATATTACAGGGAATGACATTTATGTTCATCTCATGTTTCTTTCCTTCTTTATCAAAATACGCATTCTTTTTCACAATATTACCAATCTCTTGCATTATAAAGTGACTGTCATACCCCTTGAGATTGTGAAACACCACAGGTATTTTATTAGTCAAATCGAAATTTTGATTACATTCTTGGTGAGCTGAGCCTCTCCTCTGTATTTGCCGGTGACACGACAGTGATCTCTTACTCTATCATCACTTTTGATATAAGGTATCTTGCAGATGTGGCATTCTTCGGCTCTTTGGAAACTTTCCTCATCCTCGTCTGTCATTTCGAGAGGTTTTGTGAAGTGGTTTTCATCAACCTTTTGACAGTATTTAACTTCAGCCAACATGTCCTTCATGAACTTCTGAATGGCCATTTTTCCTCTGTGAATTTTAATTGGTTTTGAAAATTTATCGTCATAACAGCAAACAACTTTATAACCATATCCACAAGCCGTATGTTTTTGATATTGTTCGGTGTGGGATTTTTGTGGAGCTTTCTCACTAACTTTTTCGGTGATGGCTTCAAAATCAGCATAAATCACGAAAGGTGCCGGTAACTGTTTACAATAATTTCTGAATGCAATTTCTGATCCAGGTCCTGGCATTTCAATGGCTTGTTTCCCATTAATTTCGATACAATCAACTTTATGTTTTTCAAGATGCTCTTTTGAGCTTAAACATTGAAGACAGTACATACAGAAATGCTTTCTTCCATTGTGCTTCGTTTGACTGTGCATAAATTTATTGAAATCCTTTATTAAACAATAATGTTTCACCTCTCCTTCGGTTATTAAGAGCAGATTCAAACAAGAGTCAAACTTTTCTTTTGAAACGTGAATTACATACGGTTGCTTTTCTTCATAACCGAAAACATTAACATTGATACTGTTTTGTTTCTCTATTTTGTCGTATTGTTTTACAGAAACGGGAAACTCGATCCCTGAATAATCCAATTTTTCTACATATTTTTTATCACACTCTTTTATTCTCTGTGGATTTTTATTCTGTGGCAAGAGGCGACGAATGTGGCACCAACGAAAACATTCATTGTCATTATTTTTCATGTTTATAATCCCTTTAGCTGAGTTCTGCAGCTCTTCGGGTAATGGAATATATGAAGAACCTCTAAGTGGTCTGTACCTTACAACATTGATGAAATGACTATCAACCGATTTAATAATCCATGCTGAGCCTTCTGAAATCCATTGCTGAATCATATTTACAATCTGTTGTTGTGTTATCTGCAACAAGTTTGCAATCTCTTCCTCGTTTGTCACTCTTTGTGGCTTTGCATTGAAATAAGCTTCCTTTTCAATCAACTCATCTCCTTTCTGTTTTTCAAACGTAATTTTCAACGTTTCATTGAATTTGAGACCTTTCATCTCATTTAGAACCTTTAATAGATTGTTCTTAATCACTAAACGGGTGTTCTGAAGTTGAATTAATGGGTCTTGTCTGTTTATGAGACCAATTTCATATGATCTTGCAAACCCTCGCAGGGCTTGTTCTTTCTGTGTGAAAGTCAGTTTGAACATATTCATTATCTCATTTTTTCTCTCATTTTTTGTTGCATTAATTGCTTCAATTGCTTCATCTGCATTTTTCAACCACTCTTCCCAATCAATAACGTTTTCAGTCGTTTTTTGAATCACATTTGGTAGCTTATTGAGTGTTGTTGTGACAACTGTTGGTTTGAGAATGGGAACGTTAATCTTAGATACTTTACCAAATACGCTAGGGGGTTGTCTTGGTTTATAAGTCCTTTGTGTTGGAACTGGTTTATAATTATCCCTGAATTTTGGAGGTGAAAGAATGATGTTTTCTTTGGTCATATGTTTGACACTATTACGAGGTGTTGGAACAGGTGGTCTTGGTTTATAAGTCCTTTGTGTTGGAACTGGTTTGGTATCATCTGCTATGATGATTTCAGGCTTCCTTTTCTTTTGATTCAGAAGCAATTTGATAAGTTTTGATTTGCTAAGTTTCTTCAAACTAGCTTTGTTCATTTCTATTTGTGAATCCATTATTTTTCTTATATACAAGATTTTTTTAAATTTATTTTTTCATTTCACGTTTCACGAAATGAAAAAGTTTAAGCAAAAGACAATCTGACCTTATTTCCATCCTTATCCACAAACTCATTTCCACAATTTACGAAATAATGAACCGAACCAGAACTTTTACCCACCACTTTTGAACACTGATAGATGCTTTTGCATTTTGTGACGACTTGTGTATCAACATTGGTAATCAACACCTCCCTTGCGTTACTTGGTCTTTTATACACTTCTTCATCAAGATTTAACTCTTTTGCCAGCTCTTCTTTTGATAACTTTTGCGCGTTTTTGATTTTTTTTCCTACAGCCATTTTTCGAATTTCTGTAAGAGTTAAAATTTTTGTCATTTTTACTTTTCTTATCTGCAAGATTTTTTTTTTTAAATTTATTTTTACATCAGATCGTTAATATCTACCCAGGAATTGAATTTTTCTGGGTAACCACTCCACTTCACCAAAGCTTTACCTTTTCGAGCGTCTCGTCGAATCACTTTCTCAATACGGTAAACGTCTTGAACAGCCTTCTGCATCTCCTGTTCATAAAAAGAACCTGATATCTCCTCTCCACTGAGATCTTTGAGTCTGTAAGTGATCGGATTGGTGTATTGTATCTTGTCGACTGTGAAAACTTCTTCTGTCCAATTGGCTGTGTATCCTTTGTCAAAGACAGGACGTTTGTACTTAGATATTCGAACCTTATCACCGACTCTGTATTTTGACTTTGTTGAAATTGGCTTCATATTACCGAAAAGGTTAAAGTAAACGGTTCCTTCATTCTTCTTTTTACTGGCTTCTGCCGGCGTCATTTTTATTGAACTATGTCTGGTGTTGTTATACTGTTTCACTAATTTGGGTAGCATGTCAAGATACTGTGTATTACCTTGAGCAGTGAATTCCTTCCACATTTTGGACTTGATTGTTCTATTCCATCGTTCGCATACGCTACTTTTCTCCTCATTTTCGGTTGAGTACAAGGTTATTTTATTCTTTTCTAAGAGGTCTTTCATGTGTTTGTTGTAATACTCCTTGCCTTTGTCTGTCCAAAGATATTGTGGTTTTCTACCTTCTTTTAAAATGGTTTTCAATGCCTTAGCAACAGTTTCTCCTTTCTTATCCTTTAAAGGGATAATCCAACCATATTTACTAAACACGTCCAAAACCATAAGAAGATATCTGTAGCCAGCGTTCCATCGACTGAACTTTTGCATCTCAACAATATCAGAGCACCATATTCTGTCAATGTGGTTCACAATTACTCGCCGTCGAGTGAAGTTACGTTTTATGGGCTTATGAAGCTCATCAGCTAATTTTTCTTGCCAGTTTTCTTCACTCAACGGCCTTTTACGTTTTTTGTCCCAAGACCAAGTTTTTGCTTTGTGTTAATCATATTTCGTGCCATCCAATGACCCCATTGTCTCTCATTATAAGGAACAGAATCCAACGCTTTGACCATTTTCCTGTCGGCTTTGTTCTTACATTTTTTATCATCTTTGCAAACTGAATAATCAACGTCATGTTGCATCGCTATGGCATCGGTTTTACCCGTTGGTTTGTCATATATCTCAAGTATTTCTCCTGTTTTTGGATCCCATCTGACCTGATTTTCAAGATCGTTGTAGGGGCCTGTGTATTGATGCCCTGGAAGAGTCCAACCCCCTTTTGGTTTAGGGAGTTTTCCAATCATTTTATGAATGTCAAACCCGCCTCCGTCAAGTTCTTTTCTGTCGGTTCTGTATTTTTTATTGGGTCGTATCTTTGTTGATAGTTGATTTAGCATCTCTGATCCTGTTTTTTGAATGAAAGGAGTTGCTCTTTCCAAAGCATAATCGAGAGCCTTTTTCTGAAGTTTTGGGTTCCTTAGAGCTTCACTACCGTAATAACGCCCCATCTCTACAGCTTTTTTTCCAAGCCAAGGAATACCGTGTTGAATTAACATATCAGTGCCGGTCGATGCCATCATATCCAAAATGCCCGCCCCCTCAGACGGGCCAATCAGTTTCCCGGCACCTCCAATTGTTTCACAAATCTGGTTTTGGTTATGCCGCATTCAGCGCATGTGCAAAAGAACATAAGTCGACCGTTCTTTGCATATTTGTAGCCTGAAGGCTCAACACACTCAGTTTGTTTCCTCTGTTTGACGCAATACGTTTTCATTTACAATAAGGTTACATAAATTTTTTCAAAAACTTTTGAAATATTTTTCAATGAATCTCTCATTTTTCGTGGTATCATGCACATCAAAGACTTGCAAAAGGTTGAAATATGACGAACCTCTATTCATCTCATTCAAAAAGTATAAACAAAAGTATCCACAAGTTGTTGTATTCAAGGCTTGTATCTGGTTATTTTGATGAATTAGAGTGAGATTTTTTTTCTTTGCGTGATTTACAATCTCTTGAAATGGTGGTAACCCAAAACTGTCGAAATAATTGATTTTCCCATTCTTGACATGTGTTGCAACCCAATGACTTCCACTCATGTATGACGGCTCAAGATTGAAAATGAATAGCGCCATTTTGTGGTTGTGTGGAACAGTTTGGTCTCTTGACAACACACCACCTTTGTCTATTGGTATTTTAAGATGGCGACACCATCTTAACAGATCGTGGTTGCTCAAGGGTATGTCTTTGTGGAATTTCAAAGAATTGTCCCCAACAGTGGAATCCCATTGAATGGACTGTTTTTCCCTAGAAGCAACCCATTCCCCAACTTTTTTTTTTCCACCACCCGCTTGATGGGAGTTTTGTTCCCATGTTCCAAAAAATGGAGGTGGTTGATACACTCCAAGTCTGGGAGCTGCTCCACCATCTTGTTTAGGAGGTCTTCCGATTCTAGGAACTCCTAAACCTGTCATCTTTTTGGCAGCCTCAAGGGCGAGTGGAATACCGATTGATGCCAAGAGTGTGCCAAGAAAACCCCCCGTTTGTTTTTTTGTGGGTTTGATATTCACTCCAGAGCCTGTTTGTAGGGCATTGAGAATATCCTTTTTCTGTTTATTACTCAATAGATGTTTATGAGCGATAAGTTGATCTATTTTAGAATTTGGAATGAGAAAACCACCTGTCTGTACACCTCTTCCAGATATCTTTTTGACAATCTGAGATGCTCCTTCAGAAGCGG